>JACYFF010031957.1:63108301-63140453 GCA_017589665.1 Selenicereus undatus
GCCTCAAGAAATGTATGTATGTATGTATGTATGTATGTATGTATGTATGTATATTGGAGGTAACTAACAAGTAATGCAAATGGAAATGCTTCAAGTTGATAGATACTGCTTGTATCACATTCTTATGGGTGTAAACTATAACATTAAGCCTATGTTCCTAAAGGGAACAAAGTAAGGGTGCTTTCATTGAGCTTGAAATCCACACATTTCCACAGTGGCAGGGGTAAACCTGACTTAGATGTTTTTATATCTGCCAATGCTAGCCATCTCAATAAATTGGCATAGCCACTTAAGTCGAAACTTGTTCAAAAGGCTCTAAATTTGCTTATCTATGAAATGCATTTCATGGGTGGAATTTGTGTTACACAGAGAGGGAGAGAAAGTGTCCTATTGTCGAATTTACAATTAAGGAATTTGTGATCTTGTAACGTTGTATTATTGTTCCTATTTCCTTTCTTGTTGCGTAAGCTATGGGTGAGGAGTTGTGGTAAGTTTAGGATTGGAAAGTAATACAAACAGTGTATACTTTATCTTTTCCCTAAGCCTTGGGCATCTAATTTTGAAGTGAGCATCGAGCTTCTTCCCTTGGCCTTCTCTCATTTTGTACTTGCTCATTCTTCATGGTATCATAGAAAAGTCAAAACTAAGGCCTAAAATACAAATCATGGGAAAGAGATTATCATTGGTAAGGATGATGAATCCAAAAGCAAAGAACCTAAAGTAAAAGAATTTGCTATAGACCTTCTGTCAAGTTTGAAAGCAAAAATTATGACTTATGAGAACAAGCAGTTAGAATAGCATTGAAAGTCAAGAATGAGCTTGCTTTTATCGATGGAAAAATTATGAAACCAATAATGAAGCAAAGAGAGTACTCAAAGCTAATGCTTGGGAGATGGTTAACTCCATGACCAGTTCATGGATCATGAATATAATATACCCAAAATTGCAACCAAGTATTGGTTATGTAGACTCCCATAGGATGTGGGAAAATCTCGAAAAGATGTATTCAACTCCTAATATCCCATGAATACAGCAGTTGAAAGCAGAGACTGCTTCTTGCAACAAGGAAAATAGGATGTAGTATTTCAACAACTTGATGGGGCTATGGAATGAACTGGGCAACTATATAAAGATCCCATCTTGCATGTGTGGAGCTGCTAAGAAGATAACTAAAGTGATGGCGAAGGATAAAGTCTATTAATTTTTAATGGGACTAGTCAATGAATGTTTTTCAATAATTCAAAGCCAAATCTCAACACTTGAAGGACTTCCTTCACTTAATAAAATTTTTTAGCATGGTGCAACAACAAGAAAATCATAAGAAAGTTATAATTTTTTTAGATGCAAAGCACGAGCCAGACGCGGCCTTTGTTGTGTCCAATACACTAAAGCAGACCACACAATAGGGAGAAAGTAGTTACAATCACTATGGGAGGCTTAGGCATGATGAGGCGAGCTACTTTGAGATTATGGGTTATCCGCCTGGAAGGGGTAACCATGGAGGTGGATGAGGATGAGACTGCGACACGAAAATAGAGGTGGAAGAGGACATGCACGAGGCATCTATACGTAGCACAAACAAATACCAAAGGTTAGTAGCATAATGACAAGAGCCAGCCGAGCATTCCCGGGTCATCTCATAAGTAGGTATAGGCTTTTAAGTCTCATCGAGACTCAAAAGCCCGGATATGAAAAACTAAAGATTCTTGGCCTTTGGATAGTGGTGCCTCATATCATATGATGGAAAATTTATGTTTGCTTAGTCAAGTATGTGATATGCAACCCACTCCTATTGGTATGGAAAATGGAGCAATTAATGTAGCTACAAAACGTGGCTTTGTGGAGTTAAACTCTAATTTGGTTGTTAATGATGTGTTTTATGTGCCTGGATTGTAGACTTATCTCTCTAGTGCAATTAATCAATGAATTATTACACACTGCAACATTTTCTCACAAGCATTGCACGATACATGACCACATTATGAGGAGCCCGATTGAAGTGGGTGAGCAAAAATGGGGGGTTTTGCTATTACAAGGATGCTGTGTCAAGAGGCTTAAAGGTAAATTGTGTTCTCCGTCAACTGTTGCGGCACCAACAGCTAGCCCATACATCAAGTGAAGTCATGGTATTGCTTTCTAATAAAATTAAAGGTAGCTTTTGTGCTAGCAATACAGATGAATTTTATGATGTATGTCTTAGGGCAAACAAACTTTGTTGTCGTTTTCTAATAGTGATAATAAAGCCACTAATTACTTTGATCTTATTCATTGCAATATTTGAGGTGCTTATAGAATGCCTTCATTTTGTGGAGCCTATTACTTTCTAAGTATTGTGGATAATGCTAGTAGGATAACTTGGGTGTTCCTTATGTAAGAAAAGGGGGAAGCATCTCAATTGATTAAAGAATTTTGTACGATGGTGCAAACTGAATTTTGGTTAATGTAAAAACAATTAGGAGAGATAATGGTAAAGAATTTACATCAAGACCCATGTTGATGGCGGTCCATCAATGCAGCCTAATGTGGACTTACAAATCAATCAAGGTAACCTAAATTCATTAGCCAAAGTCCAAGGAATGACCTAACTTTTGCTAGGGTCAAAAAAAGAAGGTCCCGGGCTTCAAATCCATGTACAAGCCCAGTTTTCTATATATTATTACTTAGGCCTCCATGAGGTTTAAGTCCTATATTTTTGCTTATTATGATGCTTGAGGAAGTCAACTACCCAGGCGTGCAAATAAATCCAAGTTAAGTGAAGCATAAATTGAAGATTTGAGGCCATTTTGTAAATCGTGCCAGATTAGCGTCCAATATACCTGGTTTGGTTTGTTGAGTGTTTTAAGCACCTTCAACCTTATTTAGCGTTGATTTATTAATAGGGGAGGTTTGTTAACATCTTGATGTTTTCCACCAATTAAGGAAAGCAAGATCAAATCAGCAATAGCCAAGGCAAAAGGGCTTGCATAAAAATCGAGTAAAATTGACTCTCAAACTCGATTGGTTAGCAGGTTTTCAACTTCTTGTTAGGCATGCCAAGCTATTTCATTACCTTATTGGATGTGAAGTGTGGTTGGTAACATCATCATGCCTTCCTTTTTGCCTAGTAAGGTGTTCAACCACTGAGGAGCAAGGAAAGAAAGCCAAGGTACATCCGGTTGGCCAGCCGCAAAGGGGACGAAAGCAGCAGCCTTTCTCTCTCTCTTCCATGTGCAAGAAATCAGCAGCCTCCTTAAGCTAATTAGTATGGTTAAGGATGATTTCAGTCATTATGATTTTGTTTTACTAGATTCATTAATTATAGTTAGATTCAGCATGCTTTGTAAACTTTTTTAGTTTAAGCTCATTTAGAGATTTCCTAAGCATGAAGAAACCTCCTCCCTTCCTATGCAGCAAGGAGGGTAGTGTATAAGGAGAGCAAAAGGCTCATTTTTTAATCAGATTATCGAGATTGAATAAGAAAGTTGATCATTGGCTCCTTTGAACAACCTTAAACACCTCACTTGCTTATCGTAGCTTAGGTTGAGTTAGGTGGTGATCAAGTAGGTCTTAATTATTGTTTAGGTCATGTTTCTGTATCCTAAATAAGATTAAGGGCCCTAAGCTTGTTCTTTATGGTGATTTTGTATCCAAGAATCAATTTAGTTTCACCTTACCCCTTTCCCTTTCATTTGGATTCACTTTAACTCAAGTTTAAGTTCAACTTGATCTTCACTGACTTGCATTCCCCTTTGTGTGTGAGTTGAGTTAGTGGGTTCATCCATTAACTTTGGTATCAAATCTAAGTTTCTCCTTGGCCTTTAAACCAGCCTACATGTTCCAATATGTGCCAGCATATACTCTAAACAAAAACCCGAAACACAATCCGTTTGAACCTGAATTCAGTTATGAGTGCAAGAATGAACTTGGAATAAAAAGTAGAAGTTGTGATGAAAAATAACTAAGTTGTATCAACTTCTAATCAAGAGCTTGAGGAATCTAACGAAGAACTTAGAAATTAAAATGAGTATTTGAGACGTCAATTGGGCAAATTGATGAAGCAAAAGAAGAAGGTCCTTGCTAGCCCTACTGGTTCTGTTCATGGTGAAAAGGATGAAGAGGCCAACAACCCTTTGAGTTCTTCTAATGAGGAGGAGCCTCTAAGAAGTACAAGACGAGAATGAAGACAACCAGCCAACACTAATGACTTTAGAGTTGAAATCCTGAAGGTTGAAGGTAAATTGGATTTAGATGAGTTTTTGGAGTGGTTACACAAGGTTGAATGCTTCTTTGATTACAAGGAAGTTCCTGAAGATAATAAAGTGAAGCCGGTAGCTCGACTCAGAAGGTATGCTTCACTTTAGTGGACAAATTTGTGCGCCGAATGAGTGAGAAATCGAAAAATGAAGGTTAGAACATGGGTGAAGATGAAAGCTAAGCTCAAGTCATGGTTTTTGCCTCCAACTTACATCCAAGATAGCTATTCCCAACTCCATAATCTGGCTGAAGGCGGCTTGAACGTTAAGGAACGCAAAAGAGAGTTTAAAAAAATCCTAATCAAGTGCGATATTCAGGAGCTTAAAGAACAAACCATTGTTAGATACTTGGAATCCTGAACCTAAGTATGCTAATGTGGTTGAATTGCAACAATACTCAACTTTTAATGAGGTTTGTGTCTTAGCCTATAAAGTTAAGCAACAAAGACAGTCTAGGCCTTTCAAACGTGAGTTCTCGAAACCCCCACCCCGGAACCAACCCTTTAATAAAGGCAGCCCCATTTCTTTCCCTACACCCATGACACTAAACTCCTTCCACCCCATAAAGAACGCCAACACCACAAAAATGCCTGCCTCCATAAAATAGACATAATCCTAGCCCTTTGAACTCTAGAAGGTGTTTTAAGTGCCAAAGACTTGGACACATAGCCACGGACTGCCCAAACAGAAAGGCGATTACTTTTGCTGAATGGGAGGCCGTAAAGGAGACTAAAATTAAAGAAGAAAAAGAGGATGATGTAGTGGATGAGCAGGAGGAAAATCAAGAAGAAGCTAAGGAAGAAGCTGACGAGGGTGAAATGCTTGTTTTGATAAGAGCTTTGAGTGTTTAAAAGGGAGCTAAGGATGAACAAAGAGAGAACATTTTTCATTCTAGATGCGCAGTTATTGGTAAAGTATGCTCATTGATCATAGATGGAGGAAGTTATGCTTCTGCAACTTCACTTAGCATGATTGAGAAGTTAGGCCTCCAAGCTACAGCCTATCCATACCCATATAACATCCAATGGTTAAATCAAAGCAAAGAGTTACAAGTTAATGCTCGATGCTTAATTTTCTTTTCCATTGGAAAGAACTACCAAGATGAGTTATGGTGCGATGTGTTGCGTGCCATATCTTACTAGGTAGGTCGTGGTTGTATGATCGAAAGGTGATGCATAAAGGTTTTCTAAACACATACTCTTTCTCCAAGGGAGGAAAGAAGATCACCTTGGTAGTTTTATCCCCTTCTGAGCTCCACAAAAGTAAGCCATGAAAACAACCAGAACATTCGGATTTGCTTCTTACAGTTAGTGAACCTCTATTAAAAAAAATTCTTATCATGAATTTAGAGCTTTTAAAAAATGGATAATGACTATTCAAGAAGAATCTAAAACCGCTCTACCAAGCCATCCTCTAGCCATTTCATTACTTCAACAATTCAGCCAGGTATTTCCAGAAGAGATACCCTGGGGTTTGTCCCTAAAAAGAGATATCCAACATCATATTGATCTTATCATGGGATTCATTCTTCCAAACAAACCAGCTTACAAAATGAACCCCAAAGAGACTATGGAGATTCAATGCCAAGTAGAAGAATTGATGTCTAAAGGACTGGTTCGTGAGTTCTTAAGTCCATGTGTCATTCCAATTCTCTTAGTACTAAAGAAAGATGGGAGTATACACATGTGTGCAGATAGTCACGCTATTAACAAGATTACAATCAAGTATAGGCATCCTATACCTAGACTTGAAGATATGTTGGATGAATTACATGGTTGAAGAGTATTTTCCAAGATTGATTTAAAAAATTGTTACTATCAAATCATAATTAGAGAAGGTGACAAATGGAAAACTACTTTCAAAACCAAGGGAGGATTATTTAAGTGACTTGTCATGCCATTCAGCTTATCCAATGCTCCAAGTACTTTTATGAGGTTAATGAATCAAGTAGTCAAACCTTGTATTGGTAAATTTATGGTGGTTTATTTCAATGACATTGTGATTTATAGCAAGAGAGAAAGAGAGCATCAAGACCATCTAAATTAGATTGTGATGGTTCTTTAAAGAGAAAATTTGTTTGTTAACCTTAACAGGTACACCTTCTTCTCAAATGATGTGACATTTTTGGGCTATATTGTTAGTGGTTATGACAATAAGGCATATGAGAGCAAGATTGAGGCTATTGGGACGTAGCTTATTCCACAAAGCATTTATAATGTACATAGTTTACATGGACTTGCTTCCTTTTACAGGCAGTTCATAAGGAACTTTAGTGCAATTATGGCTCCTATGACTAAGGTTATTAAGGGTATATCCTTCAAATGGACCCCCAAAGCCCAATATGCCTTTGAAGAGATCCAGAGCAAGCTAACTCAAGCACCGGTATTAGCTTTGCTATGTTTTGATAAAGTCTTGGAGGTTGAGTGTGACACATCTGGTGTGGGCATAGGTGGTGTTTTTACTTAAGAAGGAAAGCCTCTACGCATTCTTTAGTGAGAAATTGTGTGATTTAACATAAAAGTACTCCACTTATAATAAGGAATTCTATGCTATTGTGGGTTATTTAGAGCACTGGAGTCATTACTTGATGGCTAATAAGTTCATTTTGCATTCTTATCATTAGGCGTTGAAGTATTCAAGGGTGACATAAATTGAACTCACGACATGCAAAATGGGTTGAATACCTCAACTCATTTCATTTCACAATGAAGTATAAATCAGGAAAGCTCAATCAAGGTACAGATGCATTATCCCAGAGGTACTTTTTATTATTCTAGTTAGATGCTTGTATATTGGGTTTTGAGCATCTAAAATCTCTATATGTCAAACATAAAGACTTTGGGTAGCTTTATTTTGCTTGTCAAAAGCATCCCAAAGGTGATTTTTTGGTCCTGGAAGGTTATTTGTTCAAGGTACTCGCTTATGCATTCCAAAGTGCAGTACTCCAGAATTCTTGATTCGAGAAGTTCATGGTGGATCATTAGTTGTTCATTATAGTGACAACAAGACTCTTAATAAGAGAGCATTATCATTGTCTGGGAAGTCATCTTGAGGAGATGTGCTACATATCAAGTGGCTAAGAGTCACTCGTTACCCCACGGTTTATACATGCCTTTACCGATTCCCACTCTTCAACGGGTTGATGTGAGTTTGGCTTTTATCCTAGGCTTATCTAAAACCCAATAGAATAAGGATTCAATATTTAAAGTGGTGGATAGGTTTTCCAAGATGGCTCATTTCATACCCTGCAACAAAACCAATGATGTTATACATATTGCAGAGTTGTATTTCAGGGAAGTGATGAGGTTACATGGTATTCCACTATCCATTGTTTTAGATAGTGATACTATGTTCCTTGGTCACTTCTAGATTACTTTATGGAAGAAAACGGGTACTAAACTGAAGTACAATACCACTTGCCATCCACAAATAGACGACCAAACTAAGGTGACTAATTGAACCATAGGCACACTCCTAAGAGCTTTGATTAAGCCTCATTCAAAAGTTTGGGATTTAATACCCCCCTATGCTAAATTTTCTTACAATAAAGCCCATGGCAAGGTTACTAGTTGATGTCTATTCATGTTGGTCTATGGACTTGATCACCTAAGTCCCCTAGATCTTATTCCATGGCCTATGGATCAAAAGCCAAGCATGGATGCTGCCAAGGGAGTAGAAGAAATCCAAAAGCTACATGAATAAGTGAAGGGCATAATTGAGCAGGTTAATGTGTCATATCAAGCCCAAGTCAACAAGCATAGAAAGAAGAAAGTATTTCAACCTAGAGAGCTAGTTTGGATACACCTCAAAAAAGAGCGTTTTCCACCCAAACACAAAAGCAAACTCATACCACGAGTAGATGGTCCATTTTAGGTCTTAGAAAGAGTTGATGACAATGCACACAAATTTGATTTTCCTGGAGAATATGGGGTTTCATCACGTTCAATATGGCTGATTCGAGGCCCTATTTACAAGATGATTACCTAGCCGATTTGAGGTCAAATTCTTCTCAACAAGGGGAGGTGATGGAGGTCCATTAATGCATTCTAATGTGGACTTACAAATCAATCAAGGTAACCTGAATTCATTAGCCAAAGTCTAATGAATGACCAAAGTTTTGCTAGGGTCAAAAATAGCAGGGCCCGACTTCGAATCTATGTACAAATCTGGTTTTGTGTACATTTGTACTTAGCCGTCCTTGAGGGTTAAGTCCTATATTATTGCTGAGTATGATGCTTGAGGAAGCTACTACCAAGGCATGCAAAGAAATCCAAGTTAAGTCGAGCACAAGTTGAAGATTCAAGGCCATTTTATAAACCATACCAGATTAGCACCTATCTGCCCGATTTGGTTCGTTGGGTGTTTTAAGCACCTTAAACCTGATTTAGCCTTGATTTCTTTATTGGGGGGTTAACATCTTAAGGTTTTCCCCCAAGCAAGGAAATCATGCTCAAATCAGCAATAGCTAAGGCAAAAGGGCTACACAAAAACCAAGTAAAACCGGCTCTCAAACCCCGATTCGTTAGGAAGGAGGTTTTGCCCTTCTTATTGGGCATGCCAAGCATTTCATTACCTTATTGGATGTTAAGGGTGGTTCGGAACATCACCATACCTTCCTTTTTGCCTAGTAAGGTGTTCAACTATTACGGAGCAAGGAAAGAAAGCCAAGGGGCATCTGGTTGGCCAGTTGCAAAGGGGATGAAATCAATAGCCTTTTTCTCTCTCTTCCATATGCAAGAAAGCCTTCTTAAGCTAATTGGTATGGTTAAGGATGAGTATAGTCATTATCACTTTGTTTTACTAGACTTATTGATTATAATTAGCCTTAATTCAGAATGCTTTGTAAACTTTTTAGTTTAAGCTAGTTTAGAGGTTTCCTAAGCATGAAGAAACCTCTTCACTTCCTAAGAAGCAAGGGGGGATGTGTATAAGGAGAACAAAGGCTCATTTTGTAATCAGATTATTAAGATTGAATGAGCAAGTTGAGCATTGGCTCCTTTAGACAACTTAAACACTTCATTTGCTATCCTAACTTAGACCGAGTTAGGTGGTGATCAATTAACTCTTAATCCTTATTTAGGTTGTGTTTCTATATCCTAAACAAGACTAAGGGCCCTAAGCTTGTTCTTGGTGGTGATTTTATATCCAAGAATCAATTTAGTTTCACCTTATCCCTTTGCTTATCATTCGGATTCACCTTAACTCAAGTTTAAGTTCAACTTGATCTTAGCTAACTTGCATTCCCCTTTAAGTGTGAGTTAACTCAGTGTGTGCATCCATCACATGAAAAACTTATATGCTGAAAATAGCATCATGCATCAAACAAGTTGTGTGCACACCCTATAGCAAAATGGTAGGGTTGAGAGAAAACTTAGATACATTCTTAATATAGTTAGAGCCAAAATGTTTCAAGCTCATCTTCCTATAGATTTTCTAGGAGAGTGTGTGCTTACAACTACATGCCTAATAAATAGGACACCCATAGCAATTTTACAAGGAAAGACATTGTATGTAATGTTGTTTAAAACCCCCTATTATGATCATATTAAGGCTCTTTGGTGCCTTTGTTATGTGCATAAAAATAAAAGGCCAAAGGATAAATTTGAAGCTCGTAGTAGAATGTGCTTATTTGTTAGTTATCCTTATGAAAAGAAAGGACAGAAAGTATATGATTTGGAGACCGGAGAAATATTAGTGAGTCGGGATGTGATTTTTTGTGAGTAGGTTTTTCGCTTTCGTGCTAGGGAAAATGAAGAACGAGAACAAATAGGTCCATGCATTTCACCAAGTAAAGAGAGCATCGACTCTGGCCCATATAATGATTTTGGGGTGTCTAGTTTCTAGTCTAGAGCAAGATGGGCCAACGTAAGAGTAGCTCAGTGGGCTTCTGGAGGACGTCCAACCCCAGGGTACCAATGGCATAGGTGCTTGACCTAAGCCCCCTGCCGAGGAGGCCCAATGCAGTGGTGCTAATGCTGGAGGCACCAAATTTGGGACTCTTGATAAGGGGAGCATGGAGGACACTACTGAAACCTGACCAGGGACTATGCCCATTGACAAGGGGAACCCAAAAAGTACTTAGCACAAAGACTTGCATCTTGCAAATGAGACTGAAGAGACTGAAGGAGCCCTAGACATTTGGAAGAATATTTGGCTACGAAGCTACAACACCACTTACTACCTCACTTGAAAATGTCTCCTCAGGGATCCATGTCCCTGGCTAAGTGTGGTACCTATAGCAATTTTTCTTTTGTGCACAAACATTATTTAGCATCTATTACAAAGATTGTGCAGACATGATTTTTCTATGAAGCTGTGAAGGATCCTCATTGTATAGAAGCCATGATAAAAGAAATTGAAGCCTTAGAGCAAAATAACGTAGGGAACGTTAAAGATCTCCCTCCTGGAAGGAAGGCCATAAACTGTAAGTGGGTGTACAAAGTCAAAAACTATTCAGATGGGACTTTAGAGTGCTTCAAGGGATGCCTTGTGATCCAAGGTGATGAGCAAATTGAAGGCTTTGATTACCATGAGACATTTACCTAGGTAGCTAAGATGGTAAGTGTGCGGTGTTTTCTCTCAGTTGTTGTTATAAAGGATGGGAACTACACCAAATGGATGTTAATAATCCTTTCTTGTATGGGGACTTAGAAGAAATTTACATGCAAATGCCACCGGGATTTAGATCATCTACGCCAAATAACTTATGTAAATTACACAAATCACTTTATGATCTCAAGCAAGCACCACGCCAATGGTTTTTTGAGTTGTCCTCCAAGTTGCTTGATTTTGGCTTTTTGTGTTCTTATGTGGATTACTCCTTGTTCACCTTCAAAAAGGAAAATGTTTTATAGCTTTACTTGTTTGCGTAGATGATCTAGTCTTGGTTAGGAATGATTCTAATCATGTGTTGAGTTCAAAGCCTATTTGGATCGTTTTTTCCATATCCAGGATCTTAGACAATTAAAATATTTTCTAGGAATTGAAGTAGCTAGAGGACAAAGAGGGCTAGTTTTGAGTCACCGAAAATATGCATTGGAGATCACTGATGAATGTGGACTTCTTGGGTTCAAACGCATTGATTTTCCTATGGAAACCAATCATAAATTAGCTTTGGCTAAGAGGAATACATTGAATGATCCAACTTAATATCAATGGTTAGTATGGAGACTTATCTATCTCACTATTACCTGCCCAGAAATTTCCTATGCTGTGAATATTTCATCTGAATTCATGCAAGAGTCAAAGGAGGAGCACATGAAGGCCACTAGGTAAGTGCTACTGTATTTAAAAGGCAATCCGGGTAAAGGAATATAATAAGTAGTGTTTTAGATTTTCAAGCGTATGCATTTTGTGATTTTGATTCAGGAGCTTGTCCACTCACAAGGAGTTCACTTACGAGATAATTTGTTACTCTTGGACGCTCTCTGTTATCTTGGAAGACTAAAAAACAAAGTATAGTTTCTCATTCTTTAGTTGAGGTAGAATATCATGTTGTGGCCACAGCTACTAGGAAACTAATCTGGGTCAAGTCTTTTTAATCTTCACTTGGAGTCTTCTAAGATAAACCCATGAGATTATTTTGTGACAATCAAGCCACTCTACATATTCCCAAGAATATGGTTTTCCAGGAGTGCACCATGTATATAGTGATTGATTATCATTTTGTTTGAGAAAGACTTCTTTCTTAGGAAATCAAGACAAGATATGTGCCTTCCAAATATCAAGTTGTGGATATATTCACAAAAGCTTTGGGCAAGCAACAATTTGTGTTTCTAGAAGGCAAGTCGGGCATTGTCAATCTGCATCCTCCAACTTGAAGAGGAGTATCAAGGAAATTGCAATTAGGGAATTTGTGATCTTATGATATTGTATTATTGTTAATATTCCTTACTTGCTATGTAAGCTAGCGCTTAGGAGTTGTCATAAGTTTAGAATTGGAAACTTATGCAAACACTGCGTGTATTTATCTTCATGTCCTAAGTTAAAAAAGACAAGGGCGTAAATTATATATTTAATAAATGTGAGTTGTCTTAACCTCTTTTTGTAAGAAAGCAAAGGGTGAGCTTGGTAGATTACATACGCATGTTTGGTCGGCGAGGCTTGTAGGAGGGCAACCTTTCTTACTGTTGTAAGGATTTTTTTTTAAATTTGTAAGCTAATACTTAACAAATAGTTTCACTATATTAATTAACAATGTGGTTTATAAACCATCTATTATCTATGAGGCTTATTCTCACATTTCCAAAATTTATTTTTCCCTTGACGAGTTTTGACTCAAACTTTGCTTTGTGAAATCTTTTATGTTTTGTTAATCTACTTATAAATAACTTTATTTTGTATACATTACATGTTTAAAATACAAATAACTTCTCCTTATCTTTCACTATCATTTTCGAGTTGAGCAGTAATAACTTTTGTTTAAGATTGCTAATTAACAATGCATGAGATTGGTTGAAACAATATATTTCTAAGGAGCAATATGCACCAAGGAGTTTCCGCCACTGCTGTTGCAAAATTTCTTTGCGAACAATAGTGTTATCATGCCATGGTTACTCTTTTTCTTCTTGATAGAGGTGTGTATCTTCTCTTATTAGCAGGTGTTCATCACAATTTCTTAAGATTCATTCCTTTCTAAGAAGATCTTTGTACTTTTATTGCTTGATGTGATTATTGTTATTATATTTCTAACAAAGTTTAGCAATTTTTGACTCAGCACTTAGGAAATTTTCGTAAAAAGCAAAATAATAAGTTCCATACCTTAAATTCTTGAATCCAAACCATAGACAATAAAGATACTTCTTCATAAAAATGGAGGAACCAACGCCACTAGTAAAAGCTTCTTCAAATATTCCAAATTGAAACACAGCATCTTTGTCCCCCGGTTTACAATGTTGAACCACATCAGTGTTATTAAACCAATACTGCCTATCCACATCATCTTTTGTTGAACAATCCAAGTATTTTGGAAGGCATGGAGGAAATTTTTCCTTCTCATCATCGCATTCTAATCTCCAACATGAGTATTGTCTACTTATTGCTGTTGTATACCAGATAGATCCCAATATCTGCACTAACCGATTATTGTGATCATGATTAGCTTGTTGCAACCCTTTATAAATGAATTGAACTTCAAATTAATTGATGGTGAGGTATTCTTAATTGTATGTTTCAGAAAATGTCATGTTTTGACATATTCTATGAACATTTTAGCATTTTCGAAAGTATATCCCATCATTTCTTCATCTTTCGATTCAAAACATATTATTATTCACATTGAATGATGAAAGATCCAAATGATCATTATATGAAAAATGGAGCCCTAAGTGGAGCTTCAAATAAAGCAAAAAACTTGCATGAGTATTCAAATTAAATTGTTAGCTATGTTGGAGTGTTTAGAAGATTATGCTTGCCCTTTTGTAACTTGAATTGTTTCATTAAACTTAAATATACAAATCTTTGTTTCAATTATTAGTGAAGAGAGTCCGTAATTTAAGTGTTACACTCAGGTGACTTCTGTATTAGTTGATTTATCACTACTTAACATTTTTACTCAAAATAAATAAAAGAAATAATCAAATTGAATAGCATGAAGATTTGTTATATGCTTACGTGACTGGATAGCATATAGAGTAGAAGATTATATGCTGCTCCTGACCATGCATTCTTTGCAATGACCCCAGTGGATTTAATGATTCGTTTGTTTAGCGGAAACATGAGAAAGAAACGCGGTATATATTGAACAAAGACAATGAATGCCAGAGTGTAGTTTGTTGGTTCTGCTTTGTTTCTTTTCAATGTTGGTATCACGAACCAGTTAACTACCTGCGCAATATATGTAATAGCTAGAATTCAAATCAAGGTGCATTAAGTATATCACTATCACCAACATTAATAACATTGGAATGCATGTAGTGAAATGTACGTAATGTGATTAATGCAAGAAAATTACTAAAATTACAACATTAGTTGCATACAACTATGCATTTGACTAAACAAATGGATAAGACAATTGACATCAAATGGTAAACATATAGTCGCATCTATTAAAACATTTGGTTATGAGCTCAAATAGGAAACATTTACAATAAAATCATTATCAAAAAGCTATTCATGTCATCTAAGTTTTCTGAATTTCTTTCTTTGAACATTAAACTTTTTGGTAATATTTTAAATTTGCTATTTCTAAAATTATAATTTGCATCTCTAAACTAACATGTTTAACTAAAATGTCAATCAATGACATGAAGTTTAGAGCTTTTTTTTTTGTTACGAACATGAGATTTTAGTTTTAGAATCAACAAGACACCCTTGAAAATATTTGATAGTATCATAAAAAATTTAGATTTCAATGGCATAGTACGTATTTAAACTCAAAATAAAAAAAATTGATGATATATATGTATGCACATTCGTTTCATAATGATAATATTAGAAGGGGGTGAAAAGGAAGAACCACAAACGCACCTGAGGGAGAGGCAACGAAGCAGCAAAATCAATGACAAAATCGGACTTAAGGTATCTCCAAGCGATCTCATAAGGGTCCATAACCAACTCCCCTGTGCCAAAAACTCGAGAGCTTTTTGAAATGAATGCTGTTCGAAACTTAATGATGATGTTCAACACATAGAAAAGATCGGTAAGGGTTCGAAAGACAGTGACGGAAGCAAGCACAGAGTTATCTGAGGAGAGACAGGCACCATCATCCCCCACGGAGGGGAGGAAAAAATAAAGAGGGTCAATGAAGAGGGCTGCAATGCACGTTAATAGAAATATATAGTTCCACCTTAACACAATCTCTGAGTTAGGGTCGAGGATTTTATACGTTAATAGTAATTGGTAGTGGAATTTTCGCTCATCACCATAGGCAGCAGCTAGGGCCAATGGGTGTGACAACCGTTGTAACTGCCCTCGAGTTGCTGCGATGAAGTCATTTACATTCATGGCTGGCATAAAGAAGAAATCCCTTTTTGTTTGTTGTAATTTAGATAGTGGTACATATATCAATGTATAATGGGAAAAATTTTCAAGTCACTTCTTTGTATTCGTTTAAATAGAACTACATAGACGAGAGCTGGAGAATAAGCAAACTATCCTTTGGTAAGAAATGGGGGAAATAGTAATAGGGTTAGGTATTGCAGTTATCAAACATAATATATATTTTGAATGAAAAAACTAGGATATCTCCATTTGTTGTTGTCATTGAAGAAAGCAATTGAGAAACGTAATACATTGTTCAGCCAACTACCAACCATCCAAATGAATAAGTTGTTCTCATCTAAGAAGTTATGTAAGAATGTTGACATTTTTTAAGGGGAGGGATGACGAGAAGAAACAAAGAGAGATCCATGGAGGTTTAAGGTGCAGAGAGAGAGTAGGAAAAATATACAAAAATAGAAGTGAAAATTTATTAAAAAATTTGTATATGCTTGCACATTCAAAGAAATAGAAGATGAAATTATACAATAAAGTGAAGAAAACATGATTGCCAATCCTTTTTTACTTTTTTAATTTTTTTGATAGATTTAGTACATGTGGCTTTATGTTTTAATTGAAAAATCATTTTTTGAAGCCATTTTATCCAGCTATTCCCCTTTGTAACAAATTAGCCCTTGAAAATTGTTGCTTTTATCGTCATATGGTTCAACTAGTTTTCGTGCCTTACGTTTAAGCACGGGACGCAAAAGGAAATATTAGATTACTATGTGAATTATTCAACATGTGAATGTCCATAAAAGGAGCTCATTTAAGACAATGGGAAAACTCCAAACTCCTTTTATGTAAATCTTGTATATCTTTTTTACAAAATGCCCTCATTTAAAATAACTAAAAATACTCCAAACTTCTTTTATGTAAATCTTACATATCTTTTTTTTTACATAAATATTGCATATATTTTCGCACCGAGCAAATTTTTAACACTAATTCACAATATTCAAATATAATTAAAGGTCCGTCCCCATTGGAATTTTAGAAGTAGACAAGAAGTACAGCAGACTAAAATTATTCACATTGGAACTATAAGAAGGAAGAAAATCAGAGCAGCACTATTTGGGAACAAAATGTGACCCCTTTTAATCTTTGTTTTCGCTCACAATGTTCATGATTTTAGGGTTTTTAATTCTATTTTCTTGCATGTCGCAATGAATATGTAAGAAAATCCCAGGAATCGAGCTTGAAAAGGTGCAATAAGTGAACTTTGGAGGAGCATGTCATTGTTGCTAGCTCTCCAAAAGTCCATGCTATGCAAGCTAGGTGAACCTTCCTCTCCTTATCAAGAATTGTCCGATGAAGTTACGGATGTTCATGCCATGCCATGTTGTTACCTACTCCTATGGCCCAATGCCACCCATCACCAGTACATCCGTCAGAAAGAGCACGACTATGGTCCACTCCAAACACCAGCCCGGCTCCTTCGCACCGTAGCACACCACCAACATCCACCAGCAGCACAACCAAGTTCATCCGACAAGAACACATGCGGGTTCCCTTCAAGCATGGTCATGCTTCTCTACCAAATCTGTCGCAATAGTTCTAAGTGCTTGGCATGGTTAGCCTTGACCTTGAATTCTATAAAAGTATGCTTTCATGTTTCTCAAGGGACTAGGCAACTTTTAAAGTCCTTTTAGGGTAGATTTAGAGTAGATTAGGTTATTCTCCTTCTAGTGGCCACTTTACACTTTTTTAGATTCAATTAAAGCTTGTGTGTTTGTTGATTTATGTTATTGTCACTTTAATCTCTTTACGTATATGCCATGTTTCTACTCCATTAATTGCATGCTTAAGTTGGTTGATTTATCTTGTTGGTGAATTAAACTTTAAGAATTTTGTTCTTAATTGTTTTTGTTTGACTGTTCTTCTCTCAATGTCTCAATTTCTTCCCTTAAAATGCAAATTTCCCTCTTTCCTCTCTCTACCATTATGGGGTTTCAAAATTCATTATTTACGTTTGAGTTTTCAACAAGCTACGGACTAGATTAGCTAATGTTAGATTAGTTTATTGAGAATCAGTGGACTATCCACCACCAGTTGACTCCCTTTTTCTCCAAGTTTGGATGTTGAAACCTTTATTGTTGGATTTTTAAGTTCTTAAGGCAACCATCTTTTTCTCTAGGGACCTCTTTAGTTAGATGATAAGGATTTTTCATTAGTTTAGTTAAGGTTTCCTAATTGGTTGATAGTTTAAATCATCTTTGGTTTAGTAGTGCTAATTATAGCTTGTGTTAGCTATTTTTCACTAATTATGCTTAGGATAGGATAAGGTTCTAATTGCATTAATTAACCATGATCAGTTTAAGATTAGTATTCGATTAGTGCTAGACTGGTTTATTTAAGCATGTTTAAGTTATTTATTCTTTTATTTAGTTAAGAAATGTGGTAGATTTACTAATCATAGACTTAGTGTCAACACCATCCTGGAGGACGACAAATTTGCTTACTCTGACAAAAAACTATTTAACAAAAGTGATTCTATGACGGAGATAGTAGCGAGAAACTTGGTCATTTTTTTCCTCACAAGTCTTTCATACTTGATTCCACAATGCTTGTGTTAGATTAGTCTTCTTTGTTTAACAATTCAAAAATCCCTAAAAGTTGAATGACTTGAGAATATTAAAAAGATGTCAAGGTTTCATTTTCCTTGATGGAGCAAGAGTTGTTTTATAGATATTGGGATATATTAAATGATTATCTTAATCCATGTGCTGATCACAATGGTATTTATAGAAAATAGAAAAGTTTTCAGTATTGTGTATGAGATGATGAATAATTAATGAAATCAGTGCTCGTCTAAGGTCTTTTTGATTTCATGCTAAAAGCACTGATAAGGCTTGGGATTCACTTTAGTGGTTCCCTTGGGGTACTCATGAATTTGCAAAGGCTCATTATGCAACCCTAACCCCTATGTTTTTTATATTGAATGTCATTTTGTTGGTCAATGAGTGAACTCTTGTGCCCATTTTCGTGCATATGCCTTACCTCTTCCTCTGTATGATTATTTTGATAGCTCTTATCTTGTGACCATATCTTGGTACACACACTAGATTAGAAAGTCAAATTAAGGAAAATCTAGTGAACATAATGGGTTTAATGTAGAGCTTGTGACACATACACAAACTAATTCTCATGGCTAGTTAAACAATCTTTGGAGTGCACAATGCTTGTTTTGCATGAAATTGATCCTAGAGTAGGGTTTTCCTCACTTGAGGCTTATCTTGTGGGTGATTTTAAGTCTTCTTACTCAGTGAGCCCTAATGTTCAAATTGATGCTGCTGACCCCAAGTTAGCTAAATTATCCTAGAAGGGAGCTAAATAGCATGACTACAAACAATTGTAAACTCAAGGCAAATGAATAGGCTGATTAGGCAAGTAGAGAAGAGTAAGAGTAAAAGATAATGTATGCATGTGGTGTTTGTTAACAAGATTTAGCTATCTAACTGATCTATGTCCCTAGCTAAGGATATGTCATGAAGGTTTAACCACTTGTATTAATTTGCTCCAAGATAACACAACGAAGCATTTACCCAGTACTCTGCTAAGGTTATTTCTCCTAAGCCCCCTATTATAGAGTATGATTCTTCAAGTCAACTCTCTTGCTTACAAGAAGGATTCTTTCAACCATCTTGTTTCATAAGGAATCTCAACTATGTGTAAAAAGATTTCAATAACTTGAATTGTTCACTCATGAGTACAATGACACTTATAATAAGAATAAAGCTCTTGTGTTCATGTGTTGCGTAATCTTCTTCTTCAGCAAGGTCTTCAATTTATAATTATTGATAATCAGATCATTAAAGGATACAGAAGGAAGTAGTCCTCAAACCCATTTGAAATATTATGTTAATGCTTCTCTCTAATGGCCACATGGTTCAAGGGCATTGATACATCTATTATCATGATAGTAACTTAGTCTTCTCTTGGCTTAGAGATGAGCTATTTTAACCTTCATTTAATGGGTTGGCCATTTTATTCCTCTTTTCATAAGGTAGATGTGTTTCTCCTCAAGCTTTGACGGTGGTAGCTTTTATTCTCAACATGATTAACTACAACTATCACTTCCACAAATTAATTTGGACCCTTTCTTAATTTAGAATACATTTAAATGTTCTTTATTTGTTTAAAAATAACCAAATGCTAGGCAATAAAAGACAACTATATTGAAAAAGTCTTTATGAGATCATTTACCTTAAGGCTAATCTTAGCAAGACTTGGGATCTCCTTCATACTCCTCCTCTTCCACCAATACCTTAGTAGACATTTTTAGTTTGTAGCACTAATTGGATGGAAAGACATACCATCATCTAGGGCAAAGAGGTTATGATAATCTTTGAGGATGCTTTTCTTGAATTTCCTTATGTGTATGCTCTCTCAATGGTTTACCATTGATAAGGTAATTGGTAGGCATATAATAGTACACGTAAAAAGCAGGCGTTGGGACTTCTTTAGGGTCTGGTGGAAGAAATTTAATCTTCAACTTCTCTACCATTATCCCCCATTCCAGTTTCTATAATTATTTATGAATCACAATGACCTCTACCCCTTATGATAAAGTTTTAAGTTTCAGCACCTAGTTGCTTTGCATTGATGTCCTAGGGCCCTCACCAGTGGAGTGCCATCTTGCATTTGCCAACAACTTTTATATTCTTAGAAATCCAACCCAAATCTTCAAGTCCTTCCGAGGTTTGGAGAAAAGCCTTTAATGTGAGATCTGCAACTAGAAATCTTTACACCTAAATCCCTTAAGATTACATTCAGCATGCCTTACAATTTGCGGCGTTTTCATTAAGCTCTTACTGAGAGAGTGGTAATGATTGCCAAAGACAAGCCTTTTGGTGCTAAGGTCACTAATGTCCATGGGAGAGCTAATATTCCTTTTCCTATTACAAACTGTCCCACTAAGACGGCTTGAGTTCAAGCAAGGAAAAGGAGAATGTGTAGTACCTTGCTTAGAACCTAAATATAAATCCCAACTCTGGCCTTATAACAGCTACACGTCTAAGTGTGTTGCCATTAAGGAGCCTCAGTAACTTTAGTCTCCAACTAGTACCAAGCCTACCATCTACCAAGGGGAAAGAGAAGGTAGTTGGATGCCTACACTCTAAGCCAAATATAGGCTATGGTTTTTCCTGGACAGACCCCGATAAGAGACTAAATTTTTTGTAGTCTCTTGGTTTAGTTTTTTTCTCTCTCTCTCTCTCTTTTGAGTAGCTTGTTCAGGAATCTTGTAGAGATTTTAATAATCTTTAATATAATTTAAAATTTAAAATTTCATCTTAATTCTAGAATTTGAATAATCTTAGTACATGATCTTGTGCATAAAAATATGGATTTGCACACCTACTTTCCATGATTACTCTTTTGTTCAAGTCCCTAAGCGTTTTCCCATCATCCCTTAGCTTTATTTTTTGTGCACCTTTGGCTAGGGATAGAATGTAAAGTCATTATTAGAACCAATTGTTGAGATTTAAGGCCTTTGACCTTGGGGTTTAATTCTTCTTATAAGTACCTAGGGTTTGCCATAGATTCTTTAGATTTCAACAATATTTATAATTCAACTTTCTTAAATCACTTTCAGTTTCGTTCCTTACAAGCAATTTTATTGCTCCCCAACCAACCTTGCTCAATTAGAGGTATGCAGTTAGTGCATTAGAAAGTGCAGTCTTTACTTTATAAGGGTGTTCCATATGCTAAGGTCGATAGCTCTACTCGAGTTGATAAGCTTGGGGAGAATTTAAAGAAAATCTATACGCAGTGTCTAGAGGATTACCGTCAAAGATGGGTAAGAGCTCACACTACTAAAGAGGATGTCATAGACACCATGAATATTAGCTCCATGATCTTTGACATCCATTTCCATGCCATTTCAAATAATATTCCAAATCCTCTATGAAGAATTTCATATAGTTTATACGAATTTTTCCAATGAAGGCCCCAAACATCTACCACATTTCTTCTTTAAGATCTTCCTAAGGCTATTTAAGATTACTCTTTGCCAGCCTAGCCTAGGCCTTATCATCACTGTCCTCTTCTAATTACTCTTTCACTAGTTTCATGGTAAAAGCCCCATCTTGTTGAGTTTTATGCACAGACAAGTATACGAGTTTTAATGCAATAACTAGTGCAATGCTCAAGCATATAATGATTACCATGAGACATGACAAGCCTAACAAGAATGTGAAGTAGAAGGATTCACACATCTATGTATGGACCTTTTGAAGGGCTTACCTCAATTCCCTACAGGTGTTAGCCCTTCTGGTGGCGCCCTTGAAGAAATGGCCAAGCCTAAGAAGAAATTATCCTTTAATAAGTAGAATTTTATAGAAAAGTTGCAACTATGGAAGCTCGACACGTTGACTCGAGGAAAAAGTGTGTTGTTGGCTTGATTTTCCATTCCTCCGACTTGTGTAACTTATTTTCTTCTTAACATAGTTTCTTGTCTTCTTTTATTTGTTTCCTGGATTCTCATTTATGGATCGCTTCTAGCGTAAGCCTCCATAAGTTTTAAACACTCCCTATAGGAGAAAAATGAGAACAACTGTCCTACAAAGCTCCCCACTCCCGCAAGACACATAAGGTTATAGAGAACCTTAGAAAGAAGAGCAAAGGGAAGAGAAAAGAAAGGAGGTTACAAAGATGAAGGGAGATGGATCCTCCTGTATAACAGTAAGTGATTACTCTCAATAAGTGCACCATTCCCGAGTAAGAGGGACCAAATCCTAAAGGCTTTCCCGATCTAGGAGATGGCCATCACAATTAAGAGTGTGCCTCAATTGCCGGATTTGAATAGTCAGGTTGCTACCATCCAACATAATTCCATCCCTGAGGCTCAAGTGTTGGTCTTATGTCTACACTCATTTCTCTATGGTGCCTCCTAAAAGAGGCACTAAAGAGGAAGGAAGTTGCAAGAATTCTCCTGTAGTGTATTATACTACTAAGGTCTTAAAGAGTCACATAGATGAGTACTTCGAGTGTCTAACAGCTACCAACCCTTGAAACTTAGCTATCACTTAAGGACATCGTTAGTCTTAGAGAGATGCTTTCGAAGATTCTAATAAGATAACCTTGTCCTAAATGAGGAACAAGCCCTCAAGGGATTCTCTCACGACATCAGTGAGCTCTCTAGCCTGTCTTTAGGTGCAAAGGGGAAGAGAAAGTCTGAATGACCAAGGGATAGAGTTAATAAAGGGATAAGTCTTATCAACCCACATCTCTTCCTATTTCATAATCTTCTCATGTTAACACTGAGCTTACCATCCTTGATGTTAAGATCGTGAGTATTCTACCACAAGAGGGAGGGTGAATTGTGGTGTCTGATTTTCGCATTGTAAATAACAAACACCCTTGTGACTTGTTTGCAGAGGGTGTTCTCAAATATTGCAAATGCGAAAATCACCAAGATAAACGCGGAAAATAAAGCACACACAATTTTTACGTGGAAAACACCTCTAGCCCAACTGAGGTGTGAAAAACCACGACCTACCTCGTGTAGGATTTAACCACTTCACTAAACCGGGCTTAACTCGTTACAAATGTAACACACCTTGTTACAACTTGCAACCACGTAACCTCCTTCTCTAAGGCAGATTACACCACGTCTAAATCTCACCAGATTGGACACGTCCAAAGTCCACACAACTGAGGACCACTCACTCACTTTTCTGATTCAAGATCAGGGTTACAAAACACCTTACTGGGTGCTTCTGTCTTAAGCAGATGTAAGGTACACTGAAGTCCTCGTATGCCAATATCTTGAAAGCTTGGTTTAAACACAACTTGTATCGGTTTTTCTTTTCTCAAGTGTAGCTCTAAAAATTCTTTCCATTAGAAAAACCACTTTTTGAATTTTGCTTTTTACGTGTGTTGTGCTTCTAGATATTCTCTTGCTTTCTTTTCTTGCTATTCTCACCGTGTGTGTTTCCATGGGAGTAAAATGCTGTATTTAAACAAAAAAAAAATTCCAACGGTCAAATCAAGAGAATCAGCTAAGTATGGAAAATGATCTTTTTAAAAGAATACTCCCCAACGGCTAGTGACAAGTTTTTCCCAATGTATAAAGGATTTGTTATCTTAAGAGATAACCCTTATCTTCCCATAGTCGTGAAGAGGATTCAAAAAGCAACCAGAAATCTTCAGCTTGGGAAATTTTATCTTATCTGAAAATATGGGCAAAGGAAATCTTTTAGTTTTGGCAAATTTCCAAAAACCTATTTTCGCAAATCTCCCATAATATTTTCAAGAAATATCCTTTCTAAAAAAATAGCAATCTTGGAGTTTAAGGAAGGTATTCTGGAGATCTTGGCCAACCGAAATGAATTTTCAAAGATAACCGGGTATGGCCACTTCAGTTCAAAAACACCCTAGGCACCCTGTTTGCAAGGTTGTTCGCAACTGGTGTTCTGAAGCACTTAGCGCAATTACCGATTCAAGAGGTGTTTAAAAAGCATTTTCAATATTGGCATATTAACAAGAGTCTAAATAAATAAAACCTATATATCCAAGACTTCTTGTTTTGAATCAGTCATCTTGTCCAAGATTTGTAGAGCTGCTGAGAACACCAAGGCCACCTTGTTTGCTGGGGTTGTTCTTCGCATTGCTAGAGTTCAGGAACATGCCTTACAATCAACTGTCGAGATGGCGTTCTTGACTTAATATAGAATCACCACGTGAAACCTGTTTTAAGGACTTGTTCTCACATGTAGCAAACCAGTTAATACAATAAAGATTACAAACATCAGTTAGGCCTGTTTGGAGATCGTGTTTGGAGCAACATTACTTGGACAAATTTTTACACTTGGATTTGTTATCATCAAAACTTAAATATAATAACTCAACAAATTCCCCCTTTTTGATGATGACAAACCAAGTGACCCTATTGACAAAAATAAAAATTAATGCTGATAGGGATCCACGTAAGTCAAGGTCAGGTTCAGATTCATACATTGTCACATTGTCAATAGGTAGGTGTTCCTCTTCTTCTTCCCCCTTTTGGCATCATTAAAAAGCAATAACAACAAGTATAAAGGAGAAGGAACAACAAGCAATAGAAACTGCAAGTAGATATTTCATTAATAAGCAAGGCAGTACAATTGCATCAAAACAACAAAAAAAACAAAAACAGCCTAGACAATCAGGGAGCAGGGGGTGGTTTCGATTGCAGAGGCGGAATCCTAGGGGCAAGGGTGGAGAGAAGAGCAAGCAAGTCTTCATGACGTTTGGCAGAGAGGGCTTGTTCCTCAGCAATAGCAGCCTTGACAGCTGATAGCTCATCCTTGAGGCGAGCATTGTCCTCAAGAACAGCTTCAACCTTGATGGACGGTTGCTCAGAAACAGGTGGTCGAGGTGGTCGACGACCCTGTTTGGAAGCGGACCCTTCGCCAATCTTATAACCACACCCTAGCAGAGTGTCAATCCCAATTGCATCAACGACTTGGGCCTCCACTCGCCGTGTGAGCACTATTCCAAAGTGCTCAAACACCTTTGTCAGCAGAAACCCATACCCGAGATCATGAGCCCGGGTGGTGTTCGCAATTCGCCCAATGTGGCGAATCATGATAGCCGGAAGATTGATGGGTTCCTCCCTATCCAATAAGTCAACCAGGCACTGATCAAAAAGGTCTGCTAAGTTTCTCCCTTCACCCCTTGGAATCACGTTCTTAATGACGAACATGAAAAGGAGTTGGTGGGGAGGAATCAGATCACCCTTTTTAACAGAGGAGGGTGTTCTCAGACCTTATTTCTGACAGGCGTTTGGACACCTCCAGGAGCCTGGCTGGTTCCAGGGTTGTTTTATCTTCCCTCACATACACAGCAAAGCCTTGTGAGGGCACTCCCAGAATTTTCCAAGTTTGGGCGCATCAACCCTGATGCCTTGCCCATTCACAAAACTTATCACCACCCCTTCGGTGACTCTGCAGTTGGCGTAAAACTCAGCCAACTCAGGCACAGAACACCCCAACTGGGTGTTTGCAAACAACTCAAGCCAGCCTTGGGCTCAAAGCTTGGTCAAGAACACCCCCAAACCCTATTCCTCAAAAAAACTGACAGACACTACCTTCCCCCTAACAACATTGTGCTTAAGCAACTGCACATGTTTGTCAGACATAGGAGAGGGAGTGAACTGCTTTGGGCGTTTGGAGGCAGGAACAGAGGTGGTAGCCTGTGGTAGGAGGGTTGTTCTGGATTTTCGCTTGAGGGGTGTTTTTGCAGGAGAGGGCCTCACAGCAGGTTTAGTGGCTGATTTTGGAGGGGCTTGATCTTCAGAGGACTCGGAAAACACCGGTGTCCCCTGTTTGAAGGTGGTATCTTCAGAGTTAGAACTCGAGAACCCTTCAGTAGAGGAGGAAATCTCCTCGATGATAGGAGCAGAGGGTTTAGAGGATCTGGGGGTTGATCTAGAGACAATTCTCGCATATTTGCGAGAAGGTTGAGAAGGAGGAGAAGGAGTTAGAGAGGGGCGAGACCTTGGTTGTGGTCGTATTCTTGGCATTCGGGTGCGCCTAGCCACCATCTTTACTCTTTTCCTCTTTTCTCCAGTTTGAGAGACTAGAGGAACAGAGTCATTCCCTTGGACAGGACTTTCTCCTGTTTTCTCACCAGAATCCTCCTTCAGATTGAAGAACACATCCCCTGTTCTTTGAGTTGTTTCCAGGAATAGTGCAGAAGAACAGGGTTCAAAATCCCCAACGATGGTTTCTGGGTTCTCCAAGAATTGGTCTTGGAAACCTGAAGAACCAGCACCTGCTACAGAAGAGATGGGACAAGGGATTGTTCCCACATACACCATTAATTCCCAACCAAAGGAGTAGGGAATACCATTCAACTCAAGCCCAACACTTTTGAGGTTTAGCCGAGTGAGATACTCGAAGATTTTGTGGATAATTGGGCGAGGAGGAGACGGAATTGAGGGTATAATCATGTTGTTATACTCAGAGATTGATGAAAAATCGGTTTTGGAAGCCATTATTGCAAGGAAGAATTTCGGGTTTTGCTAGGGTTTGAAAGCAAGAACAGAGGAGAGAGAGAGAGAGAGAGAGAGAGAGAGAGAGAGAGCAAGACGGGGAAGACAGACACACGCAAGGGGGTTTTTAAACTCCCCACCTGTTATGAAGGGCCACCTAGGGAACACTTAGAATTTAAGCAGGTATCATACAATAATAGCAATTAAGGCATACCTGTTCGAGCCGCCTATCCTTGAACACGCTTCTCTTATTCCAAGGTCTGTCATGATTACTCTTTCTCCATCTCCCAAGACAGCAGTATATAATCATAATAGCACACAGACTACACATATTCGTTAAGCATAGACCACAAGAATTGCGAACAAGGGAATAGAACAGGTATTATAAGGTGTTTTTATCAGCTTGATCTACCTCTGAGAACAGGTGGTCTCAGGGTGTTTTCACCAACCCCAATTCCAGTCTGTTTCTCTCAAACTGATCTCTAGCTAGAGCCTTAGTGAATATATCAGCAATTTGATTTTCCGTTGAGCAAAAATTCATAGAAATTAAACCCTTTTCAACATTATCTCTCAAGAAATGATGTCGAATGTCAATATGTTTTGTCCTTTTGTGTTGACAAGGGTTTTTGGCAATGTTAATAGCGCTAGTATTATCACAAAAAATAGGAATGCATCCAGTGTCAACACAAAAATCCTTAAGCTGTTGTCTTATCCACAACAGTTGAGCACAACATGAAGCTGCTGCAACATATTCAGCTTCTGCTGTGGACATGGCAACTGAATGTTACTTCTTGGTAGCCCAAGATACCAAACAAGGTCCAAGAAAATGAGCCATACCTGAGGTACTCTTTCTATCAACTAGGAAACCTGCATAGTCAGCGTCAGCATATCCAACAAGATCAAGATTGCAACCTCTAGGATACCATAGAGCTAAATCAGGTGTATGCTTTAAATATCTTAGTATCCGTTTAACAGCCTTAAGATGAGTCTCTTTAGGACTAGACTGAAAACGGGCACATAAACCAACACTAAAAACAATATCCGGTATACTAGCGGTTAGGTATAGGAGTGACCCAATCATGCCCCTATAGAGTTTTTCCTCAACTGAGGGACTCCCATCATCCATAACTAAGTTGGTTGAAGGAGAAATAGGAGTGTCTATGGGTTTGGCCGACTCCATCCCAAAACGCTTAAGTAGCTCCTTAATATACTTTTGTTGATGGATCATGGTGCCGTTTGAAGTTTGCTTGATTTGTAAGCCTAAGAAAAAGTTAAGCTCACCCATCATGCTCATCTCAAACTCACTCCTCATCATATTTGAAAAATCATCGCATAAATCATGATGAGTTGCACCAAATATAATGTCATCTATATATATTTGGACAATCAATAAATGTTCCCCCTTAGATTTTAGAAACAAGGTATTGTCTACCTTGCCTCTTCTAAAATCATTTTCAAGTAAAAAGCTTGACAATCGTTCATACCAAGCTCTTGGAGCTTGTTTTAAACCATAAAGTGCTTTGTCAAGTTTAAAAACATGATTTGAAAAATCACCATTTTCAAAACCAGGGGTTTGTTTGACATACACCTCTTCTTTAAGGTATCCGTTTAGGAATGCACTTTTCACATCCATTTGATATAGCTTGATTTCCATATGAGCTACAAAGGCTAGTAAGATTCGAATAGCCTCAATTCTAGCAACTGGTGCAAAGGTTTCTTCATAATCAATCCCTTCTTCTTGATTGTACCCTTGAACCACCTGCCTTGCCTTATTCCTAGTGACTATTCCTGACTCATCTAGCTTATTTCGAAACACCCACTTGGTTCCAATGATTGTTCTATTTGCAGGTTTAGGTACAAGGTGTCACACTTTGTTTCTTTCAAATTGATGAAGCTCTTCTTACATAGCCGTGATCCAATCTGAATCTGCAAGGGCTTCATTCACACTTTTTGGCTCAATATTAGAAAGAAAAGCATAGAAAGCACAAAAATTCTTAAGTTTAGATCTAGTTTGCACTCCAGTATTAATATCTGACAAGATTTGATCAAGAGGGTGCGAACTATGGTGCTTCCATGGTCTTGGATTAATTGGATCCACAGACACATATTCTGTTCTAACTGAAGTGTGTATGGGATCAGGCTCAAGAACACTTCCTGATCCTGTTTCTGCACCTATTTGCAAGCTAGTTCCTGAAGAACATGGTTCCGAACAGGGTTCAACGGTGTTTCCCCCTGTTTGATGTTCACCTTGCCTGTCGCTTTGAGGAACAGCTTCTGTACCTGTTTTCTTCAGGGTGTTCTCACCTTGTTTTTCTTGGTTCAACAATTCCTTTTGGACAAGACCTAATTCAAACTCTTCATACTGTGCATTACTCTCATTCAAAGAGTTAGATTCATCAAAAAACACATGCACACTTTCCTCAACACACAAGGTTCTTTGGTTAAAGACTTTGTATGCCTTACTGTGAGAGGAATAACCAAGAAATATTTTCTCATCACTCCTTGAATCAAACTTTCCTAAGGCATCTTTCCCGTTGTTATGCACGAAACATCTACAACCAAATGTTCTTAGATGCATAATGTTGGGTTTTCTGCCTTTAAGAAGTTCATGGGGAGTTTTGTTCAAAATGGGTCTAATCATGCATCTATTTATAATGTAACATGATGTGTTCGAAGCTTCTGCCTAAAAGTTCTTAGGAAGACCACTAGCAATAAGCATTATTCTAGTCATGTCTTCTAGGGTACGATTTTTTCGTTCAACCACCCCATTTTGCTGGGGTGTTCTCGGGGCTGAGAAGTTTTGATCAACACCATGTTCATTACAAAATTTTGCAAAGCTTGCATTTTCAAATTCAGTACCATGATCAGACCTGAAGCTAACCAATGAGTGTCCTACTCTCTTTTCAATCCTTTTGAGAAGGGCAATAAAATTCTCAAAAGTTTCATCCTTGGAGGCCAAGAACAGGGTCCAAGTAAATCGAGAGTAATCATCTACTATTACGAGCACATACCATTTCCCTCCTCTACTAGCTATCCTCATGGGACCACATAGATCAATATGCAATAATTCAAGAGGTCGGGTAATGCTTACACACTTTTTAGATTTTAAAGAAGATCTGACTTGTTTTCCTTTTGCACAAGCTGCACATACCTTGTCATCATTATACTTGATGGAAGGTAGTCCAACAACCAAATCTTTGGAAACAAGTTTGTTTAACAAGGACAGGCTTGCATGACCTAGTCTCTTGTGCCATAACATTATATCATCATTTAATGCATTTAAACAAGTCAGATTGTTTTGGGGAAGAGTGGAAATACAAACTTTATAAACATTTTGACATCGCTTCCCCCTCAACACAACATCTCTTGTGTCGTCATTTACAACCAAGCAACGTGTTTTTGAAAACAGTACTAGGTTGTTCTTGTCACACAGTTGGGACACACTTAGCAAATTGTGCTTTAACCCATCAACTAAGTGCACATTATTAATTGAGTGGGAGAGAGTTTTACCAATATTACCTATACCGACAATTGTCCCAGACTTGCCGTTTCCAAATGCTACACTCCCACCATTCAAAGCTGTACGTGAGAGAAAATTTGATCTTTCACCAGTCATGTGCCGTGAACACCCACTATCAACAAACCACAACTGCCTGTTTTCAAGGGTGTTGGTGGGGTTGTTCGTAAGGTTGTTCTCTCTCACTTCAGCCTGCAAAACAAATCACGGGTTAGTTTTGGGAACCCATATCCACTTGGGTCCCATTCTTTTAGACATGTAAAGCTCATCTTTTCCAATCCAGATTTGTTTCACATACCTTTCATTCTTTTCATTGGCATGTTTTCTTAAAGGACAAGTGTATCTATAATGACCCGTTTTACCACAATGAAAGCAAATGATGTTTTCAGGTAATCCCACATACTTCCTATGTATTAGGTAAACGGTCCGTTTAGGCTTATATCCAAGTCCCTTTTTGTTTCGATTGTGGTGAGTGTTTAACCAATCAAGGGCTTGTGAGGATTTGTTCCAGCGGTTGTTTGTGGCAAGATTAGTTTCTAATTTTTCTATGGTGGCATTCAAGCTCTGCTTTTCATTTAACAGGGATTCAACTGTTTCTTCCACTTTAGAGAGTTTTTCCTCTACTTGAGTGTAATCGCCTTCTTTTAGAAAGAGATCTTCTCTAAGCACGTTAATACTCTCATGTAAACTAAGTTTTTCATTTTTAAGAATTTCATTTTCAAGCTCTAGGTCACGAACTTCTCTTTTTAGATCAGCACAGGTGTCTATCAAATTATATAGAAGTTCTTCTAAAGTAGCTTTGTTAAGACCATGTACCTTGTTCTTGAGATCTGAGAAGCTGATTGTTGATTCATCATCTGAGTCTGAATCACTTTGTGTCATCAGTGCTACGACCTCTTCTTCAGCTTCAGATTCTCCTTCATCCTCAGAGGAATCTCCCCAAGCAGCCAGCATAGCTTTCGAGAATCGCTTGCCCAGATTGTTTACAGGGTGTTTTCGACCCTGTTTTCGAGGATGTTCGGGCATCTGATCTTCTCGAAGCAGAGGACAATTTTTGACTAAGTGATCTGGTTTGCCGCACTTGAAACACCCTGTGAGCTGTTCTTTGGGGGTGTTTCTGGACTTACTGAAATCTTTTCTTTTGTTGTTTTCCTTGACCTTTTTGAAGAATTTCTTGAATTTCTTGGTCATTAGGGCCATATCTTCATTTTCAAGGTCAGAGTCAGTGTCCTCATGTGCTTTCAAGGCAAGCCCACGATCCTTCTTTTGCTCCTCTTTTTGTTGTGAGTTCTTTCGGAGTTCATAGGTTTGGAGATTACCAATCAACTCGTCGAGGGTGATCTTGTTCATGTCTTTAGCCTCTTGGATGGCTGTTACTTTGGCCTCCCACGTACGAGGTAGAATTCTGAGAATTTTCCTCACCAACTCTTCAGTGGTGAAAGACTTTCCCAGAGATTTTAACTCGTTTGTGATGTGGGTAAACCGTGTATACATATCCATCACAGTCTCACGATCACCCATATCAAACAACTCATACTGTCGCATAAGTAGCTCAATTCTAGATTGTTTAACTTGACTCGTACCTTCACGAGCAACTTGCAGGGCCTTCCAGATAGCTTGGGTTGATTCACACTCAGAGATGCGAGTGTATTCATCGGGTCCTAGGCCAAAATATAGTAGTTTCTTAGCCTTGGCATTTTTCTTGATTTTCTTATAATCTTCAGCATCAAACTCTTTAGGTTCCTTGGAAACCGTCTTACCATCTTCAAGCACCTTGGTGGGAACAAGAGGCCCATTCTTGATGAGCATTCATAACTCATAATCTTCTGCCTGAATATAGTTTTTCATCCTATTCTTCCACCAACTATAATGTTGGCCGTTGAAATAGGGTGGACGAGTAATGGATTGCCCTTCAAGAATTCCTTGTGGTGCACTCATCTTCAGAATCTCTCAAGGTGTTAGCCTTTTGTGAGAGAACCTGCTCTGATACCACTTGTTAAGATCGTGAGTATTCTCCACAAGAGGGGGGGTGAATTGTGGTGTCTGATTTTCGCGTTGTAAATAACAAACACCCTTGTGACTTGTTTGCAGAGGGTGTTCTCAAATATTGCAAATGCGAAAATCACCAAGATAAACGCGGAAAATAAAGCGCACGCAATTTTTACGTGGAAAACACCTCTAGCCCAACTGAGGTGTGAAAAACCACGACCTACCTCGTGTAGGATTTAACCACTTCACTAAACCGGGCTTAACTCGTTACAAATGTAACACACCTTATTACAACTTGCAACCACGTAACCTCCTTCTCTAAGGCAGATTACACCACGTCCAAATCTCACCAGATTGGACACGTCCAAAGTCCACACGACTGAGGACCACTCACTCACTTTTATGATTCAAGATGATGTATATGGGAAGGGGAGAGGATGCCCAAGCCAAGACACACCA
>JACYFF010031957.1:63145453-63169539 GCA_017589665.1 Selenicereus undatus
GACTTCCTTGAGGACTTGAAATGATGTTCATGGATGGCCCTCCATCACAAGATCAGGGTTACAAAACACCTTACTGGGTGCTTCTTTCTTAAGCAGATGTAAGGTACACTGAAGTCCTCGTATGCCAATATTTTGAAAGCTTGGTTTAAACACAACTTGTATCGGTTTTTCTTTTCTCAAGTGTAGCTCTAAAAATTCTTTCCACTAGAAAAACCACTTTTTGAATTTTGCTTTTTGCGTGTGTTGTGCTTCTAGATATTCTCTTGCTTTCTTTTCGTGCTATTCTCACTGTGTGTGTTTCCATGGGAGTAAAATGCTGTATTTAAACAAAAAAAATTTCCAACGGTCAAATCAAGAGAATCATCTAAGTATGGAAAATGATCTTTTTAAAAGAATACTCCCCAACGGCTAGTGACAAGTTTTTCCCAATGTATAAAGGATTTGTTATCTTAAGAGATAACCCTTATCTTCCCATAGCCATGAAAAGGATTCAAAAAGCAACCAAAAATCTTCAGCTTGGGAAATTTTATCTTATCCGAAAATATGGGCAAAGGAAATCTTTTAGTTTTGGCAAATTTCCAAAAACCTATTTTCGCAAATCTCCCATAATATTTTCAAGAAATATCCTTTCCAGAAAAATAGCAATCTTGGAGTTTAAGGAAGGTATTCTGGAGATCTTGGCCAACTGAAATGAATTTTCAAAGATAACCGGGTATGGCTACTTCAGTTCAGAAACACCCTAGGCACCCTGTTTGCAGGGTTGTTCGCAACTGGTGTTCTGAAGCACTTAGCGCAATTACCGATTCAAGAGGTGTTTAAAAAGCATTTTCAATATTGGCATATTAACAAGAGTCTAAATAAATAAAACCTATATACCCAAGACTTCTTGTTTTGAATCAGTCATCTTGTCCAAGATTTGTAGAGTTGCTGAGAACACCAAGGCCACCTTGTTTGCTGGGGTTGTTCTTTGCATTGCTAGAGTTCAGGAACATGCCTTACAATCAACTGTCGAGATGGCGTTCTTGACTTAATATAGAATCACCACGTGAAACCTGTTTTAAGGACTTGTTCTCACATGTAGCAAACCAGTTAATACAATAAATATTACAAACATCAGTTAGGCCTGTTTGGAGATCGTGTTTGGAGCAACATTACTTGGACAAATTTTTACACTTGGATTTGTTATCATCAAAACTTAAATATAATAACTCAACACTTGAGATTACCATTCTCAATGAGGTTAAAGTTCCTCATCAAAACCTAAAGGATGCAGAAACTATGCCCTCTAATAATCTTATAATTATCGTGTGAAGAAGTCCAAAGGCATCTTGCCAAGGCCAAGAATAAAGAGCTAGAGTGCTTGAAAGCTGTCCTGAGCTATGAGAAATAGGTGCACCTATAGATCCAAGCTAAAGTTGCTCGACTTAAGGGAGGCTTCTAAAGCAATAGGTCATCTACAATGTTTCTTTGGATCAAGGTCAATATAAAACTCCTAACACTTAAAGAATAGTCAAGGAAAGAAATATAATTGTCCCTTTAGTTTCTTGGAGCTCTTGAGGTGGCTGTTTTGAAGGCTCTTAGTTCCGAGCTTCTATATTGAGGAAGGCTATAGGGGAAGCCAACGGCGATCTCCATAACTCCAAGAGGAGAAGAATTGAGTAGCGCTTTCCCTCTTTTTCCTTGTCTAGTAATTATTTTCTTATACTTTAGCACTTCAAGAGTTTTGGGTATGTGTTTTGTAATTTAATCTTTTTCTATAAGGTTTCTTCAACAACCAGTATTTGTTTTGAATAGCTAACATACCAAGGTCCCTCTAACTTATCAAAACATTAGGTTAAACAATAAGCTAGCAATTATTCATATTCATCTTCGTTATACTTAGCATGTCATTGTGGCATTTTAGTTCTATGATCACTATTGACATTTTATTTAAATTACTTATTTAGTATATAAAAATTGATTTATTTGTAACTAATGAATCAAGGATAGAAATAAGTAGGAATTGTGGGGTAAGGCTAGCTTGTAATTAATCTTGATTTTAAAAAAAAGAATACAAAATGAAAACAATAAACAAAAAATGGTGACACATATCCTATTCTTGATGTATTCCCTTAAGACAAATTCCTCACACAAGTAAATATAGTGGGATGAAACTGAAACTAATACCCTACTTGGATATAGAAACACTACCAAGCTAAGTTTTAGTGTAACAACCCAACCCTAACCCATAATTATTTATTTAAATCATATTTATTATTTCATTAATCATATTTATTCATTTAATTAATCTTGTTTATTGATTTAATTACTCATGGTTATTTGTTTAACCAAATCGCGTTTATTAATTCAATTACACTCAATGTATATATTTACCAAATTTCCTTATGTCGTTTAAATTTTCCACTTTCATTTATCATATTAAATCATCATAGTTGGGGGATATTTCATTTGGGTCCCACTTTGCAATTCAAGTTTCATTAATTGTTAATTCAAGTTTCGTTGATTGATTAAATATCAGATGAATTGATATTAGGTCTCGGTAAGTATCATTTAGTGACTAATTATTTTCTTACCTTCGGTAAACTTTAATCCCGAGCAATATAAATTTTTCCAACATTTTGAATAACATTTCAAGCCCGAACTTAGCTTGTTGGGCCCAAAACAAAAACCCAAAACTTTGCTAACTTTGTTATTTCACTAATTGCTCATTTCAGCACCTAATTTTCATTAGCAAAAAGCTACTTTTTGGGTTGAAAATTTACATCCATATGTGGCTATAAATTGATAATTTTTACACACAAAATTTAGCAACTAAAAATAACAAAAACCCGACCCTCTTCTTTCTCAATCTACCTCACGCATAGGCAGAAAATAGCGGCAGCAGCAGCTGCCCCTTGTGCCGCTAGTTCTGGTGGTTTTCGGCCACTTTTTCGGCCATGTCCTGGCTGCCCCGACTTCCCCTGACTGCCAGCTATCATGCCCAGCCATCAAAATCACTTAAACAGCCCCTCCTTCCTCTAATTGAAGCATATAGTAAGGTATATCTACAACCCTAACTTGTTTTATTTTGAATTTTTGGGGTTGTTTTAGTTGTGATTATTGTTTACATGATCAAATTGATAGTTATTATGTAATTTTTATTGAGTTTGGAGATGTTTAAAGTTGTGGGTGATGAATTGGAAGTGTGATCAAATGAGTTGAATCATGGAAGTTGAATCCAAGCTTGCTTGTTTCTTTTGTTTTGATTTTGATATGAGTTATGTATATAAGGCCTTAAATGATATTTTTATATCTGATTGTGGTGTTTTGGATGCTTACTTGAGATGGCCATAATCTAGGGCTTATTGTTCATACATGGATTATGGATATTTTCGAATTTTTGCTACAGTCACCCATTATCGGAATTACTGGGAATAATTGGCTAGTCCAAAATTTGTGAAATTTGTACTGTAGCTTCTAGATGATATTGGGAAATTTAGGGAAAAATTTTGCGAATTCTAGAGATGTATTTTATGAGTTATGAAAGTTTGAAGTGAATTGCCCTGCTTTGGTGCAAATTGGGCTATTATTCCAATTTTTGTGCAGCGTACACTTGGAGGAAAATTTGAAAACTTTTACTATAGATTCTCTATAATATTTGGGAGTTTTTGGAAAATATCATCAATTTTGGAGATGTAAGCAGTGAGTTATGGAATTTTGGGGAAAACTGTACTATTTTTGGATACGAATTATGTAATTAGGTATAAATGAAGTTGTTTGGAGTTTGGATATATTAATGGCTTCAAAAATGGATGTCATGCAAAGTTTTGGCTAAATTGGTGAATCATGGAAGGTCCCATTTGTGACCAAGAGAGGTTGGTTGGACTAATTATGTAAGTAAATGGATTTATTAGGAGATTGTGGATATTGATGTAAAGAAATATATTGAAAATTTTGTAAGGTTTATCATGGAGTGGTTTTTGAGCATTTTAGCCAAAGTATGGCTATCATAAGGGGAAATAAATATTCATTGATTTTATAGGGGCTTTCAGCTCGATTGATGAGAGAAAAGAAGAGAAACATACATTTTAGGAGCTTAATTGTTAGTTTTGAATCACTTATGAATATTACAAACAAAGTACCAAGTTTGGGGAGTTTAATAGCTTTCATTGGGGTCACTAATCTATTTGAGGAGAAAAACTATATTGAATGGACGTGTGAATGAAATATAAGAAGTCGAGAGGGCTTTGACTCAAAAATCATATTTATCAAACGAAGTCACTGCAATTTATGGTATTTTGAACCCAGATATATCTCTCTTGGCCTTAAACCTTTAATACTTGCTCAATTCAGAATGGTATCAACAACCTATATCAGAAAAGGCCAAAGCCACACTTCCATTTGTCACCATCAAGGACGTTTTCACGGTAATCTTATTTATCTCATTGTGGTCTATTTTACTTTCATTTACTTCATATTAGATCTAATTACTTTCATTAATTTAGTTCTGAAGTTATATTGAAATACCCAAGTTATGTGCACCATTTAATTACTCAATTTCTATCACACATACTTTTACTTACTCAATTATGTGAGTAAGGATCATTTACTAACTACACACACATACATTGTCATTTATGAAACAGAGTCGAGGCCTAATTATCGTTCCCCATTATGCATAACTGTTATCAAGTCAGAACATATTTATCAAGTCAAATGACATTTATGAAACATATGACATTTATATCAAGTCAGATGACATTTTTAAAGACACAAAGTACGTCCATTGCCTATATCTTCATAAAGCAGAACAGGTTTATCAAGTTACAACTCTTAATGAGCTTATCAATGAATCAGTTTATACAATTATTTGCCATTTAACTTGTAACCCCGTCAGTTATCATCTATAGGGCGACAGCCCATCATTTACCCGCACGGCTTCAGGCCAACTCTTGATCGGATTGGTAAGTGTACACCTATGTATAGATCATATCATTGCAAGGGGTTCACATCCAGATAATAATGAGCAATTTATTTTCATATTACTTTCATTTTCATTGTTATTGCAAACTAAATGAATTGTAAAGGTGGCTACCCATCAATAGTATTTTTAAGCTCATTTTACAATACAGGAATGCATGTATTGAGTTTTTGCTCATATTTTCGAGTTGTTTTCATGTTTTCCATTTTAGCTAATGAAGTATCACATGTTTCTCCATTTAGCAAGCCCTTTTGGAAGTCATCAGATGCTCACAGTGGATTCAGCACAACATGAATGTTGGGATCGGCCTCAGGGTCAAGTTGGGTCTATACTTGGGTATTGTGGACTGCGAGTTAGCATATGGTATGATTAAGCCGATTGTATTGAAGATTGAACTATTATGGACTTTGGTCTTGAAGTGTTTGAATTTAACAGATATTGTGATTTGAACTTGAGTTGTAAGATTAAATGGTTTCAGTGAGCCTTGTCCTTATCAGGACGGCGTTAGCGCCTTCAATCATTAAGTCTTCCATTGCAGCTTTTCGTAAATCAAGTCATTAGTATTTTGGGCGCGTTACAGTTGTGGTATCAGAGCAATGGTTTCAAGGGCCACTGTGAGCTATCAAGTGTTTATAAGTTAGCTATAAAGTGTTTATAGGCTATGTTTGAGCAGTTGAGTGAGCTATTGATTATAAGGGCATATGTATAGGTTGGTAATATCCTGAGATTCGAGCATTAGCAAAGTGGAGTGTGGAACCATTTTGGTGACCTGTTAGTGAGACATGCTCTCATTTATCTGGGAGTTGCATTGTATGTTTCATTTCTCTTATTTGTTTAAATTTTTACAATCGTGCACTCCGGGGTGTGTGACCTGTTGAGTTATGAACTCCGATGTGTAGATGTTGAGCTATTGAAGCGCTTTTCTCTATTTCAGGTATCTATTGCAAGACTTTAAGCCGGGTTTTAGTCAATTTTTAGGTGAAACTCTGTCCGTTTTGTCCCATGATTTGAGAGTTTTATTGAGGTGTATTAATATACCTAATATTGGGTACAGTGATGGTGAAAACCCAATGTGGGGATGCCATTTGCAACTTCTTAAGGGATTAATATAATGTTAAGTTAGATGTAAATCTTCATATTAGGAAATGCCTTGTGGGCCAATATCTTTGAGGTGAACTAGTATGAGATGAACATTATAATGAGTGCTTATGTCTGGTGATAACAGTTAGTAGCTCATGGTGTGCTACTTGGCATTATATGGGTGATGAAGATTATCAAAGAAGTGTCACAAGCCATATCTTTTATTACTTGAATCTCTTATAGTTTGCTATATCTATCGACCAGCTTGTGCTATTGCATTCTCAATAAGAGTCAGCGATATAGAAACCATTCGGAGTAATATGAACTGGATGCATGAGACTAGATTACTTTACTCAAAAGGGTATCAGTTTAGCTCAACTCATGACATGGTAGTAAGGTTACAGAATGAGTGGGATACATGATGTTCCAGTTTAGTTCAACATCTAAGCAACCTTTCTTATAGGTGATCCAAACCCTGACAATCATAATCGTTTAATTCTCTGTTTCCATAATGGAGCCTATAATGACCCCCGGTGTGCGTTACTGTGTGATTTACAGTTCTTCCTAAGCATATTTGACCCATTCTACTTACAGTTCAGTTATCACTATGTTCATATTTTTACTGTCACCTACTTTAGCTCCTTGCTTCTATTTGGGCACTATTCATTTATTGCTTGCAAAGCCTTTCGTTGCTTTAGACTCAGTCATTGAGCGCCTTTTCAGCAATTAAATGGATCCATATTGTTCGTGTTTCTATAGGACTGTAACATCATGTTGGCATGCTACTCTATGGTCGTGACTGCATGTCGTTACTCAAGTTATTTTGGCAATCCTTTCTTTACTAGTACAACCTATCTTATTAATAAGAAACAACGATTCGTGTTATTTCCATCTGCCAGCAGTTTCAAAGTTTATGTGCCTAGCCAAGATTTCCATTTACTGCAAAATGTGTTGTTGATTGATGTCATCATGTTCAATCATAACACTAACTCCTTCATCTTGATGTATTGGCCTTTCAAACACTAGATGAATAAAATTTCCCTTCTAGTGGTGTTGACCCTCATCTTCATCAATTTACTCACATTTGGGTACTGATGACTTTTCAACTACCTCTTTGGTAATTTGTTAGATTTCTTCACCTTCAGTACTTAACACTCGCTTTTAACTTCATAACATCGTACATTTACTTTACTATCATGACCATCATGAATAAACTGCATGTCTTGTGTATGTAGATCATTTATATGCCTTACCTCTTTCATTACGAATCTTCGTCCTTTCATTCATTCAGCTTGCATGACAGTCCTTTATAACCAATAAAGAAATAACTTTGCAAGAGTTCATGGTGTTGTTACATCTCTTTACACTTTAGATCGTCCCCTAGTCTTTTAAATTTACTGAGACCAGTAGGCAGTTGAATGTGTTATCTTTTATAAATATACCTCTATTAGTATTGCTAGAACCATATTCATTGGGCATTCAATCTAGTTTGATTGGCAGACCTTGTTATCATTATGGGGATGAATTGATCGTGTACTTATAGAAGATGACTTATAAAGATCTTAAGCGTAGTTTGAGAAATGAGGGAAGACTAGACGTGTGCTCCTATGGACCGAGGCAAGAAAAACCCTATTTCTACCCTAATTGCATTGTGCAAGCAAGTGACTTATCGTGTCAGTAATGCATTGAATATTAGTGATATGCTAACCACACTCGGTATATACATATCTGTAATTACAGTTTGTGAATTTAGAGATGTTACAACTAAGAACTTTTAGGATTGTTTTCCCCCAAGAAACATTGATTTTCATATCAACCTACTTCTAAGTGCTCAACCCATTTCAGAGCCCCTATCATATGATCCTCAGCAGAGTTCAAGAATTAAAGATTTGGTGGATGAGTTGTAAGGGATTTATTTGACCAAGTGTGTCCCCGTGGGGAACCTTAGGTTTATGTGAAGAAGAAAGATAAAACCTTATGGTTGTGTACTATGTACAGAGAGTTGCACAAGATCACTATCAAAATATGTGCCCTATACCTTGAACAAATGAGTTATAGGATTAACTGTCAACAACAGAAGTCTTTTCCAGGAACGATTTGAGGTTCGGATATCACACCTAAACCATGCAACCATAGTTTATGTTTTACAAGAATGCCCTTTTATGGTAATTCTTGAAATTGTTTGCTTGTCTCATCTTCAAAACTTGATACTATCTAATATTGTTTAATCTCCCTTGCATTTCAACCCGATATTCCGTATTAGCGTGATCTTCCATGTCTTTACAAACCTATTGTTAAATGTGCAATACATTTTTGTTCAACCTTATATGTAAGGTTGGCAACATTCTAATGCTCTCGACCTTCACCATCTTTATTTCATGATCATGAGTTGTAGTTCATTCCTTTGAAAGCTGATTCACACATCTACCTTACATCTCATTTATTCATAATGATAAACTTGTATAACTTGTTCTTAATTTATAATGTAATTCAACTTTCATTGGTGTGGGTGATAGCAATTGTCATAATCCTCTTACTCTCCTTATTTTGAACTTCAACTCCCACACATATATCTTACATGCTCATAAGTAAACTCTAGCTTTTCTGTTCAATCTTATTACTGGCCTTGAATTGGTTTCATATGAGCAAAGGCACGTTTCTAATGTCACTTGTTCAATCTATTTACTTATCCATTGGTACTTTGCTCGTTCAATCTATTGATATATCCATTGCACTTTATCAGTTCAATCTATTGATCTATTTATTGCACTTACAATTCTCATACCTACATCTTATATCCTCATAAGTAAACTTCAGTAATCCTTAATTAATCTTATTGTCGTACTTGACTTGGCTCCATATGGGCAAATGCATGCTTCCACTGCAGCCTATTCAATCCGTTTATCTATTCATTAGACCTTGCTTGTTCAAGCTATTTATTTATCCATTATACCTTGTTTATCCAATCTATTTATCTATTTATTGTATTTTGTTTGGCCACTCCCCCGATTGCATTTAGCCTATCAATGGTATCTAGAAATTCACCCTGTTGGAACTCCGTTGCTAGACATCTTGTTTTTTTTTTAAATCATCAGCTAAACTCAAAGGTAACTGGGCCATCTATCTTCTTGGATAACTACATATTAGATCCTCTACAATCAATATTTATAAACCATGATTCTTGTGGTATTATGGTTCAAAATTCTGGATACACTCATGGCTATCTTTATTCTAACCCCCATGTTAATCCCTCTGTTATAAATCTTTTCTAGTCTCATTGTTCATTTCTTTTGTATGCAATGATCTGCTTGGCTAAGAGTTTCATCACTCTCATTCCTAACCACAGTCATTTCATTGTCCATTATCGACCAAGAGCAGATCCTTGAGTTGTTTGATGAAGGGAGATCATGTGATGTATTAGGAATATCAGATGAGAACATTTTGATAAGGGCATAATCTCAAACAATGTATAGCTGTATTAGAGGAAGTTAGAAGGAGCATCGAGAATAATGAGACACTTCAAGTACCTACTAAGGTGACACAAGGACTACACAAGAGTCATATGGTCATATTGACCAAAGAAGGAGACAATCAAAGTTCAGATGAGATATAAAGTATTCCAAAGGGCTTCTCTAGTCAAGGGGGGTCAAGAGATTGGATATCAGAGATAATTGAGTTCTCGTTATATTGGGCTTTATGAGTCAGTATTAGAGTACTTATTAGGAAATACAATGGTTTCCATACTTATGAATGGTCAAGACATAGAACCAATAGAGTAAAGTACCTCCTTTGCAGTAACAAGTTTTTCTTTTGAAGAGAATATCAATTTTGAACCAAAGTAATCGAGCCAGTGAAGTCACTAAGGATCTAGATACTCGATCGCAGGGCTAAGCAGCTATGCATTTTGGGCTAATCATACCTTTTTGGACGGAAGCAGTGAAAATCAACAATCCATACTTGAGGGCATTGCATACATGATCAAAAGGCATAAGTTTCGAGGATGAAACTCTTTAAGGGGGGAAGGTTGTAATAACCCAACCCAACCCAAACCCATAATTATTTATTTAAATCATATTTATTTATTTAATTAATCATATTTATTCATTTAATTAATCATATTTATTCATTTAATTACTCATGGTTATTTGTTTAACCAAATCGTGTTTATTAATTCAATTACACTCAATTTATATATTTATCAAATTTTCTTATGTTATTTAAATTTTTCACTTTCATTTATCATATTAAATCATCTCGATTGGGGGATATTTAATTTGGACCCCACTTTGCAATTCCAGTTTGATTGATTGTTAATTCAAGTTTCGTTGATTGATTAAATATCAGGTAAATTGATATTAGGCCTCGGCAAGTATCATTTAGTGACTAATTATTTTCTTACCTTCGGTAAACTTTAATCCCGAGCAATATAAAAATTTCCAACATTTTGAATAATATTTCAAGCCCGAACTTAGCTTGTTGGGCCCAAAACAAAACCCCAAAACCTTGCTAATTTTGTTATTTCACTAATTGCTCATTTTAACACCTAATTTTAATTAGCAAAAATCTCCTTTTTGGGTTGAAAATTTATAGCCATATGTGCCTATAAATTGACAATTTTTACACACAAAATTCAACAATCAAAAATAACAAAAACCCAACCCTCTTCTTTCTCTCTCTACCTCACGCATAGGCAGAAAATAGGGGCAGCAGCAGTTGCCCCTTGTGCCGCTAGTTTTGGTGGTTTTCGGCCATGTTCCGGCTGCCCTGACTTCCCCTTGCTGCCAGCTATCATGCCCAACCATCAAAATCACTTAAAACAACCCCTCCTTCCTCTAATTCAAGCCTAAAGTAAGGTATATCTACAACCCTAACTTGTTTTATTTTGAATTTTTGGGGTTGTTTTAGTTGTGATTATTGTTTACATGATCAAATTGATAGTTATTATGTAATTTTTATTGAGTTTGGAGATGTTTAAAGTTGTGGGTGATGAATTGGAAGTGTGATCAAATGGGTTGAATTATGGAAGTTGAATCCAAGGTTGCTTGTTTCTTTTGTTGTGATTTTGATATGAGTTATGTATATAAGGCCTTAAATGATATTTTTATATTTGATTGTGGTGTTTTGGATGCTTACTTGACATGGCCATAATCTAGGGCTTATTGTTCATACATGGATTATGGATATTTTTGGATTTTTGCTACAGTCACCCACTATCTGAATTACTGGGAATAATTGGCTGGTCCAAAATTTGTGAAATTTATATTGTAGCTTCTAGATGATATTGGGCAATTTTTGGAAAACGTTTGTGAATTTTGGAGATGTATTTTATGAGTTGCTAAAGTTTGAAGTGAACTGCCCTACTTTGGTGCAAATTGGGCTGTTATTCCAATTTTTGTACAGCGTACACTTGGAGGAAGCTTCTAAAGCTTTTAATGTATATTCTCTATAATATTTGGGAGTGTTTGCAAAAATATCATCAATTTTGGAGATGTAATCAGTGAGTTATGGAATTTTGAGGAAAACTGCCCTGTTTTTGGATACGAATTATGTAATTAGGTATAAATGAAGTTGTTTGGAATTTGGATATACTAATGGCTTCAAAAATGGATGTTATGCAAATTTTTGGCTAAATTAAGGATTCATGGAAAGTCCCATTTGTGACCAAGAGAGGTTGGTTTGACTAACTATGTAAGTGAATGGATTTATTGGGAGATTGTGGATATTGATATAAAGAAATATATTGAAAATTTTGTAAGATTTATCATGGAGTGGTTTTTCAGCATTTTAGCCAAAGTAAGGCTATCATAAATGGAAATAAATATTCATGGATTTTATAGGGGCTTTCAGCTCAATTTATGAGAGAAAAGAAGAGAAACATGCATTTTTGGAGCTCAATTGTCAGTTTTGAATCACTTATGAATATTACATACAAAGTACCAAGTTTGGGAAGTTTAATAGCTTTCATTGGGGTTAATAACCTATTTGAGGTGAAAAGTTGTATTGAATGGACGTGTGAATGAAATATGAGAAGTTGGGAGAGTTTTGACTCAAAAATCATATTTATCAGACCAAGTTATTGCAGTTTATGCTATTTTGAACCAAGATATATCTCTCTTGGCCTTAAACCTTTAATACTTGCTCAATTCAGAATGGTATCAGCAACCTATATCAGAAAAGGCCAAAACCACTCTTCCATTTGTCACCATCAAGGCCTTTTTCTTGGTAATCTTATTTATCTCATTGTGGTCTATTTTACTTTCATTTACTTCATATTAGATCTAATTACTTTCATTAATTTAGTTCTGAAGTCATATTGAAATACTCAAGTTATGTGCACCATTTAATTACTCAATTTCTATTACACATACGTTTACTTACTCAATTGTGTGAGTAAGGATCATTTATTGACTACACATACCTACGTTATCATTTATGAAATAGAGTCTAGGCCTAGTTATCGTTCCCTGTTGTACATAACTATTATCAAGTCAGAACATATTTATCAAGTCAAATGACATTTACGAAACATATGACATTTATATCAAGTCAGATGACATTTTTAAACACTCAAGGTATGTCCATTGCCTCTATCTTCAGAAAGCAAAACATGTTTATCAAGTTACAACTCTTAATGAACTTATCAATGAATCAATTTGTACAATGATTTTTCATTTAACTCGTGACCCCGTAAGTTATCATCTATAGGACGACAACCCATCATTTACCCACACGGCTTCAAGCAAACTCTTGATCGGATTGGCAGGTGTACACCTATGTATAGATCATATTATTGCAAGGGGTTCACATCCAGATAATAATGAGCAATTCAGTTTTATATTACTTGCATTTTCATTGTTATTGCAAACTAAATGAATTGCAAAGGCGGGTACCCGTCAATAGTATTTCTATGCTCATTTTACAATACTGGAATGCATGTACTGAGTTTTTGCTCATATTTTCGAATTGTTTTCATATTTTCTACTTTAGGTGATGAAGTATTACATGTTTCTCCATTTAGCAAGCCCTTTTGGAAGTCATCAGATGCTCATAGTGGATTCAGCACAACATGAATGTTGAGATCGACCTTTGGGTCAAGTTGGGTCTATACTTGGGTAGTGTGGAGTGCAAGTTAGCATATAGTATGATTAAGCCGATTGTATTGAAGATTGAACTATTATGGACTTTGGTCTTGAAGTGTTTTAGTTTAACAGATATTGTGATTTGAACTTGAGTTGCAAGATTAAAATGGTTTCAGTGAGCCTTGTCCTTATCAGGACAGCGGTAGCGCCTTCAATCATTAAGTCTTCCGCTGCAGTTTTTCGTGAATCAAGTCATTAGTATTTTGGGGGTGTTACAATTAGGGCCCCTAACAACTCGTTGAATATAAAAACACCACCAAACAGAGGTCGAGGCTCTTGTTAGATCACCACCTTACTCGACCAAAAGCGAGGATAACCTAGAAGAGAGTTTGAGCGTTTAAAGGAGCTAAGGCTCAACTTCATTCATATAATCATCAAAAGTGAGGTTACATAAGCTGCAAGGGGGGTTTATATACTCCCAACCCACTTGCTTATAACAGCCAGAGATTCAAAATGAGTTAACTAAACAAGGCCAGAATCGGTTTCCTAAAACAACCTACAAAAGGAAGATGACGCCTCTTTAATTGTTGATCTTGAGGACATAGGTGTCGAGTTAAGGATTAAGGAAGGACTACTCCTCTATTTGGACCTATAATCAAGTGTTCTTGCAAGTGGATGCTCCCTTGAGAACCCAAAAAGAAGTCGTAAAAAGCTTGTACTTCCAGCTAGCTAAAACCCGGGTAAAGGGAATTAATTCCCTTACTTTGCTGGTTAATAGCTCCTTAGGTGTGTAATTTGACCAAGTTTTTTTATGGCCACTTGATAATATTTTTAAGGTAATATAAATCCATAAAATTTTCAAATCAAAACATGGAGAATTAGGAGCTAAAACAAAAGCATTTTCAGAACTATAAAAAATTAGTCAGTTTTGCAAACTTGACTTGTACTGCTGATTTGAGGGGGCAAATGGACTCCAAATCACTTACAAATTGTTTTATTGGATAGAGAACTTCTTAAACTTTAATTTAAGCCTCTTGCATCCTTGTTAAACCTTCTAAAAGTTTAAGATATTAAGTGCACAAAATTAGGTTTATGCATTGGTTCGAATCCGGGTAGGGAAGAACTTTGGCTAAGCAAAGCTTGGACAATTCCTTAAACTTTGGTGCTCAAACTTGGACTTCTTGGTCCTCCATCATCCTCCCCTTGTTGAGCAGAATTTTCCCTCAATTCTGCTATGTAATCATCCTCCAAGTATGAACTTAAATCTGCTACATTGAACATGGCTGAAATACCATAGTCCCCATGCAAATTAACCTTGTATGCATTGTCATTCACCCTTTCTAAGATCTCAAAAGGGCCATTATCCCCTGGCATCAACTTATTCTTGTGCTGGGATAGGAAACGTTCTTTCCTTAAGTGGATCCACACTAAATCACTAGGTTGAAACACCACTTGCTTCTTGTGCTTGTTTGCTTAAGCTTGGTAGGAGGCATTGGATTTCCCATTCTTAGACTTAACTAACTCATAAAAAATTTGGATCTCTTCTACACTCTTGCTCGCCTCTACCCTTGGCTTCTCATCTATGACCTTTGGCACAAGGTTAACGGGACTCAATGGATCCACCCCATAGACAACCTTGAAGGTAGATATTCTTGTTGTCTTGCTTGGTGCCTAAGTGTAAGTAAATTTTGCATGTAGGAGAAGCAAATCCCAAGCTTTGGCATTGGGTTTAACTAGAGTCGTCAAGAGAGTTCCCAAGGTCCTATTAGTGACCTTGGTTTGCCCATCCATTTGGGAATGAAAAGTAGTGCTATACTTAAGCTTGGTTCCCATCTTCTTCCATAAGGTAATCTAAACGTGACTAAGGAACTTAGCGCCACGATATGAGACTATGGACCTTGGAATACCATGCAACCTTATTACTTCCTTGAAGTATACCTCAGCCATGTGACTAGCATCATTGGTCTTATTGCAAGGTACGAAATGAGCCATCTTGGAAAAGCCGTCCAGCACCACAAAGATGGAATCTTTGTTCCCCTCAGTTCTTGGTATGCCTAGGATGGAATCCATGCTCACATCAACCTAAGGAAGAGTGGGAACGGGAAAAGGTGTGTATAAGCCATGAGGGAGTGAGTGACTTTTAGCCACTTGACATATAGCACACCTTCTCAAGATGTCTTGCACGTCCTTACTCGTGCTAGGCCAAAACTAATGTTCCCTTAGCATGAGAAGGGTCTTGTTTCCTCCGAAATGACCGAACAATGGACCTTCATGAACCTCTCTAATAATCAACTTACGAGTGCCACACTTTGGGATGTATAAATGGGTGCCCTTGAACAAATATCCTTCTTAGATCAAGAAGTCCCCTTTCGGTTGCCTTTGACATTCCTTGTAAAGCTCCCCAAAATCTTCATCATCAGCATAAAGGGACTTAAGATGCTCAAACCCAAGGACACAAGCATCAAGTTGAAACAAGAGTATGTGCCTTCTTAACAAATCATCGGCTCCATGATTTAGCTTCGAGGATTTGTGCTTTATGTGAAGTGGAAGGATTGGAGGTATTCCACTCACTTGTGTTGCCCTTGAATGTATTTCAAGGCCCCATGACCTAAGCCCGCAAGCGCACAGGTGTTGTAGTTTAGTAAGGATATCGTTCCCATGAAGACCAATTTTCAATCTATTAAGTTTTGTCCTATAAAAGTGCTAAGAAAGCAATTTCAAATAAAGAGTTTGAACGACATTATAACCTAATTGGAAAATTTAATCAATTAAAAACATCTAGGGATTTGTTTCACCTTGTAAAGATGTGGATCAATGAAATATATCATGTACTTGATCTATAATAGGGGATTGAAAAGGGGTGCAGTTACATTAGAATTTAATCTTGTTTCGAAATAAACTAAATTGCCTAAACCAACTAGTCATTCTTTCAAATGTCCTTGTTTAGGCTAAGTTATAAATTTTTTATCGCTAAAGGGTCTTCTTAACAAGTGAATCTCTTTCAAGTATTGCTAAGTCAAGTCCTATCTTGTCAATCAAATAGCAACTTTCACCTTTCAGTCCTTCACTTAACTACGTAGAATTAGCAAATGAATATGGGCAAAATTCAATCACAATAATTTCACACACAAGATAGGATTCAACCAATCCCAATCAAGAACAAGTACAACTAAATAAAGATGAAGGATTCCAACATCAACACTTAGCTTACAATCCCTAGATTGAGAAAACTACTCACACATGTTTAAATCAACAAAACTAAACAGAGTTTGAGAGAAGAAAACTTAGCGCAATTGGAGATCCTTCAAGGGTTTCCTAACTTTGCAAGGGCTCCAAAATAACAAGCACTTCTTCAACACTCACACTAAGAACTACTAAAAATCTAAACAAAACTTAGAAAAAATGGAAAAACTAAAGAGAATGAGTTCTCGTTCTTGCAGTGTGTGTCCTTTCTTTACTACGAAAAATGGCTCTATTTAAAGAGGAATATGGTCAACCTCAGCCACACGATGTAGGAAAATGAACAGGCTTGTAGTTATAGCCTTACCACGGACCGTGGCCTTCACCATGGACAGTCCATGGTGAGCTCTATTTTGGTGATCTTCGATTCCTTCTTCCATCAACGGGAATAGTGACTTGGGGGTGTCTATGAGGAGTCAAATTACACTCAATTACGGTCACCTTTGGGTAAAATGGTCCAAAAACTATAAAACACAGAAACGGAACCATACCCGAGCATAAAACTGAAAAAGCAGTATAAATAATAACACAAAGCACATAATTCTCTATAAAAATGACACAAAATGGCCTCAAAATGCTGTGCACTTTAAGGACTTATCACCTCTTGATCTGAATGTAGTATGAACTCACTAGCCACCAAGTTGTGAGTCCAATGCTCGAAACTCCTCACAATGGCACTTTGAAGGCATCACATTCAACTGTAAAGACCTTGTTAAAATAAGGTAAAGCTAGCACCAGGGCTTAAGTTAGCTTGGATTTGATGTCTTCAAAGGCTTCTTGAGCTTTGGGGGTTCATTTGAAAGATGAACCCTTAATCACCTCGATCATGGGGCCATTATGGTACTAAAGTTTCTTATGAACGCCTGTAGAATGAGGCAAGGCCATGGAAACGTCGTATGTCATGAATGCTCTTTGGAGTAGGCTAAGACCGAATGGCCTCTACTTTGCTCTCATCCACCTTTATACCGTGGGCAGTCACTATGTAACCCATAAAAGTCACCTCATTTGTGAAAACGGTGCACTTCTTAAGGTTTCTATAAAGCTTCTCCTTCTCAAGGACTATCATGGTTTGAGTTGAGTGGTCTTTGTGCTCCTCTTCGCTCTTACTATAGATCAATATGTTGTCAAAGTACACCACCACAAACATACTAATGTAAGGCCTAAACACTTGGTTTATAAGCCTCATAAAGGTACTTGGTCCATTAGACATTCCGAATGGCGTGACAAGCCACTCATACAAGCCTCCCTTAGTCTTGAAGGTCGTCTTCCACTCTCTAATCCGAATTTGATAGTCGTCACTTCTCAAATCCACCTTGGAAAACACACATGAACCATATAGCGCATCTAACATGTCTTCAAGCCGTGGTGTGGGACGCTTATAGTTGATAGTAATCTTGTTGATAGATCGGCTATCCTCACATCTGCATGCTCCCATCCTTTTTAGGGACTAAGAGAGTCGAGACAGCACATGGGCTAAGACTCTCCTTAGCCAACCCTTTGGAGATTAATTCCTCCATTTGCCTTTGAATCTCCATGATCTGCTTAGGATTCATCCTATAGGTCGGTTTGTTTAGGAGTGTGGCTCTGGGAATAAGGTCTATATGGTGTTGTAAGGCTCTTTTTGGGCGCAAATCTGAAGGGATGTCATCGGGAAAGATATGACTAAAGCATGTAAGTAGGCAAATGGCTAATGGATGGCTTGGGGAAGGGTTTTTGGACTCACCAAGGGAAGTAAGAATCCACTCTCTAAAGGCCTTAAACTCATAATGAGAGACCTTAAGAAGCAGTTCACTACACGTGAGTAGTAGGTGCGAATGCTCTTGGTTCTTGTATGGTTTTCTTTTGTGAGTTGGGATGGGCTTAAGGGGGTAAGGGTGATCTTCTTCCTATCCTTTGAGAAGGTATAAGTATTCAAATAGCCATCATGCATCACCTTTTTATCAAACAACCACGGTCTTCCCAACAAAAGATGACAACCATCCATGGGATGATGTCACACCACAGCTCATCATAGTACTTTTTACCAATAGAAAATAAAATCAAACACCTTGAATTAACTTGCAAGCCTTTACCTTGATTGAGCCATTATATGTCGTATGAATGGGGAAGGGTTATGGATTGGAGATTGAGCTTCTCCACCATGCTAAGTTAGGCTACATTAGCACAACTCCCTCCATCAATGATCAAGAAGCACACCTTCAAGTGGATCGTACATCTAGAATGGAAGATGTTCTCTCTTTGTTCTTCCTTGGCTCCTTTAAAGCCACTTAAGGACCTCGGTAACACCAACAATTCTCCTGCATTCGCCTCCTCCACAACCTCCTCTTGTTCCTCCATAAAATACACCTCCTTTTCCTACTGCATTTCTTCCTTCTTAGTAGCGTCCCATTCGACCAAGGAGATAACTCTCCTATTTGGATAGTCCGAAACTTTGTGACCAAGGCCTTGGCACTTGAAACACCTTCTAGTTCAAAAGACTGGGGTTTGGTCTATTTTGAAGGGTAAGGCTATTTTGAGGATCTTGGTTCTTTTGTGGGGTGGAAGAGGTTGAAACTGTAGGTTTAGGAGGTGTAAACGAGCTCCCCTTATTAAAGGATTGGCACTTAGGGGGAGGTTTTGGAAAGTCTCTTTCGAGGGGCTTGGCTTTCTTTTGTTGCTTTACTTTGTGGGCTAAGACAAATACTTCATCAAAGGTTGAATATTGTTGTAATTCAACCACATGAGCATACCTACGATCAAGTCCTCCCAAGTACCTCGCAGTAGTTTGGTCTTCGGGCCCTTGAAGGTCACATTTGATCAAAATCTTTCCAAATTCTCTAGTATACTCGTCTACACTCACTGATGGAAGTCTGCAAGGGAAGGAAGTCCCAAGCTATGGCCTTCCAAGAACACAAAGAAAAGAAGGAGAACTTCACGGCTCAAAGGTGGCACGGTCGTGCCCCTAGGCACGGGTAGGCCGTGCCACTTTGCTGTTCCATGAAACCGTGTAGGTTCACTTTGCACGGTTGGAGGTGTTTGTGTGTATGGCTTGGTGTTAGACTATTAGAGATAGTCTAAACTTTGAAGGAGTATGGGAATGGAATTGTGGAAGGTTTATTTTGAGGGGGAAGTGATGGGAGTGTGTTTAGGAATACAAGGATAGATGAATATCACAAGCTAGAACTCAAAGAAGCTTCACGGTTTAGGAGAAACCTAAGGCAACCTCAAGTACTTCAAGTGTTTTTCAAATGACTTTGGATAGTACTAAGCTAGGTGATTAGATAAGATACACCACTAATCACTAGCTTAGGGCCCTTAATCTCGAATTAGGATAAGATACACCACCTAACCAAAGATTAAGACTTTCTTGATCACCACTTAGCTCGGCCAAGAACTAAGATAAGCAAGGAAAGTATTTAGGGAACTCAAGACACAAAGTCTTTTCTCTCAAATTTAAACTCAAAGTATATATTACAAAATGAACAACTAAAGGCTTTATATAGCCTTCAAAATACATGAAATGAGCTTTCCTTCTAAGCTAGGAAAGTCATTAAACACTTAATACTACTTAGTACATAGTTAAGAACTAATCTAATACAAACCAAAAAGTTTAAGGCCTTAAATACATCTTAGCATGAATATAAGCCTTTCCTAAGCACTAAGGAATGTAGATGAGTCAATTTCCTTACTAAGAAGGAAAGCTTCTCACGGCTACACCTCAAAAGGGCTGAATATTGCTTGCTTGACATGTGGTGCTAGGGTGGCCGGTTACATGCTTGCCAAATGTCTCCTCTTCACTTGCTCCACGTGTCTCCCTCATGCTTGGCTTAGTGGCAGCTCTCCAAGAAGCTCAAACCAAGCTGGTGAATATGCTTTCACATTAAGGAAACCCATTTAGTAAGGAAATCCTCCTTGCTAAGCAACCGGGTATATAGGTGCCAGTTTCTGCCTTGACTTGTGATGCATGGTTGACACCTCAAATGTTGAGTATTCTGGGATTGTTTTACATTTATGGAAACCTCAAGAAGTCTAGAATACCCTCCATTTGGAATTAGAGCATTTGGACGTCGTTTACCCCTTGAAAAAGATGCGATGCCCAAACCGTGCAGAACCGGGTTCAAAACAGCACATGACTGAAAATCAGCTTCGTTCCCTAACCAAATGAACTCCAAATCTGGTAATTCAAATTGGAAATGAAAGCTAAGATCTTAAGCTTTCCAGGGATGCAAAAATTGGACATTTACACCTCATGGAAGATTAAGAAATATAATCACCAAAACCGGGTAAAATCTGGATGTAAACTGTCTTCAGGGCAGCTTGACTTAAACATAGGTTTTGGATGACCAAATGAAATCCAATGAGGCTGAAACTTGTTTTATTCGAAAGCTAACATCCTAAGGTTTAATATAACACCAAAATTAAGGATTTAAGTCATCTCAAAATTAGGTGACCATGACCAGATTTCACGGGTCAGTTGCAAACGTCCCAAGTAGCAAGGTGCGTTTAATTGTCTAGGCTTGTTTCTAATGCTTGGGAATAGCCTAAACATTCTGGAAGTGAGGGATGACCACCAGACCTCCATCACTCACAGATCCTTGAGCTAAGTTGTGTAGTTGGGTGTATCTATCTTGAAGGTAAGAAGGGGGTAGGAAACAGTCTTTAAGCTTAGACATCATTTTCTTCCAGGTCCAAATCTTGCCTTTTCTTTTTCTAACACTTGTGGCACACAAATTAGTCCAACAAAGAGAGGCATACTTCCTAAGCCTAAAAGCAACAAGCTTTACCTTCTCGTCCTCTGAAATCTCGCTGTAATCGAAAACAATTTCCACGATGTGGAGCCATTCCAAGAACTTGTCGGGATCTAGCTTCCCTCCGAACTCCGAGACCTCCACCTTGATGCCACCAAGGCTTGGTTGGTTCTGTCTTACCCTCCTTGTTCTTCTAGTTGGGTCTTATTTACTAGATGAACCAAAGGGATTGCTTTCTTCCAAATCATCTTCACCATGGGTAGAACCAGAAGAGCTAGATGATTATGAGCTCCTAAGGTTCCTCTTCTTTTGCCTCATGGATTCTCCCTGTTGGCACTTTAAATATTCATTCTGCTTCTTCATCTCTTTATTTTGCAGTGTCATTTCCTTATAATTCTTCGTGAGAGCTTTGAATTTCTCCTCCAAAGTCATGCTAGAACTCATGACTCAACTTGGTCTCTAAAACAGGTTCTTTGTGCTTAGATGCTTTTGGGCAGTTTGGGACGTGTTTGGACTGTGGCTCAAGGCTAAGGAGAGACCTTAGCTCTAGTACTAAAAACAATGTATTCCCTTAAGATAAATTCCTCACTTAAATAGAATGGATTTTCGGTATTAGTGTAGAAGCAAACAACTATAAAAACTCAAACGCACACTAGTAAAGATAGTGGGATGAAACCGACAGAAACACCACCAAGCTAAGTATGAGGGCCCCTAACAACTCCTTGGATATAGAAACACCACCAAAGAGAGGTTAAGACTCTTGCTAGATCACCACCTTACTCCGCTAAAAGCAAGGATAAGCTAGAAGAGAGTTTGAGTGTTTAACGGATCTAAGGCTCAACTTCATTCATATAATCATCAAAGGTGAGGTTACATATGCGGGGGGGGGGGGTTCATATACTCCCATCCCACTTGCTTACAACAGCTAGAGATTCAAAATGAGCTAACTAAACTAGGCTAGAAATGGTTTCCTAAAACAGTCTACAAAAGTAAGGATGCAACCTGAATTTCAGACCTCTTTTATGTTGATCTTGAGGACTTCGATATCTAGTTAAGGCTTAATGAAGGACTAATCATCTATTTGGACCTCTAATCAATGCTCTTGCAACTGGGTGCTCCCTTGAGAACCCAAAAACTACTCATAATCAGCTTGTACTTTCGGCTGGCTAAAACTCAGGTAAAGGGAATTAATTCCCTTACTTTGGTGGTTAATAGCTCCTCAAAATGTGTAATTTGGCCACGTTTGTAATGTCCACTTGATAATATTTTTATGGTACTATCAAGTCATAAACGTTTCAAACCAAAACTTGCAAAATAGGGTGCCAAAACAGAAGCATTTCTAGAACCATGCAAAACTGGGCAGTTTTACACACTTGATTTGTACTGTTGATTTAAGGGGGCAAATGAAATCCAAATAACTTGAAACTTGTTTTATTGGAGTGAGCATTCTTGAACTTCAATCTAGGGCTCATGAATCCTTGTTAAACTATTGGAAGTGTAAGAAATTAAGTGCATAAAATTGGGTTTGTGCACTGGTTCAAATCCGGGTAGGGCAGAACTTTGGCTAAGCAAGGCTTAGACAATTCCTTGAACTTTGGTGCATGAACTTGGACTTCTTGGATTGTTTTGAGGGCCTACTGGCTATGACATGGATGGTCCTCTATTAATTCTTTAACATAGAAGCCTTATGTTTTCTCATTTCATCACATGAGTACATTTGTTGCTCTCATCCTGACTATAGGCAAGCACCGTAGGGAGGATACACACAAGGCAGACAAGGGTAAGTTTTAGGTGCAGAAACTCTAAACCACTACAACACGTAGTTGAGCATATTACCACCACTATGATGGTGGATCTTGTGAAGTCATTATTAGCATCCAGGGCTATTAGATGTGGTTAATGCCCAAACACATGAGGAACGATGAGCTATGAGGCTTTAGGTGATCCTGTCTAGGTCATACTACCTAGGGTGCCATAGTGGTCAGATCATACGACGATGAAGAAGTGGAGAAGTGGGTCGGAACTTGATCTATTCTATTAAACCCTAGCCCATGTCTAGTCCTCCAATCTATGTTAAGGTGAGTAGTTCTCCCCTTGCTAAGTTATACTAATTTGATAAATTCAAATTGATTTTTATTTTTGGAAAAGTAAGGTTTGTTGACATATATGAAAAAGAATGTGATAAGAATGTTGTAACACGCCTACCCTAGGGCCAGTAGTTTTGGTGATTTCTTTAATTTGAAATAAAATGGATAGGTTCTCGTAAATAGCTGGCCATAAATTCCTTTTCTTTTTTAACCTATCATAAAAAGAATCAAAATGAATAAGGCTCTTAGCTGTCCACATGACTACATGCTAAAGAAAATAAACTCAATCAAGACACAATCGCAGTGTTCAACCTGTGAATGTAAAATTTAAAGATTAGAAAGATGTAATTCATCGGGTCACATGCCCTGAGCATAAGGGCTATAAACATTAAGTTTGATTCAATTTAGACCGCTCAAATATATAAATAAGCTATGACTTTCATGCCAAATTAAGTGACTAAACACATCAATTACATGATGTGCACATGATATCTTCATAGGTACAATACACAAATGTTATATCATTGGCTCTGGATCTTGTGCATTTACATTCACACTGATTATATAAAGTCTACCACACAACCAAGAAGTCATTCAATATAAGCCAAAAATTGTGCATGTTACCTTTAGAGGTGATGCTTTCTGTGCTCAAAACTTGAAAAAGGAAAAAAGTAAGGGGGTGAGCAAACCATCGCCTCAATGGGGAGTTCTTAACTCCCAAAAACCAAAAATGATTACATAACATAAAAAATAATAAAACATATACATACATACGTATATGTAGTATACACAAGCCACTCACTTGAGCTAACTCTACCACAAGACCAAGAAGCCATTCTATACAAGCTAATAACTTTGCATGTTATATGCAGATGCTTTTTTTGCTCAAGACCTAGAAAATGAAAAAACAAGG
>JACYFF010031957.1:63191830-63254879 GCA_017589665.1 Selenicereus undatus
ATTATTATTATTATTATTATTATTATTATTATTATTATTATTATTATCATCATCTCTTAAATGGTACACCATTATTAGGCACAATTATGATTTAGATAAGTCAGTCGAGACTCGGTTTAGTGACATCATGAGCTTGGTTTCGGGTTTAAATTGAGAGGTATTCACTCCGGTTCTCTTTGGTAGTTCCAATCATGCAAATATTCATTAGTCCCTTCACAATCAATTAGCTTAACATTTGACCCAGCTATAAAATTTAAGCTTTGGAAATGCCTTAGTTATGATAACTAGCCCAAAAGTATTCAACTCCGCTAAATACCAAAATAATTATCAAGATATCATTAAGAAAGATCCACCCTAATTATTTCACGCAACCATGTTTTCCCTCAATTCTTTCTTGTAGTTCTCCACGCCCTTTTCCTTAGCTTACTTTCCCACTAATGATCATTCCATAATTTGAAATACATTCACATATGCATGTTAATCTAGTAAGCTTTAAATTCTCAAAATCAATATATTCCCTCCTTTTCTTCTTCTCTACTCTTAGAATTGACACCCATGCTCATGGAACCAATACGCATCCAACGCAAGAACATCATATCTATATGTAGATCATTATGTTCATTCAATTCTCACAAAAATTCACTTAAACACTATCAAATCAACACAATCAAGCTTAAACTTCATATAACCCACAAACCCTAAATCAGCATACTCACCCTCAACCTCCAAGCATTCCAATTCATCCAAACATCCAAAAAAATCGAAGGAAATTACAAATTAATACTCACCAAAGCTAAATACAACATTTACTGCACAAATTCCATCATAAAACAATCAAAACCAAATTAAGGGGTTAGGGCTTCACCATCTCAACCCACTTGAACAACTCAAGAGAGGTAAAGAGGGAGGGCGACAACACGGCGGTGGTCGGACGACATGGTAGTGGCGACCGGGGAGTTGTAGCGACAAACAAAAGGAGAGATGCGTAAGAGAATGGGGGTCACAGACAGGGGAAGGCAGAGAGGGGGGTGCGTCACTGGGTAGAAAAAATGAGGGATGTTTGTGTGATTTAATTAGGTTTATTTAATTTTTTTTCTTTTATTTCTTTGTAAATTATAACCTAGTACTTGTGTAGGTGTTTTTGATATTTTGGTCTTACAATCTTCCTTTTTCTTTTTTTTCCTCCATCTGACATATATTTTGGGCTAATTTCTTGGCTAAAATTTATGGATTAATTTTTACACTAGTTGGGTGTAAAAATTTGGAAGAAACAGTTTTCATTTTCAATTTATTACTCGTTGCACTCATTTTCGAAATTTAAGGATTGTCAGCCATCATAAGGTTTCTCCACAACGAACATGCTTCACAGTGGAGTTCTTACGAGTGAGCTCCCCGAAAAGAAATGTTTACCTTTAGTGATATAACTAGTCGCTTCAAATCCTTCTATGCCACTTATGGGGTGTTACATTTACCCCCACTTGAAGCACACGATGTCCTCGTTGTGCCTTACAACCTGACCAACTTATGTGTTTCCTTGACCAGCGATCTATCCTAGTATCTTTGCCCCACTAGGTGACTACCCAGGACTCTCCTGTCCACTGGTGCAACTCATGATTGTAGGTTGGCTCTGATACCATCTGTAATGCCCCAACCCTTCTTGTGTCGTGGATAGTTACCAGGAATGGCTTTAAGGATAATTGACTAGCCCCAAAAATCACCACAAGTTTTTTCGGCGTGTTTTGTCTTCACTCATATGCTGCCTGGGAAACTTCCTAGGAGGTCACCCATCATAAGATTTCTCCACAGCAAGCACACTTAATTGTGGAGTTCTTATGAGTGGGCTCCCCAAAAAGAAAGGTGCACCTTTAGTGATGTAAGTAGTCGCTTCAAATTCTTTTAAGCCATTTATGGGGTGTTACACTTATCTTATTATTATTGTTTCATTCTTGTTATGTTTATTTATGTATATATATATATTTTGTTCCAAAATTACCCATTTAGTAACTAAGCAAATTTTATTTAGCTATACTTCAAGTATTTATTAGTACCTTGATTAGGTTATCTTGGAGCACAACGAAATTCACTTTGAGGCAACTCTGCCGATTCAACCTGCAGTTGTATAAATGGATATACAAATGTAAAAAATACAAAATTGAAATGCATTATCTAACTTAATTAAATTTTAATTAAGGAAATTCAAGATAGTTAGGGCAATTTTGGTTCAAGCTGTTGCAGCCTTCTCCCATTAAAATAAGTTTCACCCTCAAAACTTGTAAATTTGAAAGAAACTTTGGGTTTACCTCAAACAGGTATGGGTATTTGCTTTTCATGTTCTCCTCTATCTACCATGTGGCCTCAAATGAAGTGTGGTTGGCCCACAGAACCTTTTCTAGAGGAATACTTTTGTTCTGGACCTGTTTAACCCTGTAATCTAATATTTGTATAGGGCGCCCTTTGCACACCAGATTCTCAGTGACTTCTATAGGCTCTAGTATGATGACATGATTTGGATATGTAACATACTTTATGATCTGTGAAACGTAGAAAATATTATACACATGCTCCAGTTCTACTGGTAAATCCATCCTATAAGCCATAGGGTTTAACTTCTCAACAATTTCATGAGGCCTATTATATCTAGGGTTCAGTTTACCTCTAATATTGAACATTCTCACTCCTTTAATTGGAGATACTTTCAAGAGCACTTTATCTCCTGCTTGGTGCTCCAATGGTCTTCTTCTTTTATCAGTATAACTTTTTTGTTGGCTTTGAGCAGCTATAATATGTTCTTGAATTTTCTTTATCTTCTCAGTGGTCTCTTGAATCGACTCAGGTCCTACGTTTAATGCTTCATCGACTTCACTCCAACATGGGGGTGTTCAGCACTTTCTCTCGTACAATGTTACAAAAGGAGCCATGTTAATGGTGGAATTATAACTATTATTATAAGAAACTTCTACCAAGGGTAAATAATCTTCCTACTAACCCTGAAAATCAAACACACATGCTCTTAGCGTATCCTTCAAGATTTGATTCACTCTTTCGATCTACCATCGGTCTCAGGGTGATATGAACTACTAAAATTCAAATTGGTTCCAAAAGCTTTCGATATGGCTTGCTAAAAACGAGCTTGAAATCTTTGGTCTCTGTCAGATACTATTGTAACACCCCCAACTCTTAGGGTCAGAAGCATTACGTTTTCTTACTTCTTACTTAATTTCTGGGGTGAAACGGACAACGTTTTCCCTAAAAACTGACCGTTTCCAGGCTAAAAGCTTTACAAAAATTCCCTGCAAAAACAACAGAAGCGCATAACATTAAAAGAAGCTCAACGGCCACACGCCGGAGTTCATAACTCAACGAGCCACCCGCTCGGAGTACACCAAATAGAATAATTCTTTAGCGCATGAAAAATAAAAGATACAACTCAACGGTCTACACAACCGGAGTACTAGGGTTTACATCCCAAAATACAGCCAACTTTAATCAAGAAGGCATCTAACTATTCAGATGGTTGGCTCACACGGCCATACAAAGCGACTCACAAACAATATGAATTATATGAGCTAGGAAACTTAGTTTACAGCATTTACAAACTAGGAATACATTACATCACATGAATCTACTTCTATATGGCACACATGACTCTTTTTCAAGTAGGGGTAGACTCCAGCTCGCGTAGGTAGCTTGATTTCCACCTATCATAACAAAAGCCTGAGGGAAAAGGGGAAAGAGTATTGGGGTGAGCAACCACACGCTCAGTGAGAATTCCCCTATTCCTTAAAACCCAAAACAGTTACAGGCAATAATACTAATAATAACCATATATCACGCATTCATATTTTACTATCATATTAGGCAATCATAGATCCCAATGAAAGATCACCCTTCTGAACTTCATTCCAATCATTCAACTCAATTCTAGGCCCTCAATGACCAAACTTCCCTACTTGCAAGTATTCATGCACATAAGCAAGTATGCAACTAGGATTGAACACGAAGGCCTTCAAACTCACTTTGAAAACATGGTGACTCTCTATAAATACCAAGAGGGGTTTAAAATCCACATCAACTCCTTTAAAGCTTATACTTCTTTCTAGAAGTTCTCAAAACATCTAAACTGGTAAGAAAGACTTGTCAAGAAACATACTTTCATAGAATGTACACATTGAAACGAATAATGCAACATTTGAAACTCAATTGACTATACCTGGAAATCCTTTCATAAAAGATGAACAGAATGTGCACATTTGAAAGCTTCCTTTCCTTTCTTTAAAAACACTCTACTTGGCCTCTTGAGGCTCACATTACTTTAAAGGAACTTCTTTTCTTTTTTGAACTGCTTAAAATGGCAAAAAGCCAAATTTCTTTTTAATCACGAACTTACTTTCAACATAAAACATCTTATTGTGCTGGCTAGGGAGGTCAACACTGCCCTTAAGTGAAATCGTCACTCTTAATCTACGTTATCCCCGGGGTATACGTACTTAACTTTTGGCCTAAATGCGTCTTAGTAGAACAATTCTAACCTTGATACTGTCATCTGTGGGGCAACAGCTCACACCAGGATAATCATATCCTGAGTCCAATCCCCCTCAAGGTTTTCTTACGCGTCACACATCATAACTTATCTGGGGAACAGCTCACCCCAACATATTTCATATCTTGAGTCCAGTGCCTAACTTTTCTTTAGAGGGAAACAGCTCACGCCATCTTTGCGTCCAGTTTCCAGGAACAGCTCACACCAAGATAATTTATATCTTGAGTCCAGTTCCTAACTTTTCTTTATAGGGAAACAGCTCACGCCATCTTTGCGTCCAGTTTCCAGGAACAGTTCACACCAAGATAGCTCGTATCTTGAGTCTAGTTCCTAACTTACTTATTTCAGGGGGAAACAGCTCACGCCCTTTTGCGTCCAGTTTCCGCCCTCTGGCCAACTTCCCAGCACATTTTTAGACTTTAAAGACATATTCATTTCTAACTTGAAAGCTTAGTATAAACGTAATACGTTTATTAACTCGTAAAATGACTTCTTTTTAGACTTAAAGGCTTCTTATAAAGGCAATAAGTTGGTTAATACTTAAAACGATTTCACTTTAAACTCAAAAGTTTCTTATAAATATAACACGTTTACTAAATCGTAAAACGATTTAGTTTCTAACTTGAATACTTCGTATAAACGTAATAATTTACTAAATCATAAAACGACTTCGTTTTTAAGTAACAAGCTTCATATAATTTACTAAATCATAAAACGACTTCGTTTCTAACTTGAAAGCTTCGTATAAACGTAATGAGGTTGCTAAAGCGTAAAACGACTTCATTTTCAGGTTAGAAGCTTCATATAAACGTAATAAGGTTGCTAAATCGTAAAATGACTTCGTTTGCTAATTCATGAACGAACCCATTTAAAACTCAAAACACTTATAGTTAGCGTTTAACTCACATTAAATTCGTAATTGAAACCTCAGTTGCTATTCTATAACTCCTTTCAATTCCTTTCTAAAAACTCAAGAAGGGTGTATAAATGAACTAAAGACTTAAAACGCTCCAAACTCACTAGTATTCAAAAACTGTAGGCATTTGGCTCGTTTATAAGATAATGAGGTTTCTTTGTAAGCTTTCAAAATGAATGTTTCTTAAACAGGATGGAGTTACTAACTTGTAACTCGAAACTTAATAGAAATTTAAAAAGCAAATAGCATACAATCAGCTAAACCCATAATTAGCCTTGAAATGGCCCTTTTTAAGTCGTTTAAATTCCTTTAAACATAAAGTGGGGTTATAAACAAACCGATGTCTTAAAACCCTTTTTGAACTCACTTTTAGTTCTCTTTTGAAATTCCTAAACCTATCTACTATTCAGTCGAGTCACTAACTGAGCAGTTCGACGGTTTAGGACCTGCTTTACACTTTAGACGTCCTAACACGCGAATAGGCAACTGATAAACTTAAAAGCATCATCAACGCATAAACAAGCTTTCTAAACGCCCTTTTCTTTTTGAAAACGTCTAAAGTTTCAAGAATTAATTACATAATGTCACGTAGCACATCGGGGGAAGAGAGTTTACACATAGCACATTCATACACTTCATATCACAACTCATTAAGCCACACATGGCCTCACAATCCACACAATTGCGGCATTTCACAACCCTATCTCCCTCCTCACAGAGCACCGACCACAAGAACCTCAAACCGCTGAATAGTTCCACCTCGAGCCATCCAACTTCCAACTCGGTTTAATATTATCATCAACAAACCAACAATACATAAAACGATCGTATATACGTATAACATTCATGCCAAATAGTCAACTTAGAAATTAGCGTATACTAAACCGACATAAATAGAGACTTCAAGCGACATCTACTTTCCAGTTTGCAAACCATGGATCATAGGCGCAATATTCCACTATAATAGCGACGAATAGACTGCAAACAAGCCCAAACTGATTTAGTCGCAACCTTTAGACTTAATTCGTTTCATTCCACAATTACTTTGATTAGCCTCCTCAAGCTTCAAAACAGAACTCGAACTAATAAATTATTGGATTCACAATGCTATGCTAACATTCTGTTCATTAAACACTTCTCTACTGTCTCGTTATTAACATGCAGCATCAATTCGACATCCGACTACTAATTTAGTTAAAAATCAATTCTAGGTTGACCCAAACTGATTTCTAACCTCAATTAACATGCACTACTAATTTAGTTAAAAATCATTGAAAATAGTAATAATTTAGGAGGAAAGGAACCCTCACCTTGAACCCAAGCTACGGGTTCGATTCACTGCTGTGAGTTCGACTTTAGGGGCTCAAATAACTCCACTCCTTCGCCTCTTGCTACCCACACTCGAACAGGACCAACTCACGCCCCAAATTTCCAACAATTCGAACCCTGGGCATGCGTTCAAGCCCCGATTCGGCGCCCCAAACCCTCCATAAACGTGTCAAGAAGCTCCGAAAATCGACCCAAATTCGCACGAAATTATACTGGCTTGGAGGGTGGTCGAATGGGTGGGGTTTTGCACCTGTAGGTGGCGAAAATCTGCTCGAATTCGAGCTCCCTTTGTGTGTGTATGGAGGTCGATGAGAGGAGGAAGGAAAAGAGAAGAGAAGAGAGAGAAAGAGGATGTTGGGGAGGGGGCCTCGACGGGGAGGAGGGGAAAGAAGAAGGGGGTCGGTGAAATTACAAAAATGCCCCTCTTCTATTTTTTTTTGCCCAAACTGTTCGATAATCGACACCGCTAGTCTAATTCATAACCCGAACTCTAAACCCAAAATCAATAACGTGACCCTTCATCGATTACTCGTTCCCAAAAATATCGAAGTTCGATTTAATAATCATCGAACTACTTCTAAGGTTGACAACTTAATCGATTTGGTACTCGTTAATAATCGTTAATAACACTAATTAAAAATCATCGAAGGATTTTCAAAAATAATAACTCTAATAAAATTATTGATCACATAGGCACATTACTAACAATGTAACTCATATCGTTAAATAAAATAGGTTTTTATAACGCAAAAACGGGTCACGAACAACTTAACAGAAAATAAGGTACGCGGACCTTACAACTGTGTCCTTCGATATGCCATGCAATCGAACAATGAAACAAATATCATTCTTTTTTGAGGTGGAATGGGGCAATTCCATAATGAAATCCAATGAAATTGAATCGTATTTCTGAGTAAAAATGCCTAAAGGCCTCCATTTGCCTACTAGACTTAATGTTCAGCTTTCACCATTTGAGACATCATACATTTATCCACATACTCTATAGTCTCTTTCTTCATGTTATCCCACCAGAAAAATTGCCTCAAATCTCAATACATTTTTGTTCCTCCTGGATGCACTAAGTAACGAGTATTATGGACTTCTTCTAAATTTTTTCTCTTCAATCCCTCCTTGTTGAGTATGCACAGTCTGTTTTCAAACTTCAAGGTTCCATCTTCATGTATTAGAAAGCCAGATGACTTTCGTTGTGCAACATTCTATATAAGCCTCTCCAAATTAGCATCCTCCTTTTCACTCGCCTTAATATCTTCTACTATCGAAGGTTGCACTTCTAGTGCTCACAATAGTACATCTGATACTCCTTGTAGCACAAGTTCAAAACCCATCTTCTCAAGATCCCTTAAAATGCCAAGTCGGGTGCTTATTATTGTGTTTAAACTATGGTGGGCCTTCCTACTTAATCTGCTACCACATTCGCCTTCACAGGATGATATAGAATGTGCATATCAAAATCCTTAAGCAACATCAACCATCGTCGTTGCCTTAGGGTGATATCTTTTTTAGTAAAGATGTACTTGAGGCTCTGATGGTCGATGTAGATCTTGCATGGCACCTAGCACAGGTTGTGTCGCTAGATTTTTAAGGCAAAAACTGCTGTAGCTAACTCTAGATCAAGAGTTGGGTAGTTCTTTTCATAAGTTTTTAGTTTCCTAGAGGCAAAGGCTATTACCTATCCTCTTGCATCAACACACAACCTAACTCGTTCTTGGAAGCATCACCTTAAATAGTGTACTCTTTCCCTTCCATGAGTATGGTAAGGACATATATTAAGGTCAAGCGTCTCTTTAGTTCTTGAAATGCCTCCTCACACTGGTATGACCATTCAAATTTAGTCATTTTCTTCAGTAGGTTGGTCAGTGGGGGCGTTATTTTTGAAAAATCCTTCACAAACCTCCTCTAGTATTCCGTTAAACCTAGAAAACACCTTACTTCTACGACATTAGTTGGTATGAGCCATTCGTTAGCTGCCTTTATCTTCTGACGCTCAACTTTGATCCCTTCTTTGTAAACTATATGCCCCAAAAATGTCACTTCATCAACCAAAACTCACACCTTTTTAGTTTAGTATATAACTGGTGTTCCCTCAAGGTTTATAACATAGTCCTCTAGTGATCCTCTTTTCAAGGAATTAGCATGATCCTTTGTCCTTGGAGTATACTATAATGTCATCTATGAACACCACCCTAAATTTGTCCAAATAAGGTCTAAAAACTCTATTCGTGAGACATATAAATGCAGCAGAGCTATTGGTAAGTCCAAAGGCATCATTGTAAACTCATAATGGCCACATCTATTCCTAAAGGACATTTTGGAATTGTCTTTTGGCTTAATCCTAAGTTGGTGGTGACCAAACCTCAAATCAATCTTTGAAAACATTGATCAAATAGATAATCTATTTATGGAAAAGGGTACTTGTTCCTAATTATGATTTTATTTAACTGCTTATGATCTATACACAACCTTAAAGTTCCATCCTTTTTCTTCACAAACAAAATTGAAGCTCCCTATGGTGATACACTTTTCCTAATAAATGCTTTCCACGGTAATTCATTTAACTAAGTTTTCAATTATTTCAGCTTTGGTGGGACCATCCTATATGGAGTTTTCAAAATAGGTTGTGCATCCGGAATGAGCTCGATCAATCCCAAAATCAATCATCCTTTAGGAAGGTAAACCAGGTAGTTTATCTGGAAAAACATCAGAAAATTCACAAACCACAGAGATATTTTCTATTTTCCTCTCCTCCTCTTTTACTTCAGTGGCATAACCTATATATCCTATACAATTTTACCTTAATAACGTACTTGCCTTCATAATTGAAATTATAGGATACCCTTTCTAAACCCTTTCACTATAAAAGCATATTTCTCGACCATCTTGGTCCCTTAAAGTGAGTTTAAGATCCTTATAATCTATATTTGCCCCATGCGTAGTGAACCAATCCATCGCCAAGATTATATCGAATTTCGACATGTCCAACTGGATCAAATTTTCGTGGAACTCATGCTCAACAATCATAATAAGAAAATGCTTATGAAAAATGGGACATTCTAACACTTGCCCATTTGGCAAACTAATTCTATAGTTGGCCCACACTTTATCCTTTCATAAGTTCAATTACGATGCAATTCAGGTAGATATAAATGAATGGGGAGCAACCGAATCAAACAATACATGAAATGGATTTTAATTTTAAAACAGGGTTCCAGTCACAACCATACCAGAATTTATCGCTTCTTTCTTGCTCATCACGTAAGCTCGTTCTGTTGTTACAGGTTTGGGGGCAAGGTCCCCTGGCATAACGGTGCCAGCAGCCTTGCAACTCCTTTTTCTATGACCTTTTGTCTTCTTAGGTAGTTAGCAATTGAGTGATCAGGGCTTCCACATCACCTGCATTTGTTAGCACCTACATGATACTCTGCTGTAGTGTCGTTCGTTCGGCCGCACTTTCCGCGAGGTTCTGTTGAAGCCGTTGGACGACTCTTGGAAGGGCCACTATTAGGTTTCTTCTTAGCTACACTCTCACTTGATGTTCCATAATTATTTCACTTCCTCTTCTAATTCCCCAGGTTCAAGGCTCTGTGTTCACTCTTTACTCACTCTACCTCGGCAGCTCTTTTGTACAACTCCTAATAGGTTTGAATTGGTTGACTAGCCAGTTGGTTTCAAACGTATAAAGTTAAACCTTCCTCAAACCTTCTCATTTTCATCATTTTTGAAGTCATACTAGAGCGAATCTCGATAACTCCATGAATTTGCTAGCTTATTGCATCACTGTTATATTACCATTCATCCTTAAATCCTTTTATTCTTTCTCCTTCTGCCATTGAACTATGATTGGATAGAACTTAGCTTTAAGCTCCTCTAGAAACTTAGCCCAAGTAAGCTCAGGTCCTTGTAGCTAATCTTTAATGGTGATCCACGAGATATCGGCTTCACCAGTTAGGTAAAAGGTCCCTATGTGTACATTTTTCTCCTCAGGTACCTTAACCCCTCGAAATATTTACTCTATTCCCCTAATCTAGTCCTCGAACTCTACAGGTTCAAACTTGCCACCATAAACCTTAGGGTTGCATTGAGTTACCCCATCTGCCTACTTATCAGGTTTAGGTGAAGTTTCAGGAGGCACAAGTGGAATCTTTTTCAATAATTCAACTATCAAGTTCTTCCAATAATCCAGACCTTCAACATTACTAGATACTTCAAGGGATACTGTTGGACCCCTGTTGAGGTTTTGTTGGGGGTTCACAAGTGCTTGGTTACCTGGCCATTGAGTTTCACCTTCATTATTATTTAGCTAGTTGTTCTAACACCACAGAAATTTCTCTAATTATAAATATTCATTCTTTCTATGAGGACAAACATGGAGGGCTTGGGCTCGTAAGATGGTTAGCTTTTTATGGGTAATTTAAGGGTGTAAATTTGAGCGATAATTTAAGTCAAACCAAGTAAAAACACTATTTATTTTTCATTCTATGCACCCAAAAATTCCAAAAAATATTTAAAAAAAATATTTTGCACAAGTGATGTTTTTTAAGTAAAATTCCCCCATAGTCGATTTTATGTATGTAAAAATAAATAAATAAATAAATTTTATTTTATCTTTGTTTCCTTTTCCCTTTTCATTATCCTCCTCCAACCTCTCTTCCTCCTTCTATTAAACCCCAACCCTAGATGGGTTTCCCACCACCCTTATTCAGCCCTCACACCTCACATTCTTTCTCCCCCGCATCTCTTCTCTCTCTCCACCGAGTTCTCTCTCCCTCATGTTTCTTTATAACTTGTGCACTCTCTCCCCTCGTAGCCACCTCGCCGCCCACAGGCACTGCCACCACGACCAGCATCACCCCTCCTGCAGCTTCCAACAAGTGCATCAGTCGCTTAGCCATCCCATCTTCCCTCCCCTTGGTTGAGTATGGTTAGGGTTTATGAAAATCTTATCCGACATCTAGATCACGAGTTATGGCCTCTGGAATTTGGACCTAAAATATGTCCCTAATCTAGATGGTTCATGTAAGTGTTTAAGTAGGAACTACTATGATGAATAGATTCCATGGATTGAACAATTGCCTTTATTTATTATACATTGACTTTGACCCCTTTTTATTTGACTTTATTAACAAATTCTCAATAGTGGATTCTATGATACTTAACCTTGTGTTTCTAGTAGTAAATACGGCAGTAACATCCCATTAGGTTGTCCGCTACCAGTTCTGCCATAAAACGAATGAAGATGAACAAGGCTCTTGACTATCTCCACGGCCAAATGTTGAAGACAACCAACTTGGCATGCCTTACACCCCATAGTGTCGAACCTATGAATTTAAAATTCAAATATACGAAAGATGCAATACATTAGGTTGCACACCCAAAGCCTAATGGTTATACACCTTAAGTTAATTTAGCTTAGATGATCAACATAAACAAATAGGTAATGACTTTGGAGCAAAACAAAGTGACTAAACTACATGAGTTACACGATATGTATGTGTTATCTTTACATGACATCTATGGGAAAAAAAAATTAACATTACATCATTTGCTCTAGATCATATGTATTTAGATTAATGACCATTACAAAGTCTACCAGATGACCAAGAATTCATTCATATAAACCAACAACAACATATGCCGTCTTTAGATAATTTTTGTGCTCAAAATCTAGAAAAGTGAAGAAGAGGGGTGAGCAAACCACCTTTCAGTTGGGAATTTTCACATCTTAGAAACCCAAAACACATAATAAAATATGATCACACATAATAAAATAGATATATACAGTTGTATATATACAATAAGCGAGCTCCTTACATGTGTATAAGGTAAAATCATCGTTTAACACTCTTCATAAATTTAAAACCATTTAAAAAACTGAACAAAGAGAAGTTGTTTAAATGACATATCGTATAAAAGCGAGTTTGAGGCAAAACATAGATCTTTATAATCATAATTCAATACTATATATAAAACATGTGTAAAATGGGGGTAAGAGATTCATTACCATCATTCTAAAGAGCCCAAACACGGTATTTCCTTCATACTAAGTAATATGTCTTCTCCATGCAGTACCAAAGAGTTAAACCCGCTTTTAACTTCACAAAGTTTCACATAAAATAGAATTTGTATAAGCCATGGCCAAAACCTCTTGTCAACCATTCACCCAGTACCTATAGATCTCACGAAACTAATGGGTGGAAGAGGTAATCCATCGTCATCATGGTCTTGAAAATAATTACATTCATGCAATTTTATTATTCTCGCCCTTGTTTCTCCAGCAGGTTCAACAAAATCACATGGTAACTTACTCTACTAAGTACATTCTAGTAGCCAAGTGGCTTGTCCTCTCTTCTAAACCAAATTGAGGATTTGAAAGAATTTAATCGTACTTGCTCTCACCCTTATTTCTCAAGTAGCTTCAGTAAAATCATATGCTAACTTACTTGATCGAGATTATAGGCACATTCTAGTAGTCAAGTGGCTTGTCCTCCCTTCTGATTCAAAGTGTGCTTATCGCCAATTACTAATTACTCCAAATGTTTAGTACTACTAAGATGTTGCTAATCATCTGGTATGGATAGCTAAGTTTTAACTCCTATTACGTTTCCTCACTTCATGCACAGCGCCACTAGAAAGCGGTCAACACCACTGTTGTGCCACTCCCTCGACCCCGGTCTCACTATCCTTAGTCCTTGGTAGAAGGAGGAAGAAGAAGTAGAGGTCGCACCCACTTTTATTTGTATAGTGAATTATGAGGGGGTTTTCCCTTTATCCTCGTTCCCCTTTTTTTTTTTTTTAAGGAGGCAGAAACACTCTAACTTATTTTTAGCTCTTCCATTCTCTCTTTTTTTCTTTTTTTCTTTATAAGGTGTCAGGTTAGGAATCATATAATAAATGTAATCGTATAATAAATGTAATCGATAGGTCAATCAAACAAGTCATAAAATTGGTATGCAATTAAATTCCCTTCTTTTAAGACAGAGTGGGTTAAATAATTGCTAATCAGATATCCCCCTTGAAGACAATATATCATAAGTTGAGCGTCCTTACACTCTTCTCTCCTAGAAACTTTTGTCCTAAAAACTTTGGTGTTTGTTATAAAATTAATCCAACATTCAAATGATTAGCATAGATGCATTCGACATATGCATTGGTAACTCCATAAGAGTGTTTTATAATGAAAAGTGGATTTAAAACATACCCCTCAAGGAGTGCTCGTGATCAAACCAAAAACATGAAAGGCCTCATAACACAACACTAATATCAAATAGTAAAACTATGAAAGAGAGTGGCAATTATACTGCATGGGCGAGAATAGCAACACGCTAAAATCTGTGATGTGACACCTAACAACAGTAGCAGCATATAGACAAAAACAACAACAATAGCACGTAGGAGCACTTATATTATGTACACAATTATTGAAATTGCAAAACCGTCAGCAAAGCAACTCCAACAGGATGTATGCGTATTAGTGACCAAAAAGCTCCTCTCTTGTAGCTTGATATTAAAGTGTCAAACTCAACATCGAGGCATTTATGCTGATTGTGCCACTCTAGTCTTCCTTTTTTTTTTTTTCAGGGGAGGTGGTCGAACCTAGGCTATCCAGATAGAGTGGTAGCGATACAATAACAAACACAATGCAACAGCTGCATAGCTTGAAAATAGTGTGGCAGCACTAGCAAACAATACAATGACCGATTGAAGTGCAATTCAACACACGACTAGCGGCAAAGTATACACAATACGTGAACAACAACGACGTTACACAAAGCAGTGATGATTTCACAAATACGTTGAATAACATTAACTCAGAACATTAGGAATAATACACAAACTATGCATGCCATGCACATTAACTAATTTATCGGGATGCAACTAAAATTCCAACTATTGATGAAAAAAGCTAAGTGCAATTTATAGCTTCTTTTCATTTAAATCGAGTCAAGCACATACTTTCAAACATAGGCATACTTGGAAGTAATGTTTTTTCATACATATAAATTTTACATTGTAAAAGTCCAATACCTAATATTGTATAAAACAAGTTTAGGCCTTGTTACACAACAAAACAAACATATTCAATGGATAAAAGACACTTTATTATTCCTAAATTCTAGCAAATGTGGTGTTGGATTTAGAAAAGAGCTTTAGGGTTACCAACTTGCTCTCTACCATCTCTTCTTTATGCCTACTTACCCTATTATAGAGCACAAGGAGCAAGTTGCACAAAAAAGGCAAAGAGTGGGCGTAGGGGTACAATTCAGAACATTTGAATTTATACAAAATGCACATTCGACCAAATCCTTGGAAATATGCTGACAATAATACCCAATAGTGAAACGAACACTTGGCTAATGCATGAAGGCATAGGTCATTTAGGTTACACAACAATCAATAAGTTCATATAATAGAGCAGTCAAATCATATAGTGCGCCAAGGAGAACATTTACCCTAAAAGGTACACAAACATGTCACGATATCACAAAAAACATACTTAGAGTACTATATGCATATATGGACCCCTGGTGGTAACCTATGGCCACAAGATCTTACTCTGACACTAGAAGTAACACCTAATCCCCTAGGGCTAGTTTATACAATAATTTCTTATTTTTGAAATAAAACTAGAAGAGTCTTGCCTAAAAGTTTACCATAGATTATTTTCTTTTGAATCTTCCATAACAATAATAAAGATGAACAAGGCGATTAACTATCACCACAACCAAACGCCAGAGAAAGTGGGTGGGATATGGTACATGCCCTAGAGTGTCCAACCTATGAATTTTAGATTTAAACAAAAGATAGATGTAATTCAATAGGTCACAAGCCTAGAGTATAAGGGTTACAGATACGAAGTTTACTTTGATTAGATGACTAAGATACATAAATTAGGCAATGGCTTTGGATCCACACAAAGCGACCAAATTACATAACGTACATGATACACAAGTGGCATCTTTGCATGACATCTATGAAATACTAAAATAATTAACATTACATCATTGGCTATAGATCATATGCATTTTGATTGATGCCCATCTTATAAAGTCTATCACATGACAAAAAGCCATTCAATGGAAGCCAAATTATAATACATGTTATCTTCAGATATTTCTACTTTTGAAACCTAGAAAAGGGAAGAGGGGGTGAGAAAATCACTACCCAATATGGAATTCTTATGTCCTAAAATCATAAAATCATTAGTCAAGATCATACAAAATAAAATAGATCCATAGACTTGTATCTATATTGTACACAAGCTACTCACATGTGCATAATGTAAAATCATAATTTAACACTCCTCATAAATTCAAAACCAAGTAAAAATAGAATGAAGAAAAATTATTTAAATAACATGTCGCGTAAAAGAGGGGTTAAATCAAAATGAAGATCTTTATAATCATAATCCACTACCATATTTCAAACATGCCTAAAAAAGGGATAAAAGATCCATTGCCATCATTCCAAAGAGTCCAAAGACAACATTTCATATGAACGAAGTACTACCTTTTGTCCCGGCAACACCAAAGAGTTAAACCTACTTTCTGCTTTATGAAGTTACACGTAAAATAGAATTTACATAAATCATGGCCAAATGTTCTAGGTGACTCAATTACATGGTGCCTCTAGATTTCGAGAAACAAATGTGTGGAATAGGTATAACACCATCTTTATGTTCTTGAAAACAATTACATTCATATGGGTTTCAATAACTCTTTGATACAAGAGTCCCAAATTTCAAATGGTGACCTGATACTGGGCAAGAAGCTCCCTTAATCCAAACCAAGTGCAAGCTAGAGGAGATCAAGGCAATGAAATCCAAGCCTCATAGATTCAGGCTTTCTCCCACAAGTCAAGAACTAAGCATGGTTTTGGATAGTTTGTTTATAGGTGATCCTGAGGCATACTATGGACTAATCCTACTTTGTTGGACTCCCTAAGGTTTCTAATTTAGCATGGAGCACTTAGTTTTGGCTAAGAGTTAGGCATTTTACCACATTGGTCCAAACAGATAAGGTATGCAAAAGTGGTTCTATTTTCCCGTCTTGGAAGATTAGGTCAGGTCATCACCTAAAACCTGACTTAGGACCAATATTTTTGCTCAGGATGATACCTAACATCCTAGGGCACCGAACCATGTGGGGAAATAAAATTTGAGTCAAGATCTTCATCGGAGTTCAGCTACGCTTAGTTGACCATTGCAGTTTGCGCTCTATTCTAACCCGTTTATTTTTTCTAGCAATTTCTCTTACCTAAACCTGATTTAGAGCTTATTTTTATATTTGGGGTGTTTATTAAGTCCTAGGGAACCTATTTCTGCACTAAATTAGTGCTAAATCAAGTATAGATTGGAGAACCAACTTCATCATTTTTAGTGCTAAACTAGGTGAATTAGGCTAAGTTGAGTAGTTTTGACTTTGCATTGATCTTCTATAATTGGAAGGGTTTTGTGACTTTCCTACTTGCTTTCTTGGCACCTTAGATGACTAGAACGTCATCATGAGGCCTTTTGTAGCATTGGAAGGCAAGTTGACCATTTAGAAGAGATACCGAGTTCCAATTGCAATCTGATTAGATAGCCAAAAAGTGCACAGCAACAACAACCATTCCACCCCCCCATGTGCAAGTGGCTTGGTTAAAGCTAATTAAACATTTTCAAGCTTGATTTTAGTCCAAAATAGCATGTACTTACTGGACTCATATTTTATAATTAGCTTAATTGAGCTTACTTTGTAATCTGGTTAGGTTAAGCTTGATTAGAGGTTTCTTGATTAGTAAGGAACCCGCTTACTTGCTTTGCTGCAGGAATGGATGTGTATATATGCCTCCTTGGTTGCTTGTTGTAATCAGATTTCCATGAATGAAAATCTTAGCTTCGTGCTTCAAACACGTCCTCTTAAGTCTCATTTGATCAATCTGTTTTGAGTGTTAAAATGAGTGCTTTCCTTTAATATGAATTTGGTGGCACTTCCTTTAGAGTTTAGAGGATGGAATCCTTCCAGCTTGGGCGGTTGTGTGGCCTTTATCCCTTGCATATCCCTTGGTTTTGTTCATGACTCCATTTTTGCTCTTGATTTAAGCTCACTTCCTAGATTGTAAAGTACATAAGTTTTTCTTAAGCTCACGCGTCAAAGTGGTATTAGAGCATAACCTAGTGAGTGTTTTACTTATTGTTTTGTTGGTTTAATTCTATTCCATTTCCATGTTTTCTAAGTGACAAATAACCCTACTCAGCCTAAAACACATAGCCAAATACAAAAAAACCAAGCCCCATAGAAAAATCCATACTAAATCCATCCACGTCCGGGGAGGAAGAAAGCAATACTTCCCCATGAAGAGTCCCTACAAGACTTAGTTTAGAACATGCCTATAAATTGGATAGAGGGAATGCCATATACCAACTCCAGTACAATTTTCAAACACTATTCACGAAGGTTGCCACCATAACCACCATATTAGAGGAAGTTTTGGCTATCTTAAAGGATGATCCTACAGGAGGAAGGAGAAGAAACAGTAGCTCTCAAAGGAGAAACTCCCCTTCCATTCTGTCATCTTTTCTCCAAGATGATGAGTCTTTAAGGTGAAGAAGGATCCCTCCTAAGTAGCCCATTGATGACTTGAGGGACAAGAAATTTGACCCTCCTAAGTTTGAATGCAACTTGAACCCAGATCTCTACCTTGAGTGGGTTTAATCCTTGAAAAGATTCTTTAAGATCAAAGGGTACTATGAGGAGAAAGCCTTTAAGATTCTTGTCCTTAAACTTAAGAAGTATGCTTCTATCTAGTATGAAAACACCAAAAGAGAAAGAAATAAGGAAGGAAAGTCCCAAATCAAGACATGGTCCAAACTAAAGAAGTTGATGCATAAACAGTTTCTTTTGGATAATTATAAGCACGATCTTTATCTAAAGTTGACCTCCTATGTATGAGTGTGGAGGAATACATCAGAGAATTTGAGCAACTCCAAATTCAAAGTGGCTTAGAGGAAGAACTTGAACACACCATGGCTATGTTCTTAAAGGCCTTTGATCCTAGCATTGTTGAAAAGGTTTATTTGTAACCTTACTAGACCTTTGAAGATGTATGCAAACTCGCCATCAAGGTTAAGAAACACTCTAGGAATAAGAGGCCTTTCTCTGGTTCTTATTCACAGCTAAACACACAAAGCAAGTCCTTTGCTCATCCTAAGTTCGACGCTCTACCAAAGGAGATAAAAGCAATGATAAGGGTAAATGGATTGTCAAAGAGTTCCCTAAGAAGACTGATGGCAAGAGATGCTTTAAATTTCAAGGGTATGGTCACTTCTAAGCTAATTGCCCAAACAAAAGAGCACTCACCATCAAATAGATCGAAGAGATTGATCAAATTCACTTAAAAACAAGTGACAAGGATGAAGAAATGGAGGAACAAGCTACCGTCCTAGCTCCTGACGTGGGAGAGTTACTTGTAGTCAAGAGAATTCTACATACTATGGTGCCTTCTAAGGAGGAAAACCAAAGAGAACACATCTTTCACTCATGATGCACCATTCAAGGCAAGGCATGTAGCTTGATTATTGATGGGGGTAGTTGCACTAATGTTATTTCCATCCATTTGATTGACATACTTAAGCTACCTACTTCCCAACACCCATGACCTTACTCAATTTAGTGGATTAAGAAAGGAAATGAAGTGTATGTGACTAAACAAGCCTTAATTGCTTATTCCATTGGTGACTTCAAAGATGCGATACGTTGTGATGTTTTACCTATGTATGCTTGTCATATGTCACTTGGTAGGCCATGGCAGTTTGATAAAAGTGATATTCATTATGGAAAAACCAACACCTAGTCTGTTAAGGTTAAAGGCTATAGCTATGCTTTGGCTCCTTTACCTCCTAGTCAAGTCTAGCCTAGCATTAAGACAAATAGGGAGGGAAGCATGAGTGAGAAAGCCTTATTTTTGAGTGAAACACAGGTTGAGCGCTCCATAAGTAATGGTGAAATAGTTTATGCCTTGCTTATGTTGGAAAAAGGAGAGGAAGAGACACACTTACATCCTTTAGCTCATCCTCTTATACAGGAGTTTGGAGATGTTTTTCCTAATGATTTACCCCCGGATTACCTCCAATTAGAGGCATTGAGCATCACATTGACTTACTTCCCAGAGCTTCACTACCTAACAAGCCAGCCTATAAGTGTAATACCATATAAACTAAGGAGCTTTAAAGATAAGTTCAATTGCTTATTTATAGAAAATACATTACGGAAAGTATGAGCCCTTATATTATTCCAGCCTTTCTTGTCCCTAAGAAGGATGGAACCATGAGAATGTGTGTAGACAGTTTTGCCATTAATGACATCACAATCAAGTATAGGTATCCTATTCCTAGGCTTGATGACATGTTTGACAAATTACATGGTGCCAAAGTGTTTTCTAGAATTGATTTGAGAAGTGGACACCATCATATCAGACTAAGGGATGGGGATGAGCGGAAAATATCCTTTAAAACAAAGCAAGGGTTGTATGAATGACTTGTAATGCCATTTGGTCTATCTAAAGCCCTAATACTTTCATAAGATTGATGAATGAAGTGCTTAAACCTTTTATGGGTCACTTTATTGTGGTATACTTTGATGATATTTTGGTTACAAGTAGAATGAGAGAGATCACAAAGAGTATTTGAGAAAAGTTTTTGAGGTTCTGAGATGGTAGGAACTCTATGCCAAGATAGACATATATGAGTTTTTCAGTTGACAACTCATTTTTCTTAGTTATGTGGTTTTATCCAAGGGAATCCAAATATGATGGATGCACCAATGAACTCAACTCACACTCAAAAGAATGCAAGGAATAGCTAAGAACAACATGAACTCAGCTTTGAGTTTAAGCAATTCCGAAAGGAAAAAGGCATGAAAGATAGAACTAAACTTGATTCTTGGATACAAAAAACACCACTAAGATCAAGGTTAGGGCCCTTAACCTCAATTAGGATACAAAAACACCAATTAAGAGCTAAGACTCGCTTGATCACCGCCTAACTTGGCCTAAGCTAGGATAAGCAAGTAAGAGTTTTGGTTACTCAAAGAAGTAATGCTCTCTTTTTCATTCAAAGTCCAAAGCAATTTGATTAAAACAAGAGCTGCTTGCCTAGCTTATGCATGTCCAACCTCTAACCATGCTTAAACCTGGCTTACATTTAGTTTAGATACAAAGCATTATTAAGCAAACTACTTACAAGTAATGAGTCTTGTAAAGCAAAAGATTAAAGCCTAAACTTTTCCTAAGATTTTTATTTAGCCTTAAGAAGGATGCGTGCACGTGGAGAAGTGAGGAAAAGGCTGCTGGCAGCATGTACTTTACGGCAAGCCAATAGGAAAATCCTTGCCTTTCTCTCCTTAATTCTCATTGGACTTGCATTTGGCGGGGAAGAAAAGGCTCCTAATTGTGCTCCTAACTACTTTTAACTACCAATGATGCTGCTTGGCCTTGATTGGATGGCAAAATGAGAGTGTAACCACCACAGTAGCCAATCGGGTGCACAATACCGATTCTGACTGGTTTTTGGTTACTGCATTTCCTTGCTTTGGAATTGATTTAGGCTTGATTTCCTTACTTGGGGGGAAACCTCAGGATGTGTACAAACCCCCTATTAAGAAATCAAGTTTAAATCAAATTTTACCAGCCTAAAACCTCAGTAAGACAAAACCAGGCAGAACCAAGCTAAATTCTGCATGGTTTGAAAAATGGGTCTGGTTCTTCAATATGCACGTGATTTAACTTGATTTTCTTGGTTGGAATATGCAACCAACATCTTGGGGAACCATGATATGCAAAAATTATGGACTTAGACCTCAAGGAGGTCTAAGTAATCACGAACACAAAATCGGGTTTGTAAACTATTTTGTGCCCAGATGAATCTGTTTGTTTCCCAAGCAAAATATGGGACATTTCTTGGACTTTGACTGATGAAATAAGACTCCCTTGAGTCTTTTGAGCATGAACATTAGGTTGTCTAGATGGGACTCTATCATCCTTCCCTTGTTGAGAAGATTTGATCCTCAAATTGGCTAGGTAGTCATCTGGAAGGTAAGGGCTCAAATCTGCCACGTTGAATTTGGCTTACTGTAACACCCCCAGATTTGTAGTTCCATGTTTAAGGCCAAACAGCCTTAAAGGCAGCTAGTCAACCTAGCGGGGTGTTACTGCTGTATCTCCTTCTTCAAAATACTAGGCTAGATACCGAGTCTTATAAAACAAACAAAAGGGAAAATATTCGATACAAAGAAGATTACATCCAACCAAATCCAAAAAAAATAACTAGTAATAACTACTATTCATCACCATCCAACCCTAACTTATAATCTTGTAGCATTTGTGCCTCACACTAATTTGACATCCCCAGTCCCTAGCACACTCATATCACTTAAAAACAAAACATTTTATAAATGTGAGATAAACTCAGTAACAAGCACCCCTAACAGTCAAACACGCACACAAATTCCTTTTGAAAACATTTTAAGGGGAAGGGACAACAAAACATCTTTCAAGCACACAAGCCATTATCGCACTTCCTTCCTTATCTTTTCAGAATCACACTTCCACAGTTTAGTTCAACATGCATTAGTTTCAATTCGGTTTTGGGGGAGCAACCCCAGTGGGTCTCATCGCCCGCGATTGTCACAGCGCAGCCGCTTAACTTTTTCCTGGCCTACCGTTGCTCAAGCAGTTACCGCTTAACTGCTAATGGCCTACCACCAACATAGGTGGTTATCGATAACCATGCCCACGTCTCAACCGAGCACGTGGCCGCTCACATGCATGCACTTGTTACCCGGGGAAGGCTATGGCCTTCAACTCATTCAAATACATGATACTCGCCCCAATCAGTCCTTTTTAGTTAACAGGTTCTTACTCCTTACTGGAGTCAACATTGCATAATCAGTTCATTCAATTTCAAGCACCTTTCCCGCAGCAACGCAATGAAAGTTTATGTCTTGACTCGAAATCACATTATGTTTTGACTTTCTTAATATAGCAAGTTTCAATTTTTTTTTTTCAGAACATACACAACGCACTGTTTCCATCATGCCTTATTTTACAATTCATGATTCAATGTTCCTTAAGTTTGAACAGTAAAGCCAGAAACTCTTACTCATTTTCCAAAACATTCGCAGTTGAGCCACATAGGGAAAGGTTAGGGCATGATTGTTAGCTGGTTACCGTACAGTTTATGGGCTCGGTTACTTAACAATAGGTTCCCTGGTCCGCACCTGGCCCATGTATAGTCCACAATCAGTCCAAATTTAATTTAGGACGTCTTTGGTCCTCCCAAAGTTTTTTATAACATTTCTCTAACTTTTTAGTTCAATTCATCCTTAACCCTAGTTAAGGGTCAATTAGCCAGATTCTGGGTGCGACCTCCAGCAGCCATAACTTTTATTTTCGGTGTCCAAGTTTAGTGTTCTAGGTCCATCCAGAAACCTTAAGTCATCCCCTATATTTTCTGTGTTCGGGGTTTGGCCCGGTTCTGTCCCGAACTAGGTCATAATCTCAGTTATTTCAGAACTGTCAGTGACTGTTTTCCCATGACCGTCCCTTGAAGAATTTATTGCATCTTGGGCTATGCTACTCGAAACGGTCCGATTTCAAAACGAGAATTTTTGTTACGTCCAGAAGTTCACAACCAATAAATTTCATGATTTTTAGCAACCAATTCTAACCTAGGGAATTTCCCCAAATCCGTGGTTGTAACTATCCCAGTTTCAGCTTCCCAGTTTTTGCCTAGGTTTTAAACCTCACTTCCAAAATCCATAACTTTTTCTACCTATTTCCATTAATTGACCTCTTCCCCAACATGGAAAGATAAGTTTGTGTACTACAACTTTCATGTTTAGAGATTTTACCAAATCGAACAGTAACTAGGTCAAAACTTCAAAAAAACCGAAACCAAAACCTATACCAATGGCCTTGATTTTTATAGGGTTTGGTATTTTAGCTATAAGTTCCTCATTTTAACTCCGATTCACTTGATTCAAAAACCCACATAATTTTCACATTCCAATCCATCCACCATAAAAATTTTAGAATTTTTGAACAACTAGATTAATTCCCACAAACTTTCAAAGTCAGGGTAAAACAAGGATGAATCTGAGTATTTTTTCTCCTCTCTCTTATAAACGATTTTTGCCTAGTATTGGTGCACCAAAAATTTATCCATTCTCAACAACATCATTAAACCATTACTCAGACCCAATCATGCCAAAAGAATCCCTTCTTTACCAAAACTAAAATTAATACAATATTAAAACACATCATGGCAAAATACCTTGGATCGGTTTCGATTTCAATTCGATGGGAACGCCGCCTTCACTCACATTTAATGCCGAGAAAGCTGAAAGAAAACATTAGACTTGAATTAACCCTTTTGAGTTCAACAAAAACGATCAAAAATCAAAAGAGAAGAGGAGAAGAGTGAAGTTCTTCAAACATGCTCTATCTTCTCCTCTTTTTCCTTTGTTTTGAAAGCAAAAGAGATGACGGCGGCTTGGTGGTTGCTTGGTGTTGGTGATGGTGGTTCTAGGGTGGAGGAAGAAAGAGAGGGAGGATGTGGAAAGGGAGTCGTGAGACAGAGAGTGAGGCGTGAGATGGGGAGAGTGGGTGTGGGTAGTTTAGGTTAAATTTTTTGGATTTAAGAGGGAGGGAGGGAAGTGGGGTGAGTGGGGAGTTCTACCCCTTCTAGAAGTAGGCTAATTATTTTCTTTCTTTCTTTTTTCTCTTTATATACACGGCCAAGGGGGGGGGGGAAGGAGGGGGTCGGTCCAAAAATACATTTTTTTTTCAAAAAGCTATGGAAAATCACGAAAAAATGGTTCGAAAATAGCGATGTTTACGATATAAAATAATGTACTAAAAAGAAAATGTTGTTTGACTGAAACCAACCTAAATGAAAACATAAAAGAGTCGATCAAAAAGCGAAATCGTTATTCAAAACTCCCTTGACATAACCCGGGTCCAGGTCGGTCCATCCTGACCTTGATTCTCCGCAACGAATTTTCTGGGGTTTTACATACTACCCACTTGGAAAGGTTTCGTCCTCGAAACCTCACTGGGTTGTGACACCCTGACACCATCAATCTGACTTTTCGACCGACTAAGAATTTTCAGGGTTTTGCATTTCACTCCACTTAGAAGGGTTCGTCTCCGAAACCACTAGACACCTGATCATAGAAACAAATAGGGGCACTTGTCTCGCATCTCCTGCTCCGGCTCCCAGGTGGCTTCTGACTTCTCATGGTTGGCCCAAAGGACCTTCACCAGGGGCACCGTCTTTTTCCGAAGATGCTTTTCTCGTCGATCCAGGATTCGAACAAGCTGTTCCTCATATGATAAGTCTTCCTAAAGCTGTATAGGGTCGGGTTTAATGACATGCGAGGGGGTCTGGGATATATTTGCGCAACTGAGACACATGGAACACATCATGTACCGTTTGGAGTTCAGTCGGTAACTCTAGTTGGTAGGCTACCTCTCCAATCCTTTGTACAACCGGATACGGCCCGATGTACCTCGGGTTCAGCTTCCCCACCTTCCTAAATCTTGCCACACCCTTGATTGGAGAAACTCGAAGAAATACCTAATCCCCAACCTCGAATTCAAGGGGTCTACGCCTATGATCGGCATGACTTTTCTAGTGGCTTTGGGCAGCTCTCATTCGTTCCTGAATTAGCTTTATTTTGTCCGTAGTGGCTTGGATTAGCTTCGGTCCTATAGTCAAGGCCTCGTCAATCTCCTGCCAACAGAGCGGGGTTCTGCACTTTCTCCCATACAAAGCTTCGTATGGGTCCATACCAATGCTCACGTGGTAACTATTGTTATAAGAGAATTCGATCAGGGCAGCTGTTCATCCCACGCGCCCTTAAAGTCTAAAATGCAAGCACACAGCATATCCTCCAAGGTTTGGATGGTACGTTCCGTCTGGCCATCGGTTGCGGGGTGAAACGCAGTACTAAAGCGTAGTAACGTTCCGAATGCTTCCTGCAGTTTCTGCCAGAATCCTGATTGGAATCGGGTATCTCGATCTGATACTATGGAACTAGGTACCCCATGCAACTGCACAATTTCCTCGAGGTATGCTCGAGCCAGTTGATCCAAGGTTCATGTGTTTCGCATGGCAACAAAATGCGCTGACTTTGTTAGCCTATCCACTATGACCCAAATCGCCTTATGTTTTCATTGAGTCAACAGCAAACCTATGACAAAATCCATAGATATGGAGTCCCATTTCCACTCAGGGACATCCATCGGATGTAAAAGTCTCGCCGGTCGCTAATGCTCTATCTTCACTAGCTGGCAGGTCAGGCACCTTGCCACATAATCAGCTACTTCCCGCTTCATATTACTCCACCAGAACGTCTGCTTCAGGTCCTTATACAGCTTATTACCCCCAGGGTGTACCGACTGTGGAGTATTGTGCCATTCGTCCAGGATTTTCCTTTTCAACTCCTCCACGATTGGAACGCACACCTGATTGTGGAATCGGATGGTACCATCCTCACGGATTACGAACCCAGGTGCCTTTCCTACCAATATCTCATCTCTTATCTGCTCGAGCTGCGGGTCGGTGGCTTGCGCCATTCGGATGTCTTCTATAAGGGTAGGTTGTACCTCCAGGGCATAAAGCGTAGGTTTAGCCCCTGGGGTAACTACATTAAGCTCTAACCTCCCAAATTCCTTACACAAATCATGCAGAAGCGCTATTAATCCACTGAATGTCGGGTACGGACTACGACTCAATGCATCCGCCACTATGTTGGCCGTTCCTGGGTGGTACTGGAAATGGATGTCATAGTCTTTTAGGAATTCGAGCCACCTAGTTTGCCTCAGATTCAAATCCTTTTGTGAGAATAGATACTTCAGACTTTGATGGTCGGTAAACACCTCACAGCAAACACCATACACGTAATGTCTCCAGATTTTGAGAGCGAACACCAACGCCGCTAATTCTAAATCATAGGTCGGGTAACTCCGCTCATGTGTCTTCAACTGTTGCGAAGCATGCGCTATAACACGACCATCTTGCATTAATACACACCCCAATCCATTCGTGGAGGCATCGCTATACACCACAAAATCCTGATCCGCAGTAGGTAGGGCTAGTATCGGCGCAGTCGTGAGTCGCTTCGTCAGCTCCTGAAAAGCTTCCCCACACTTTTCCGTCCACTCATACGTGGTGATCTTTCTAGTCAAATGGGTAAGCGGGGTGGCGATCTTCGAAAAGTTTTGTACAAATCGACGATAATACCCCGCTAAACCCAGAAAACTTCTTACTTCCATGGGGTTCTTAGGTTTGGGCCAGTTTTTAACCTCTTCAATCTTTTAAGGGTCAACCGATACTCCCTCGCTAGAAATTACATGACCTAAGAAAGCAACCTTCTCTAACCAAAACTCATATTTCGAGAATTTGGCATACAACTCGTTTCTCTGTAACACTTCCAGGGTTATTTGCAGGTGGTGAGTGTGCTCATCCGAAGTTCTCGAATAGACAAGAATGTCGTCAATAAAGACCACCACAAATTTATCCAGGTAGGGTTTAAAGACCCTATTCATAAGGTCCATAAATGCCGCTGTTGCGTTGGTGAGGCTGAATGGCATCACTACGAACTCATAGTGGCCCTATCGGGTACGAAATGTCGTTTTGGGTATATCCTCATCCTTGATTCGGAGTTGATGGTACCCTGATCGGAGGTCAATTTTGGAAAAGGTTCCCGCGCCCCGAAGTTGGTCAAATAAGTCGTCTCTTCTGGGCAGGGGATAACGGTTCTTAACCGTTATCTTATTTAACTGCCGATAGTCTATACACAACTTCAAGGTCCCATCCTTCTTCTTCACAAATAAGATCGGGGCTCCCCATGGAGACATACTAGGGCGGATGTAACCCTTCTCTAGAAGTTCCTCCAACTGTGACTTCAATTCCTTAGGCTCAGCTGGTGCCATCCGATAAGGTGCCTTGGAAATAGGGGTGGCTCCGGGGGTCAGGTCTATACAAAACTCCACCTCTCTAAGAGGTGGCATTCCAGGAATTTCATCGGGGAATACGTCTGGGAATTCCCTCACTACATGGATGTCATCTAAGGAAGGGCCCACACTCTCAGTTTTGACTGCATGACACAGGAAACCTTCACATCCCTTGCCTAACAGCTTGTGAGCTCTTAACGCTGACACCAACTTTATTCCCTTTCTGGGCCTCTGGCCCTTATGCACTACCGTTTCTCCATTAGGCCCTCTTAGGGTGATCTTTCATTTAGAACAGTCTATTTGAGCTTGATACCTAGAAAGTCAATCCATTCCCAAGATAATCCCAAAGTCCGTCAACTCAAACTTATACAGGTTCACTGGGAATTCACATTCATACATTTTCACAGGATGACCCTGATATAGCTCCTCGCACGACACAGTTTTTCCATCAGGGAGCATCACAGACAGCAGGGAGGATTTTTGAGTAGGGTTTAGTTTCAGGATCTCAACTAGTTTAGCAGAAATAAAGGAATGCATGGCGCCCGAATCAAATAAGACTTCTACAGACTGAGTTAAGAAAGAAAATGTACCCGTCACCACATTCGGAGCATTCTCAGCTTCTTCCTTACGAATCACATAAACTCGACCTCCACCGTCCTGGGGAGGTGGGTTGGAGGGTCCAGACTGAGCCGATTGGGGTGATCGATACTGCTTATTGGAGTGGCCCGGCTGCCCTCCCCTGCTCTGGTATGACGACTGGGGCCACTGCCCCTGCCCTTGACTCCACCCTTGTCCTTGCCCGGGAGGGGGTGGAGGGAGTGGGCAGTCTCGCACTTGGTGTAGATGGCTCCCACAATGGAAGCACCTCTTTACAGTTCGGCATTCCCTGGGAAAATGCCCCGATTTCCCGCAAGCATTGCAGGTCACCTTGGGCCGGGTGTTGGGATATTGGCCCCCTCTGTTGAGACTACCCGAGTGTTGTCTCCCAACGGGTCTACGGCTCTGCTCCTGTGTCTGGAAGGTTTCCTGATTATCTCCCTGCCTCTTGGTACCCCTCTGTTCATTGAAGTAATGACTGCACTCCCTCATTGCTATTTCTACGTTAATCGCAGTGTCATACAGGTCAACGTAGGACGCATACTGCCACACCGACATTCTCTCCTTAATGGTTGGATTCAACCCGGCCTCAACTCTATTCAGCTTCAGCTTTTCGTCAGCTACGAAGGTGGAGGCAAAACGTGACAACTCCTTAAACTTGGAGGCGTACTCGAGAACACTCATGGTCCCTTGCTGCAGTTGTATAAACTTGTTCTCCTTAGCCTTTTGGAGGGAGGTGGGGTAGAAATGATCCTTGACCATTTCCTTGAACTTACCCCATCCAAACCCAGGCTCATTTTGTCCCTCCCTCACCGTACCCCACAAAAGGTCGACCTTGTCTTTTAGGTAGAACACTGCGATTCCTACCTTCCAGTGCTCTGGGCACTGGAGTACATCAAATAACTTCTCCATCCCCCTAATCCAGTCTTCGAAGGTTTTGGGGTCGGGGGTGCCTTCATAAACGGGTGGGTGATGGCTATTGAGACATTTGAACATGTACGAGTTGTCCTCTTCCACTCTCTTCTCTTTAACATCCATAAATCTTTGGATTTGCTCATTTTGGAGCCGTAGTTGCTCCCCTTACTTTTGCAGTATTTCCAACAGCAATAAGTTGGTGAGTTCTGCTCTCGACGGTGGGTTGGTCTCATCGATGTGGCTGCGAGACCCATTCCCATTCCGAGGGCGTAGGGCCTCCAGCCGCTCTCTAAAGGCAGTTATGGGGAGGTTCGAGTCCATAGGGACCCTTGTTGCAGGGTTAGGTCTCCGTTTGTGACTCATCATTGTGGTTGTTTCCCGCCATCCTGTTGGGGAAAATAACTTAGGTTTAGTTCGTATCCTAATAGTTCACATCCTATATTTTACTAAGTTCCAATAACATAGTACATGCCAGTGCATTGTATAACAGTTCTCAGAACTTGTTCATAGCATAACATCGCATTCAGAGCACATCACATCAAATTCAGGTGTGTCATATCACACCAGCAGTACATCCGCATAGCACACACCTTTGATAATCAGGTACACAGGGATTTAAATCATCAAAACAACTTCATTGCATAAGTTTTTTTTTTTCAGTTTCCATCCAGGTTCCAGGTCAATACTTTCATTGCATCACAATGCTTAATCCTAATAGCCACAGTGGCCTTATTACAACAAAAGAAAAACAACAACACTACTATTACTTGTGCTAGGAAAGAAAGAAAAGGAAAAAAAAAGGCAAAGAAAAAGAAAACAGCCTCCTAAGGCTTCCAGCTCTTAGTGGTTGGGGTTATCCAATGGGCAGGTGCCGCTACACATTCGGCCGCAATTGCCTCGCTTCCAACAGTTCATTCCCACCTCACGCTCGGCTCTTCCCCATAAGGAGTTTATCCTTGGCTCTACTTCCCTCGAGCTACTGGCTTGCTCGTCCTGGGCAGGGTGATTCCTCTCTTCCTCTCCCTAGTCTCCCTCTAAGTCCTCAACACCCATCAGTTGCACTTCACTTATCTCGGAGTCTCCCTCAGGGTCTTCCTCGGGGTCCTCCTCAGGTTCCTCCTCGGGATCCTCGTCAGGATCTTCCTCGGGATCTTCCTCCATGGGTTCTTCCTCTTCTAGGGGGTCCTCTTCAGGGTCTTCCTCTGATTCACTCTCATCCTCATTGTCCTCCCTATATTCCTCAACCCTTGGCTCTCTCTCATCTTCAGACTCAACAGTGTCCTCTGCAAGGGATGGTGGTGGGGTTGCATCCACAGAATCAGGGGTGGGTGGCTCCTCATAGGGTCCTACGTGTACGTGATAATCCACCAACTCATTTAGGGTCATTTCCATGGGTTCCCACTCACAAAGACCGCATCCCCCAGGAATTTCAATAGGTCTCCTTTTTGGGTGTAACTGGTTGATCCTATAGTGCCACATAGGATCCCTTAACAGAGTTAGGAGGAAAAAGAAGGTTTGGTTCTGGTCAAACCTCAAACAACCATTAGGAACCTCAGCTAATCTCGCAAAGAAGAAGATCTTCATTCGTTCTAGCTAGCTCTCCAAACTCTCCCCAGGCGGTTGTCCTAACCTCTGCTAGCGGCATTGCCGTCTCATACACCCACAGTGTCAATCGTTGTTCATCCTAGTCAATAACAGGCCCATATCAGACATATACAACACATAAGAAGCAAAAACATGCATAAACAAATTCCCTTCCCATCCTACACTCACACTCTGAGTAGCCCTCATGTCCACTAAACTTTGGGTTATACATTATTATTACTCTTTTCACCTTTTAAGTGAGCTTCAGGTCAGCCAACCTGGGCTCTGATACCACTTTGTAACACCCCCAGATTTCTAGTTCCATGTTAAAGGCCAAGCAGCCTTAAAGGCAGCGGGTCAACCTAGCGGGGTGTTATCATTGTATCTCCTTCTTGGAAATACCAGGCTAGATTCCAAGTCTTATAAAAGAAACAAAAGGAAAAATCTTTGATACAAAGAAGATTACATCTAACCAAATCCAAAAAAAATAACAACTAGTAATAAATACTGTTCATCACCATCCAACCCTAACTTATAATCTTGTAGCATTCGTGCCTCACACTGATTTGACATCCCTAACCCCTTGCATACTCATATCACCTGAAAACAAAACATTTTATAAACGTGAGATAAACTCAGTAACAAGCACCCCTAACAGTCAAACACGCACACAAATTCCTTTTGAAAACATTTTAAGGGGAAGGGACAGCAAAACATCTTTCAAGCACACAAGCCGTCATCACACTTGGAGCGTGTGGTGATGGGCCAGAATGTAGATTGCTTGAGTTTAGTTGCAAATTTCCACTTTGGAAGAAGATATGACTTGATCTAAAGGCAATGCCACCAATCAAGCCTAAGGATCCACCAAGAATTGCATAAAGGCAATGCCACCAACAATTCTATAAAGGATTCCACTCAAGACTCACCACCTTTGCAAAAAGGATAAAGAGAACTCAAGATTTTTGAGAGAAATGAAAGCATAAGCTTCTTACATCAATATTCAACCTTCCATTCTACATCCTAAGGCTTCCCCTTATATAGGAGAGCTTCACAAGGCTTCGAAATGCAGCATACAAGGCCTTGGACGACGATAAAGCAAGCAAGGGAACCAAAAAGCAACAAACAAAAGCTGAAAAGTGCTTTTTGCTTTATGTCAGCACTTTTCAGTTTACATAAGTCACCTTTAAAGGGCTATACCTCCTAGGTTTGTTGGCCAAATGAGCTGCAAAAGGACTTGTTGGAAAGATCTAGACGTCAGCTTTTAGGAGCCTCCTCTTGTACACAATTTGGATCATCCGTTTGGGAGATATGGAGCAAAACGTGTAGCAATATCAGGCTGGGGCAGAATCTGCTGCTTGTGGAAAAAGCCTCCTCTTGACCTATACCCTAAAGCCTTCACCTAGAACTCTTTTAATTCATATTTACCTGACATAAGAAGGTTCCTAGAAAGTGGGTTTGCAGCAAGTTAAACCCATTCTAAGCTTGGTTAATTAAGCTCACAAAACCGGGTAAAAACCGGGTAACTTTGCCGTGAAAATACAACTTGCTGGTTTGGCTTCTTTTATTATTTCCGAGGGTTTGACTTCATTTTTGATGGACCAAACCCTTTAGAAGGTCTCTTGACCTTCCCAAAATAGGCACGACACGCATCCCAATGATTCAAGATGAGGTTGGAATTGGAGTTCCAAAACCACACACGGGCCAAGTTCCCGTTGATGGAGCCCGTGAGCATTAAGGAGGACTTGAGAGCTCTCTTGGACTTGTATGGTCATGGAATCCGCTTCAACACTTCCTTCCATATCTTTTCAGAATCACACTTCCACAGTTCAGTTCAACATGCATAAGTTTCAATTCGGTTTTGGGGGAGCGACCCCAGTGGGTCTCATGGCTTGCGGTTGTCACAGCGTAACCGCTTAACTTATTCCTGGCCTACCGTTGCTCAAGCGGTTACCGCTTAACTGCTCCTAGCCTACCACCAACACAGGTGGTTACCGATAACCTGGCCCACGTATCAACCGAGCCCGTGGCCGCTCACATGCATACACTTATTAACCGGGGAAGGCTATGGCCTTCAACTGATTCAAATACATGAAACTCGCCCCAATCAGTCCTTTTTCGTTGACAGGTTCTTACTCCTTACTTGAGTCCCATAGCACAATCAGTTCATTCGATTTCAAGCACCTTTCCCACAGCGACGCAATGAAAGTTTATGTCTCCACTCGAAATCACATTATGTTTCGACTTTCTTAACATAGCAAGTTTCAATCTTTCTTTTTTTTCAGAACATACACAATGCATTGTTTCCATCATGCCTTTATTTTACAATTCATGATTCAGTGTTCCTTTAGTTTGAACAGTAAAGCCAGAAATTCTTACTCACGTTCCAAAACATTCGCAGTTGAGCCACACAGGGAAAGGTTAGGGCATGATTGTTACCTGGTAACTGTAAAGCCTGTCGAGAGTTACAAATTTAACCACTACTTTGGTTATTAAACACTTTTTATAGCATAGGAAAGTAGGGATCGATCCACGAGGAAAGATTGTTGTAAAAGGCTAGCTTAATCCTAAATGATTTTACTAATCCAATTTATGAAGTCTAATCTTAGTAATTCTAAAATAATTAAAAACTAATGATTAAAAATCTAGAAAAATACCCAATGATGTTCCTAAATATTCTGAATCATATTCTGGAAATAATACAGTAAAAAGATTCCCTAAATAATTTAGAAAAAATAAAAACAGAATAGTAACTGAAATTCTAATTAAAAAATCAAGACAGCAAATAATAATCAGAAAATAAATATTAAAAATAACAAACAGTAACCTAAACTAATATTCTTCAACTTTATAAGCATATAACTCCAGAATAATTTCTGATTGATTTCAGGAAAATTAAATCAGTCAATTACTGCAGAATAATCAAACAGAATATTAAATCTGAAATTGAAAATAAAATATTCTGCATAAATATAAATACGAAAATAATAAAGAAAATTACCCTAATCCTAGGGCACAATTTTCTGGAATTAACCACACCTAAAAATCGTAAATTAGAATTGAAAATCGAAATTTTCAGAATTAATTACCTAAAAACCTGCCCATACCAATTTCACAAAATAAATATGAAAAATTATCAAATAATTTCCAAAAATTACGAAATTGAATATGGGCAGATTAGGACACTATATAAACCCTAATACTTAATTAAAATCGAAAAATACCAAACATAACTATTTTTAGTCTAAGTTCGAACAAACCGGTAATGAAATACTAAAACTAAATATAAATCAATCTAAAATTATAACCACTCCAAAAATCAAAATCTAAGCTATCTAAAATTAGCTAAACACTCCTAAAAGACTATACTTTGGGGGGGGGTCGATTGAAATTATATTGAAGCTAATAAAACTAGAACAAAAATCAACAACTAATCAAATTAACTCTAAGCAACCAATAATAATCAAAAGTTACCAAGTTTATGAAGGATACTTAGTACAATCTCAATCCACCATGCAAATTAGTATTTATCATTAACACACAAGTTAAATTTATTCATGAGTTAAACTGTAAAAGATATCCACCAGCGGTTCTTCCCCGTTTTTCCTTATATTCTAGTTTACTTAGGTCCAGCCCTAATATGAACCCTATTAATTTGATAATCTTTACACCAACGCAAAAATTTAACCACATTAGAGCATTAAGAATTAGAAAAACATCATTTAACACTTTGTAACCAATTTACTAGCAAATCGATTTAACAAAGAACTAAAGCGATTACCTAATTAAAAGAGATGGGTTTGAGCCATCCATGATTAATTAGGGTGATACCTAGGCTTAAAAGATTATAACTTTTACGCATTGTAGTCTTCTAAACTATCAATCGAAATTCTATTTAAACAATTAGCATGCATTCTAATCGATTTAACACAAATTTCATAAACGATAAACACTAATCGCTAAAGAATCATGAATAGAATTCAACTAGACATTAAAGCATAAAACTTGTTTCAAAATAATTAATTTAGCATGGCTTCAAGAAGATTATAACAAGCACAAAGGAATTACTCACTTATATTAAAAATAAAATCCCAAATTTCACCCAAATAATGCATGTTTAACAATAATCTAAACAAAAAAAAATAAAAATAAAACAACCCTCCTAAGATGATGGTGTCGTGATGATGATCATGAGAAGGTCGTGTAGGATGTAGGAATATGATGATGGTGATGAAGGAGGGATGAGGAGATGATGTCGTGGGTTTGTAGTGTTAGGCGTGATTTTGTTAGTGTGGGTTACGTGTGTGAGTAATTGTTATGGTGGAATATGATGATGGTGATGAAGGAGGGATGAGGAGATGATGCCGTGGGTTTGTAGTGTTAGGCGTGAGAAGGAGGGTCCTCAAGGCCTTGTTATTGTGGGTTTATATATAGGGAGTGAGGGAGGTTAGGTTTAGTATATTAGGGTTTCCTTCCTCTCTTTCTTAGATTTCTTCTTCCCCAAGACTTCTAGCTTCTCACCAACTCTTGAAACCCTAGCCCAATATAATAATTATGAAAATAATAATTTCCATAATTATTATTTTTGAACCGTCTTGTAGCCAAGTGTATAAAACTCGAACTTCGACGTCATCTCTTCTCCTCTTTATTTAATTAAAGCCTAACCTGAAAAATATATAAAATGAAGTAAATTAGAAGAAATAATATATATAATATACTTAAAATAATTATTAAAACAATGCATGATTTTTGGCTTAACAAATTCCCCCACACTTAGACTTTGGACGTCCTCATGTAAAGAAATCTTAGACTCGACGTAAAAACTTACCCTCTTTCTTTCTTATAAGGTCATGCATAACTATGATATTCATACTGGGCTTTGGCTTGCTTTAGAAAAATAGTTTTACTGAATTAATTAGCTTTTCCTTCAATAAGTGAATACCTTCTAAACATCCAACTATCTTTAGGGAGCTTATTTATCAGCCTCACAACATTTTCATAATGAAGTAACAAGATCAATAATTATCCATCTCTTTTTTATTATGCATACACCAATCAAGAGGTTGAAAAAGAATTTAAGATGGAAAAATTTAGGCATTGTCTTGCTATAGAGACAATTGAACTAGGTAGAATAACTTCATTAAATTTTATCCTAAACTTGCCTTGTATTTATTTTCCTCTTCTTCTTTTGTTCAAACTCCACTTGCGCATATATTCGAAGCCCATATAGGGTATTAGAAATTAAACACTCCCTGTCTCTCACTCACTCGAATAGCGGTGCTGGAGCAAATAATTCATTCTCATCTTATTATTTCTTTATTTTATTGGTTCACTAGTATGGGAAGCAAGCTTTCTAGTGGCAGTATTGCCTCAGAGGGTAACACCCAGTAGTGCGTGCCTCAAAAGAGTACTTGTCATTCCCAACTTTGACTCTCTTTCCTCTTTTTTTTTTCTTTTTCATAGATGACAAATAGACAAGTAAAATCACAATTTTAATGAGTTATTCAAGTAATTCAATGGTCTAGGAGATGGGTCAGGTCATTTTATTGCCTTTGAATCGGATATATTACATGACCAAATAAGATGGATAATCAAGAGAGTTACTCATTAAAAAGATGTATGAGGATCAACTCAAAATTCTCTAAAAGATAACTATTATGCCTAGAAGTCTTCACTTATAAAAGAATAAACTACAAAATAGCTAATAAAAAAAATTTCTAACTAAGCAAGCCTAGCATAAACTCATATCATGCATCATTTATAAGAAAAGATCAAGAATAAAACTGCAGGAATTAAATGCAGGATGCACCCCCCCCCCCACACTTAAGTCATGCATTGTCCCTAGTGCATGCAAAAAGAAAGAAATAATGAAAATAAAAGCAAAACTAAATGGGTACTTCCCTAAAAACGTTGGATTGCCTCCCAACCAGCGCCTTTGTTAATAGTCGTTGGTTCGACTTCATGAAACTCCTGGATCCTCTAGTTGGATCTCTTCTAGTAAATCATCATTAATCTGGTAGGGAACTTTTTGAAACTCAACATGATCAAGACTCTTAGTAAGCACAGTCAAAAAATTATCCTCATTGGATAATTCATAAATATCTTGGGGCAATTCAGCAATAACATCAAGTGCATATACGTAACTCATATCAACAGGGAATCTCATGGCATCAAAAATATTAAATTTAATCACCTCACCATCAAATTCCATGGTTAATGTTCCTTCATGCACATCAATTTTAGTCCTAGCTGTTTTCAAAAAAGGCCTGCCCAGTAAGATGGGAATATCATGGCATGCATTGCCCATGTTTAGCACATAAAAATCAACAGGAAACACAAGTTCATTCACTTGGACTAAGACGTCCTCTAACACTCCATTAGGATAAGTGTTGCTCCTATCAGCTAATTGAATCACTATGCCAGTTTTCTTTAATTCGCCTAGGTTTAGTTTGTCATAAATAGATCTAGGCATAACATTAATAAAGGCACCTAAATCAAGCATAGCTTTATCAAAAAAAAGGTTTCCTATTTTGCAAGGAACAGAAAACACACCAGGGTCTTTACACTTAGGGGGGAGTTTTCTTTGAAAAACAGCAGACACATTTTCCCCAAAACTTACCTTTTCATTACCTACTATTTTTTTTTTTAGTAGTACATAATTCTTTCAAGAATTTAGCATAACGAGGCACCTGTTTAGTAGCATCAAGGAGATGTATATTAATTTCTACCTTCCTAAAAGTTTCTAAAATCTCTTGGTTAGCCTCATTAGCCTTAGAAGTAGGGTTTCTAAATCTACTAGGAAATGGTGGAATTGGCTTATAAGGCTCTCTTTTCTTTTCTCCTAATTCCTTAGTAGTTTGATTAGACTCTGTATTTAATTCTGATTCAACCCCTTTCACTTCCAACTCAGGTTCCACTTCTCTCTTCTTTATAGGTTCCTTTAACTCTTTCCCACTTCTAAGTGTTATGGCACTAACATTCTCCTTAGGGGGTTAGGGTACGGCTGAGATGGTAATCTATTTTGTATTTGAGCCTCCAAGTTGCTAACTATGATATCAGTTGTAGTCTGTTTCTCTTGAACCTGCTTAAGAGTTGTCTACAAAATTTGGAACCTAGCATCCATTTTCTTGACGACTTGTTCTAGGAGGAAACTGGTCCTATCTTGACTAAAAGGTTGACTAGAGGGTTGGTCAAAACCAGATGGATTAGGCTTAGGGCCATACCTAAGGTTAGGGTGGTCTCTCCATCCTTCATTATAAGTATTCGAATAGGGATCATACCTCCTTTGATTTTGGTTAGAGTAAAGAGCATTAATATTACCTTCTTGTAGAGTAGGACATGCATCAGTAGGGTGCCCCTCTAGACAACAAATACCACATACTACTGCCTTTTGAATACTCCCAGTAACAATCTTATTTAACATCATAGTAATGTAAGATAGTTGATTCTCTAGAGATGAACTAGAACCTATCTCATTTACCCTTTTAACTTGTGAATCTCTAGCACCAAACTGCTGAGTGTTTTGGGCCATTAAATTAAATAAATTTCTAGCATCGGCTGGGGTTTTATTAACCAGAGCCCCCCCACTTGCAACATCAACTATATTACGGTCCATAAGAAGTAAACCCTCATAAAAATATTGAATCAATAATTGTTCAGTTATTTGATGTTGGGGACAACTAGCACATAGTTTATTAAATCTTTCCCAGTACTTACAAAAAGTTTCTCCATTTATTTGTTTGATTCCACATATATCTTTCCTAATAGATCCAATACGGGATGCAGGAAAAAACTTTTCTAAAAATGATTTGTGCAATGCAGTCCATGTAGAGAATGATCCAGCAGGCATATAATATAGCCAGTCCTTAGCATTACCAAGCAAGGAAAAACGAAATGCCCTTAGTCTAATTTGGTCATCAGGAATTCCTTCAGGCACCATAGCAGAACAGGTAATAAGGAATTCACTAATGTGTCTATAGGGGTCCTCTCCAGCTAATCCATGAAACTTAGGTAATAAATTGATGAATCCAGAGTTCAGTTTCAAGGATTTATCTAATACAGCATAAGTAATGGACATGGGTTGGGTTTCTAGCTTAGGGGCAGCAAGTCCCCGAAGAGTAGATATTCTTACCTCTTTAAGCTTAAGACTTACTGACAATCTACAAAAATTAAAATAAGAACAAAACAATAAAAGCAGTAAAATTAAATAGAAGTAAACTAGCAATTTAATTTTCTTTCCCCGGCAATGGTGCCAAAATTTGTAAAGCCTGTCGAGAGCTACAAATTTAACCACTACTTTGGTTATTAAACACTTTTTATAGCATAGGAAAGTAGGGATCGATCCACGAGGAAAGATTGTTGTAAAAGGCTCGCTTAATCCTAAATGATTTTACTAATCCAATTTATGAAGTCTAATCTTAGTAATTCTAAAATAATTAAAATCTAATGATTAAAAATCTAGAAAAATACCCAATGATGTTCCTAAATATTCTGAATCATATTCTGGAAATAATACAGTAAAAATATTCCCTAAATAATTTAGAAAAAATAAAAACAGAATAGTAACTGAAATTCTAATTAAAAAATCAAGACAACAAATAATAATCAGAAAATAAATATTAAAAATAACAAACAGTAACCTAAACTAATATTCTTCAACTTTATAAGCATATAACTCCAGAATAATTTCTGATTGATTTCAGGAAAATTAAATCAGTTAATTACTGCAGAATAATCAAACAGAATATTAAATCTGAAATTGGAAATAAAATATTCTGCATAAATATAAATACGAAAGTAATAAAGAAAATTACCCTAATACTAGGAGACAATTTTATGGAATTAACCAAACCTAAAAATCGTAAATTAGAATTGAAAATCGAAATTTTCAGAATTAATTACCTAAAAACCTGCACATACCAATTTCACAAAATAAATCTGAAAAATTATCAAATAATTTCCAAAAATTACGAAATTGAATATGGGCAGATTAGGACACTATATAAACCCTAATAATTAATTAAAATTGAAAAATACCAAACATAACTATTTTTAGTCTAAGTTCGAACAAACCAGTAATTAAATACTAAAACTAAATATAAATCAATCTAAAATTATAACCACTACAAAAATCAAAATCTAAGCTATCTAAAATTACCTGAACACTACTAAAAGACTATACTTTGGGGGGGATCGATTGAAATTATATTGAAGCTAATAAAACTAGAACAAAAATCAACAACTAATCAAATTCACTCTAAGTAACAAATAATAATCAAAAGTTATCAAGTTTATGAAGGATACTTAGTATAATCTCAATCCACCATGCAAATTAATATTTATCATTAACACACAAGTTAAATTTATTCATGAGTTAAACTGTAGAAGATATCCACCAGCAGTTCTTCCCCGTTTTTCCTTAGATTCTAGTTTACTTAGGTCCAACCCTAATATAAACACTACTAATTTGATAAACTTTACACCAACGCAAAAATTTAACCAAATTAGAGCGTTAAGAATTAGAAAAACATCATTTAACACTGTGTAACCAATTTACCAGCAAATCGATTTAACAAAGATCTAAAGCAATTACCTAATTAAAAGAGATGGGTTTGAGCCATCCATGATTAATTAGGGTGATACCTAGGCCAAAAAGATTATAAATTTTACGTATTATAGTCTTCTAAACTATCAATCGAAATTGGATTTAATCAACTAGCATGCATTCTAATCGATTTAACACAAATTTCGTAAACGGTAAACACTAATCGCTAAAGAATCATGAATAGAATTCAACTAGACATTAAAGCACAAAACTTGTTTCAAAATAATTAATTTATCATGGCTTCAAGAAGATTATACCAAGCACAAAGGAATTACTCACTTATATTAAAAGTAAAATCCCAAATTTCACCCAAATAATGCATGTCTAACAATAATCTAAACAAAATAAAAATAAAAATAAAACAACCCTCCTAAGATGATGGTGCCGTGATGATGATAATGAGAAGGTCGTGTAGGATGTAGGAATATGATGATGGTGATGAAGGAGGGATGAGGAGATGATGCTATGGGTTTGTAGTGTTAGGCATGATTTTGTTAGTGTGGGTTAGGTGTTTGAGTAATTGTGATGGTGAAATATGATGATGGTGATGAAGGAGGGATGAGGAGATGATGTCGTGGGTTTGTAGTGTTAGGCGTGAGAAGGAGGGTCCTCAAGGCGTTGTTATTGTGGGTTTATATATAGGGAGTGAGGGAGGTTAGGTTTAGTATATTAGGGTTTCCTTCCTCTCTTCCTTAGATTTCTTCTTCCCCAAGACTTCTAGCTTCTCACCAACTCTTGAAACCCTAGCCCAATATAATAATTATGAAAATAATAAGTTCCATAATTATTATTTTTGAACCGTCTTATAGTCAAGTGTATAAAACTCGAACTTCGACGTCATCTCTTCTCCTCTTTATTTAATTAAAGCCTAACCTGGAAAATATATAAAATGAAGTAAATTAGAAGAAATAATATATATAATATACTTAAAATAATTATTAAAACAATGCATGATTTTTGGCTTAACAGTAACCATACAGTTTACGGGCTCGGTTACTTAACAGTAGGTTCCCTGGTCCGCACCTAGCCCATGTACAGTCCACAATCAGGCCACATTTAATTTAGGACCTCTTTGGTCCTCCCAATTTTTTTTATAACATTTCTCTAACTTTTTTGTTCAATCCATCCTTAACCCTAGTTAAGGGTCAATTAGCTAGATTCTGGGTGCGACCTTTAGCAGCCATAACTTTTGTTTCCGGCATCCAAGTTCAGTGTTCTAGGTCGATCCCGAAACCTTAAGTCGTCCCCTAAATTTTCTATGTTTGTGGTTTGGCCCGGTTCTATCCTGAACTAGGTCATAATCTCAGTTATTTCAGAACTGTTAGTGACTGTTTTCCCATGACCGTCCCTTGAAGTATTTATTGCATCTTGGGCTATGCTACTCGAAACGGTCTAATTCCGAAACGGGAATTTTTGTTACATCCAGAAGTTCACACCCAATAAATTTCATGAATTTTTGCAACCAATTCTGACCTAGGAAATTTTCCCAAATCCGTGGTTGTAACAGTTCCAGTTTCAGCTTCCCAGTTTTTGCCCAGGTTTTTAACCTCACTTCCAAAATCCATAACTTTTTCTCCCTATTTCCAACAATCGACCTCTTCCCCAACTTGGAAAGATAAGTTTGTGTACTACAACTTTCATGTTTAGTGCTTTTACCAAATCAAACAGTAACTAGGTCAAAACTTCAAAAAAAAAAAAAGGAAACCGAAACCTACACCAACAGCCTTGATTTTTACAGGGTTCGGTATTTCAGCCATAAGTTCCTCATTTTAACTCCGATTCACTTTATTCAAAAAACCCACGTAATTTCACATTCCAATGCATCTACCATAAAAAATTCAGAAGTTTTGAACAACGAGATTAATTCCCACGAACTTTCAAATTCAGGGTAAAACAAGGATGAATTTGAGTTTTTTTTCTCCTCTCTCTTATGCACGGTTTTTGCCCAGTATTGGTGCACCAAAAATTTATCCATTCTCAACAATATCATTAAACCCTTACCCAGACCCAATCACGCCAAAAGAATCCCTTCTTTACCAAAACTAAAATTAAAACGATATTAAAAACATCGTGGCAAAATACCTTGGATCGGTTTCGAGTTTAATTCGATCGGAACACCGCCTTCACTCACATTTAATGCCGAGAAAGTTGAAAGAAAGCATTAGACTTGAATTAAACCTTGTGATTTCAATTAAAACGATCAAAAATAAAAAGAGAAGAGGAGAAGGGTGAAGTTCTTCAAACATGCTCTATCTTCTCCTCTTTTTCCTTTGTTTTGAAAGCAAAAGACATGGCGGCGGCTTGGTGGTTGCTTGGTGCATGTGATGGTGGTTCTAGGGTGGAGAAAGAAAGAGAGGGAGGATATGGAAAGGGAGCCGTGAGAGAGAGAGAGAGTGAGGCGTGAGCTGGGGAGAGTGGGTGTGGGTAGTTTAGGTTAAATTTTTGAATTTAAGAGGGAGAGAGGGAAGTGGGGTGAGTGGGGAGTTCTACCCTTCTAGGAGTAGGTTAATTAGTTTTTTTTTCTCTTTATATACATGGCCAAGGGGGGAAAAAGGAGGGGGTCGGTCCAGAAATGCATTATTGGTCCAAAAATACAATTTTTTTTTCAAAAAGCTATGGAAAATCACAAAAGGTTGGTTCAAAAATAGCGATGTTTATGATAGAAAATAACGTACTAAAAAGAAAATGTTGTTTGACTGAAACCAACCTAAATCAAAACATAAAAGAGCCAATCAAAAAGCGAAATAGTTATTCAAAACTCCCTTGACTTGACCCGGGTCTAGGTCGGTCCATCCTGACCTTGATCCTCCACAATGAATCTTCTAGGGTTTTACATGCCCAGTTTCACCTTCCAAAATCGATAATGTTTTCTGCCTATTTCAAAAAATCAACCTCTTCCCCATCTTAAAGATATAACTTTGTGTACTACAACTTTCATGTTTAGAGCTTTTACCAAATCGAACAGTAAATAGGTCAAAACTTTAAAAAAACCACAACCTACACCAACATCCTTGATTTTTACAGGGTTCGGTATTTCAGCCATAAGTTCCTCATTTTAATTCTGATTCACTTGATTCAAACACCCACATAATTTTCACATTCCAATCCATCTACCATACAAATTTCAGAATTTTTGAATAACTAGATTAATTCCCACGAACTTTTAAAGTCAGGGTAAAACAGGGATGAATCTGAGTTTTTTTTCTCCTCTCTCTTATGCACGGTTTTTGCCCAGTATTGGTGCACCAAAAATTTATCCATTCTCAACAACATCATTAAACCCTTACCCAAACCAAATCATGCCAAAAGAATCCCTTCTTTACCAAAACTAAAATTAAAACGATATTAAAAACATCGTGGCAAAATACCTTGCATTGGTTTCGATTTCAACTCAATGGGAACACCGCCTTCACTCACATTTAATGCCGAGAAAGTTGAAAAAAACATTAGACTTGAATTAACCCTTGTGATTTCAATAAAAATGATCAAAAATCAAAAGAGAAGAGAAAGGTGAAGTTCTTCAAACATGCTCTATCTTCTCCTTTTTTTCCTTTGTTTTGAAAGCACAAGATATGGCGGCGGCTTGGTGGTTGCTTGGTGTATGTGATGGTGGTTCTAGGGTGGAGGAAGAAAGAGAGGGAGCATGTGGAAAGGAAGCCATGAGAGAGAGAGTGAGGCGTGAGATGGCGCAAGTGGGTGTGGGTAGTTTAGGTTAAATTTTTGAATTTAAGAGGGAGGGAGGGAAGTGGGGTGAGTGGGGAGTTCTACCCCTTCTAGAAGTAGGTTAATTATTTTCTTTTTTTTTTCTCTTTATATACACGGCCAAGGGGGGAAAAGGAGGGGGTCGGTCCAGAAATACGTGATCGGTCCAAAAATACATTTTTTTTTTCTAAAAGCTATGGAAAATCAAGAAAGGTTGGTCCAAAAATAGCGATGTTTACGATAGAAAATAACGTACTAAAAAGAAAATGTTGTTTGATTGAAACCAACCTAAATCAAAACATAAAGGAGTCAATCAAAAAGCGAAATAGTTATTCAAAACTCCTTTGACATAACCCGGGTCTAGGTCGGTCTATCTTGACCTTGATTCTCCACAACAAATTTTCTGGGGTTTTACACTTACACACCAAAGTCACCTAGTAAATCAACCTTGTAAGCATTGTCATTTACCTTTTCCAAGACCTCAAATGGACCTTTAGCTCTTGGCATTGACTTGTTCTTATGCTTTGAAGGAAAACGTTCCTTTCTTAAGTGAATCCAAACTAGATCTCCAGGTTGAAATACCCTTTTCTTTCTATGCTTGTTAGCTTGGGCTTGGTATGATGCATTGCTCTTCTCTATTATGCCCTTAGCTAAGTCATTCATCTTCTGGATTTTCTCTACCATTATGGCTGCATCCGCACATGGCTTTTGGTTTAAAGGTCGTGGAGTAAGATCAAGTGGGCTAAGGGGATCAATTCCATAGACCACTTTGAATGGGGATAGACTAGTTACCTTGCTAGGAGCCTTGTTGTAAGCAAATTCAGCATGTGGTAGGAGCAAATCCCAAGCTTGGCGTGAGGTTTAATCAAAGCTCTTAGGAGTGTTCCTAAGGTTTGATCTCTAACCTCAGTTTGCCCATCAGATGTGGACGACATATGGTACCATACTTCAATTTAGTACCCAATTTCTCCCACAATGTGATCGAAAAGTGACTAAGGAATTTGGTATCCCTATCAGAAATAATGCACCTAGGAATGCCATGTAACCTTGTCACCTCCTTGAAATATAACTCCGTCATGTGAGTGGCATCATTAGTTTTATTGTATGGAACAAAATGTGCCATCTTGGAAAGCGTATCTGCCACCACAAAGATTGAAACCTTGTTTCTTTAGGTTTTAGGCAAGCATAGGATTAAATCCATACTTACATTAACCCATGGAAGTGTGAGAACATGTAACGCCCTCAACCCCTAGGGTTAGAAGCATTAATGATTTCTTAATTCATACTTAAATTCTGGGGTAAAACGGACAGAGTTTCACCTAAAAACTAACCATTTCCCAGGCTTAAAGCCTTACATTAAATCCTTGCAATCAATAGAAGCGTAAAGAATTCTAAAATAAGCTCAACGGCTACACGCCGGAGTCCACAACTCTACGGGCCACTCACTCGGAGTACACCGAAATAATAAAGTTCAATAATAAGGAAGAAAATAAAAGATACAACTCAACGGATCACGCATCCGGAGTACTGGGGTTTTACATCCCAAAAATGTAACTAACTTTAGTTAAAAAGACAACTAGCTATTAAGATAGTTGGCTCATATGGCCATACAGAGCGACTTTTAAACAATATGCATTACATGAACTAGTGTACTTTATTTACATACATTTATAACTCTAGGGATACATTATATTACATTATTTAACACATGAATCCACTCATGTATGTGCACACATGACACCTTTTCAAAGCAAGGGTAGACTCCAACCCGACATAAGTAAATTGACTTCTACCTGTCACAATGGAAACTTGGGAAAGGGGGAAATAGTAATGGGATGAGCTACCACACTCTTAGTGAGTATTTCCCAACTCCTTAAAAACCAAAACCATTTGCAGGCAATAATGATAAGTAGCAAGCACACGTCATTTCTGTATTACTATCATATTAGACAATCATAGACCACAAAAGGAATCATCATCACCCTTAAGCTTCATACTAGCCACTCAAGCTTATTGCTAAGTTCTTGATAACCACACTTCCCTAATGATCAAGCATTTAGGCACATAAGCAAGTAAGCAACAAGGATAGATTAAAAGTGCTTTCAAATACTCAAATTGAAAACGCAGTGACTCATGCTTTGTTGAAAGAATATGCACATTTGAAAATTTATATGCTCGATGCATTTGAAGGATATAGCCACACTTTATTTGAAATTTCATTCAAACTATACTTGGAATCTTATTCATAGGATATACACAGGATATGCATAGGAAGCTTTCTTTCCCTTTTTTTTTTGTTGAAAACACTTCACTTAGCTTCTTGAGGATCATATTCTTTAAAAAGAAATCTCTTTCGTATTGGTCCTCTAATGACCCTTATAAGCTTTTCGAATCTTATTCGGACTGGCCTCTTAATGGCCCTTAAAATCCTTCTTTTTCTTAAAATGCTTAAAATGGCGAAATGTCAACTGCTTCTTTTACTTATTAGGAAAATACTCTAGGCATAAGATCATCATAATGAGCTGGTTGGGTGAGATCTATTCTCAACCCCCTAGTGAGACTATTGCTCACGCTAAGCTCTTACTCCCAGGATGGCAACATAATTGGACCTTAACCCTCGTCAGGTTCTCTAGGGTTTCCCACTACTGGGACTACTCCCTAGGCTAGGGATTCCCCTGTTCTAGTAGGTTTACTCCCATTTTATTGTCCCTAAGCACATTATCTTACCATTTAAAGCGTATGACCATAGCAGCTAATAGGCTTTCTGTCTCTTACACCGAAATTGTTTATCATACAACCCTCTCCTTTTTTCAAAATTCTTTATGTCATAAAAACTGCATTCGTATAGTTAAAATAGGTCATCATTGGCTAATAGTTACGACAACCTTTATTTTCAACCGCAGAAAGCCTTTTTTTTTTCAAAATTTTACCCTCACACAGATGATAAAGCTCAATGACATGAAGGGGAGGGGCTCACACATAACACATTCAAAAGCATCATAATTCAACTTGAAAACCTCGCAAAATCGTAATGGAGTTACTAACTCGCAATTCGAAACACATTTAAAACTCAAAGTACTTAGCTAGCATATATTTTGAACTCAGTTTCATAATAGACATCTTTAGTTTCCATTTTTTAATTTGTTTCAATCCTTTTAAAAACAAGAAGGGGATATTAACAAATTTAAGCCTTAAAATGTTTTTGAACTCACTGCTAATTTGCTTTTTTTAACTTCCTAAACCTATCGACTATTCAATTGAGTCACTCACTGATTAGTTCGATGAATTAGGATCTTTTAGGCTGCACACATCTTGACAAATCAGTCGGCAACTAGTAAATATTTAGAAACATACGCAATTATGAAAACAAGCTTTTTAACGGCCCTTTTTATGGACGTCTAAGTACAAAAATCAATCCCATGGCAACACTTAATAACATCAAGAGGGAAGGGATTCACAAGTAGCACATTCGTAACACTTTGCAGGAACAGTTTTAGCATAATCCACTGTGGTATTTCATAAACCTTGCAATCCACACGATTGCAGTCAATATCAAACCCAAGCTCCCTCCTCACACAACAACGAGCACAACAACTTCGAATCACTCATTAGCTCCATCTTAAACCATCCAACTACCAAGCTCGGTTCAATATTGTCATAAACGAACCAATAGTACATGAAACCATCATATATAAGCTTAACATTCATGCTAATAGCAAGAAATAGAATTTAAACGTATCCAATCTGATCTAATAATGACATTTAAATATAATTGAGCTTGCTCTATAATACCTCAAATCATCCGGTTAGCAATCTCAGGGCATAATGCTCACACGCAGCCTCCAAAACAGATTTTAGGCATGATAAACTGATTCAATAGCAATTTTAAAGCGACATTCTATTTTCCACTAATCTCTAACAGATCGGTTAGTCAGAACCACGCATCAACTCAACATGCAAATATCCCAAAATCAGCATTATTACCATGATTACTCAATTTAACACTAAATTCCCTAAATACAGACTACTAACTCATATTCTAACATGCATTAACTAAGATCAGTAAAATTCTTTAGAAATTAGTGATAGTTTAGGAGGAGAGAAATACACACGCCGATTCCAGGCTATAGATTCGTTCAAGGATTGTTAAGCTCGTCTTTGAGTGCTGGAAAAACCCCAAATCTTCAACCTGTGCTCACCAACGCACGAACAGACCTAGAACACGCCTAATCTCATGCAATTCGAACCCCAAATTCACCCCAAATGGTACTCACTGACTTGAAATTGTGGTGGATGCTTAAAGCTACGAATTTACTCTCAATTTATAGAAGATTGAAGCAACTAAAAGCTAGATTACATGGCCACACTTGGGCATGCGTTCGTGCTTTGATTCGCCACCCAGAAGCACCAAAAATATGGCAAGGACCTTCAAATTTTTGCCTAGATTAGCACCAGAGTACCGTTTGGTTCTGGGGGAAGTTGAATGGCGGGAAGATTCGAGCTGGGTTGAGGAGAAATGGAGGGTTTTTCGAGCTTCCATGGCCGTGTGTGTTGAGGGATTTTGAGGAGTGGTGAATGTGAAAATTAAAAACTACATTAAAGTGAATAAAAAGCGAAAAGGGAAAAAGAAAACCTGAAATACTCGATTGTCAGTCGTAGTACTTAAGGGTCGGTCCACAGGGAAGACGTGAGATTTATGGTCATTTTAAAACTAAACGATTAAATTTAACTAATTAAACTAAGTGGAATTATTTAAGGCAATTTAATAACCTAATTCAACTAAACTCATTTAATCCTAATTAACTCTTCTAATCCTAATTCAACAAAGAATTAAAACGACCTAATTAACTAAATAAACTAAACCTAAACTAACCTTTATGTTAATTAACCAAATTAACCAAACTAAGCTTGAATTAAGCATGATTTAAAACCTAGCTACTAATCACATGATTTCAACTAACACAGTGAACAAAACCCAAGCTTGCAAACCAGCAATCAAAACCAAGGCATAAGCTGAATCTTCATCAAAACTTCAATCAATCTAAAACTGAATCAAACAACACGCAACCTGAACCAAAATGACTAAAACAAGCAAGCAAGTAATATGCCAAACTAACCTATCATCAGTAAACCTAAATAACAGTGGGGGGGGGGGGAAGAAACAAAACCGAAGAACAGGTCAACAACCGAAGAACAGAACATCAGCAGGGGAGCAGAACATCAGCAAAACATTCAGTGTGCTACACCAAACCAGCATCCTAGAACAATCATCCACATTCAGTGTTTATTCTCAGGGCAAACAGACCTGAAGCAGAACAAACAGTACAGCAACGAAACAGGGGAAGAATTGAAATAGAACCGAAAGCAAGAAGGAAACTCACCCTCGATGAACACCAAGAACGTAACTTATTGAATCCAAAAACGCAGCCATTCGAACGAACCAAAAACAGGGGAGAGGCGCATTGAATTTGAACAGGGAAAGGGGAAGAACACGAATGAAATTACTCAAAATTGCAACCAAATAAACCCAAAAAATTCTCGCAATTACAACTGAAATTCGAACCCAAAGCTAACAATTCAGACTTAACTCCACAAAGCAACTGAAAATTCGAACCCTAAATTTGAAACCCTAATATGAAATCGAAATTTTCTGAAATTAAGCATGAAATTAAAAGCGAAATTAAACTAAACCTAAACCTAGGAACAGAATTAAAATCCTAATCTAACCCTAAAATCTACCTAAAATTACCTACAACTCCAACTCCTTCAATGGCGTCCTCCTCCTAATCTAACCCTAAAATCTACCTAAAATTACCTAAAATTACCTAAAATCTCGACCGTTCGTCTGGTGGTGGTGTGCTGGACGGTTAAGATGAGGCCAGCGAAGGGTGGGACGTGGCCTGGTGTTTGTGGTGGTGGATGGGTTTGGGAAAACCGTGGGCTGGTGAAGAACGGTGGGTAGAGAGTGGTTTTGGGATAACTGTGGGTGTGGGTAGTTTTGGGGAGAGAGAACGGGGTAGAGAGAGAGAGATGGGGGTGCGAGGAATCGAGGGTTTGGGGGGGTCGAACTGGTTGAAGCAGGAGTCGGGGAGAGAGAAAGAAGCAGAGGAAGAAGCTGAGGAGAGAGAAAATGAAGGGGAGGGGGTTTTAATGGAAGTCGGTTCAGCTGAACCGGTTTAGGCGAACCGGCCGGTCCGGTTCAGCTGGACCGGTCTGGTTTTTTTTTTAATTTTTCTTCCCTCTTTCTTTGGCCGGTTTTTATCGAATTTGGCCCGATTCTTCAACCTTCGACATTTCTTCTATTTTTTTCTCGCCTTTTCCGCCATTTTAAGCCCTTTTTTCGTATTTATTCAAAATCTGCAAAATAAAATAAAATCAATTAAAAACCTAAAAAATATTATTAAAACGAGCATAAAACCGGTGAAAAAGTACCTTAAAAATAGATCATTTTTGGCTCAAACAAATACTCCCACACCGAGATTTTGTTCGTCTTCGAGTAAAATAAACTAAACTAACTAAAAGAAAATGAAAAATAACTAAAAGAAAATCCTAACTCACTGTCGTAGGAATCACGATTGCATTTAGCACATGCAACAAGCCCTTTAAACCCCTTGGACTCCCAAGTGGACGAGTGACGTCTCGTGAGGGTTTCAAAGTGAAAATAGCCACAAAATTATTCAAAAATAAAAGAAAATCTTTTTGGGTTTTTCTCAAAACTGATATGTACAGAACTCGGGAAACATATGCACAAATCCTAATCAGCTAAATCACTCATGTACTCAATTATTAACCTGTATATACATAAAATGCACTTCAAAGCCCTCTACCTCGAAATGATATCAAAACTCTAATTTTCACCCCATTGAACATCCAGATTTTGAATCCATCCCGGCGTTTGTGTGCAAGTGTATCATCATCAGCAAGACTCAGATTTACCATAATAGACTCAATCCCACTTAGTTGACATAACTACATTATTCTTATACTGACTTTGGAAGCAAGCTTTCCCAGTAGCAATATTGCTTCAAAGGGTAACACCCAGTAGCACGTGCCTCAAAGGGTAACGCCCAGTAGCGCGTGCCTCAAAGGGTAACGCCCAGTAGCGCATGCCTCAAAGGGATACTTGTCATTCCAAATTTTATTCTTTTCTTTATTTATAATACAATTTTTGTCAATTTTTCAAAGTAATCATGCCATAAGGTAGTGGGAGAATCATTCATGGAAACCTAAAACCTAAAGATAATGATGAAAGAATAAACAAGGACTGGATAACACAACCTTTAATGAACAACTGGGGTTAGAATTAGGGCTTAGACTATCATATTCGAAGTTGGAGACTTATCATGCACATCCTATTAATATACAAACTAACAACTAAAGCACAGAGGATTCAAACTAATCAGAAATAGTACAAATGTTCCCCAAAAACAACAAAAATCATCAAAAATTTTAAAAAAAATGGCACCTCACTCCCACACCAAAACTTCACAATGTCCTTATTGGGAGAATTAAGGCGCTAAAAAGCAAGTCCATAAACTAAACAACCGGAAAACCTAAAATATATACAACTAAAACACAAGAAAAAAAATCAAAAATAAAAACAAAAGAAAAACAAAACAGAACAAAAATGAAATGAAAATAAAAATCAAAACCAAAATAAAAATTAAAAATTAAAAACAACTAAAACCAACACTAAAAGAAACAACTAAGACATAAGCAAATACAAAAACAAAAACAAAAACAAAATAAAACCAAAATGAAAAAGAAAAAGCAAAACTAAAATCAAAGAAACACACAAAAAGTGAAAAAACAAACCACAACCCTAAAAACTAAAGAAAAGAAGACAAAAATCAAAATCAGAACAAAAATCAAAACAAAACCAAACACACACATATATTTACAAAAGCAAAACTAAACAAAAATCAAAGACCTACTAAATTGCAAACTAAACAAAAAGAAATCTAAAGCAAAATAAAGGAAAAGAAAAACAAAAATGAAACAAAAATGAAAATAAGATGAAAATAAAAAAAAAGGAAAATAAAAATGAAAGTAGAATGAAATAAACAAAAATGAAATAAACAAAAATAATGAAAATAAAATGAAATAAACAAAAATGAAATGAAAAGGAAAAACTAAAACATGCTAAGCTAAAGAAACAAAATGAAACAGAAGAAACACCCTAGATATTCACAATTAACAAGTATTTACAAAACCTAATATATACAACTAAGTACGAAAAAGAAGAAAAGAAAATAAAAAGAAAAGAAGGGTGGAACGATCATACCATGTTGGATACAGGTTGTACCCAAACTAAAAAGCTTATGGAGCATCAGCCACTCCATATTAAGCTGAAAAAGTGCTATTCAAATCAAAACACGTTAGAGCACGCAACAGCTTATCAAACAAGGATGCCCAACTCTCAATAGCATAGGAACTATAAAAAACAGAGAGTTGGAACCAGATTGAGTACATCCATATAGTCAGGAAAGCACAGGTAAGGGCCCGTTGCAACTTATCAAACAGTGGGGCCCACTCAGGAATGAAATGAATATACTCAAAAACAGCCAGAAGTGACGTCATGGGCCTAGAAATTGGATCAACATGAACGAACTGTCTAGGCAAAGCAAAGGGTTCTAAATCCACAAGTCCTTTAAGTTCAATATGCATATGAGTCTGGTCTAAAGTAAAATTATCAGTGGTAATCATCTCAAACTCAACAGATTTAGACTTGCTAGATTCAAAAAGGAAGTCAGTCTGGATGGAATTAAAAGAAAATGACTCATAATCAGCATGAAAACCATCATCAGAACTTCCATGGATACCAAACTCACCAGAAAAAATTCATACTCTACAGGCAGAATATTATCATCAAAGTCAAACATAGTGAGTTCAGGTATCTCATCATGCAACTCCTGTGAAACATCTTTCGAATCACCCAAATCATGAAACTATACTGTAGGTATCATGCTAATTTCTAACTCACTATCAGAATCAGATTGTTCATCAGTGACATGTTCAAGTGAGCTAGAACAGGGTGCAAGATCTGATGATAGAGACTTAAGGAGATCACTTTCTTGTTCTAAACTGGGCGAACACATGTTTTCATTCAAATCAGGCCTAGTAGAATAAGAAGATGCAAAATCATCAGTAAGATTAACTGCAGGTTCAGGAGATCCTAACCTAGAGTCAGGCTCACTATAAGTCTTTCTATTTTGATTAAAACATTGAGAATATTCAGCAATTCTCAATTTCATGGTCTCTATCATTTGATCAGTCATATCATCAATTTTGATCATTTGATCAGTCATATCATCAATTTTCTTTTCAAGTCTTGCACATGTAGCACGATAAGGACACGCAGAAACATCATGATAAGGAGATTCACAACAATCACACAGCACAGGAGGCATATAAGAATAAGATGGGTCATATGGGTTTAGAAGATGATCTTGGGGGGAAGGATTAGCATAAAAAGCAGACTCAGCATGAGTTGGGTACTTTAAGTTCATTTTAGCTTGTTCAAACTCGTAAGTTTCCCAACCTAAATTTTCAAAGAAATCCCAAACTTCATCTTGAGTTTTAGATAACAATCCTAGCAAACCCCCTTGGCACATGGACTCAACATGACCACGAAATTCAGAATTTAGACCCAAAACAATGACCTCACAGATTTCCCATTTTTGAAAAGTTTGTTGCAATTGAGCACGATAATCATTAAGTCGCGATAAATAGCTCTAAAAAGGTTCATGCTCATATTGTGGGAAATTGAAAACTGCCATTTTGAAAATTTTAAAGTTTTTAAAGTTTTTCAATTTTTTTGGATTTTTGGTTTTTCAATTTTTTTGGGTTTTTGAAATTTCTAATTTTTTTGTATTTTTAAGCATTTTTCATTTTTTTGGGGTTTTTGAAGGTTTTTCAAATGTTTTTGAATTTTTGAAGGCTTTTCAAATGTTTTTGTATTTTTTTGGTTTTTTCAAAAACGAAAAACGATACCAAAATGAGAAATTGAAAATCGATTCGAAACTTAAAGTTACGAAATGACTAACAAGAACTCATTAAGTAAATAACAACTAAACAAAATAACAACGAAACTAAACAAATACGAAAGCAACTAAAAAATATGACCAAATCTCTTGCCGTCCTCCCCGGCAACGGCGCCAAAATTGTTGAGGGATTTTGAGAGGTGGTGAATATGAAAATTAAAAACTAAATTAAAGTGAATAAAAAGGGAAAAGGGAAAAAGGAAACCTCAAATACTCGATTGTCAGTCGTAGTACTTAAGGGTCGAGCCACAGTGAAGACGTGAGATTTATGGTCATTTTAAAACTAAACGATTAAATTTAACTAATTAAACTAAGTGGAATTATTTAAGGCAATTAAATAACCTAATTCAACTAAACTCATTTAATCCTAATTAACTCTTCTAATCCTAATTCAACAAAGAATTAAAACGACCTAATTAACTAAATAAACTAAACCTAAACTAACCTTTATGTTAATTAACCAAATTAACCAAACTAAGCTTGAATTAAGCATGATTTAAAACCTAGCTACTAATCACATGATTTCAACTAACACAGTGAACAAAACCCAAGCTTGCAAACCAGCAATCAAAACCAAGGCATAAGCTAAATCTTCATCAAAACTTCAATCAATCTAAAACTGAATCAAACAACACGCAACCTGAACCAAAATCACTAAAACAAGCAAGCAAGTAATATGCCAAACTAACCTATCATCAGTAAACCTAAATAACAGGGGGGGAAGAAACAAAACCGAAGAACAGATCAACAACCGAAGAACAGAACATCAGCAGGGGAGCAGAACATCAGCAAAACATTCAGTGTGCTACACTAAACCAGCATCCTAGAACAATCATCCACATTCAGTGTTTATTCTCAGGGCAAACAGACCTGAAGCAGAGCAAACAGTACAGCAACGAAACAGGGGAAGAATTGAAATAGAACCGAAAGCAAGAAGGAAACTCACCCTCGATGAACACCAAGAACATAACTCATTGAATCCAAAAACGCAACCATTCGAACGAACCAAAAACAGCGGAGAGGCGCATCGAATTTGAACAGGGAAAGGGGAAGAACACGAATGAAATTACTCAAAATTGCAACCAAATAAACCCAAAAAATTCTCGCAATTACAACTGAAATTCGAACCCAAAGCTAACAATTCAGACTTAACTCCACAAAGCAACTAAAAATTCGAACCCTAAATTTGAAACCCTAATATGAAATCGAATTTTTCTGAAATTAAGCATGAAATTAAAAGCGAAATTAAACTAAACCTAAACCTGAGAACATAATTAAAATCCTAATCTAACCCTAAAATCTACGTAAAATTACCTACAACTCCAACTCCTTCAATGGCGTCCTCTTCCTTGCTTTATACCCGACCTCCATCTCGATCTCGACCGTTCGTCTGGTGGTGGTGTGCTGGACGGTTAAGATGAGGCCAGCGAAGGGTGGGACGTGGCCTGGTGTTTGTGGTGGTGGATGGGTTTGGGAAAACCGTGGGCTGGTGAAGAACGGTGGGTAGAGAGTGGTTTTGGGATAACTGTGGGTGTGGGTAGTTTTGGGGAGAGAGAACGGGGTAGAGAGAGAGAGATGGGGGTGCGAGGAATCGAGGGTTTGGGGGGGTCGAACTGGTTGAAGCAGGAGTCGGGGAGAGAGAAAGAAGCAGAGGAAGAAGCTGAGGAGAGAGAAAATGAAGGGGAGGGGGTTTTAATGGAAGTCGGTTCAGCTGAACCGGTTTAGGCGAACCGGCCGGTCCGGTTCAGCTGGACCGGTCAGGTTTTTTTTTATTTTTCTTCCCTCTTTCTTTGGCCGGTTTTTATCGAATTTGGCCCGATTATTCAACCTCCGATATTTCTTCTATTTTTTTCTCGCCTTTTCCGCCATTTTAAGCCCTTTCTTTGTATTTATTCAAAATCTGCAAAATAAAATAAAATCAATTAAAAACCTCAAAATTATTATTAAAACGAGCATAAAACCGGTGGAAAAGTACCTTAAAAATAGATCATTTTTGGCTCAAACAGTGTGTATGGAGGAGAGGAGATGAAGAAGATGAAGTGCAAAGAGAGAGAGAGGATGGGGGCTCGGGGGGGTCGCGGGCTAGAGGAGGAAGAAAAGGGGGGCTGGCGTTTTGACGAAAATACCCCTCGCTTGTCTCTCTCTTTTTTTTTGTTCCAAGTTTGCTTAATAATTAACACCGCTAGCCTAATCTCGTGCTTCATACTGTAAACCCAAATCGACAATGCGATCTTTTGTCAATCACTCATTCCCAAATACGTCAAGGTTCGATTAAATAAACCTCGAACTAATTCTAAGGTTGACAATCTAATCGTACTCGAGTTCCTACTCGGTTTAGTACCCGTTAATAATCCTTACTGACGCTTACTAAAATCATCAAAAAATTTCAAAACTAATAATAACAATAATAATAATAACAACAATAATATTCTTTTTAATAAAATTATCGTTCACACAAGCATATCAATAATAATTTAACTCATATAGTTACTAAAATACGATTTCTAATATCAAGAAACAGACCAGAAAGTGCACATATTACAGAACAGGTAGAGGTATGTAAAGATCGTGAGGTAGAGAACGACTCTTAGCCACTTGACATGTGCTACACCTTGTCAAGATGTCTTGAACATCCTTGTCCATCCCTGGTCAATGATAATGCTCCTTAATTATGATAACTATCTTGTTCTCTCCATAATGGCCAGCTAATGATCCTCCATGCACCTTTCTAACCAGAAGTTCATGAGTACTACACATGGGAACACACAAGCGCGTACCCTTGAACAGGAATCCTTCTTGCACCAAGAAATCACCTTTGGGGTGTTCTTCACAAGCAGGATACAACTCCCCAAAGTCCTCACCATTAGCATACAAACATTTTAGATGCTCAAACCCAAGAACACAAGCATCTAATTGAAACAAGAGCAAATACCTCCTTGATAATGCATCGGCTCCTTGATCGAGCTTTCTTGACTTATGCTTGATTGTAAAGTGAAATGATTGGAGATACTCAACCCATTTTGCATGGCATGAGTTTAACTTATTTTGGCCTTGAATATACTTCAAAGATGCATGATCAGAATGCAAAATAAACTCACTAGCCACAAGATAATGACTCCAGTGTTCTAAGCATCGCACAATCGCATAAACCCTTTATCATAGGTGCAATAATTTCGTCTTAAATCACACAATTTCTCACTAAAGAAGGCTAAGGCTTACCTTCCTGAGTAATAAAACCACCTATTCCAACTCTAGATGCATCACATTCAATCTCAAAAACTTTCTCAAAGCAAGTACAAGCACTTCAGTTAGTTTCTTCTTAACTTCCTCAAAAGCAAATTGGGCTTTAGGGGAATGATGTACCCTTAATCACCTCTATCATGGGAACCATAATAGTGCTGAAGTTCCTTATAAACCTCCTATAAAAACATGCAAGACCATGGAAGCTTCGTACATCATGTATACTTTATGGAATAGGCCATGTCTGAATGGCCTCTAGCTTGCTCTCATCTACCATAATATCTTGACTAGTAACAATATAACCCAAGAAAGTTACCTCATGTGTGGAAAAGGTGCATTTCTTAAGGTTTCCAAACAGTTTCTCACGTTCAAGAACTAGCATAATCTGGATAAGGTGATCTTAATGCTCTTGCTCGTTCTTACTATAGATTAGAATGTCATCGAAGTATACAACCACAAACTTCCCAATTTAAGGTCTAAATACTTGATTCATTAACCTCATGAATGTACTGGAGGCATTAGAAGGATCACAAGGCATGACTAGCCACTTATATAACCCTCCTTTAGTCTTGAACGCGGTCTTCCATGCATCTCACTCTCTTATTCTGATTGGGTAGTATCCACTTCAAAGGTCATATCCTTAAGTTTAGGTGTAGGGTACATATACTTGATGGTAATCTTGTTAATGGCTCTACTATCCACACACATATGCATGCTGCCATCCTTCTTAGGAATTAGTAAAGCTGGTACAGCACAAGGGCTCAAAGGCGTATGAACTAGCCCTTTTGACATTAGTTCCTCAACTTACCTTTGAATGTCCATGGTTTCCTTAGGATTCATCCTATAAGCTAGCTTGTTTGGAAGGATAGAGCCTGGAACAAGATCAATGTTGTGCTGGATATCTCTTTTAAGAGGCAAACCCGTGGGTAACTCCTCTGGAAACAAGTGACTGAATTGGTGGATTAGGGAAATTGCTTTGGGGTGGCTTCGTAAGAGAGCTTTTGGTTCCTCTTGAACATTGAAAATCCACTCTTTAAAGCTTTAAACTCATGGAATGTGTCCTTTAAAAGAGGTTCACTAAAGGTAAGAAGCAAATCAGAATGTTCAGGCCGTTTTTGGACTTTGCTTTTGTGGAGCTCAGATGGAGATAAAGGAACCAAGGTGATTTTCTTCCCTCCTTTAGAAAAGGAGTATGTGTTCAAGAATCCATTATGCATCACCTTCTTGTCATACAACCAAGGTCTACCTAACAAGATATGGCATGCATCTATGGGATAACATCATAACATAACTCATCATGCTAGTTCTTTCTAATGGAGAATGAAATGATGCATCGGGAGTTAACTTGTAGCCTCTTGCTTAGATTAAGCCATTGGATCTTGTAAGGATGGGGATGGGTCGTAGCTTGTAAGCCTGGTTTCCCAATCATGCTAAGAGAAACAACATTGGCACAACTCCCTCCATCTATGATCATATAGCAAACTTTCCCTTGAACCGTACATCGGAAGTGAAATATGTTTTCCCTTTGCTCGTTTTTGGCACCTCTATGACCACTTAGAACTCTTGTCAAAACCAACATTTTGCCCTCATCTACTTCCTCCTCTATCTCTAATTGTGTTTCCTCAAGACCACCCTCTACATCCTCCTCCTTTTCTTCCTCAATCTCATGATCCTTCACGGCTTCCCACTCGGCTAAGGTGACCACTCTTCTGTTTAGGGAGTTCGTGGCAATGTGTCCCCTTGGAACTTAAAGCATCTTCTAGTGCTTAGGGGACTAGGATTAGGCCTATTTTGAGGTGGTTAGGGCTTTTGTGGAGTTTGGGTTCATTGTGGGTTCAATGGAGGTGGAACCCTAGGTTTAGGTGTAGAAATGGGACTCCCCTTATTAAAAGGTTGATTCTGAGGTGGAGGTTTGGAAAACTCATGTTTAAAGGGCTTAGCTCTTCTTTGTTGCTCAACCTTGTGAGCAAGGACACATACTTCATCAAAGGTAGTAAACTATTGGAGTTCATCCACATTAACATACTTAGGTTCAAGTCCTCCCAAGTACTTAATTATGATTTGCCCTTCTGGCTCCTGAATATCACACTTGATCATAAGTTTCTCAAACTCACGTGTGTATTCTTCAACATTGAGGCTGCCTTGAGTAAGATTATGGAGTTGAGAGAAACTATCTTGGATGTAGGTTCGGGGTAGAAACGGTGACTTGAGCTTAGCTTTTATCTTATCCCAAGTTTTGATTTTGCTCTTTCGGTTTCTAACTCTCTTGCACATTGGTTAGTCCACCATAATGAGGCGTACTTCCTAAGCCTAAGAGCAAACAGCTTCACTTTCTCATCCTCAAGAACGTCCTTAAACTCAAAGATACATTCAACCATATGCATCCATTCAAGGAACTCATCTGGATCAAGCTTGCCTTCAAATTCATGAATCTCAACTCTAAAATTATTAGAGTGGGATTGGGATCTTTCTTCCCTCCTTGTTCTCCTAAAAGGTTCATCCTCACTAGGTGAACTTACGGGATTGCTCATTGCTGCTTCTTCGTCACTGTGATCAGACTAGGTAGGTTCAACATACATCTTCTACTTTTGTTTAATGAACTTACCAAGCTGCCTTCTCAAATATTCATTTTGAGCCTCAAGTTCTTGATTACAATCTTTAAGCTCTTGATTGGAGTTGTAAATATCTTGATTCTTACTCAAAACTGATTCGAGTTTCTCTTTTAAACGCATACAAGAACTTATGTGAAACCGGGTGTGTATGGGGTTGATTTGTGCAATGTGTTTAGGGAATGTGTTTGGATTGATATGGAAATGTGGGGATGGTTTCCTGATGCACTTCGAAGTCCCTAAGTAAGGAAACCAAGAAGCGATCTCAAGTAGTGGATGTAAGATGATCACAGGTTCAGTTTATAACTAAGGTAGCAAGATAAAACTAAGCACTCTTGCATAAGATATCACCACCAAGAACACTTAGAGCTCTCCCTTGGATCAATTGAGATAAGATATCACCACTCAAGGATCACAAGAGACTCTTGATCACCACTATAGAGAGCTAATCTCGAGATAAGCAATAGAAGAAACACTTAAAGGGAGTTTGAACTCAACCTTTCTTTTACTCACAACTTGAACATTACAAGAGTCATTGAGGGTATTTAAAACCCATCCCAAGCTTCCTTACATGTCCAAATAAGCTAGGAAACAACAATGCAACTTGCTAAATCTAAGTACAAGTAGAAGCTTAAAGTTTGACAACACATTATCTTTAAGTCTCCATCAAAATAGGTGTCACAATCTAATACATTCTGATTAGCACTCTTCTAATACCTTATTTGGACTCTAGACAAGTTGCTTGTGCTCTTGATTAGCCAAAAATAGGCGTTAAACCAGCTGGTTACAGACCAAAACACAAAATAGCTCAAACCGGGTAAAAAGGTGTTTCTTGTGCTTTGTGGCTGGATAAGAGCAAACCCCCTTGACAAAAGGCACCATCTTTTAGGGGGGGAATGATAAATATTATGACAACTTTTGATGCTAAAAAATCCCACAAATCAGCTGGTTAAGTAGCCCTATCACTCGTTGAAATTCAGAACAGGCACTACTGGGAGCGAATCTGGAGCAGTTGACTCTGGAGCATGATTTGACAGACCACATGAACTCTGAGTGACCTCAAACTTGATTTGTTAGATTCCTGACTTCTTAAACATTCATAAGATGCAAGAATCACCATATTGCATTTTTTGTAACTCAAGATATAAGGCGGCAAAGTTCAGCCTTTTTTCGGGCTGAACCTGCAAGTTAGATAGTTTGGTCCCCTTTGACAAGCTGAGTTCTTGCCTTGATTTCTTGGTTGCTTGGACTGTTTGGATGGTCATGATCAAGCCTTTCTTGCTGACCCTCCATGGGTACATCATCTTCCTCTTGTTGGAGAGAATTTTCCCTCAAATTCGCAAGGTTATCATCACTAAAATACGGTTTGAGGATGCATAAAACTTTGAATTCTCCCCGTTGACACAAAGCTTGCTTTTGGTGGTTGTTGGATTAATTTTGTCGAGAAAAGGGGGCTAAGGTGATTTTTTAGCCATCTTTGTGGAGAGTGTATGTATTTTGGTAACCATCATGCATTACCCTTCGATCATATAGCCAAGGCCTTCCCAATAAAATATGACAAGCATCCATGGGAATGACATCACACCATAACTCATCAAAGTAGCCCTGACCAATTGATAAAGTGATTGAGAAATGAGTTGAAACTTTAAGTCCCTTACCATGGTTTAGCCATTGGATGGAGTAAGGGTGAGGGTGAGGCTCAACCTTTAGCTTAAGCTTCTCTACCAAAGTAGTGGAAGCCACATTTGTGCAACTTCCCCTATCCATAAAGAGTGAACATATACGACCTTTGATGGTGCATCTTGTATGGAAGATGTCCTTGCATTGCTCCTCATGGTTGGAGCCCTCGTTACCACTCAGAGCCCTTCTAAGCACAAGTAACTCTCCTTCATCCGCTCCCACCACATATTCCTCCTCAATCTCCATTAGGTGAACCTCCTTGTCACTCCCTTCCTCCTTTAACTCGGCTACTTCAAGTTCTTGGTATTCTACCAAGGTGATAACCTTTCTATTAGGACAATCCGAGACTATATGTCCAAACCCTTGACACTTGTAGCACCTTCTTTTCTCAGAAGGGCTGAGGCATGATTTTGTAGGGTTTGGCTTGGAAGTAGGTTGGGTTGTGGGTGTGTTTAGGCGTTTAGGAGAAGGAGTAAAACTTCCATTGTCAAAAGGTTGGGTTGTGGGTGTGTCTCAGTATGGTTTGCGCTTTATCCTCCCTAATATCACAAGTCATGACAAGCTTTTCAAATTCACTGGTACACTCCTCCACACTTTTAGTTTCTTGCCTAAGGCTATAGAGTTTGGTGTAGTTGTCTTGAAGGTAATGGGGTGGTAGAAATTTGGCTTTGAGGTTTTCCTTCATCTTTCCCCTTGATTTAACCTTCCCCTTCCCTTTCCTAGCCCTCTTAGCTAAGACATTACTCCACCAAATGGAAGCATAACTACGAAGCTTCAAGGCTACAAGTTTTACCTTCTTGTCATCGGGATTGTCTTAACACTCAAACACTCTTTCCACGGTGTTCATCCACTCAACGAAATCATCCGGGTTGAGTTGGCCTTCAAACTCTGAATTTTCGACCTTGAAATCCCTGACAAGCTGCTTGCCTCTTCTTGTTCGCCTTGGTCTTCTTTCTTCATCCCCATCACTTGAAGCAAACGGGTTGCTCTCAGTTTTTTCCTCAACGGATTCGGATCCACTAGTTGAGTGTGAGCTTTGAATCTCCTTTCGGTTATTCCTCATAGCTTGATCAAGTTGCTTTCTCTAGTACTTAAATTGAGCATCCTTCTCGGCATTAACTTTTAGAAGTTGCTCAAACTTCTCTTCCAAAGGGGTGCTAGTAGACATCTTGGCTTTTGAATGAAGGATTTTGCTATTTTCGACGGAAAGAGTAAACCACGGACGTGGTCAGTAGCACGGTCTGGGCGTGCCAAGCTGCTGGCACAAAATGGAAGTGCTGG
>JACYFF010031957.1:63259879-63275474 GCA_017589665.1 Selenicereus undatus
GCGTGCCAAGCTGCTGGCACAAAATGGAAGTGCTGGAATCAGGCACGATCGTGCTACCAGGGCTCGGTGTGGTCGTGCTAGAATTCTGCCCGGGTACCGTTGTGCGTTGGTCAAGGGAATGTGTTTGGGATTGTTTTGGGACTTGAGTTTGGGATGTGTTTGGGGATGGAAGCTTGGCCAAGAGGGTAGCCTGAGCTCTTATACCACTTGATGCACTTCAAAGTCCCTAAGGAAACCAAGAAGCGATCTCAAGTAGTGGATGTAAGATTATCACGGGTTCAGTTTGTAACTATGGTAGCAAGATAAAACCAAGCACTCTTGGATAAGATATCACCACCAAGAACACTTTGAGCTCTCCCTTGGATCAATTGAGATAAGATATCACCACTCAAGGATCATAAGAGTCTCTTGATCACCTCTCTAGAGAGCTAATCTAGAGATAAGCAAGAGAAGAAACACTTAGAGGGAGTTTGAACTCAACCTTTGTTTTAATCACAACTTGAACGTTACAAGAGTCATTGAGGGTATTTAAAACCCATTCCAAGCCACCTTACATGTCCAAATAAGCTAGGAAACAACAATGCAACTTGCTAAATCTAAGTACAAGTAGAAGCTTAAAGCTTGACAACACATTAGCTTTGAGTCTCCATCAAAATAGGTGTCACAATCTAATACAATCTAATTAGTACTCTTCTAATACCTTGTTTGGACTCTAGACAAGTTGGTTGTACTCTTGATTAGCCAAAAATAGGCGCTGAACTAGCTGGTTAGAGACGAAAACACAAAACAGCTCAAACCGGGTAAAAGGGTGTTTCGTTTGCTTTGTGGCTGGATACGAGCAAATTCCTTTGGAAAAAGGCACCATCTTTTAGGCGGGTAATGGTGAATATTTCAACAACTTCATCCTAAAAAATGCCACAAATCAGCTGGTTAAGTAGCTCCATCACTCGTTGAAATTCAAAACAAGCGCTACTGTGAGCGAAAATGGAGCAGTTGACTTTTGACCTTAATTTGACAGACAAAATGAGCTGAGAATGACTTCAAACTTGATTTTTTGGATTTTTGACTTCTTAAGCTTTCATATGGTGCAAGAATCACCGTATTCCCATTTTTATAACGCAAGATATGAGGTAGCAAGGTTCAGCCTTTTTTCGGGCTGAACCTGAAAGTTGGACAGTTTGGTCCCCATTGACAAGCTAAGTTTTTACCTTGATTTCTTGGTTGCTTGGACTGTTTTGATGGTCATGATTAAGGCTCTCGTGCTGCCTCTCCATGGGTACATCATTTCCATGATAAGGAGAAACTTAGCTCTTATCCAAAGTTGATGGATGAACCAACGAACTCAACTCACACTCAAAAGAATGCAAGGAATAGTTAAGAACAACAAGAACTCAGCTTTAAGTTTAAGTGAATCCAAAAGGAAAAATGGATGAAAGATAGAACTAAACTTGATTCTTGGATACAGAAAACACCACCAAGAACAAGCTTATCCCTTAACCTCAATTAGCATACAGAAACACCACCTAATTAAGAGTTAAGACTCACTTGATCACCACCTAACTTGGCCTAAGCTAGGATAAGCAAGTAAGAGTTTCAGTTATATAAAGGAGCAATGCTCTCTTTCTCATTCAAAGTCTGAAGCAATTTGATTATAATGAGAGTTGCTTGCCTAATTTTTACATGTCCAAGCTACCTAGGAAAAATATTAGGAGGTTTCTTCATGCTTAGGAAACCTCTAACCATGCTTAAAGCTAGCTTACATTCAGTTTAGATACAAAGCATGATTAAGCAAACTGATTACAAGTAATGAGTCTTATAAAGTAAAACATTAAAGCCTAAGCCTTTCATAAGCTTTTTATTTAGCCTTAAGAAGGCTGCTTGCACATGGAGGAGAGAAGAAAAGGCTGCTACCAGCATGTACTTTACAACAAGCCAATAGGAAAATCCTTGCCTTTCTCTCTTTAATTCTCATTGGACTTACATTTAGCTAGGCTAAACAGGCTCATGATTGTGCTCCAAACTACTTTTAACTACCAATGATCCTGCTTGGCCTTGATTGGATGGAAAAAGGGGAATGTAACCACTACGGCAGCCAATAGGTGCAAGATACAAATTTTGGCTGCATTTTAATTGATGCATTTCCTTGCTTTGGAATTGATTTAGGCTTGATTTCCTTACATGGAAACTTTAGGATGTGTACAAACCCCCCGTTAAGAAATTAGATTTAAGTTAACTTTTGTTTGCCTAAAACCTTAGCAAACAAAACTTGGCAGAACTAGGCTCAATTCAGCACAGTTGGCAAAATGGGCCTGGTTCTTCAATATGCACTTGATTTAACTTGATTTTCTTGGTTGGACCAGGTAGATAACATCTTAGGGAACCAAGATATGCAAATATTATGGACTTAAACCTTAAGGAGGTCTAAGTATTCATGAACACAAAATCGGGTTTGTACACTATGTTATACCTGGATGAATCTATTTGTGCCCCAAGCAAAATGTAGGACATTTCTTGGACTTTGGCTGATGAAATGAGACTCCCTTTACTTGTTTGAGCATCAACATTACACTAGCCAGATGGGACTCCATCAAAGTAGATCAAAGCAAGATGGTAGCCATCCAAACTTGGCCCTAACCCAAGACAGTCACAGAGGTGAGAAGCTTTCATGGTTTAACTTCTTTTTATAGGAGATTCATCAAAGATTTCAGCTTAATCATGGAGCCTATCACTGAGTGTATGAAGAAGGGAGCTTTTAGTGGACTAGGGTTGCCCAGAGAGCCTTTGAAGAAGTCAAACAAAAACTATAACAAGCACCAGTCTTAGCCCTTCCAAACTTTGAAGATCTGTTTGAGCTTGAGTGTGATGCATGTGGGAAAGGAATAGGAGTTGTTCTAGTTCAATCCAAGAGGCTCATTGCCTACTTCGCTAAGAAACTCAATGATTCTATATGCAATTATAGCACCTATGCTATTGTTAGAGTTATGACTCATTGGGGTCATTGCCTCAAGCCTAGACCTACTCATGTATTCAGACCATCAAGCACTCTAATACATCAATGGTTAGCACAAGTTGAATCCTAGACATGCCAAATGGGTAGAGTTTCTACAATCATTCAACTTTACTTACAAGCACAAGAGTGGAAAGGAGAATGTGGTCGCGGATGCTTTGTCAATAAGGTGTACATTACTTTATATTTTGGAGGCTAAAGTCCTTAGATTTCAATCTATCCAGTAGCTTTACAATGAGGATCAGGATTTCAGGGGAGTCATACAAGGAGATCTCAAAGCAATCCATAGACCCTCCATAAAGGATACCTTTTCAAGAATAACAAGTTGTGTATTCCCAAGTGCTCTTAAAGATCGTTGTTATTCCGTGAGGCTCATGGAGACACTCTAGTTGGCCATTTTGGCCTAAGACCATTGACATTCTAAAAGAGCATTTTATTAGCTTGAGATAAGAGGGGGCATGCATCAAGTTATTTCAGCTTACTCCATTTGCCATAAAGCCAAGACTCAGTTCCACCAAGGCTTATACACCCCGTTGCCCATACCTTTAAGGCCTTGGGATGATGTAAGTATGGATTTCATTGTGGCTCTCCCCAACACTCAAAGGAGGAAGGATGCAATCATGGTGGTTGTGAACAATTTTTCAAAGATGGCTCACTTTGTTTCATGCCACAAAATTGATGATGCAAGGTACATAGCTGAGATCTATTTCATGGAGATTATTAGGCTCTATGTTATTAGCCACTAAGCTCTTGTTTAGTACAACCTAGCATCCTTAAACTAATGGTCAAACAAAGGTAACTAATCGAACTCTCACCACTTTGCTTAGGAGTTTGGTTAGCAGAAGCGTAAAAGATTGGGATTTAAAAATGCCCCATGTTAAGTTTGCTTATGACAGAGCTCCATCTTATGCTACATTGCACTCACCTTTTGAGTGTATACATGGAGTTAAGCCCTTTACTCCCAGTGACTTGTTGCTTATCCCAAGTGAGTCAAGAGTGAGCCATGATGATGAGGCAAGGGCCAGAGAAATGAAAAGGCTACATGAGCAAACTAGGGGGTATACTAAGAAGACTAATGCAGCATACAAAGCAAGAGAAAATAAGTATAGGAACCACTTAGCGTTCAATTCGGGAGATCTAGTGTAGTTACTCCTCAGAAAGGAGAGATTTTCATCTACAAGGAAGAATAATATCTTTGCCAGTGGGATTGGACCATTCAATATCATTGAGAAGGTGGGAACTAAGGCATACGAGCTACAACTCACAGGAGATATGGTTGTTTCAACCACTTTCAACATTAGTGACTTAAGTCCTTATGTTACGGACAACTTTAAAGACCCTTCATATTTCAAGGTAAATCCTCTCTAAGAAGAAGAGGTTGATGCAAGCAAGAATGCTTCCTTAAAGTCCGAGCTAGAGGAGATCAAGGCAGTTAAATCCAAGCCTGACATATTCAAGCTTTGTCCTCCCTCATAAGTCTAGAACTGAGCATGGTTTTGGATAGTTTGTTTGTGGGTGATCCTAAGGCATCCTATAGACAAGTCCTACTTTGTTTGACTCCTAAGGTGTCTAATGTTTCATGGAACACTCAGTTTCGGCCTAAGAATTAAGCATTTTACTACAATTGTCCAAACAGATAGGATATGCAGAAGTGGTTCTATTTTGCTCGTCTTGGAAGATTAACTGCGATCACCACCTAAAACCTAATTTAGGACCAATATTTTGCTCAGGATGATAGCCAACATCCTGAGGCACCAAACCATGCAGAGAAATCAAGGCCAAGTTAAGATCTTCATGGGAATTCAGCTACACTTAGTTGACCATTGCAATTTGGGCTTTATTCTGACCCATTATGAGTTTATGGCCTATTCTCTTACCTAAAATCGATTTAGGGATGATTTTTCAATTTGAGGTGTTTATTACATCCTAAGGAACCTTTCCATGCACCAAAATTAGTTATAAATCAAATATAGGTTGGAGAACCATCTTAATCATTTTCAGTGCTAAATTAGGTAAATAGGCCAATTGAATTGTTTTGACTTTGCATTGATGTTCCTTAATTGGAAGGGCTTTTTTATCTACTTAGTTGCTTCCTTGGTACCTTAGATGACCAGGAACATCATCGTGAGACCTTTTACAGCTTTAGAAGACAAGTTAGCCAATTCGAAGAGAGACTAAGTTCCACTTGCAATCTGATTGGATAACCAAAAAGTGGATAGCAGTAGCCATTTTCTCTCTCTCTCCCATGTGCAAGTGGCTTTATTAGAGCTTATTAAACATGTTCAAGCTTGAATTCAGTCCAAAACAGCATGTACTTACTAAACTCACATTTCGTAATTAGCTTAAGTTTATTTTATAATCTGGTTAGGTTAAGCTTGATTAGAGGCTTCCTGATTAGCAAGGAACCTGCTTACTTGTGTGGGTGCAAGCATGGACGTGTATATATGCCTCATTGGTTGCTTTTTGTAATTAGATTTCCATAAATGAAAAGCTTGGCTTCGTGTTTCAAACACGTCCCCTTAAATCTCAATTGATCAATCTGTTTTTGATTCTTAAATTAAGTGGTTTCCTTTAATCTGAACATGGTGGCATTGCCTTTAAAATTTAGAGGGTGGAATCCTTCCAACTTCGATGGTGGCACTACCCTTATCCCTTGCATATCCCTTGGCTCTATTCCTTACTCCATTGTTGCTCTTGATTCAAGCTCACTGCCCGAATTGAAAAGTACATTGCTTGAGTTTTGCTTAAGCTTGCGTATCATGACCTTTCTATGTAAGGGCAAAAGATTGACCCTGTGAAATTAAAAACACTAGTGATCATTTCCTTTAGTGCAAATTCAAGTTCAAAGAAACGGCAAAATAGGACTGGATTCATGAAAATTTACATCCATTAAATAAAATACTAATTATCAATCATTTTTTCACAATGCAAGTTCCAAGACATGATTAAAGTAACACTTTCAGGCACAAATATGGACACTTGCTCAAAAACAGGATTGCCATTGATTAAAACATATTTTCTTGGTCACCTAAAACTAGGTTTTCAACACTCTGATTCCATTTAAAGAAAAATAATCTATTTTATGGTTCTAGTTCCAAGTGCAAATTCAATAGGCATAAAATTTATTAACATTAATTCTAGATGCACACCATTGCATTGAATGAAACCAGGTCATGAGTTAAGGAATTTGGATGTTAGCTTAGTTCAAGTCATATATCACATAAATGATATTTATAGTAATTATAAATCAAAGAAGTCAACAAGAGCATACATCCATAATGATTCAAACAAAATGATATGCCATAAGTACACCCACATATGGTTTAAAGAAATATCTAACATTGAGGATTTCAAAGAAGTTGATCATGTTACTTGTTGTCACCCTTGTTTCTCTGCTAGGTTCAGCAACATCACGTGCTAACTTACTTGACTAAGATTATATGCATATTCTAGTAGCCAAGCGGCTTGTCCTCTCATCTACATCAAATTGAGGGTTTGAAAGAAGTTGATCATGTTACTTACTTGCGGCATTATTTCTTAAGTAGGTTTAGTGAATTCACATGCTCATCGTTGAGATTATATGCACATTCTATTAGACAAGTGGCTTATCCTCTCTTCTAAACCAAAGTGTGATTATAAAACTTTGATTGTTCAGTACTCCAAATATTTATTACTACTAAGAGGTTTTTACATTTTGCTAACACCAAAAGAACCTTGTTTAGCTAACGACTCGCACTCGCTGATCATCTCAAATGGGTGGTTAAGCTTTAAATCCTATTAACTTTCCCCACCTCATGCCCAACACCACTAGATGGTGGTCAACACCACCACCACCCCTCTTTTCCCCCTGGTTTTTCTTTCTTTGGCCCATGGCAAAAAACGTAGTAAGGGTTCCACCCTCTTATATGCATATCGTGGATTATAAGAGGGTTTTGCACCTTTATCTTCTTCCTTTTATTTGGCTAGGGGGCACTCTAACTCCTTTTTAGCTTTTCCACTCTCTTTTTTTCTTTACTTTTTAATAAAGTGTAGGGATAAATGTAATGAAGTTTAACCAAGATAAGTTGATAAATTAGCCCACACTTAAATCCTCCCTCTCAAGGTAACTAGGTTAAACTATCACTAATCAAGTATATGCCCTGAATATAATCTGTCAGGGTTGTTACCCTCTTCCCCTAGAAAGTTTCGTTGTTGAAACTTTGGTGTTTGTGTTAAAATTAATGTAGCATTAAAAAAATGGTTAGGATAGATGCATTCTACATATGCACTAGTAATCTATGAGTGTGCTTTGTAGTCAACTACGCATGATCAAACAAAAAATACTAAGAGCCTTATAGCACAACACTACCAGATAATAGTAAAGCTAGAAAATAGAATAACAATTACAATATGTGGGCAACAGTAGTAGTACTTCAAAACAAATGATACCACACACAAGAACAACAACATACAGACAACGACAATAATAATAACAACAATAATACAAAGGAGAAGTGATATCATGTATATAATAATTAGAAGTACAAAACTAACATTAGAACCACACCAATAGTACCTATGCATATCAGTGACCAAGCCTATCTCTTGCAACTAGACATTCACGCATGAAATTTAGAATCGAGGCATTTACATTGATTGTGTCTCTCTACTTGTACATAAATTTAACATCATGTTTTCACTAATATGTTCCTCTTTTTTTGTAAGGGGAAGAGGTTGAACATAGGCTACCCAGGTAAAATGCTGGCAACACCACAACAAACATATGGGGATAGTTGTATAATTTGAAAATAACGTAACAGCAATAGCGAATGATCTAATCAAAAACCAAGTTGCAATTCAACACACAAACAATATGCGAACAACAATGACATTACACAGAGTAGTGATGACTACACAAAAACATCGGTATTGCTAACACAATACATCATCAACAGTATGCAAATTGCACGAATAATATGTGTATCATCCAACACAAGCACGCAGCTGAAATTCCACATAATTTATAGAAGTAAGCAAAAGTTGAGAAGTAGTGAAATTAACACACTTACTAGCTAAATGCAATTTATCAATAGCTTCTTTCATTTAAATTTAATGGGACACATATTTCCAAACATGGGCATACTTACAAGCAATGTCCATTCACCCATATGCATGTTAATTTGAAAAAATCCAACACCCAATATTACAAAAAACAACTACAAGCCTTATTATAGAAGAAAAAGAAACGAGTTCAATGGATAGAAATGACTTTATTTTTCCAAAATCTAGCAAATGAGGTGTTTGATTTAGAAAAAGAGTTTAACGATTACCATCCTCGTCTTTACCATCTCTTCTTTATGCCTACTTACTCTATCATAGGGTCTGAGGAGCAAATCATACAAAAGAAGGTCAAAGTGTTCACATGGAAGTTCCACTTCAAAAGATTTGAATTTAAAACAAAATACATTCAATCAAATCCTTAGAAATACACAGACAAGGATATTCATTAGTGAAACCAACACTTGCTATACTCACGAAGGAGAAGGTCATTTAGGTTAAACAACAACTGATAAGATTTGACAACATAGTTGTTCAAATCAACTAATCCACTAAGAAGCACATTTACCCTCAAAGGTATTCAAACACATCATCATATAACAAAAGAGCATACATAGAATACCGCTTGTGTGGACCATGGTTGGAACCTATTTGTTTGTTTTTAAATGAAATTGAAATCATTCTTCCATAAAGTTTGCGATAAATTCTTTCACTTTTAAACATGTGATAAGAATAAAAAAATGAATAGGGCTCATTACATGATGTGCAACTGATATCTTAACTTAATTCATCGTGTTACATGCCCGGAGCATAAGGGTTATATCCTTAACTTAATTTAGTTTAGATGACAAAAATTTATAAATAGGCAATAGCTTTGGGTTTTCACTATGTGATATTTTTCAAAGACATATGTGAAAAACAAAAGTACTTAACATTGCATTATTGGCTCTAGAGCTTGTGCATTTAGATTCATGCTCATTTTACAAAGCCCACCACATGACCAAGAAACCATTTAATATAAGCCCACAACAATACTTGCTATCCTTAGTTCTTGTTTATGCTCGAAACCTAGAAAAGGGAAAAAGTAAGGGGGCTAGGTAGACCATCGCTCAGTGGGAATTCTCACCTTGCAAAAACCCAAAACAATTATACACAATTGCACAAAATAAAATATATACATACGCTTTTATATAGAGTGTACACAAGCTACCTCACATGTATGTAAACTAAAATCATAATCCAACACTCTTCATAAATTGAAAGCTAAGTAAAAACTGAATGAAGAAAAGTTGCTTAAAAACATGTCGCCTAAAAGAGGGGCTAAGGCAAGACAAAGACCTTTATAATCATAATCAACTACTACATTTAAACATATGCAAAAAGCGGTAAAGATCTATTGGCATCATTGCAAATAGTCTAAAGACAGTATTTCCTACATGCTAACCTATATTTCTTCTCCCACAACACAAAGAGTGGGACCTACTTCCCACTACATAAAGCTACATGTAAAATAGAATTTATACAAAGCATGGTGAAATCCTCTAAATAACTCATTCATCTAGTTTCCCTAAATCCCAGAAAACTAATGGATAAAAGAGCTATAAGTTTGTCATCATGAAAACAACTACTCTTGTATGACTCTCAACAACTCTTCCACATAAGAGCCTTGATTCTTAAGCAATGATGCTTCCATACAAGGGTTTGTGCACCCTTTTTGCCCTTTCAAACTAAAAGCACCAATGATTCATTTGGCGCAAATTTAAGTTCAAATTAAGGGCCAAATAAGACTTGATTCATGAAAATTTGCATTTATTAAAAGAAAATATTAATTACCAATCACTTTTTTTCATAATTCAAGCTCTAGGCTAAGAGTAAACTAGTACTTTGGGTCATGAAGATGTACACTTGCTCGAAAACAAGATTGTCATCCATTTAAACATATTCTTTTACTCTCCCAAACCCAATTTTTTGACTCTTTAATTCCATTTAAAGGAACGCAATCCATTTTATAGTTCTAGTCCCAAGTGTAAATTCAAGAAGCGCAAAACTCATTCACATTAATTATAGATGCACATCATTGTATTCCACAAACCAAGTCAATGTGTTAAGTAATTTGGGTGTTATCCCAATTCAAGTCATACATCACATAATTGACATATACAATAATTGCAAATCAAAGAAGTGAACACAAATGTACAACCAAAATGATTCAAACATAATGATGTGACTTAGGTAAATCCATACATGTTTCAACGAAGCATCTAACATAAAGGATTTGAAAGAAGTTGTTCATATTACTTGCTCTTGCACTTGTTTCTTCTGTAGGCGATAACTTACTCGACTAGATTATAAGCACATTCTAGTAACCAAGTGGCTTTTCTCGTTGACTAAGCAAAAGCGTGCTTATTAAGACTCCAATTATTCACTACTCCAAAATGTTTACTGCTACTAAGAGGTTCATGCAACTTACTAACACCAAAACGCTTTTTCACCTTGTCCACTCTCGCTTTTCTTTCTCTTTTTTATCACGTTAGAGGTTGGAAATCCTATCATTGGTATGTATATATGGATTGGATTTATTTCAACCAAAACAAGTCAATAAAATTACCCCACACTTAAATTCCGCTCTTTAAAGGCAACTAGGTTAATTTATAGCTAATCAAGTATACCTCCTTAAGATAACATGTCAAAAGTTGAGGCTAAGTACAATAATGTAGGGAATTATAATTTGGCATGAATTTGATTGACTAAAGTGCTACTAGATATTCAATATGAAAGGTTGACATTTAGGCCTAGGGTTTCTCTCCTTGACTTTTCTCCCTACTAGCTAGATTTAGTCTTATATAACTCATTGAGTTGATTTAAGCTGGGATTGTTAAATAATCTACTTCTCTTTTGCTACTTTAGTTTTAGATGGTTATGGAATCCCATGTGTTACTCCAAATTGGATCAAATGCCATGCTAATTTCCTCATTGGATACAAGAGCAACTGTGTGGTGTATGAATTTGAACTTTATAGAATGTTTTGAGTTTATGTATCATGGTTAGTTACAAGAAAAGGGGGCAATGAGATTGGTAAGAATCAAGCTTTGTTGGGTTGTGTAAAACTAAGTTTATATCATTGGGAGACCGTGAATAAAACTTACATGTCAAAGATGTAATTACAAGTGGCTTTTGATGGATGTTTATCCAGAGTATTTTGTATAGAGAACTTGCTTCTGCATTAGGACCACTACATTGGCATTAAAAAGAATTATGTCAAAAAGAGGGAGTGAGAAGACCTGAAGACAAGTGTTGTTGTATTACACATGTGTGAAACATGGTGCCAGTTGCCGACGTAGTAGCCCAATTCTATGGTGAATCGAACCTAGGAATCAAACAACAGTAGGTTATACAACTCCTTTATAAGATTTTGTTTCTATCTTGGACTGGGTTGGTTGTTTGTACTGGCTTATAAGTTAACCCTTTTGCTGTGTGAGTTTGTTTAAAATTATGTTGTTATGGCTTATTATCCATATCTATATGGTTTAGTTTTCATTTCATGAACAACCATTTATATGCGTTTCTAAAATTTTGTTGTGAGAAGATAAGTCAGTTTGTGTTGGTTTTAGGATTTTGGAGTATACAATAACAACAACAACAACTCCCAGTGTGGGTCCCGCTTTTCCTAGGTCTAGGGAGATCCAGATATAGGCAACCTTACCTCTTTCGGCAATCCTGCCCGTAGAGAGGTTGATTCCAAGAGATCCACAAAAATTAAATTTTGAGAAAACATTTTGTCGAAGAGGGATTTTGCGAAAACATTCTCTCGAGAAAAAACAGGTGGCAGTAACTATGTAACTATAAGTGCAACAAAACAGAGGAAGATATTGTACCTTAACCAACAGAGGTAGGCAAACAATGTCTCTTTCCAAATGCATGAACTACCTGCATGAAAACATGACGTACGAAAAAAAAAACTACAACTGAGTGACCAACTACGAGGCTAACTCTCTGCGAACTAAGATCTTAATCATATCCCGTCATAGTCTCCTATCCTGAGCCATGTCCTCCGCTAACCCTATAACTTTCAAGTCTTCTTTAATGACCTCGTCCAAACTCTTCTTTGGTTATCTCTTCCCTCTTTTACCTCTTGGGATGTTAATCCTCTCACATCTTCTCACTGGAGCGTCCGCACTCCTTTTCACATGACCAAACTATCTGAGTCTTATTTCTCTCAACTTATCTTCGATGGGGACCACTTTAACCAAGTCTCTTATCACTCCATTACTAATTCTATCCATTCTCGTATAACAACACATCCATCTAATCATCCTCATCTTTGCTACCATTAACCTTTGAACCTGAGTCTTCTTTATAGGCCAACACTCCGATGCATATAACACAGCAGGTCTAACTACCATACTATAAACTTTGCCTTTTAGTCTTACAGGAATTCTCTTATCACACAGCACACCTGAACCATACTTCCATTTTTGCCAGCCCACTTTTATGCGATGGCTAATATTTTCATCAATGTCCCCTTCATGATGAATGATCGAGTCTAAATATTTAAACTTCTCGACCTTTGGTATCTGCATCCCCTCAATGGTGACGTCTCCGCTCGCATCTTCCCTTTCACTGAAACAGCAATGAAGGTATTCAATCTTCGATCTACTAATTCTAAAGCCTTTAGACTCCAGTCTATGTCTCCATCGCTCCAGTTTTCCATTAACTCCTTCCATGGTCTCATCAACAAGAATAATGTCATCTGTGAATAACATACACCATGGTAACTCATCTTGAATCCCTTTTATAAGTTCATCCATGGCTAGAGTGTCGAATCGATGCCTGTTTAATTAACTAATTCATGGTTGAAAGTAGCTCTGAAACAACCCAAGAATGCTTCGAATCGATGCATGTCAAGTTAGTTGATTCAAGTTTGAAAATGGCCTTTGAAATGACTTAAGAATGCCTTAAGTCGATGCATGCTAATATGGTTAATTCATGCCTAAAATGACCTTGAAAGCGACCTAATAACCTTGGGTAGTTAAAATAGATATGTAAGCCTTAACGCGACTAAACTATGCTTTAAAAATGACACGAATTGGGCATGTTGATTGCTTTGGAGTCGATGCTTGTTAAGTTAGTTAATTCGTGCTTGAAGGTAACTCCGAAAAGAACTAAGAATGCCTTGAATTGATTCTTGTTAAGTAGCTAAACCACGTTTGGAAGTAGCTTCTAAAACGAAAACCGGCCTAAGCATGTTTGAATCAATGCTTGTTAAGTTAGTGAAATTATGCTTGAAAATGACTTGAACTCGGCATGCTTACTTCCTAATTGTAAAAGATGAACGCAAGCTAGTTTCACACTCTATTAGTTTATTTTAGTTCATTAAGCACATCATTTGAGTCAAAGCAATGTAGTTATATGTGTACGTAGATGTTTATATATGTCGTGGTGTGTCGCTGAATGGTTGCTGCTCGCTCAATAAGTTTATACGTGACTATTTCATTTGACTTTTATGATAATATGCTATGGTTATGGAATTAAAAACCGAGTAGGTAGTTGGATGGCTTGAGGATGAACTAATGAGAGTTTTGAGGTTCTTTGTGGTCGATGTTGTGTGAGAAGAGAGCCTGGGTTGTGATTGACCACAATCGTGTGGGTTGCGAGGCCATGTGTGTCTTATTCTGCTGAGTTGTTTGTGAAGTGTTTGAATGTGTTACGTGCAAACTTCCTTTCCTTTTTGTCATTAAGTTTCATCTTGCGAGTGAGGGTAAGTTTGAAAAAGGAAGTTTTGATAGTTGTAACTAATAGTAGCCATAACTATTAGCAATCGATGGCCTATTTTAACTATACGAAACAGTTTTGGGAGTGAACTCACTAGAACGGGGGAATCCCTAAGGAATTTAAATAAAAAGAGAGTGTGTTGTACAAGAAAAAGGATTTCACTGTTAGAGGCGACAAACTTATTAGTCGTTATGGCCATACACTTTAAATTGGCTAAGATATTGTGCTTAAGGACAATAAGATGGGATCGAACCTGCTTGAACGGTGGAATCCCTAGCCTAGGGAGTAATCCCAGTAGTGGGAAGCCCTAGAGACCCTGACGAGGGTTAAAGTCCAAAAGTCAGTTGTCATCCCGGGAGTAAGAGCTTAGCGTGAGTGATAGTCTCACTAGCGGTTGAGAATAGATCTCACCTAATCATCACATTGTGATGATCTTATGCCCAGAGTATTTTCCTAACAAGTAAGAAAAGCAATCGGCTTTTCGCCTTTTTAAGGATTTTAGAAAGTATTTTTAAGGGTCATAGTAGGACCAATACGAAAGAGATTCTTTTAAAGAACATGAGCCTCAAAGAGGCTAAGAAAAGAGCTTTATAAGCCTCAAGAGGCTAAGAAAAGAGTTTTTATGAGCCTAAAGAGACTAGGTAAAGCGTTTTCAGAAAAAGAGAGAAGGATTTTTGTGCATATCATGTGATTAAGATTCTAAGTGCAGTATGAATGAAATTTCAAGTACAGCATGGCCATATCATTGAGATGCATCGAGTATATGAGTTTGAATGTGCATGTTTAGCAAAAGAAAGCCCTTTGTAAAATCTCTACTCCGTGTGTTTAAGCATCTCATATGAGTGAATGAGATAGATAAGGCATAAATCACGAACTATATCACATAACCTATGAAAGCAAGTTCTTTGCTTAGCATTGTTGCTTCCTTATGTGTTTGACTGCTTGTTAGTAAAGGAATTTAGTCATTGAGGGACCTAGAAATGGTTTGAGTGGTTAGAATGAGGTTTACGGGTAATGATCCATCCTTGGGGACTATGTTTACCAAATATGATAGTAATACATTGATACATGATATGTGACTATCAAAGATATTATTGCTTGCAATGGTTTTGGTTTTAAGGGGGTCGGGTAATACTCACTGAGCGTGTGGTTGCTCATCCTATTACTCTTTCCCCTTTTTCGCAGGTTTTCATCATGACAGATAGAAGTCATTTTACAAATGCCAAGTCTAAATCAACCCTTACTTGATGAGGTGTCACGTGTGCACGTACAAAAGTGGATTTACGTGTTAAATGGCGTACTATGATGTATTCGTAGTTTGTAGTCATATGTATACAAGTACTCTAATTCATGAAATGCATATTATTTATAAGTCACTCTATATGGCCATGTGAGCCAACCATCATATTAGTCAGTTGTCTTTTTGATTGAAGTTGTCCACGTTTTGGGATGTAAACCCAGTACTCCGGTTGTGTGAACCGTTGAGTTGTATTTTTCATTTCTCCTTTATTAATGAACTATATAGTTTCATGTACTTCGAGCGAGTTGCTCGTTGAGTTACGAACTCTGGCGTGTAGCCGTTTACCTTATTTTAAAATGTTTTAAGCTTCCGTTGATAGCAAGGGTTTATTGCAAGGCTTTTAGTCCGGAAACGCTCAGTTTCTAGAGGAAATTGTATCCGTTTTCCACCAGAAATCAGTTAGAAAGTAAGACAACGTGATGTTCCTCGCCGTAGGGGCTGGCGTTGTTAAAGTATACATACATAAAAATCTATATATA
>JACYFF010031957.1:63306176-63316576 GCA_017589665.1 Selenicereus undatus
TATATATATATATATACATATATATATATACATATATATATGTATATTTATATATATGTGACACCCCCATCCCCTACAGCGAAGAGTGTTACGTTTTCTTAACTTTCTACTTAAATTTTGGGGTGAAACGGACAGAGTTTCCAATAAAAACGGACAATTTCCAAGGTAAAAGCCTTACAATTACCCCTGCAATCAAAGAAAGCGTAAAACATTTTAAAACGAGCTCAACGACTACACGCCGGAGTTCATAACTCAACGAGCAACTCACTCAAAGTACATCAAACAAAATAGTTCATTAATACAGGAGAAGTGAAAGATACAACTCAACGGTTCGAACAAACGGAGTACTGGGGTTTGAATCCCAAAACGTAAATGATTTGAAATGGAAGGACAACTGACCAATAAGATGGTTGGCTCACATAGCCTTAAAGAGCGACTCCTAGACCGAATACACTACAAGAACTAGAATACTTGTCTACAAAATTTACAATTCTAGGAATGCATTACTTCACTTCATTAAACACGTAAGATCCCTTTAATAGGCACACGTGACACCTTGCAAGCAAGAGTAGATTACATCTTGGCGTAAGTGACTGGGCTTCTACTTGTCATAATGCCAACCTGGGGAAAAGGGGGAAAGAGTAGTGGGATGAATAACTACACGCTCAGTGAGTTTCGCCTAACCCCCTTAAAACCAAAACCGTTGCAGGTAGTAATATCTTTAATAGTCACATATTACGTGTTTATGTATTACTACCATAATAGGCAATCAAACTCCCCGAAGTACGGGTTATTACCCCTAACTTCTTTGTAACTACTCAAATCATTTCCAGGTCCTTAGTGATCGATTGTTCTCACTAGTAAACACTTGGGCACGTAATCAAGCAACAAAAGCTATGCACTGAACTTTCTTTCAAAGGTTAAGGATAGGGATCTTTCTTTTTCATAAGCATAACTATTTAGAATTCCATTCAAACTATGCATGAAACATCATTCATACGATGTTCACATAAGGCTATCTCTTCTCATAGTCATACTTTTCTCAACATTTCATTCATATGATATGCATAAGACACACTTTTTAAGTCTCATTCATAGAGTATGCATGGAATATGCTCATAAGGCTTTCTTTTTCATAATCGTATTTTACTTAGCATCTCATTCATAAGTTATACTTGGAATATGCACATAACACTTTATTTTCATAAGCATACTTTACTTAGATCTCATTCATATGATATGCACAAGAAGCTTTTTTTCATTTTACTGAAAACACTTTGCTTAGCCTCTTTAGGCTCATAAGAACTCTTTTTTAGCCTCTTTGGGCTCATATTCTTAAGAGAATCTCTTTCATATTGGTCTAATAATGACCCTTAAAACCTTTCTTTCTGAAATACTTAAAAATGCGAAAAGCCGACTTCTTTTCTTACTTATTAGGAAATTACTCTGGCATAAGATCATCATAAAGTGCTGGTTGGGAGAGATCTACACTCAATCCTAGTGAGATTAACTCACACTAAGCTCTTATTCCCGCGATGGCAGCTAACTTTTGGACCTTAACCCACGTCGGGGTCTCTAGGGATTACTTCCAAGGCTAGGGATTCCACTATTCAAGCAGGTTCACTCCCATCTATTGTCCCTAAGCACTTATCTTAGCCATTTAAAGCATCTCGTCATAACGACTAATAAGTTTGCTGCCTCTCACAGCGAAATCTCTTTTTTTATACAACGCACTCTCTTTTTATTTAAATTCTTTAGGGATTCCCCCGTTCAAGCGAGTTCACTCCCAAAACTGTATTTGCATAGTTAAAATAGGCCATCATTCGCTAATAGGTATGGCTACTATTAGTTACAAACATGAAAACTTCCTTTTTCAAACTCACCCTCACTCGCAACAAGAAACTTGATGATATAAAGGGAGGGGGTTTGCACGTAACACATTCAAACACTTCATAATCAATCAATCTCAGCTTAAGCCATACATGGCCTCGCAATCCACACGATTGCGATTAATTAACAACCCAGGCTCCCTTCTCACAAGCACCGACCACAAAGAACCTCGAACCACTCATCGTTCCACCTCAAACCATCCGACTACCATCTCGGTTTTCAATTCGATAATCACAACATATTATCAAGAAAACTTATAAAGAGACATGTAATTGGGTTTATGCACTTACCTGGGCAAGCATCACCATCCAGCAGTGCGTTAACGCAAGCATATATAAATATATATATATATATATGTATGTATGTATGTATATATATATAAGCAAATTTATGTATACGTCTATAATGCCTTAACTTGAAATAACACTTAACTGACCAACTAAACTAATCAAACATGGATCTTATCGCATTCGAGGTGTTCATTTATTATTTCGAAGTCACGATTCAGGTATAAACTAACTAATCACACGAGTATTGATTCTAAGCATACTCATTTGTTTTCGAAGCTATTAATCGAGCATGAATTAGCTAAGTGTGCATGTATCAATTCTAAACATTCGTATTTCACTTTGAAGCTATTAAACGAACATAAATTAACTAAGCATACATATAGCGATTCTAAACACTCACATTTCATTTCGATGTTATTAAACGAACATGAATTAACTAAGCGTACATATATCGATTCCAAACATTCATATTTCACTTCGAAGTTATTAAACGAACATAAATTAACTAAGTGTACATGTATCTAATCTAAATAGGCATATTTCATTTCGAAGCCATTTTTCAGGCATGTATTAACTAAATATACTTGAATCGATTCTAAACAATGCATAATTCATTTCGATGCTACCTTCCGGGCATGTATTAACTAATATACTTGAATTGATTCTAAACATGCATAATTCATTTCGAAGCTACCTTTCAGGCATGTATTAACTAAACTAACATATATCAATTCGAAGCCATTTTCAAGCGTTAATTTACTAAATTAACTTATATCGATTCAAGGCATCGTTAGGTTACTTCGAAGTTACTTTCAGGCATGAACTAACTAAACTTAACTTGCATCGATTTAAATTAAATTCATCTGAATTAGGACATGCATAATCTCAATTAATCTGACTAGACCTAAACTTAAATGCGTCACAACTTAAGGGCTGAAACAATTTCGAAATTACTAATACTTAGGAGGCGAGAAACACCCACCTGGATTCCAAGCTAAGGGCCCGTTCTAAGGGCTTTCGGCTCGATTTGGATGCTTCAAAACCCAGATCTCGACTCTTTTTCCACTGTCATGCCTTGCAATTTGAAAACCCTAGCTTTCAAACCCTCATTTTCCTGGGATTTGGGGGTCACCGGACCCGAGCCACCAGCCGGAAAGCCTTGCCGACGACGCCTGGTTGCCGTCCCACCGGTGTCGACCACCACTGACACATGAGCCCCTCACTCCTCGATCTCTCGACCTCTCTTCTCTGCACGCTCCTGCTGATCGGGGTTAGACCCTGTGACTCCCGTGCGAGCCATGCGACGGTCGGCCGTTCGCCGACGTGATGGGCACCATCGGCCTCCCCCCCCCCCCTCTCTCCCTCTCCTGGTGGTGAAGATCGGGGTTGGGGTTGAGACCCCTCCCTCCCCCTCTCGCGTGTGTGTCCTAATAGAGTAGGTGGCTTCCGCCCCTTATGTTCCTTTTTCTTTTTTTTTTTGTTTTAGGTTTCATTTTGGTTTAAAAGCTCAGTCAACTAAAATCGCCAGTCCAATCTCGTACCTCTTATTCTAAAATCAATCGTTAATACAACCACTCATCGATCATTCGTTCCCAAATACATCAAGGTTCGATTTTAATAAACCTCAAAACTAATTCTAAGGTTAACAACATACTCGCATTCGGGAAACAACTAAATAAATCGAATAACGACTAAATTAAACTATCAATATAATTTAAGGGCACAAATAGCACGAATTAACTTTAAAATCAATAATAGCAATAATAATTCTTTCTAATAAAATTCTCGCTCACCTAAGCACATTGATACTAACTTAACTCATATGGTTAATAAAAATACGAATTTTTAACGTAGAAGGTAAGGCAGCCAGGTCAATGTAAAATAAAGAATGCGGGTCTTATACTCTTCCCCCCTTAAAAGAATTTCGTCCTCGAAATTCTAAAACTAAGTTCAGTCATTCCTAGAATGTACACACATAAACCATGATCGACACGATAGGTTTCCAAAAGGTTTCATTTGCAATCACTACATCTTTTAAATCTAAAGAAAAAGGCTTTCGGTATCCAGTCTCCTCCTCGTCAATCCTCTTCAGGCGTCTACTCACTGTATTTAGTCGCCGAGGGAAAATCACATTGAAGATGGGCAATTGAGTTGGCATGGAAACTATATTGAGTTTGTTTTGAAAATGAACATAGATTTTCGATTATCGAGACTCAGTTTGCATGGCAAGCAACAACTTTATGCATATGCATCTATAAGTGGGCATCTAAAGGCATGACAATCGGGACAATGATATCTTAAGGTCATACACTAGTAGTCTCATTCTAAAACATGAATTCAAGTCACCTTTGGGATCACAACGGATAACTTAGAGGTTCCTATAACACATTAGAATAATAAGAACATCACATAGCACCATGTAGCATCGCATAGTATCAGCAATTCAACGTTCTTAAGCCTAGGAGTTGAATGTAACATGAAATCGACTAATGTACATGTGGCAAGCAATTTATAACACAAAAGCATATGCGACCGACATTTCTATGTTTTTATATCAATTTCGGCTAACTTTTAAGCATTTCATTCATGACAACTTAGACAGGGCATGCTAAAGTCATATGAAGGGGTTAACTTAATCAAGTTCATTCAAAAGCATGAAGATATTAGGTCATTCTAAAGTTAAATCATTTAGTAGAAGGTTACCACATTACACTAAGGTAGCAGAGATACCAATTACGCCATATTGGCAATGAAAGGACTTGAAGTAGCATTCAAGATCAAATTGACATCACATAGGGTTAACATCAAAGCATTGAAGATCAAGAATCACGAATAACATGAACTAGCATAATCATGCCGATAAAAACAACTTAGAGAAAAGGTGCTAATGTAGAAATGATGACTCTGATGGTGGGGAGGCTTTTCCTGAAGTTCCCATTTTGGACTGATCATCTCTTAAGTCATAGATTCATGCAAATGAATGGTTATGCTACTAGACGAATCCTGAGCCTGTGGCTTACAGCCTGCATGCTTCCGCTGCACTACTCTGATCAAACATATAAGGGCAAGAATATGTGAATGGAGGTTTCTGGGGTCGTCTCATCATGCTTCAAATACGGGCGTATGTAGTTACTAAGCTATAACATGGAATCAAGGAATTCATGGGATGTACATGATGACTCTAAGGTCATACCATGCTACGGATTTCGAGAGTTAAATCATTTGGATAGCTAGGTCACATGCCAAAACCAACTCAAGTCAAGCAAACACCAAGATATGCATTTACTAAGCCAATCATTCACAAGACACTTGAATAACCGTGCATAATGAACGTGAGTGTCAATATATATGATGACATGACCCTAAGTACTCTACTATGCTACTTTCTAACACATGAGGTACATATTTCTATAGACGTGATTCATGTAAATGTAGCTCTATAGTCATCTAATTACGCATTACATACATCAAGTTCAACTAATCCAACTATAACATGAGAAAACAATATTGATCGGCTGTAAATGATGATCCAAGAGTCATGGTGTGAAACTAACTACATAAATCAAATCGTTCTAACTAATACAGTCACATGTTGAATCAAATTCAAGCCAAGCAATTACAGAAACTCACTTGGTTGGCATTTGATCACAAACACATCGATGGCCACATACAACAATCCTATCTATAGGTACTCTTATGGTCTTACATAGCACATGACACCACAATAAATCTTTAAGACATGCGGACCCACATGTTGTCACATAGAAAGAACACCTAAACGTGTAGGTATGCGTGCAATCCCCCTTTGCAGCCTATGGTCAACGGCATGCCCTAAACCCCATCCAATTTAGGAAAGATTGGTGTTGAGCAGGCTAGGATTGTGTGAGTATGGTTGACATCAATGGTCTTATAGGCACACGTTGAGGTCTTACGAGGTACATCTATCTTACAGGTGATCATAGAAGTCTTATTGTAGGTCGCTCACCTTAATAGGGATCGTTTACTATGTACAATTCCAAAGTCTACTAGGTTCTTTCTCCCCTACGCTTTCTAGGTCTATTAGGGTTCATTTCAACCAAAACATCGTCACCCCATTCCCGAATGGCAATTCGTATAATGGAAAGCAAGTAGTGCACAGTTTAGGCAACAATGGCAAGGAAGGGAAATAGTAGGTACGTTTACACAATGTTTAACGGGTCCTACTACTAGCATTTAGTTTTCCAAGCATACATAGGAAAATATTCCCGATTTTCACTCAGTCATTTTAGAATTCACAACAACAAGGTATCATTCAGTAGGATCATCAATCATAGCAGTCAATCTCGACACGTATAGCACAAGGGCATGTACTTGTGAACCTAAACTCATTCATCATTGTTAAAAAGGCGCAAGTCCTTCAAAGCAAGGTAAAGCTTGACTTGACAGCCAGAAAGACGTTAACATTTAGAAACTTCGAATTTCAAAGGTGAAAAAAAATAGCTTATCTGTTTTGAGCTTCTTCTCTACCAACCTTTGAGTACATCTGCTCACTCCATCATGGGGCCCGAGGAGCAAGTTGTACTTTAGGGGCAAAGACGAGCTTAGAAAAAGATTTTCAATCGCTCGAGTCTAAATCACCGTGTTTTAACTATTGATTGTCTTATCAAAGCGCACGAAGAAAATATTTACTATTCGAACTGTCACTTAGCTCACACAATACAAGTGAATTGGACTCACATCCTAATACATGACTCACATTTTATTCGATCGGCTTAACTGGATCGCATAAAAGCCAATCAATGAAGTCAATTAGCACATTAGGAACATATTATATCAATGAGCATCCACAACTTCACCTCGAGGTGGGGAGCTATTTGACTCCTATACTAATGCCCAACTCACCACTTTCACTAAGTCGACCTACTTGAGCCTCACACAAGTCGCAAATGGCCATACTATAAGGCACACTTGCACACAAGGCATGCATATGTCACATAACCATGAAGTGTTCCTAGGCGAATATATGAAATGCAAGACTCGGGTCGCGGCCTATGGTCGTAGGACCTTTGCTCTGATACCTTCAATGTAACACCCCCAGCCCCTACAGCCAAGAGCGTTACGTTTTCTAAACTTTCTACCTAAATTCTGATGCAAAACGAACAGAGTTTTCCCTAAAAACTGGCCCTTTCCAAGCCAAAAGCCTTACAATAACCCCCTGCAATCAACGAAAGCATAAAACATTTTAAAAGAAGCTCAACGGCTACACGCCGGAGTTCATAGCTCAACGGTTCAAACAAAATAATTCATTAATGCAGGAGAAGTGAAAGATACAACTCAAAGGTTCACACAACCGGAGTACAAGGGTCTACATCCCAGAACGTAAATGATTTTAACTGAAAGGATAGCTGACTAATAAGATGGTTGGCTCACATAGCCTTATAGAGCGACTCCTACACCAAATACACTACAAGAACTAGAATACTTGTTTACAAAATTTACAATTCTAGGAATACATTACATGACTTCATTAAACACGTAAGATCCCTTCAATAGGCACACGTGACACCTTGCAAGCAAGAATAGATTCCATCTTCACATAAGTGACTGGGCTTGTACTTGTCACAATGTCAATCTGGGGAAAAAGGGGAAAGAGTAGTGGGATGAGCAACCACACGCTCAATGAGTGTCCCCCGACCCCCTTAAAACCAAAACTGTTGCAAGTAGCAATATCTTTAATAGTCACATATCACGTCTTTATGTATTATTACCACAATAGGCAATCGAAGTCCCTGAAGTATGGGTTATTAGCCCCATCTTCTTTCTAACTACTCAAATCATTTCCAGGTCCTTAATGACCAATTGTTCTCACTAGAAAACACTTAGGCACGCAAGCAAGCAACAGAAGCTATGCACTGAACTTTCTTTCAAAGATTAAGCATAGGGATCTTTCTTTTTCATAAGCATAACTACTTAGAATTCCATTCAAACTATGCATGAAACCTCATTCATACGATGTGCACATAAGGCTATCTCTTTTCATAATCACACTTTTCTCAGCATTTCATTCATATGATATGCATAAGACACACACATTTCAAGTCTCATTCAAATCTCATTCACAGGGTATGCAGGGAATACGCTCATAAGGCTTTCTTTTTCATAATCGTATTTTACTTAGCATCTCATTTATAAGTTATACTTGGAATATGCACATAATGCTTTATTTTCATAAGCATACTTTACTTAGATCTCATTCATATGACATGCACTAATTATGCACAGGAAGCTTTCTTTCTTTTTATGGAAAACACTTTACTTAGCCTCTTTGGGTTCATAAGAACTCTTTTTTAGCCTCTTTGGGCTCATATTCTGAAGTGAATCTCTTTCATATTGGTCTCATAAAGACCCTTAAAAACCTTCTTTCTGAAATACTTAAAAAGGCGAAATGCCGACTTCTTTTCTTACTTATTAGGAAATTACTCTGGGCATAAGATCATCATAAAGTGCTTGTTGGGAGAGATCTACACTCAATCCCAGTGAGATTAACTCATACTAAGCTCTTACTCCCAGGATGGCAACTAACTTTTGGACCTTAACCCTCATTAGGGTCTCTAGGGATTACTTCCAAGGCTAGGAATTCCCCCGTTCAAGCAGGTTCACTCCCATCTATTATCCCTAAGCACTTATCTTAGCCACTTAAAGCATCTCGTCATAACGACTAATAAGTTTGCTGCCTCTCACAGCGAAATCTCTTTTTTTATACAACGCACTCTCTTTTTATTTAAATTCTTTAGGGATTCCCCCGTTCAAGCGAGTTCACTCCAAAAACTGTATTTGCATAGTTAAAATAGGCCATCGTTCGCTAATAGGTATGGCTATTATTAGTTACAAACATGAAAACTTCCTTTTTCAAACTCACCCTCACTCGCAACAAGAAACTTGAAGACATAAAGGGAGGGGGTTTGCACGTAACACATTCACACACTTCATAACCAATCAATCTCAACTTAAGCCATACATGGCCTCGTAATCCACATGATTGCGGTTAATTCATAACCCAGGCTCCCTCCTCACAAGCACCGACCACAAAGAGCCTCGAACCACTCATCGTTCCACCTCAAACCATCCGACTACCATCTCGGTTTTCAATTCGATAATTACAACATATTATCATGAAAACTTATAGAGAGACGTGTAATTGGGTTTATGCACTTACCTGGGCAAGTAGCACCATCCAGCAGTGCGTTACCGCAAGCATATATAAATATATATATATATATATATATATATATATATATTTATATTTATATATCTATTTTTATATATATATATGTATGTATATATATAAGCACATTTATGTATACGTCTATAATGCCTTAACTTGAAATAATACTTAACGAACCAACTAAACTAATCAAACATGGATCTCATCGGATTCGAGGTGTTCATTTATTATTTCGAAGTCACAGTTCAGGTATAAACTAACTAATCACACAAGTATCGATTCTAAGCATACTCATTTGTTTTCGAAGCTATTAATCCAGCATGAATTAGCTAAGTGTGCATGTACCAATTCTAAACATTCATATTTCACTTCGAAGCTATTAAACGAACATAAATTAACTAAGCGTACATATAGCGATTCTAAACATTCACATTTCACTTCGAAGTTATTAAACAAACATGAATTAACTAAGCGTACATATATCGATTCTAAACATTCATATTTCGCTTCGAAGCTATTAAACGATCATAAATTAACTAAGTGTACATGTATCTAATCTCAATAGGCATATTTCATTTTGAAGCTATTTTTCAGGCATGTATTAACTAAATATACTTGAATGGATTCTAAACAATGCATAATTCGTTTCGAAGCTACCTTTCAGGCATGTATATTAACTAATATACTTGAATTGATTTTAAACATGCATAATTCATTTTGAAGCTACCTTTCAGGCATGTATTAACTAAACTAACATATATTAATTCGAAGCCACTTTCAAGCGTTAATTTACTAGACTAACTTATATCGATTCAAGGCATCGTTAGGTTACTTCGAAGTTACTTTTACGCATGAACTAACTAAACTTAACATGCATCGATTTAAACTAAATTCATCTGAAGCAGGACATGCATAATCTCAATTAATCTAACTAGACCTAAACTAACATGCGTCACAACTTAAGGGCTAAAACAATTTCGAAATTACTAATACTTAGGAGGCGAGAAACACCCACC
>JACYFF010031957.1:63352430-63421215 GCA_017589665.1 Selenicereus undatus
TTTTGCCTTCCTTGATCCTTCCCTTCCTTTCTTGCCTTCACAACATCAGCGGGATTAGGAGTGAAGAACATATCTATTGGACCTTTTGTCTTTGATCTCTTTGAAGGCATGCTATGACTACCTTTTGACCCACCACTTGTGAATTTTCCACCCTTAGGCATCTCAACACACTCATCATCATCATCTTCTTCATCAAAATAGCTTTGTGGCAAGCGTTTAGACATATCATAGGCTTCTTTACTTGCCTTTTTAAGGTCCATGTAATCTTGGATTTCTTTCTTAACATGCTCGGGAACCCTTTGACAACCTAGTGTGTTTCGATGCCCACCAACTAGATGTTGTTTTAGTCGGAAAACACCCCCGGTGGTTCTCACTCCGCAAAAATTGCAAAAGAAATTATTTCTATTTGTTGGATCTTGCTTCCCATACTTTCTTCCGGGGTCTAACGATTTAGAGGAAGCCGAACCCGAACCCGAGGTGTTACCGGTTGGGTTTGAATCCTCCATTTAACTCACCGTTTCAGCTCTCAAACTAAAATTCCATAGCAATCAAGCAAATAGTTAGTGAGACACTAATGACTAATCACTAATTGCATTTTACTACCAACAAAACAAAAAAAAAGACAAAACAGAGGTAATTGATTTTACTACCAGCCTGCCACTGACCACAAAAAAAAAAAATTGGTTGTTGCAAATTTAACAAAAAAAATAATAACATTTCTACCTTGGCACACCTAGCTGGCTACCCTGCCCAGCCCAAAAAAAAAAAAAAAAAAACGTGACATTAGGTGTTGAAGAAGGGCAGAACAGAGGGAAGCCGAGACAGAAGTCACAGAGCAGAGGAGGGGAGTTCAGCAGCCCGAAAACAGGGGAGGAAAGCAAACGAAAATGGCTCGAACAGAGACAGACATGGCCGAAAGAGAGGGTGAGAGCTTCAGGGAGAGAGAAAAACGAAAAAAAAAAGGAGAAGAAGTCGACAGCCATGGCCGCCTGGCCGGCTGGTCGACTGTAGCTGGTCGACAGGAGGACGAAGAAGAGAAGAAGAACAGGAGGACGAAGAAGAGAAGCAGAACAGGAGGACGAAGAAGAGAAGAATAGAAAGCATACCTGGTCGACTGAGATGAAGGCTTCGGCTGAGAAGATTTGAGGCTCTAGGGTTTCGAACGGTGGAGCAGAGTCGAGGCTGAGTCGAGGTGAGAGCCGAAGAAGAAGGCAGCCAAAGCAACTTTAACTATTTTCGTCCAACTCTTTTTTTTTTTTTCAAGGAAGCCTTATGATCTTCTGGGCGCGCGCCTTCCTCGCCTTGCGCCTCGGCGTGAGGCGCCAAGAGGCGCACACCTCATGTGGCTTCCGGGATGGGCGTCGCCTGGGTGTGTGTGAGGCGCCAGCCTATGCGCCTCTCGCCTAGGCGCGCCTAGGCGCGCCTCACCTGCGCTTTTTCAAACTAAGGATATAGCTGATTGAAGTTGAAGCTAGTGTACTGAAAAGTTGCTGACATAAAGCAAAAGCACTTTTCAGCTTTTGTACTTCTACTTTATGGTCCCCCATGCCTATGAACGTACATGTACTTGTGTCCCATCTCCTTTTCAGCTTATTAAAGGTTCCCCCACTATAAAAGGGAGCCTTGGGCTGTCATAGAAGGGTTGTTGAATTTGAATTTCAGATTTGAATTAGTAAACTCTCTCAAACTCTCTCCAAAATTCCTAGTGTTGCATCTTGGGTGTTGGTAACTCCAAGTGGGTCTCTAGGTCTTCTTAATTCAATTAAGAAGGTGAGTAACGTCTCATCTTAGTTGAAGGAAGAAGATTTGCCCAAGTGTGCAAACCAAGGTGGGTTTACATCATCCTTGCTAGTCCACTTGATTTATCTTGGTTCTTGTTTTCCTTTTGACATTTTCTACCCAAATGCATTCTTGATTCACTTTTGCAATTCTTTGCCTTAGTGAACATTGAATACATCAAGTGGTATCAGAGCTTAGGCTACCCTCTTGGCCAAGCTTCCATCACCAAACACATTCCCAAACACAAGAACCACAAAATCAGCCCAAACACATCCCCAACAAAGTCCCCCGGTGCCAAACCAGAAAGTTGGCACGGCCACCCCGTGCCACCTCCATTTCAGCCCCTCCCATTGCCGTAGCCTAGCACGGCCACCCAGTGTCACCCTACACGACCGTGCCACCCCCTTTCCATCCCAGAACAGCCTCCCCTCACTCTAAAACCACCATGTCTACTAGTCTTACCCCTGAGCAAGTGGCTGAGCAAGCCTTGAGAGAGAAAGCCGAGTTGCAAGCCCAAGTTAAGTACCTACAATCCCAACTTGGCAAGGTGATGCAAGAAAGGAGGAGGAACTTGCAAAGTTCTAGGAGTGCAAGCAAGCAAGATTCGGATGATTCCGAGGAAGAGGAAAGCAACCCCCTTAGAGACTCCGATGAAGATGTGTACTCAAGAAGATCAAGGAGGCATCCTAGGCCCTAAGATCGAAGTTTCAATGACTTCAAGGTGGATATTCCCAACTTTGAAGGTCAACTTGACCCGGATGTGTTCTTGGATTGGCTTCAAACCGTTGAAAGAGTCTTTGAGTTCAAAGACATTCCCGATGAAAGAAAGGTAAAGCTTGTTGCTTTAAAGCTTAGAAAGTATGCTTCCATTTGGTGGTCAAATGTTGTGACTAAGAGAGTTAGGAAGGGTAAAGGGAAGATAAGAACTTGGGAGAAAATAAAGTCCAAACTTAAGTCTAAGTTTTTGCTACCCCATTACTTGCAAGACAACTTCCTTAAACTCCACCACCTCAAACAAGGGTCTAAGAGTGTAGAAGAATACACTAGAGAGTTTGAACAATTGTTGTTGAAGTGTGATTTGATGGAGGATGAGTCTCAAACTTTGATTAGATACTTGAGTGGTTTGAATGATGAAATTGCTCATGTTGTTGAACTCGACCCTTACACTTCCTTAGATGAGCTTAGTTTCTTAGCTCACAAAGTCGAGTCACAAAAGAAAGTCACGGGCAAGGGCATGGCCTCCAAGCCTACCCCTCGTTCTTACCCATTCGAAAAGCCCTCATACTACCCTCCTAAATCAACCCCAAACTCAAACACAAGACCCCCTCCACCAAATCCCCCTCAAACCCCCTCAAAACCACCTCTAAAACCCATTGACAAGAAAAGATGCTTCCGTTGTCAAGGCCTTGGACACTTTGCTTCCGAGTGTCCTAACAAAAGAATTGTCACATTGGCCGAATACCAAGCTACTCTTGAGGAGTTAAATGATGGGAATGATGGGGAAGAAAGGGAGCTTCTCATGACCGAAGCTCTTGAAGAAGTTGAAGAGGGACCCGATGAAGGAGAAATGCTTGTGAGTAGAAGAGCATTGAGTGGTATTGCTTCCCAACATGATATGGAACAAAGGGAGAACATCTTCCATACCCGGTGTACCGTGAAAGGGAAGGTTTGCTCTCTTATCATTGATGGTGGAAGTTGTGCCAATGTCCTTGGAATCCCAAGTCCTTGGTTTTGAGATCATTAAGGGGTTATATGTTCAAGATGAGGATTTCAAGGAAATCCATGAGAAGTGTGCTAGCCACCCTCACGGCTTGTTCCACTTAGATCATGGTTTCCTTTTCAAGGGGGCCTGGCTATGCATACCAAAGAGTGGATTTCGAGAGCTCCTCATTCAAGAGCTCATGGTGGGGCTTTGGCCGGGCACTTTGGCATTGAGAAGTCTTGCTCCATGCTCAAGGAGCGCTATTATTGGTCAAGCATGTCCAAGGATGTAGAACACTATGTGAGAAGGCGTTCTATTTGTCAACAAGCCAAGAGCCACTCTCGGCCTCAAGGTCTATACACTCCTCTCCCCATTCCTCAAGGTCCTTGGGAGGATGTGAGCTTAGACTTCATCACGGGTTTGCCAAGAACCCAAAGGCACAAAGATTCAATCATGGTAGTGGTGGACCGGTTCTCAAAGATGGCACATTTCATATCATGCCATACCACCAATGATGCTTCCTCCATTGCCAACCTCTACTTCAAGGAGATTGTTCGTCTCCATGGCATTCCAAGAAGCATGGTGTCGAATAAGGACACCAAGTTCCTAAGTTATTTTTGGCTTACATTGTGGAGAAAGTTTGGCACTCACCTCAAGTTTAGCACCACATGCCACCCCCAAACCGATGGTCAAACCGAGGTAACTAATAGGACTTTGGGCACTTTGCTTAGAGTTCTAGTCAAGAAGAGTATCAAAGGGTGGGATGAGTTGCTTCCTCATGCGGAATTCGCCTTCAACCGAGCTCCAAGGAAGGCAACCACTCTTTCACCTTTCCAAGTGGTGTATGGGTACAACCCAAGGACTCCCCTAGACTTGGTCCCAATCCCAAATCTAACCAAGTTTAGTTGGGAAGCCGAGAAGAGGGCCAAGGAAATTCAAGAGCTACACACCAAGGTGAGGGAAAGAATTGAGAAGTCCAATGAGCAAGCGAAGCAACGAGTCAACAAGCATAGGAAAGATGCTCATTTTCATTCGGGAGACTTGGTTTGGATTCATTTGAGGAAAGAGAGGTTCCCTAGCAAGTGCAAATCCAAACTCATGCCAAGGTCGGATGGTCCATTTGAATTCCTTGAAAAGATTGGTCCTAATGCTTACAAGATTGACCTTCCGGGAGACTATGGAGTTTCGGCAACCTTCAATGTGGCCGATCTTAGTACATATTATGATGAAGATGATCAATTTCCGAGTTTGAGGTCAAACTCCAATCAATTCGGGGAGTATGATGGGGACCATCCTTTGGAACCAAGTGAAGACTAACCCACAAGCCTAAAGGACCCTACAAGCACCAAGGAGGTCAAGGAGGTTCATGCCATGGTCCAAGAAATCACCAAACATGCATTGCACATGCTACCCGGTTTGGACAGAAATTGGCCCGGTTTTACAAGCTTAATTACCCAAGTTTAAAGGGGACTTAAAGGGCTGCAAAATTGCTTTTTGGAACCCTTAATATGTCAGCTTCAAGGGCATATAAAGAGTTCTAGGTTAGATATTCAGCAAATAAGTCAATGAGAGACTTTTTCTAGAAGCAGTAGAAACTGTCCCAGTTTGTATATAGCTGAACCTTTATGGTCCCCCATGCCTATGAACGTACATGTACTTGTGTCCCATCTCCTTTTCAGCTTATTAAAGGTTCCCCCACTATAAAAGGGAGCCTTGGGCTGTCATAGAAGGGTTGTTGAATTTGAATTTCAGATTTGAGTTAGTAAACTTTCTCAAACTCTCTCCAAAATTCCTAGTGTTGCATCTTGGGTGTTGGTAACTCTAAGTGGGTCTCTAGGTCTTCTTAATTCAACCAAGAAGGTGAGTAACTTCTCATCTTAGTTGAAGGAAGAATATTTGCCAAAGTGTGCAAACCAAGGTGGGTTTACATCACCCTTGCTCGTCCACTTGATTTATCTTGGTTCTTGTTTTCCTTTTGATCTTTTCTACCCAAATGCATTCTTGATTCACTTTTGCAATCCTTTGCCTTAGTGAACCTTGAATACATCAGCTTGGGCCGCATAAGATAATGTAGTTTTCTCAATCTTGGCCTTCACTAACTTATGTAACTTTTGGATTTCTTCCACTCTAGCTACAGCATCTGCACTAGGCTTTTGATCTAATGGTCGTGGAATAAGATCAAGTGGGTTTAGGGGATCAATCCCATAGACCACTTTGAAGGGTGAAAGACCAGTAGCCTTACTTGGAGTTTTATTGTATGCAAATTCAGCATGTGGAAGTAACAGATCCCAAACCTTGGCTTGACTTTTTAATCAAAACCCTTAAAAGAGTACCAAGGGTTCGATTAGTAACTTCTGTCTGTTGTGGATGACAAGTGGTACTATACTTGAGTTTAGTACCAAGTTTCTTCCATAAAGTAATCCAAAAGTGACTTAAGAACTTGGTGTCTCGATCTGAAACTATGGAACGGGGAATTCCATGTAGTGTCATAATTTCTTTGAAATATAGTTCAGCAACATGAGTAGCATCATTAGTCTTGTTTCAGGGAATAAAGTGAACCATCTTCGAAAATCGATCTACCACCACGAAGATAGAGTCATTATTCTTTTGTGTCTTTGGTAAACCAAGTATGAAATCCATACTTACGTCTATCCAAGGCATGGTGGGAATAGGTAGTGGTGTGTACAACCCTTGGGGAAGTGAATGGCTTTTTGCAATCTGACATATACTGCACCTTCTAATGATGTCTTGAACGTTCTTCTCCATGCCTGGCCAATAATAATGTTCCCTAAGCATGATTAGGGTCTTGTCTTCACCAAAATGACCAGCTAATGAACCAGCATGGACTTCTGGAACCAGTAACTCACGAGTGCTGCATTTAGGAACACATAATCGAGCACCCTTGAAGAGAAAGCCGTCTTGAATTAAGAAATCCCCTTTGGGATGTTTTGTACACTCAGAATATAACATCCCAAAGTCTTCATCATCTTGATATAGTGCCTTTAGATGCTCAAATCCAAGGATACAAGCATCTAATTGGAATAATAATAGGTAACGCCGTGAGAGTGCTTCAGCTCCTTGATTTAGCTTGCCAGACTTATGCTTGATTGTAAAGTGAAAGGGCTGGAGAAATTCAACCCACTTGGCATGGCGTGAGTTTAATTTGTGTTGGCCTTGGATATACTTTAAAGCTTCATGATCTGAATGAAGAATAAACTCACTGGCAATCAAATAGTGGCTCCAATGTTCTAAGCAATGAACGATTGCATAGAACTCTTTATCATAAGTTGAATATCTCTTTCTGGTATCACATAGTTTCTCACCGAAGAAGGCTAAGGGATGTCCTTTTTGGGTAAGAATACCTCCAATACCAACTCCAGAAGCATCACATTCAATTTCAAAGACCTTCTCAAAGCATGGTAGAGCTGGAACTGGTGCTTGAGTTAGTCTCTCTTTCACTTCTTCAAAGGCATCTTGGGCTTTAGGATTCCAAGTGAATGAGGAACCCTTGAGAACTTCGGTCATAGGAGCTAAAATAGTACTGAAATTGCGTATGAATCTCCTGTAGAATGAAGCTAAGCCATAAGCTTCGAACGTCATGTATACTTTTGGGAACAGGCCAAGTCCGAATAGCCTCGATCTTGCTTTCATCCACCTTTATGCCATTTTCAGAAACGATGTAACCTAAGAAGGTAACTTCATGGGTAAAGAAGGTACATTTCTTAAGATTACCAAATAATTTCTCCTTTTCAAGAACGAGCATCACCTGAGTTAAGTGATCTTGATGCTCTTGCTCATTCTTGCTAAACACCAATATATCATCAAAGTAAACGACCACAAATTTGTGCTAAGTATGGCCAAAATACTTGATTCATCAATCTCATAAATGTACTAGGGGCATTGGAAAGACCAAATGGCATAACCAACCATTCATACAATCCTCCTTTGGTCTTAAAAGCAGTTTTCCACTCATCACCCTCCCTAAATACGAATCTGATAATAACCACTCCTCAAATCAATCTGACTAAACACCTTAGAGCCATGTAATTCATCCAACATATCTTCAAGCTTAGGTATAGGATACCTATACTTGATAGTAATTTTGTTTATGGCCGTGTTGTCAACACACATCCTTGTACTACCATCCTTTTTGGGAACCAATAGAGCTGGTACAGCACACGGACTCAAAGACTCACGTACTAACCCCTTGGATCAACTCTTTAACTTGACGTTGTGTCTCCTGGGCTTCTTTTGGATTTGCCCGTTTATTTGGTAAAATGGATCCAGGGATAAGGTCAATATGATGTTGAATGTCACGTTTTGGGGGCAATCCCGAAGGTATCTCTTATGGGAACAGGTGACTAAACTAATTCAATATGACATTGGCTATGGGATGAGATGGAAGTGGTGTTTCTGGTTCATCTTGCACTTGCAATATCCACTCGTTTAAAGCCTCAAACTCGTGTTGAGAAGCTTTTAAAAGTGGTTCTCCACACGTTAAGAGCAAGTCAGATTGGGTTTGGCTTTTTTGTGGTTTTATTTTGTGGAGTTGGATGGTGACATAGGATTAAGGGTAATTTTCTTGCCATTTTTTGGTAAAGGAATAGGTATTTAGGTAACCATTATGCATGACTCTCCTACATACATCCATGGTCTCCCTAACAGAATATGACAAACATCCATGGGGACAACATCACACCAAAGTTCATCTTGGTAGTTCTTACCAAGAGAGAATGAAATCAAGCAACGAGAGTTAACTTGCAATCCCTTGCCTTGATTTAACCATTGAATATTGTATGGGTGTGGGTGTGGGTGTGCCGTGGCTTGAAGGTTCAATTTTTCAATCATACTCAATGAAACCACATTGACGCAACTTCCTCCATCGATGATTAAAGAACAAACTTTGCCTTGAACTGTACACCGTGAATGAAAGATGTTTTCACGTTGTTCATCCTTAGCAACTCGTTGAGTACTCATTACCCTTCGAATTACTAACATCTCACCTTCATCTGCATTTTCTGTAAACTCCTCTTGAGTTTCTTCAGGATCTTCTTCAACGTCTTCCTCCTTTTCCTCCTCCTTCTCCTCGGCAAATTCTCCCTCTGTGGCTTCCCATTCAGCTAAAGTGACCACCTTTCGACTTGGACAATCAGAAGCAATGTCCTAAGCCTTGACACTTATAACACCTTCTTTGGTTTATGGGATATAGGTTTGGACGTTGGGGATTCGGTTGTGGCCTTTGAGGAGTTTGGTTCTTTTGTGGATTAATTAGGAAAGGGGTAGATGGTTTAGGTTTAGGTGTGGTACTCCCCTTGTTTAAGGGTTGCCCACGGTTTGGTGCTGAATATGGCTTGAAATAATCACGAACAAACATCCTAGTTTTCCTTTGTTGTTCCACCTTATGTGCTAGGACACATATTTCATCAAAGGTGGTGTAAGCTTGCAATTCAACCACGTTAGCTATCCTAGGATCAAGCCCACCTAGGTAACGAACCATGGTTTGTTCTTCTGGCTCATGAAGGTCACATTTGATCATGAGTTTTTCAAACTCACGTGTATATTCTTCCACATTCATTTTGCCTTGAGTAAGATGATGAAAGAGCATGTAGTTATCTTGGACGTATGTAGATGACAAAAACCGTGCCTTCATCTTGGATTTCATATTGTCTCAAGTGTTAATTTTGCTCTTCCTTTCCCTAGTTCTCTTAGCATTGAGGTTAGTCCACCATAAGGAGGCATATTTCCTCAATCTGAGAGCAACCAGTTTCACCTTTCGTTCATCAGGAATTTCTTTGTATTCAAAAATCCGTTCAACAATTTGTAGCCATTCAAGGAATTCATCTGGGTCTAGCTTACCCTCAAACTCAGGAATTTTAACTTTGAAATCACTTGAGTTGAAAGTAGGCCGTGCTTATCTTCTTTTCCTCTCAAAAGTTACTTCATCATTAGAGAAAGATGACGCATTGCTAGCTTTTTTTTCACCTCTATACTTCGTTCCACTTCGCTCACCAACTTCATAAAGCTTTTGTTTTTGTTTCATGTGATCTCCAAGCTGTTTCCTCAAGTACTCATTCTGAGCTCTGAGTTCTTGATGAGCAATAGACATCTTTTGCATTTGCTTGGTCACGACTTCAAGCTTTTCTTCCACGGTCATATTGGAACTCATTTTGGAAGTGTGAATGGAACGGTTTGTGTTTGAGTTTTGGATTCAGAGATGAGCTGGGAAAGGCGTGTGGTAGGTTCCAGGCAAGGATGAACTTGCTTTGATACCAAAATTGATGGAAGTGTGCAAGGGAAAGCAAGGAAGGATGAAGAACACAAGCTAGAACTCAAGAGTAGCTCACGGCTTAAAGGGAACCTGAAGCTAGCTTGAGGAATTTCAAGTGTTTTCAAGTGAAAATGGATAGTGCTAAACTAGATGATTAGATAAGATACACCACTAATCACTAGCTTAGGGCCCTTAATCTTAGAATAGGATAAGATACACCACCTAACCAAGGATTAAGACTCTCTTTGATCACCACTTAGGTTGGCCAAGAACTAAGATAAGCAAGGAAAGTGTTTAAGGAACTCAAGACACAAAGTCTTTTCTTCTCATTCAAAATCAAGGTATATGTTACAAAATGAACAACTAAGGCTTTTGTATGGCCTTCTAATACACATGAAATGAGCTTTCCTTCTAAGCTAGGAAAGTCATTAAGCTCTTAAAACTACTTAGTACACGGTTAGAATGTAAACTAGCATAAACCAAAAGTTTAAGGCATAAAATACAATTTTACACTAACAAAAACCTTTCCTAAGCATTAAGGAACCTTGGTGACTCAATTTCCTCCCTAGGGAGGTACTCTCCTCACGGCCACCACCTCAAAAAGCTGAAGAATACACAACTACCATGTGGTGCTAGAGTGGCCGGTTCAATGCTTGCAAAATGGAGGCGTCTCCTTGCTCCCACGTGTCTTGCTCATGTGTGGCTGGGTGGCAGCTTACCAAGCAGCTCAAAATGACCTAGTAGGCAAGCACACTCCTTTAGCAAACCCACCTAAGTAGGAAAACCAACAAGCTAAGCAACCGGGTATCTAGGTGCCGTTTTCTGCTCGGTTTTGTCCTCCTGAGTTGACACCTCAAATGCTGAGTATTCTGGAATCAAAGCATTTGGACATCATTTGCCCGTTGAAAAAGGTTGATTTCCCAAACCGTGCATAACCGGGTACAAAACAGCATAGGATTGAAAATCAGCTTCGTTCCTTAACCAAATGAACTCCAAACCTGATAATTCCACTTGGACTTGAAAGCTAAGACCTTACACTTGTAAGAACACCAAAAAATGAAAGCTTAAACTTGGATTAAGCTTGAGAAATCAAGTAGCAAAAACCGGGTAAAAATCCGGATGTATAACCGAGTGCATCAACTTGAACGTTCTTCATTAAACAGCTTATGGCCGTGCACTTGGACTTGATTCCTTGATTATTTTGGATCAATTGAACATTAGTGGACCTTGTGGATGGACCTCCATCAACTTATGTGGGATATAGTGAGGCCAAATGGATAGTGCAATGGTTGGTGTATGACTTGTCTGCATGGGTTTTCTCGTGACGACTCTGTGTCAAGGCTATCACTTGTCCATTGTTAAAGTGGGTGTTAACTCAAAGGGTCTCATTTTCTAGTTGCCTAGCAAAAATATCCTATGTGCAAAATTCATTATGCAATGCCTACCTTGTCGTCAACTTGTCATGATGAGAAAGCTTTTTAGTCTCTAATGAAAAGAAACAGCGGTGCCGGCTGCTGTCATCTCCCTATATCTCATGTTAGTGGCCAAACTCTGTCTGATGATGTGAAGCTCGTTCCTGTGCTAAATTCTTTTTAAGGAATGTCAGTCTCCAAATTGGATGTCTGTCAGCAATATATGTTTGGCACTTTCCCCCATACCCTTGAATCTCCATTAGTGCTTAACTGCTTATTGGATTTCTTTCTGCAGTTGTTTATGTTCTGTATTCGCCTCTTTATCATTTCCTTGTTTCAATTCAACAACTTGTTTTCTGCAGGGTACTGAAAGTGCACAGCTTGCTGCTGCTTCAAGAGATGAAGATGATGTAAACTTCTATCAAACAGTGGAGCCAAATGTAGCTAAGCTTTTCCACATTGACCCTCAGGTTCGACGCCCTGTTTTGGTGTTGCTAAAGGATGATGCTGAGAAAATTAGCTATTTTGGTGAGTTAACTACTTGTTTTTATGCTTTACCCAAAACAATCTATGTGCTTAGCCCTTATAACTTTGTTGCTTACTTAAGCAGATGGTCAATTTGGTAAGTTTGAAATTGCTGAGTTTGTCTTTGCCAACAAACTTCCGTTGGTTACAACCTTCACCAGAGAAAGTGCCTCTTCGATATTTGAAAGCCAAATCAAGAAGCAGGTAGCTTTATAATTTTTTCCTTTTATATTTTTTTTTGAGGAGGTTAATTGGTGGTTTAAATTTTGATAATTGGCTTAGCATGATGAAATGTGAACTTTTGAAATATATTATATCACTATTGCTGACATATTTCGAAAACATTCACTAGCTGTTGCTGTTTACCACCACCAATGATTCAAAGAAGGTTGTCCCAATATTTGAAGAAGCAGCTAAACTTTACAAGGGGAAGGTAGTGTAATTTCCTTAGTCATCCGTGATTTTTGCATTGCTTTGTCTCGTTTTATATCTATGTGGGTATGAGGCTTCATTATTCCTTTTTCTTTAGTAAGTATAAACATGCTTCCATGGTGAATTAGCTCTAGATTTTATTATTGACTCTGGAATATTGCAACATGCTTTTTGATGTGCGATATTTGTGTTGTATCTTGTGCTCTCTAAAGTTGAAGGTATTTTGTATTGTCTCCCTTCATCTTCAGCCTTTTTGTTTCTTAGTTCTTATTTATGATTTGTGCTAGCTGCTTGTGTGATTCATTGCTGTATTGTGAATTGAAAATTGGCGTACTCTGAATTGCATTTGATAGCTGGATTTGTATTAACCCAGGCTGCTTTCACGGAGCATATCAGCTCCCTCATCATTTTTTTTAAATGGTTAGTAATACAACTATTGGACACCTCTTCTCTCAGGGGTTTTACCTATGTTGTCTTTAATGAGGATAGAAAGTAAAGAGGAACAAGGGACAGAGAATGACAAAACAGAAGAAGAAATTGAAAGATCAAACTTGACCAACCAATTTGCTGGTCGATTTCCTTCTCTGAAAATATGTTAGACAGACACTTAGATGCAATAATCGAGGTAGATTTTTGTATCGTCAACTAGAATTTGAATCTCCCAGGAATCTGATCTTCTTCTCTTACGGCTTTGATAAGCACTAGATTATCACCTTCAACAACGAGTGAATGATAGCCTAGTTGAACTGTTGCATGAATACCATTACCCATAGTTGTTGCTTCTACTACTAAAATTGAAGCTGCACCAAGATTAGTAGTGTCGGCTTGAAGAAATCTTCCATCCGAACCTTTGATGACGTAACCTCTTGTTGCTGACGAAGATTTGGATCCATCAAATTTGATTTTGATGAATCCACTTGGTGGTTTGTCCCAAATGATAAAAAATGAGGGCTTGAGGCTCGGATGAGAATGTTGGTGAAATGAAGATGAGGCATTCAAATCGAATATTTTCCCAGCCCTCCATTCAGGCCAGTTTTTTTTGCTCAAATAATTACTCCTATAGAATTATAAATTTCATTTTTGACCACCACAACATTACGACTCTTTCAAATACTCCATAGAACAAAAATAATGTGGTAAACCTGGTTAAGGTTTGTTTGGGTTCTAGCAAATTTTAAAAGATCTAAAATTGACATAATTCCATATTGAGAAATATTCAATTTGATCCACTTATGCTGATATGCTAAGTTCCAGGTACCCTAAGTTGTGAAACAATAGGTAAATAGATAGTTTGTAGATTCTAATTCAGAGTGATAGAGAGGACAAATTAGGTCTAAATTCAACCCCCTCTTAAGCAAGTTAGCATTGGTAGGTAAAGTATTGTGAGAAATCTGCCCAAGAAAAATTTTAAGCTTAGGCATGATATCAAATTTCGAAATCCAAGCAAATTCCCAAGGATTTTGAATATCTAAGGGAATATAATGTGCTTTCTATGTTGTAGATTTATTGATAAAAGAACCACTTCTTGACGAACCCCAACAAAAGTAGTCTTCAATATTATGAGAGGGAATATGAATACTCTTAATTAATTTGCGGATATCCTTTGGCAAAAAATAAATGAACAAAGGAAAATTCCATGCCTTACTGGGAATAATGAAATCACCTATGGTGTAGCTTGAATGGAGGAAGAGAGATTCAAGCAAGAAAGTTCTAGAGAAAACTCAAAGAGAAGAAAGAAAAGCAAAGAAATCGAAACTAGCTCAAATGGAGCTACAGTTTAATTAAGAAAAGAGAGGATAAAATAGCTTGCATGAGGATAAGACACACCACCACTTTTAGCAAACTAGGGCTCCTAATCACACTTAGGGATAAGACACCGCCCTAAGCAAGATTAAGACTCACTTGATTACCACGTTGATTAGCCAAATCAAATATAAGCGAGAGAGTGTTTGAGAGTGAAGGAGTTAAAACTCAACTTTTATTTTGATGTCAAATTTGCCTTTTACAACTCTAAGGAAGCATATAAATAGATGGGAAAGGCCATAGGGCCGTTACATACAGCCTAGCGATGCAAATAAAGCATCCAATGAGAGGGGAGACAAAAAGTAGAAAAGTACAAAAGCTAGAAAGTGCAGTTTGCCAGCAACTTTCCAATGCACAACCCTCCAATTCAAACAGCCATATCTTGTGATATTCTTGTGCAAATTGGGTGAAACAATGGAAAGCTTGGGATCTCTTCTTTTGGGTAACTCAAGTTGGACGAAATTTGGAGCTATCGTTCAGAAGATACAAGCCAAAATGTACAAGTGGTCCAAACTGAATCAGTTTGTGCCACTTTTTGAATTTGCTCCCATTTGACTTTCAAGACTTAACCTAGAACTCTTTTTATGCTTTAAAGCTAACATAAAAAGGTTCTCAAAAAGTGGAATTGTAGCTCCCTAAACTCCTTTTAAGATTGAATAATCAAGCTTACAAAACTGGGTTTGTGCAAGCCTCCTCGGAGGGTTTGGGCTCCAAAAGTGTTTTTGATGACTTGAGCGATTCCTTGTGCATTTGGAGCTTTTCCTTGACTTTCTTGGACTGTGAGGATGTTGAGTTGATCCTTGGTGGCTTCATCCTCATCATCCTTCCTTTGTTGAAAAGAATTTGCCCTCAAATTCTCCAAAATGTCATCATCCGAGTAAGGTGACAGATCAACAACATTAAAGGTGGCAGATACCCCATATCGCTGGGGCAAACTGAGCTGGTATGCATTGTTGTTGATCCTATCCAATACCTCAGAGGGACCCTTGGCCTTAGGAATAAGCTTAGACTTGGGTTTGGAGGGGAAACATTCTTTTCTCAAGTGCGTCCAAACTAGATTATCGGGGTTGAAGATGACTTGCTTCCTATGCTTGTTTGCTTGGGCTTGATAAGAGGCATTAGATTGTTCAATGTTGCCTTTAATATTCTCATGAAGCTCTTAGATCTGTTGGACTCTCTTGGATGCTTCTAAATATAGTTTTAAGTCCATTGGTTGTGGAGTAAGATCAAGAGGGGAGAGTGGCTCAACTCCATAAATCACCTTGAAAGGAGACAATCTCTTGGTCTTGCTATGATCCTTGTTGTATGCAAACTCGGCATGAGCTACGAGTTGTTCCCATGACTTGAGATTGGACTTAATCAAAGTCCTTAAGAGCACTCCCAATGTTCTATTTGTGACCTTGGTTTGTCCATCCATTTGTAGGTGACAAGTGGTACTATACTTGAGCTTAGTACCTAGCTTCTTCCACAAAGTCACCTAAAAGTGGCGGAAGAACTTAGTTTCACAATATGACACTATGGACCTTGGAATGCCATGGAGCTTGACCACTTCTTTGAAGTACAAATGGGCTACATGGGTAGCATCATTGGTCTTGTTGCATGGGATGAAATGTGATCTTTGAAAAACGACCAACAACCACAAGGATGGAGTTCTTGTCCCTTTTGGTCCGTGGCAAACCTAGGATGAAGTCCATGCTTACATCCTCCCATTAGAAGCTTGGAAAAGGCAAGCAGGTGTAGAGGCCTTGAGGGAGAGTGTGACTCTTGGCCATTTGACATATTGCACGTCTTTTGATTACATCTTGTACATGCTTATCCATGCAAGGCCAAAAGTAATGTTTCTTAAGCATGATAAGTGTCTTCTTTTTGCTAAAATGGCCCGCCAGAGATCCTCTATGGACCTCACAGATCAAGAGCCCCTTGTGCCACAATTTGGGACACAAGGTTGTGTATCCTTGGACAAGTAGCCCTCTTGGACTAGAAACTCTCCCTTGGGGTGCCATTGACATTCCTTGAACAATTCCCCAAAGACCTTGTCTTCATCATAAAGTGACTTCAAATGCTCAAATCCAAGTACACAAGCATCAAGTTGGAATAATAGGAGATACCTCCTTGGGAGAACATTGGCACCTTCGTTGAGCTTCCCAGACTTGTGCTTGATGGTGAAGTGAAAAGTTTGTAAGTACTCAACCCATTTGGCATGGCAAATATTGAGGTTGTGTTGGCCTTTAATATACTTGAGTGCCTCATGGTCGGAGTGCAGAATGAACTCATTTACCACCAAATAATGGCTCCAATGCTCAAGAAACAGAATGATGACATAGAATTTCTTGTCATAGGTGGAATACTTTCTCTTGGAATCACATGGTTTCTCACTAAAGTAGGCAATGGGGCGACCTTCTTGAGTGAGAACTCCACAGATACCAACTTTGATGCATCACGCTCTACTTTAAAGATCTTCTCAAAGCATGACTAGGGTAACACCAGGGCTTGAGTGAGCTTCTTCTTGATTTCCTCAAAGGCTTTTGTGCCTTTGAATTCCACTTGAACGATGTGCCTTTGAGAACCTCGGTCATAGGGGACATGATTGTGCTAAAGTCTCTAATGAACAGCCTATAAAAGGAGGCTAGTCCATGAAAACTTCTCATATCATGAATACTAGATGGAGTAGGCCAAGACTGAATGGCCTCAACTTTGTTTTCATTAGATCCCTTGAGCCGTGACAATGTAGCCCAAGAATGCGACTTCTCGAGTGAAAAGGAAGTTCTTCAAGTTACTATAGAGCCTTTCTTTCTCAAGGATATTCATGACTTTGAGTGAGATGTAAAAGATGCTCTTCTTCACTTTGACTATAAACCAAGATATCATCTAAGTAAGCCACAACAAAGTGACCAATGAATGGCCTAAATACTTGGTTGGTTAGCCTCATAAAGGTGCTACGGGCATTTGAAAGGCCTAAGGGCCTTAGTTTAAAAAAGCCCGCCTGAGGCGTGCCTCAGCGTGAGGCTATCGGGTCAGCGCCTCGGAGGGGATGAGGCGCGCCTCAAGGATGCGGGACTACATCTTCCCCCTTTTTCTTATTTTTCTTAGCCTTGTCTTTACCTTTTATCTTTTTTCCTTCCTTGGGAGCTAAAAGCTGGTCTAAACTTGTACGACAAGTGCATGCATTGGGGAAAAATGACAATAAGATAACATATCTTAAGGTTAGTTGCGGGTGTTAGTAGTCATATTGGTGTCTAATAACATTTTTAAAACTAAGCTAAGGGCATGACTAACCACTCATACAACCCCCCCGCCCCTTGGTCTTAAATGCAGTTTTCCACTTATCCCCTTTCCTAGTCCGAATTTGGTGGTAACCACTCCTTAAATAAACCTTAGAAACACTCTTGATCCGTAAAGCTCATCCAACATGTCCTCCTATCTAGGTATTGGATGCCTATACTTGATGGTAATCTTGTTTATTGCAAGACTATCCACATACATCCTCATTGAGCCATCTTTCTTGGGGACTAAGAGGGTGGGCACAACCATGGACTAAGACTTTCCCTCACAAGACCCTTGGCTATCAATTCATCTATTTGCCTTTGAATTTCCATAGTTTTCGTGGGGTTCATCCTATAGGCCGGTTTGTTAGGGAGTATGGCACCGGGAATGAGATCAATGTGATGTTGGATGGTCCTTTTTGGAGGAAGGCTGTGGGGTATTTCATCCGCGAAGACGTGAGAGTATTGCGCAAGTAAAGGGGTGGCTAGGGGGTGAGGTTGACAGAGGGGATATTCAGTTTCTTCATGGGATAAGAAGAATTTCAGTTTGGTCAAGGTTTTTTTGGGGGGGGGGGGGGTTGGCTTTTGTGAGTTGAGAGGGAGAAAGTGGGACTAGGGTAATCTTTTTTCCATCCTTAGTGAAGGATTAAGTGTTCAAGTACCCATCATGTATAACCCTCCTATCAAACAACTAAGGTCTCCTTAGTAATATATGGCAAGTATCCATAGGAATAATGTCACATTAAAGCTCATCATGATAACTCTTGCCAATACTCAAGGAAATAAGACATCTAGAATTAACTTGAAGTCCTTTACCTTGGTTTAACCATGGAATGTTGTAGGGGTGAGGGTGAGCCGTGGCTTGGAGGTTGAGTTTCTCCACCATGCTTGAAGATTCCACAATGGTACAACTCCCACTATCAATGATAAGTGAGCAAACCTTCCTCTTAATCGTGCACCTTGAATGGAAGATGTTCTCTCTTTATTCATCTTGGATTCTTGGTTGCCTTTGAGACCACTCAATTTCCTCCTTAAGACTAGTAATCTCCTTCATTCGCCTCTTCCACAACTTCTTCTATGCCCTTCGTGTAGCATAAATCCTTGTCTTACTCTTCGTCGTCCACTTGAGTTGCTTCATTCTCTGCCAAGGTGATTACCCTATGGTTTGGGCACTCTGAGGCTATGTGGCCCTCGGCAGTTGTAGCACCTCCTATTTGAGCTAGATCCAAAAGGAGGCTTGTTTTGTGGAGGAAGGTTCTTTGGTGGTGGGTTAGAAGAGGAAGCCGTGGTTTTAGGGGGGTTGAAACTCTCCTTGTTGAAGGGTGAGCTCTTGGTAAGGGGAAGCTTAGGTGGGTCTCTTTTGAAGGGTTTAGCCTTTTGTTGCTTAAATCGGTGAGGAAGAACACAAACATCATCAAAAGTGGAATATTTTTGGAGTTCAGCCACATTAGTGTACCTTTGGTCAAGTCCACCCAAGTATCTCGCAATGGTTTGGTCCTCACTTTCTTGCATATCACACTTGATCAAGAGTTTTTCGAACTCTCTTGTATACTGCTCAACACTTAAGCTTCCTTCTTGTAGATTGTGGAGTTTTGAGTAGTTATTTTGGAGATAAGGAGGGAGGAAACGGTCTTTGAGTTTTGATCTCATCTTCTCCCAACAATCTTTGGCTTGCCTCTTTTTGCTCTCTTTTTGATCAAGTCTTCCCCCCACAAGGAAGCATACTTCCTTACCTTGAGAGCACAAGCTTCACCTTCTTGTCTTCGGGTACATCTTTATACTCAAAGACTCTTTCAACGGTTTGGGGCCACTGAAGGAACTCAGTCGGGTCCAAACGACCTTTAAATATTGGGAATTTGGGATCCCAACCTTGAAGTCTTGGAAATGGTTGGGAACCTTATGGTTTCTCGTTGGCCTTCCATGTTTTTCCTCACTTGAGGAAGCAAAGGGGTTGCTTTCCTCTTTATCATCTTGGTTAGAATTGAATGGAATGGAAGATGAAGTGCTTGAGATATTTCTTCTTTGGTTTCTCATTGAGAGGGCTAGTTGCTTCTTCAAATAATCATTTTGTCTCCTTCTTCGAAATTCTTCATGAGAGCCTTAAATCTCTCTTCCAAACTCATACTTCCACTTATTTTTAGAGTAGATCTAAACCGGGTTCTTTGTGGGTTGGTTTTGTGTTTGGGCTAATGGGTTGTGTTTGGGGTGGAAGCTACAGCCTAGGAGAGTAGCTAATAGCTCTGATACCAGATATGGTGTACCTTGAATGGAGGAAGAGAGATTCAAGTAAGAAAGTTTAAGAGAAAACTCAAAGAGAAGAAAGAAAAGCAAAGAAAGTGAAACTAGCTCAAAAGGAGCTACGGTGTAAGTAAGAAAAGAGAGGATAAACTAGCTTGCACAAGGACAAGACACACCACCTTTAGCAAACTAGGGCTCCTATTCACACTTAGGGATAAGACATACCACCCAAAGCAAGATTAAGACTCACTTGATTACCAATTTGATTAGCCAAATCAAAGATAAGCAAGAGAGAGTTTAAGAGTGAAGGAGTTAAACCTAACTTTCATTTCAATGTCAAATCTGCATGTTACAACTCTAAGGAAGCATAATAGATGGGAAAGGTCATAGGACCGTTATATACAGCGTAGAGATGCAAATAAAGCCCCCAATGGGAGGGGAGAGACAAAAAAGTAGAAAAGTACAAAAGCTGAAGAGCGCAGTCTGCCAGCACCTTTTCAGTGCTCAACCCTCCAATTCAAACAGCCATATCTTCTACTATACTTGCACAAATTGGGTGAAACAATGGAAAGCTTGGGATGTCTTCTTTTAGGTAACTCAAGTTGGACGAAATTTGGAGCTATCGTTTGGAAGATACAAGCCAAAATGTACAAGTGGTCCAAACTGGATCAGTTTGTGCCACTTTCTGAATTTGCTCCCATTTGACTTATTATTTCTTCAAGACTTAACCTATAAATGCCCTTAAAGCTAGCATGAAAAGGTTCTCAAAAAGTGAATTTGCAGCTCCCTAAACTCTTTTTAAGCTTGAATAATCAAGCTTACAAAACTGGGTTTGTGCAAGCCTCCTTGGAGGGTTTGGGCGCCAAAAATGTCTTTGATGACTTGAGCTATTCCTTGTGCATTTGGAGCTTTTCCTTGACTTTCTTGGATTGCGAGGATGTTGACTTGATCCTTGGTGGCTGAATCCCCATCAACTTGCTACTACATCAATGTTTGGAACGTCATGTTCTTCCAGGTGAAGGATGTCGAGCATCTCGAGAATGTTCTTCTGTCTACACCAATTATCATACCAGAATCTGATGGAATGCTCATCCCCAACTTTCAATGAATTCTCTATTTTGAAGTAAACACTTCTAAACCCAAGAATCATTTGATTTATAAGTACAAGTTAAGAAGTCCGAAGCCAAAGGATATTGATACGCATAACTTTAACTCAAAAATTATTTGGTTCAGCAAGGTATTTCTAAGAAAGCTTACACAAGAATGCTTTATTGATACCTCAGTTTTGCGGAGTCCAAGTCCAACCATCCTTTTTGGGCAACTGACTTTATCCTAGGCCACCATAGGGATACCTTTTTCTGTGTTTGATTCTTTCCAAAAGAAATCTTGATTAATTCTATTGAGATTATTGGACGTTGTATTAGGCAATTTAAAACATTGCATAGTGTGACTAGGAAGAGACTCAAGATTAGATTGAAGTAGAACTACCGTACTTGCATTGGAGATGGAACCAGCTTTCCAAATTTGGAATTTATTGTCTGCTTTATGAATTAGATCTGAAAACGAAGTGGGTGATGCCTTCCCTTGTAAAACGGGGCAACCAAGATACCTGCCCAAAGATTCTCGATGAGGTATATTGAACACTGCTGCCTCAAATGATTTGGTTGCTGAAGTAGCATTTTTAGAAAAGACAAGTACCGATTTTTGAAAATTAATAAGGCGTCTAGATTGGCTAAACTGAGAAAGTGGAGAATGAAGCTTGCGACAGGTTTCAAGATTAGATTTGCAAAAAAATAGACTATCATTGACAAAAGGGAGACAAGGGATTTTCTCTGCTCTAGGACATATTTTAATCCCAATTCTTGAGTTATTTTCAGATGCCTCAAGGTGCAACCTCTGAGCAAGGAGGTCCATGCACAAAATAAACTAGTAGCTCCCTTATCATGCCTTTGAGGAAGATTGGCTTGGCTATATTAATTGCTTGTTTGTAATTGTTGCATAAAAATGTATCCTCTTTATGATTTCTTGTTGGAACATGGATTTATGAGAGCAGCGATCATATCTATCACAATTTATTGGACTAAACTGCAGGAGCAAATGTATCAGAGTTTATCTCTTAGGAAATCTTGTGTAAATAACCATATTTCAGTCTGGACATCAAGTAATCTGACATTGGCGTAGACCTCAATGATATCAATTCACTGTACTATTTACCTTGTTGGGCACAAGTTTACTTTTTTTTGGGGGGAGGGGGAGGGCTGAAGGTTTGGACTTAATTAGGCCATAATGGGTGGGGGTTAGAGATCTTTCTGTCAGCAATAGTGGATGGTGAACTGATATTGGAAAGACTCACAGCTTGGAGCTTTTCTTTCATGATCATTTGCCCTGCTCATTCGTTATGATAACATCTTCCACCATCATTATTTGATATTGATTTTGGCTCCATTGTTGTCTATGGCCTTGTGATGCAGATCATCTTTGTTTATGTTCAACTTGACAATGGAGATACAGGCAAACCTGTTGCAGATTACTTTGGTGTCACAGGAGATGGGCCAAAGGTATAGATTATAGAATGTGTTCCTTTTCTTTAGTCTTAATGATTTTAAGATTGTTTTTTCCTTGGTTGAAGACATGTGGAGGCATTGAGGTTCCTGTTTATCCTTTGTACAGGTTATTGCATACACAGGGAATGAGGATGCAAGGAAATTTATGCTTGAAGGAGAATTAACTTTGGATAAAATCAAGGTTGATGAAAATTTCATTTTCTATTCGTCAGAAGACCTGCATCATCTTGTTTCTTCTCTCCTTCTTTACTGTAATTTCGTGGAGTTAAATGAGGGACTGTCATTTTTATCACAAATTATGCAGGCTTTTGTGGATGATTTTCTGGAAGACAAGCTGAAGCCCTTCTACAAGTCTGATCCAATCCCTGAAACTGTGGGATGCCTTTCCCTTTCTATCTAATACCTTGTTCATCCAGAACTCGTTATCTAACGTACCATTTATGTTCTAACCAACAGAATGATGGTGATGTGAGGGTCGTCGTTGGGAATAACTTTGATGAAATTGTCCTCGATGAGTCGAAGGATGTTCTTCTTGAGGTTTATGCCTGCTTGAGATATATATTAATGGGTTCTATAGGCATTATGATTTTTTTTTGATATTTCTTTATGGATCCCGTTTCTCAAGCTATCTGAGTTTGTCTCCCAGATTTATGCTCCATGGTGCGGCCACTGCCAGTCGTTAGAACCAACATACAATAAACTTGCTAAACATTTGCGGGGCATCAACTCTATTGTCATTGCCAAAATGGATGGAACCACAAATGAGCATCCCAGAGCTAAGGTAACTGCCATTTACCGCTGCTTAGTATTGATTTGGTAACACTAAAAATTCTTGCTTTTGTTTACTATTCTTGGGGTGTATTCGACCTGAGCCAAGCTCGAAGCTCAGCTTGTGAGCTCATCAGGCTCAGGCTCCAGCTTGGCGTGTGGCTCTATGAGCTCGGTAAAATCAAGCTCAAACTCGGCTTGCCCAAGGCTCGATCCTAGGTTTTCTTCGTCCAAGAGGCTCATTTGAGACTCACGCCTAATATATACTATTCTGAGGCTTTTCTGCTTCGAGCCTGAGCTTAACTTATTTAAGGTTGAGATAAAAACTTGTCTTTTAGATCTGGATATGTACATTTGTTCTGAATGTTCAGATTTATAATGAGGTTTTCAAATAAATACAAAAGGATTAGCGAGCGTACCTAATTTATACAGCCATAGGAAAATCGTAGTTGTCTCACCATTGATAGTTAATTGGTTGCTAGCATCATTAGTGAATGGGTAGTAATAATGTTAGGAATGTAAAATAACATAAGTAGTTCAATGACTCTAACTCTACCTATACATGAGCACATGAGCAGATGAAAAGTCTAAATTGTAATGAGGTGAAGGAGGACAAATGAGAGAAAAGTCGGGTTAGAAGGTAAAAGTATACTATGTTGATGTGACAGTGTGTTCGTAAATGTTAGTTCTTAATGAAGTAATTACCTTTACACCAAACTTTATTTAGCCAAACCCTAATATTTGTTTCTTAAGAAGGCTTGTGTAAGCTCGGTCAGCTTGTTGGCTCGGCTTGTTTGGGCTTGGCGAACTCACGAGCCCAGATCCGTAAGGCTGGAGCTCTGCTCATACAACCAAACAAACTATGGGTAATAATAATGTTAGGAATGTAAAATTGCATAAGTTGTTCAATTACTCTAACACTACCTTTACATGAGCACATGAGCAAATGAAAAGTCTAAATTGTAATGAGGTGAAGGAGAAATGAGAGAAAAGTCGGGTTCGAAGGTGAAAGCATGCTGTGTTGATGTGACAGTGTGGTCGTAAATGTTAGTTCTTAATAAAGTAATTACCTTTACACCAAACTTTATTTAGCCAAACCCCAATATTTGGTTCTTAAGAAGGCTCCTGTAAGCTCAGTCAGCTTGTTGGCGTGGCTTGTTTAGGCGCGGCGAGCTCACGAGCCCAGATCTGTAAAGCTGGAGCTTGGCTCATACAACCAAACAAACTTGGCTCGGTCTCGTCACAAGCCAGGATTAGCAAGCCAAAAAGCCTTGTGAATTGGCTCGGCTCACCAATAACTCTAATATATTTATTCATGTGCGTGTTACTTTCATCCAATGTTTCCTTTTGATATGGATATATTTGCTTTGCCCTTTCGATACAAATATATTTGCTGTCAGTGGCTTTTATGTGACTGCTATGTATAATTGCTGTTACTTGTGTAGTATGTATCTATGGTCAATTCTGAAGTTACAGTTCTTACTTGTTCAACAGGCTGATGGTTTCCCGACTATTCTCCTCTTCCCAGCAGGAAATAAAAGCTTTGACCCTGTAAGATCAATGATACTTGAGGGCTTGATGTTCTATCCTTTGCTGCCTTGATTAGTTCAAGCTTGATTTGTTTGTGTGGAGTAGACAATATTTTCAACTACCCAATTACTTTATTCTAAACAAGGCTCTACTTAGACTGCACACGAGGTAACTTGAGTTCAAGCCAGGCTTGATTTATGCCAACCCAAACTGAAACCACAACCAAGCGGTAGCTCTCAGGCCTTGTCTAGGGGATCTAGATGTATGCAATCTTATATCTGCATTGCAACTTTGAATCTTAAAGTTTATCTGTATTGGGACCCCTTGTGACAAAAGAAATAGGTGATGTTTTAGTACGGTTTGTTTTAGCTCTCCACAATCTAGTGTGTAAACATCGGCTGGAAGTGAGTTTTTTCAATTAATTACCAAGAAAGTAACAACCCAGACTAGATCAACCTAGGGCCTATTGATTGCATTTTTTATGTCAAGGTAATTGGACAAATGTTCAGCAGAATCTGATCTAATGCCACCGTTCGATCGGCCTGCTCTCATTCTCAGCCTTAGAAAGATTAAACCAATCTGAACTACCCATTTGCCCAAAATTTATGTTTATGTGGCCCCCCCCCCCCCCAAACCAAAAAAATAGGGGGAGAGAACTGTGATCAGTGATTATTTGCTGATTTATGATACTTTTTTGCAGATCACAGTTGACACAGACCGTACCATTGTGGCCTTCTACAGGTTCTTAAAGAAACACGCTTCGATACCCTTTAAGCTTCCGAAGCCAACCCCCACACCAAAGGGAAAGAACTCTTATGCCGAAGATTCCTCAGAGTATGGCACAACCAAAAATGTGAGGGATGAATTGTAAGACTCTGGAATAGGCAAGTAATGGTTTCTTTAATTTTTATTGGGTTATTAAGAGAGAACTCTTGTAAGAGGGTTATAAACGCTGTTGAAAATCTTCACAGCCTACCTTTACCTGCAGCCCCTCAATCATGTAACGGATTAGATTGTCCTTTAGGATCAGGTTTGACGCTCGAACTAAGTTGATTAGTCTAAAGCCAGTTTAGTTTTTTTTTTAAATTTTTATTTTGTATAACAGCGCTTAGTTTATACCAGGCTTTCAAATTTTGTGGATATGTTGACCTTCCCAAATGTGCGAAATGGGATTTCAGACCATTTGCAGGATCAAGTTGCCAAGTGAGCAGCATTGTCATGAAATCGGATCGGATTGGATTAGCTGGTTCAACCGTGAACTGAAGACTGGTTTGGTCTAAATTGCTGATTAACTCGCTGGGCATTCAAATCGGGCAAAAGTGCTCAGACCTGCACAAATCGGCACCGGTTTGACCCAGTGGGGCAGCAATTGAATTGGGGTTTTACTATTATTTCGATGAATATCAGTTATTATTTAATTTGGAAAACATAGACTGTCCTAGGCCCGACAATGTGCGCACTCCATTCTGCGATGTCCTGCACCTTTTTTAGCGGCAATTTCTGAAGCTCGCCTTTAAAGCATGGCTAAGAGAACCGGACCGGCCCGGCCGGTTCAACCGGTTGGACCGGGAACCGGTTGCAGCACCGGTCCGGAAATACGCTAAAACCGTTTAGCCTATCAAACCGGGAAAAACTGGTGCAACCCGGTTGGACCGGCTGACTCGGTCAAACCGGCCCACCTGCGGTTGAACCGGCTGACTCGGTCAAACCGGCCCACCCGCGGTTGAATCGGTTTTTCCCGGCTTTGTATTTAAATCAATATTTTTAGTTGGCTATGAAGATTTCGAGCACAAGTCAACCCTTCAATAGCATCTTTAGCTTGCCTTCTCCTTCCATACTTTTTTATAAGGCTACCAAGTTTGAGAATTTTCTCAAAATGGCGATGTGGGACTTCCCATTTCTCACAATCTAACAAACCTTATATTTATGTAATGAGGGTATTACAATCACCTTTTACTCTATCAATGTGGGACTATAATTAAACTTCTTATTTCTCTTCTTCCTCATTATTTTGTACTTCTAACTTTTTTTATTAGAATTTAGTAATTTATGTTGTTAAATCAAAAAGTATTTTTTTCATCAAATATATAATTTGATGATCTCTTCTTCCACATTATTTTGTAGTAGTTCATTTATTGTAATTTTTATTTTGTTTAATGTAATAAATGTATATTTTTTGTTTATCATCATCAAACTCTTGTAATTTGTATATTCAAGCATGGTTTACCATATCATTATGTCCAAATCAAAAAAATTATGACTCTCTAGTTAGTTGTGTTAATATATTATTTATATCTAAATTATATTTTTTTTTTTTGAGTGTGATTGCCAATTATAAGTGATAAAAACACAAAAAAACTTTAAGTTCTTTTCCAAATAATAACTTCAATAACAAGCCCATAACTTTGTACTACCTTTGGCTTGCTTTCCATGCTTTTTTATAAGTCTACCAAGTTTGAGAATATGCTCAAATTGGCAATGTGGGATTTCACAATTTTCATTCTATAATAGAATTCATATTTATGCAACGAGAATCTTTTAATCACCTTCTATTCCATCAATGTGGGACCATAAATAAATTTCTCATTTCTCTTCTTCTTTATTATTTTGTACTTGTAACTTTTCTATTAGATTTTAGTTAGTAATTTGAAAAATATATATATAACAAATATATATAAAAAAAATTTTCAAGCTCACCGGGTTGTGCCGGTCTAACCCGGTTGGACGGTAGACCGGGTCAACCGGTCCAAACCCGGTCCAAACGGTCCGACCGGTTGAACCATCGACCCACTCGGCCGACCGGGTCGATCACCGGGTCGGTTCTCTCAACCTTGCTTTAAAGCATTGTACAACAGACTATGACAGCTCTAATTGTTCAAGGAGAGCAAGAAAAGAGATGTGAGCTTAGAGAAACGCCAAAATTCAAGATTGGGGTTATGACTAGGAGGCAGCTGCCTAAGGGCAATGTTAAGAAAACCGTACCAGACTGGCTAGTCAAATTGGTTGGACCGTGAACTGGTTGAGTCAAGCGGCTTGGAGAGTAGGTATGTTTGTTTGAGTTTTCGAATCGGCAAAAATCGGCCAAACACGTTCAACTTGCTAGAACCGGATAATCGTGGTGAGATTGGATTTTGCAATTGATTGAAAAAGAAAAATCCAATTTTGCAATGGCCAAACTCGGTCAACTTGCGTGAACTGGATAACCGTGGTGAGACTGGATTTTGCAATTGATTGAAAAAGAAAAATCCAATTTTGCTCTACACAAGCCTACATCCTAAATTAGAGTAACAGATCCTTGTTCTCTGCTTCAAAGGTTTCATCTCCGATGTCGGTGAGCTTTCCAATGTCCATATGCGATATGCTTAGCTCTCCACTTCTCTCTCTCGCTCCTTGTGCAATATGAAGCAAACGTTGTAGAGGGAGAAAGAGGTAGAGTTACACTGTCACAGAGACGAAAATGGAGAGCAGTATTTTTATCGTGCGGTGTTAGCGATAGCTCTCGTTTTCACATGCTGCCCTAGGCCTCGGTTTCACATTTTGCCCCAAGGCCTAGGAGTCCTTTTTTCCCACCTTCATTCATGGGGTTGGACACTAGCCCACTGTGTATTAGTCATACTCATTGGGCCAGAGGAATCTCATTGGGCCTTCTTAAATAGAATGCTTTTGATTCTGTTATGTTATATTTTGCAGAGTTTTATTTACCAATATGTATTATCCTTGCAACTTGGGTGGTTTTTATTCATGTAGTCTGTTGTGTTTCGAGTAAAAATGGGAGAAGTTGGAATTTTAAAACAAATTTGTAAATCATATTTTTAGTAACTCAACTGTCTTGAATGTAAGAAAACATTGACAAAAGTTGGTCATAGATAAGAGGGGTCTCACTAGTTCTTATCAATTTGAAGTCAACTGGTGCAACATAGTTCAACCGATTAGGCGGCCGAACCATTGACCCATTTCCTTAGTTGGGTTGATGGCCAGGTTAGTTCTCTTAGCATTGCCTGTGGGTACTAAGGAGTAGGTTGAGATTTTAGAATGCTAAGTTTTGCTGCATTTTATTATATACATCTGAGAGTTTATGCTTCCGGCTTGAGTTATGTCATCTCACCTTGCCATGTTAGGACCATATTTTTTTAATAAAAAAGAAAATGAAATAATAGAGTCAAGGATAAGTTAACGTGTAGTTCGCATCCTTCCTCTCTCTCACTCTCTCCATCATTCATTGTTCGGACTCTTTCCTTTTAGCATAGCAGTTTGCAGATCCTCCTTCTTTCTATATGTCTGCATGTTTGCCTCTGTATCAATGATGATTAACAATGATAAATGATCAAGCTGAATATCCTTAACGTTTTGAAGGATAGTCAAATTAAAACAGTGGATTAAAATTTTTTGAAGGAGGATAAAATTAAAATAGAGGGTTAAGCGAATCTGAACTGAACAATGGACAACCGTTGTTGATTTAATGAACAAAGTTTTTGAACAGGCCTTCACTATTGATGAGCAGTCTACCTTCTAATAGAAACAATCACTTAATCTTATAATGAGCCCAGGGTAGCTCTATAAATGAACTAGTTACCAGGCTTCATTTGTATAGTGAATAATGATTGAGTTAGTAAATGAACAATATCAAGCATCATAGTGAACAAAGTTGAGCTGATGAATATAGGTTTGTTCATTACATTACCAATAACTATTCACTATTGAGTTTAGGTTTGTTCATCATGTTACTAAACATTGTTAACTAGCAAATAGTACCATCGAAGAATTGAGGAAGTGAGAGGAAAAGAAGCAACATGTAATGGAAAGTGTTCATTAATCACCCTATATAAGGAGGCTTAGGGGATCGACTAAACGTATAAATTACATACGGAGATCTCCTATTCTCCTCTCCCTCTCTCTCACGACCTACATGCCATCTAGTGGGATTCAGGCTTAGGGCGTGACTTTCTAAGACAATTTTAATAGTCCTCTAGTAGCATTCAGATTGCGTGACCTATTTTGCACAGTCTATTCCACGAACAAGGTTAGTCCTTTATTTTCCTATAGTGCTATCAGAGCCAAACTATTCGAATTAGTCTTAATTAATTCGTTCATAGTCCGCCTATGCACTTAAATGCTTAGTTTTCGTAATTATGCAACTGAATCATTCAAAACATGCTTCTATGTTGTATAAGTTCTAAAAGACATATCTTTTATATCATTGAGTGTGATTATGCTAAATTGAGTTCATGGTTTCATTTTATGCAACTGATTGAACCTAAATTTCATGACTAGTTCACACTACTCAGGAAGCATGTTTACTTGCAATCATGCAATTATACGATTCTGCAACCTATGAGACTCGATTAGAGTTTGTTTTTGATTAATTATGTTTGTCTCTAAAGGCATGATTACAAGCATGATTCTTTATATTACTAAGGGCAATTATTATAAATTGAATTCATGCATGCAATGTTTGTGTGCGACTCTGTGTGCATTAAACTCTGCTCAGGTTGGTTCTCACAGTTATGCCCTCGTAATTCATAATAGCATGATTGCAGTTGTTCTTAGCACTATTCTCTGCTTTATGATTTATGTCAAGTTCTTTTTAATGTATGCCAAGACTTGAAAATTGGCTTCCCAGAACCCTAATGCCTAACCAACCTTAACCCTAATCTAACCCATGACCTAAGTGGCCAAATAGAAACCAGATCTTGCCTAACTGCCTTAACCCCTCTCCCAGCTCCACCATCACCGATATCATTCTTGTGATTGTAGTGCTGCTGGTGAGGCTTTAGTGGCCCACAAAATTGATAACACTAATTACTAATAGCTCTACCACCCCGAAGAAAAAAAAACGAGGAGGGTAGAAAAGAGAATTAGATATGGAATCATACCCATCAGTTGCCACCAGGAGGGGCAGACCTTCACGTGCCATCGATGAAGATGGTTATGAGCCTCTTCTTCCTCCATTCATCGCACCAAGCATAGATCTATGTGACATCGACAAGGAAAAAGGAGAAAACCATCGTTATGGAAGTGAGTGAACCCCACGCGCCACCATCTCAATGGTGCATTGGTTCAATGGGTTACATCATCAGCCTCGGCTTTAGCCGATCTAAACGATGCTGACCTAAGAAATTACTGGTTTCTTGTCGATAAAAGGTGAAGAGCCCCTTTGTGGTGGTGAGAGTGGTGGTTTTTAACATCATCTGGATGGTTTATCTTTGGTCAAGGTTCAGTGGCTACGGAAAACCACAATTGGAAAAAAGTTACAGAGGTGTTGGTGGTGACGTCGAGAAAGAATAGGAGCTCAGTGCTCCATTCCTCGGTGGCTACGAAAAACCATTGTTGAAAAAAAGTCAGAGAGGTGTTAGTGGTGATGTTGAGAAAGAATAGGAGCTTAGTGCCTTTCCCTGTTTTTCTTGTTGCATCTTATGAACTACACTCTTCGCCTATGTGTAATTTTCATATCTTTACCAAAGTCTAGTGGAGTAACACTTTTACATTAAGTTGGGCATATTTTGAGGATTATTTCATCTTTAGTGTATTTTCAATGGTGGTTTGAGACTTGAAGGATTGTGAGTTGAGATTTTATATTTCCCATGCCATTCACAGGTATCGTGATTTTGTTTGCTATTCATTCCCAAAAAAAAGAAGGGAAAAAAAAGAAAAAAAAAAGAAAAAAAAAAGAAGTGAATAAAGTTTTTGGCATGAGATTAATTCAATGACTATGTTCAATTCCTTCCTTTTGGTCTTTTGAGGGGCTCGTGCCCATTTTGCAATTGAGGCGTGAAGTAGGTATCTTGGTGCTTGTTGTTGTGAAAGTGTTCTTGGTGCTTGTTTTTGTTGCATTTTATTCACTACACCCTTGGCCTATGCGTCATTTTGATATCTTTACCAAAGTCTAGTGGAGCAACACTTTTATATTAAGTTGGGCATATTTTGAGGATTATTCATCTTTAGGGTATTTTCAATGGTGGTTTGAGACTTGAAGGATTGTGAGTTGAGATTTTATATTTCCTATGTCATTCACATGTATCATGATTTTATTTCCTATTCATTCCAAAAAAAAAAAGAATAAAAAAAGAAAAAAAAAGAAGAAAAGAAAAGAAAAGAAAAGAAAAAAAAAAGAAGTGAATAAAGTGTTTGGCACGAGATTAATTCATTGTGTATGTTCAATTCCTTCCTTTTGGTCTTTTGAGGCGCTTGTGCTCATTTTGCAATTGAGGCGTGAAGTAGGTATCTTGGTGCTGCTTGTTGCGAAAGTGTTCTCGCTCCCTAGTATTTTGGCTAGTAGCTCCACTTCTCCTACATTTGATTCCCTTTCTCAGCCATAACCGTAGCACCATTACACTCTTTTTACAAGTCCTCATGATTGACATTCTAATATTTTGCATAACTACTAGAGAATAGGGAACCTTACCAAGCTTATGGTAGTTTGCATGATTGATTTGAGTATTGAGTGTACCCCAAGTTCAATATGTAAACACATTGAGATGAGTGTTCCACTTTATTCCAAAGTGAAGTTCTACTAGTCACACTTACCACTGATCAAGGGATCTCTTGTCTTGCTTCATGATTTTAACATGGGGTGTTTGGTGTGTTGCATTTGGGTAGAGCGATTTACAGATGGTGGTGTATATGTTTTATCGAAAATGTTTGGTGTGTTGCATTTGGGTAGAGTGATTTATAGATGGTGGTGTATATGTTATATTGAAATGTTTTTGATACCTTGACTTGGCTATATTTGATATATCATTGCGTCCGGTTGGTTGGTTATTATTCCCTTACCTCAAGAGGGTGTGATTGGAGGTTGATCTCCCTTCTTGAGCATTCAAGAGTTAGTCTTGCTTGGGGACAAGTAAGAGATAAGCATGAGAGTAGGGATGGCAAAAAGTTGGGGAATACTCGTTCCCGCCGGGGCCCCGCCCCGAATTGGGGGAAAATCCCTGTTCCCAAAGGGGACGAGGAGGGGGACAGGGAGGAAAATTAATCTCCGCTCGGGGATGGGGACGGGGACGGGGACATAGTTCAACCCGTCCCCGTCCCTATTTCCCCGCCGGGGATTTTGCCCCGTTCCCATCCTCGTCCGCAATTCCCCGATTGGGGAAAAATCCCCGCCTCTGCATCCAATTTTAATTAAAATTACAAAAATAACCTTATTTTCAAAATTTTTAAATGAAACAACTAAGGTTATATATGTAATTTTCTTTGTAAAAATCTTAGGTATATACTGGATTTGGTAGTCATGGCCGTAAAGAGTTTAGAAGGTAAGGAAAAATCAGCGGGTAAAAATCCCCGTTGGGGCCTCGACAGGGATTAAATCCCCGCTGGGGATGGGGACGGGGGGAAATTTTTTCCCCGCAGCGGGGAACGGGGCGGGGATTCCAGCGGGGACGGGGACGGGGAATATACTCCCCGTCCCCAACCCGCCTCGTTGCCATCCCTACATGGGAGAGTTGATAAACCTCTATTTTTATCTCATTTTAGTCTCTATTTGATTGCGTTTTCCAACTAGTTTTATGTTGGATCTTGATGAGAGGGGTCCAATTTGTCTTCTTTGGTCCATATTTTGCTTATAAAGGTGTTTTTTTTTTTTAGGAGTTCTTACCAAGAAGGTGAGAAAATCACTAGTTTTGATGGAAAAGAAGGTCATTGGGACGTGTTTTGGGGAGGAAAAGAGGTTCAATGAAGTTTCGAGGGCCAGAAAAGCACAGTCCGAAGGGCCAAAGAGAGTGCACGGTTGGCCGTGCACTATGGCACAACCGTGCAGAAATCCTACACTGATGACCTGATTTCCCGACTGCGTACAAGCAGTGGTGCTGCAGTGCATGGGCACCCGTGCTCCGACACACGATCGTGCGTCTTCCTAGTTTTCGCGATATTAAAATGGTTTTCGGACTTATTTGGAGGTTATCTTGGTTTTATCTCATGACACTTCTTAAGAGGAGATTTTGGAGTTTATTTAGGAGATTTCTAAGACTCTTTTGCATAAGGTTTTTCATCATTAAAGATGGTTTGACAATCATTGCATTTAATCCAAGTTTTTCCTCAATTCTCTCTTCTTTCATTATTTCTATTCTAGGGTTTGTGTAAAAAATGTTTGTCATTTTAGGATTTGCTATGGTGGTTGTTAAATTAGTGGCTAAATTTCCTAACTTGGTTTGGGATTAACGCCAATTATGTCTAGTTGAATCATGATTTAGCCCGAAACCTTACTTGTTTCATGTTTGTGTTATTAAATTCTACTTTAGTCACCATATGTGTTTGATGAATTGGTTGAAAGAGCATTCATCTATTTTTATTAGGGTTTAGCGGAATGTTGAGAGATGAAACCTTTAACTAGTGTGACTTAGTAGGCGGTTGGGATTTTGAAATAAGAATAATTGAAGTTCTAATTGGGATTTGTAAATTTTGTAATCCTTCGATTTTAAGTCCATGAAAATAGGTGACTACAGGTTTAGGATTAGTCTTCGATCCTTGAAAGAAGGAGGAGATAGGCTAAATTGACAATATATCCAATGATGCTACAAGCATGGATGATTTTGAAGGGGTTAGTAATTGATTCGCTAGCGTGGTCGTGTTGTTAATTCCAACTTGAGTGCTGTAATCCTCTTATTTCTTAATCACATTCTTAGTTGTTATCGTTTTCTTAGTTGATAGTTGAATCTCCAAACTTGATTTGCCTAGATTGAGTAGATTAATTAGTTTGGGTAGTTGAAAGGAAGTTATCTATGGATATGACTCGTACTTGCTATATAGCTAACTACATTGGTACCATTCACTTGCAGTATTTAACTTAACACTCATACTGAAAGTGTACGAATAAGACATAATATAGTTGCCTTAATAAGTATGAGATGAGGCTCAAGGGAGTTGAATATGAAATATGATTTGATATTGAAGCCTTAAAAGCCGAATCTTGAGTGTTAAGATTAGTATTTAGTATGTTGATGTAGTGGCTCAGGTTAGATTTTTGGGTGAAAATCTAGATTGAATATTCATATGGCATATAGAGTGATGAACCCAAGTAAGTGGGAGCTATGTCACGGCACACATCTCAAACTATGTGTGCTTAAAAGATGACCTATACATAGAATTACAATTGGCTTCTCTATCTCTTGTCATTGTGTGACCCCTATGAACAATGACTCTTTGACTTAAAAGCTATGGTGCAAAGTCGAAACTTGATGTCACTACTTTAACGTGTTTCTTAAGAGTCACAATGTATATGATTCAATGAAAACACGTTAGGAAAGCAGTCAAGGTGATATGTAATATCATGAGTGTTTAAGGAAAAATCTACCCATCTTCATCATATCAGTCCGGGCGATTATATTGAGCATATAATCATATGATATATCGTGGCATAAAGGATTAAAAATAACAATGGTGATGTTCAGGAAGATTTGGGGTATCGAAGATTTGGTAAAAGTGTTATGTTAGTTTAATGGTGACTTAATACAACATAGTTGGTTACTTCTGGCTGCACATCCTATTCCTGATATGAAGCGTGAAGAGTTATGATTTGTGGAGAGCATGTGATTTGCGACCTACGTGGCCGAGTGGGAGCTGTTAGCTGATGCTAATATGATTACAGCTGACAACCACTTAAGCTACTAAGGGTAGTAACCCTCGTCGACGACAACCTATAAGAGGAGGCTTAGACGGTCAACTAAACATACAATTACATATAGAGATCTCCTATTCTTCTCTCCCTCTCTCTTACGGCTTCTCTGCCATCTAGTGGGATTCGGGTTAAAGGTTTGTCTTTCTAAGATGACTCTAGTAACTGTCTAGCATCATTCAAATTATGTAGGCTATTCCTAATAGTCTATTCCCCATGCAAGGTTAGTCTTTTATTTTCCTATCCAACTAAAAATAAGATTTGTTCATTAATCAAGTAACCTTTTTTCAAGAACTGTACTAGCATTGCACCGTGAAGCTTAATCAGCATTGTTCACTACAATTTGTTCACAAATCGTCTTGGATTGTTCACTATAGAAATTGAGATTCATGATTAGCTCAGCAACAAAAGTGCAATTGGTTCATTGCATAAAAAAAAAAGATGTTCACTGTGGGAATTCAATTAGTTCATTAAGCAGTTGAGGTTAGTTTCCATCAAACTTCAGTTTCTCATGGAATGGAATTATCAGTGATGTTCACAGCGGAGTTTGGGTTTGTTCATCGTATTATTAGGTATTTTTCATTGTCAAATTTTAGTGAGAGGGAGAAGAGGAAACAAGATGGTGAACAAAAAACTCAAATGAAATTCTAATGGCAAATGACTAATTTTGGTAGCCTTCTTATTCACTATTAGCGGTAGACTATAGGAATAAGCAACAACACAATTTGAGAGAAGGGAGTAGGAAAAATGTATCGAATTCAATGGCAGGAAAATGAGAGAGAGAGAGAGAGAGAGAGAGCTGTGCCAGTGAGAACCACTGCCTTGAAAGCAATTTCAGCTTGACCGAGATGCAAATCAAAGCAACCGATCACTCTCGAAGGCTTACACAGCTAGCTTCTGAATGCGTGCACTCATAACCAGAAGCTTGGAATACACAAGACTGCTATTGCCCAGAGCAGTAGAAGAGAGAACAGCAGAGGAAGAAGATAGGAGAGGAAGACTATTTTTGGTGTATGTTGCAGCAGCAGGAGAGTTTGGTAGTTATATTGGAAAATAGCTATGGGAGGGTGAGAAAAATTTGGCAACTAAAGGGATTTTATGGCTGGGAATAAGGAATTGACTGCCCACTAGCCATTGCTGGAGGAAAAGGTAGAGAGAAATCTGCAAGCATTTGTTGACTGTTACATGGCCAATGGATAAAAAAATAAATGAATTCTCCTCCAAAAATTAGCAGACAAGACCTAAAGCCACAGGCCACGGTTTCATGTGTGTGGCGGTTAACTGTCTCCACACAACACAAATAAAACCAAGCCCAAAAAAATTCAACAAGCCTAAGGAAAAGGCAGTAATAAAAACCTCACAAGAGGCTTCTAATCCTCCTATATGGCAGAAGGAGTAGGTATGAGAAAACATTGAGCTACTTATTGCCATTATTTTCAACAAAGGGAAGGAAAGTAGGGATCTAAAAGTCAAAAGGTTATAAGCACACCAAAGCTTGGTGTTTTCTATTATTTTGGTAAATTCACTTTCATGGTTTGCTTCAAAGTAGAGGGAATAGAAAGAGAGAAGACATTGAGTAGAGAAGGGCGTGGGAGAGGAAAAAAGAAGACTAATTGATGAAGAGAAGAAACTGCTTTACATGTGTAAAAGATGGAGATGGGATTTTGAAAATAATTTTTCTTCCTTTTAAAAGCAATGTCAGCATGTGTAAAAATTGTATACATAGATATGGGAGTGAATACTCTCATGTGTATATAGTACAGATTAAGGTTTTGCTGCCCTTTGCCACTTCTTTTATTTTTGGTCTCTCACTTATTTATTAAATTAGACTGGCCTATCTTCTTTGTCGTTTTCTTCCTATATCCTTGCCATTTTCCTTTTTTAATTTTTATCCCCATTATTGGTGTGTGGGTTTTTATTTTTGATTTGGGCTTTTATCAATTTGGATCATATATAAAAGAAATTTTAATGAAAATAATAAACATGGAAATATTTGGACTTAAAATGTTGTATTTTTTTTAATTCATAATTAATTTACCGGTCATGTCGGTTTAATTCGGTTCAATAGTAAACTAGATCAACTAGTCTAACTCTGATCTAATCATTAAGGTCAGGTGATCAATTGATCCACCCATCCAATTAGGTCGATCATTGGTTAAATTCTTTTAACATTATTGAGAATCATTTTAATGCTACTAAATATACCTTCCATTCTAGAGTCTAGGGGTTCGGCTCTTGGCACGTATAAAGAGGCTATTGTTTAGTTCACTTGTGTTGGGGTGTATAATTGGGCCTAGGTTTAAGTAGGGCTTGTGTTGCCTCTCCCTCCAATTTGTATTAGTCTGATGGGCTTACTGAGTAGGCACCCGCAATGCTTGAATGTTTCATTAATCAAAACCTTACTCTAGATAGGAGCTCACACGTTGTGGATATCCATTTAGTTATCCGGTGTAGTTACCAACCTTTTGAAATTGTAATAGAAAGAAAAAGACAAACATTTGTCAGCTTGACGATAGGTGTAAATGTTTTATTATAATCATAAACTTCTACCTGATGATCTCTACCGATGACCAAACAAGATTTAAACGGTTGAAATTTAGCATCAGAATTATATTTAACACGATATACCCATTTGAAACTTATGAACTTCTTTCCTGGTGGTCATGTATAACTCAAGTCTCATTCTTTTTAAACTCTTGGATTTCCTCCTCCGTAGTCGACCTCTAATGTGAATCCTTAACTGCCTTATGGTAGTGCTTTGGCTTTACCACTTTAACTCTAGCAACTAGAAAATTTCATATGGCATAATAAGTTGTTTGATATTTGAGAATTCCTTTTCAAGTCGAGTTGTAGGGGAGAGAGGGTCTTTTTTATCTGTCATTGTAACAGAAATAATCTTCAAAGTGGTATGGTAGCTTTCTGGTTCTCTTAGCATGCATTCTTTCTTGGCCCAAATCGGCGTTAGGTTGTTGCGAGTTTGTCACACTTTTTAACTGTTACGTAACTCAGTGCTAGCTTGTTGTGGGCTTGTAACAGTCTTTTCTTGACAGCCCAAGTATTTTTCCACTTCGGTCCATTGAGCACAAGCTTTCCTTAACATCAAGATCATTGATTTCACCTAAGTCCACCTCCTTACAGCATTGGGTTGGGCCCAAATCAACACTAGAAGGTTGAATTTCCTCATCAAACACTATTGCGAGTATGAGGCTTATGCCCAATGTTTCATGCATCTCCTTAGTAGTTTTAATTTTCTCATATGAAAATGATTATGATGAAACAGAACATTTCTACCCATAAGTATTTCTTATGTCTCTAAATCATAAACTTTCCATCACTTTTGCCCAAGGGTATAAAAAAAAGACACACACTTCCTACTCTAAGATGCAAATTTGTCCTTTGTGTATGGTTTGTTTTGTGGAAGACGTTGGTTGCCAAAAACTTGTCATTCATCATAGGAATTCTTGTGTTTGAAGAATAACTTATATGGTGTCTTTCATTTTAGTAACTTACTTAGAGTACTATTTATCAAGTGCAATGCCTTGAGCACACATTGACTCCAAAATTCAATAAGCAAGTTTGCTTGAAATTAGAGTGTCATTTGCCATATTTAGGATATGAGGATGTTTTCCCTCTAGCCTACCTTTTTTCTTGTGGCATGGCTGCATAACTATTTTGGTACCAATTTCCATTTTCAGGGTAGAAGTTTCGCATGGGCCTTGAAGTAAACTTAGTTCCACTGTCCCTTCTTGCTACTTTTACAACTTCTTTAAGGTGATTTTTGACCATTGTAATAAAACGTTTAAGGATTTTACTTGTTTTACTTATATATTTGTGATGGATATCCCTCCATCCCCTATGTTTTAAAATGAATCAAATCAATTGGGTAAGTTTATTATGCTGGTTAAAGGATGAATAATTCATCCAAGTTTTGTTTAAGCTTTGAAACTGCAGGGCAAAGGGTTCGTTCCATCACTAAACCGTTTTTGTGTACAAAATTCAATAATCATATTCAAGGTTTAAGTCCAATATTTTTTGATGGATTTGAATTTCAAGATGTCAGCTTTCCAACAAATCAAGTTTCATCCAATTTGGACTTCATTTGGTCATTCAAATTAGCAATTAAACCCAAGGTGTCAAAACTGCCCAGCAGGGTCAGAATGTACTCGGTTTTGTGTATCTTTTTTCTTAAGCTATATTTCGTTGTAAGTCTTGTATTTTTACATATTTTGGGTCCTCAAGATGTTAGCTACGTTTTTCAAGTGATAAAATCAAGTTATATCAAGTGAAAGATGAAAAACCACACTAATCTTCCAAACCGTGCAGATTCAGCCCAGTTCAGACCAGTCTGGCCATTTTGATCTTTTCACTAGGCAAATGAGCTCCAAATTGAGTAATTCCACTTGGATGAGTTAGAAGACTTCCATGGATTTCAAAAAATATGTGGCAAGCCAGGATATGACCACATTTTGCATGAGAAACGTGGCCTCCAATCAGAGCCAGAAAACTGCCCAAAAATCAGTTTAGCAGCTTGGTTGGTTTTTGCCTTCTCCAAAGGGTTTTCTCCTTTCAATGCTGATAGGGACATGACCCAAGGCCTATAGAGACTCCATTATGAGGCTCCAAAAGAAAGATATCTAGAAAAGAAACCAACCAATGAAGAAACAAGTAGCAAACTTTGGTCTCTTGCTTCTAATTAGCTAGCCGTAAAGTAACACTTGCTTTTGGGCTGACCAATAAGAATTCAGCAAGCTATTTAGCATGTTTAGGCTTAGATTATGAGTAATTGATTGTATAATAAGCATTAGTATTCTTTTACTTCATGTTTAGAATGTATTAGATTAGTTTAAGCAAGCTTGTACTTAGTTTAGCACTAAATCAGTTTGTATTAGCCTTAATACTTTTCCTTACTATACTTTTCCTAGCTAGTAAGGAAAGGTTAGAGGTGTTTGCTTGCTTGCTTATCTCTATTTAAAGAGCATGCACGCCCCCCTTGTAAAACAACCAGATTTGAATCAAAGAAAACCTTTGAGAGCTTTGTGCTTTCGGTGCTTAGGCACATTTCAAATACTTAACTTGCTTATCTTAGTTTAGGCCGAACTAAGTGGTGATCAAGTGAAGTCTTAAACGTGATTAAGTGGTGATATCTGTTTCTTAATCATTATTTAAGGCCCTAAACTTGAGTTTGGTGGTGTTTCTGTATCCAAACACCAAGTTTAGTTCTATCCCTTTGGTGTCTTAACTCAAGGATTTCAAAGAGAGTTAAGTGAGTTTACTAGCTTTAATTTTGAGTTAGTAATTCTTAACTTTGCTTCTCTTCCACTTCCCCTCATTTACAAGCCACTTTCATATCCAGCCCCATACTTATCCAAGGCTTAGACTACCTTAAAAGTTTAGCTTCCATCACCAACTTCAAAACCCATTCAACCGTGCAAAGTGAAAAGTTATGGCATCACGAACCAGAACATTGGCACGGCCTACCCGTGCCTAAGGGCACGACCGTGCCACACCATTTTCGTGTGGTTTTCACTTGGTTGTCTTCTATTCTTGGTAGCTTGTAACTTAGTTCCATCCACCCTTGCTATATACATCAATTCACGTCAAATATCCTTTGCTTTCTCACTTAGAATCACTTGATTCTAGGTTCCATCCCTCCCTCACATGTTTGATGCCTCACAACCATCATATTATGTGCCCACTTTCCTTTGTTTTCCCTTGATTATATCTACCCTTGGTTTGTAAGCTTCATTCTTCAATTGAGTCCTAGCTTGGACTGTCAGCGGATACATCAATTTCATTAGGGAGACCCAAATGACACTTAATAGAATCATCAACGCTTCTAAAAAAATAATGAGCACCACAAGTTGTTTTATAAGGACCTTGAATATCAACATGCGTGATTTCAAGCACATCTTTTTGCGCTATTTTTGCTAACAGAAGATTGACTATGAGTTCATTGTGCACGAAAACATATTTCAAAACCATCATCCTTATTCTTGCTTGAGCTATGATTTGCTCCTAAATCTCAAGGGAGTTGAGACAAAGCTTCACTTAATGATGCCCTAAATGCCTACGACAGAAAATAGTTAGTGCCCACTACATTAGCTTAATCTTTCACTATTGATGCTTCCTTGTAGTAGTAGACCCCTACTTTTTGTTGGGCACTCCAATAGAGTGTTTGAATTGTAGTCTTATATTACATAAAAGTCATCCAAAAATGTCATAGTAGAATTCAAATGTTTACTTAGCTTGGCAATTGAGACAGGTTTGTAACTCCCCTTAGCTTGGCCTAAGGGGGTCACTTGTCGAGGCTTCTTATAGGAACCCCTAAGGTCAAAAGGGCTATTTAAACCTCCTTGTACTCAACATGTTAAGCTCCTCTTGTAATTTAATCATTACTTTTGTATTCCAAATGGAATCTAAACCTATGACAAGTAACCTATACTTAGATAACTAATGACCCACACACTTGGAGAATAACAACCAACTCAACAGTCATACATCGGAGATAAATCTAATAACAACCAAATAAACATACCGTTTACTGAAGCTTTGACCCAAATGCCTTCATATGCTAAATTCCCAAAAGAAATCCTGTCTAATAAAAGAAGGCTAGAAGAACATGAAACGGTAGCTTTGATCGAAGAGTGAAGTGTAGCACTTCAAAATAAGCTTCCAGCTAACTTAAAGGATCTCAACAGTTTTTCAATTCCCTGCCTAACTGGGAATTTGCCTATAAACCGTGCTTTGTGTGATCTAGGGTCCAGCGTAAGCTTGATGCCCCTTTCTTTGTATGAAAAACTGGAATTAGGAGAGTTAAGACCAACTGCTATATCCTTGCAATTAGCGGACCATTCTGTAAAAAACCCTGGGGGTATTTTGGAGGATGTCCCAATACAAGTAGGAGATTTATGCATACCAGTAGACTTTGTGATTCTGGAAATGAGAGAAGTTTTTATGGATGATTTTTTTGTGTATGGTACAACGTATGACCATTGTTTGAATAACTTATCTAAGGTTTTGCAAAGATGTGAAGATGTGAATTTGGTCTTGAATTGGGAGAAATGCCATTTTATGGTGCAAGAGGGAGTTGTCCTTGGTCATGTTATTTCTAATAGAGGCATTGAAGTTGACGAAGCAAAGGTGGAGGTAATTGAGAAATTGTCGGCACCAACTTATGTAAAAGGTGTGAGAAGTTTTCTTGGACATGTCGGTTTTTACCAACGGTTCATAAAAGATTTTTCAAAGATTGCAAAACGTCTCACCCAATTGCTTGTCAAGGATGTGCCTTTTGAGTTTAACGAAGAATGCTTGAGTGCTTTTCATAGATTAAAAGAGGCGTTAATCACCGCCCCGTAATGCAAGCTTCAGACTGGGAGCTACCTTTTGGAATAATGTGCGATACAAGTGACTATGTTGTAGGGGTTGTTTTAGGTCAACAAAAGGATAATAAACCATATGCCATATACTATGCAAGCCGCACTCTTGAGGAGGCTCAAGTCAATTATGCCACGACCGAAAAGGAGTTCTTGGCAATTGTCTTTGCTTTGGAAAAATTTCGATCCTATTTGATCAATTCCAAGGTCATCGTTTTCACGGATCATGCTGCTCTGAGACATTTAATGAAGAAATCTGACTCGAAACCTCAACTCATCCTATGGGTCCTCCTCCTTCAAGAGTTTGATTTAGAAATCAAAGACAAGGCATGATTGGCTAATGTGGTTACCAATCATCCATCTCATTTAAGCCTAGAGTCCACTCCTAGTGAGGAGCTTGCCATTGATGATTGTTTTCCTGATGAGTAGTTATTAGCTATATCCCAATAAGTCGCTTCGTGGTATGCTGATATGGTAAGCTTCAAAGTGTGCGGCGTGTTACCTCCAGGATTGTCCTACGAACAAAAAAAGTAGTTCTTTACAGATGCTAAATACTATGTGTGGGAGGACCCATTCCCTTATAAGCTATGGGGAAATGGCATTTATAGAAGATGCTTGCCTAAAGAAGAGGTCCATAGTGTCTTACACCACTGTCATGCTTCAACCTATGGTGGTCACTTTGGACTAGATAAAACCATTGCGAAAGTACTCCAAGTAGGTTTCTATTGGTCCACACTCTTTAAGGACACAAGAAAATTTGTCATGACGTGTGATAGATGTCAACGAACAGGGAACATTTCCAAGAAGGATGAAATGCCTCAAAGTGGCATACTTGAAGTAGAATTGTTTGATGTATGGGGGATTGACTTCTTGGGTCCTTTTCCTCCTTCCCATAACAACCTTTACATCCTTGTGGCGGTTGACTGTGTTTCTAAGTGGGTGGAAGCCATTGCCTCCTCGAGAAATGATTCCAAAGTTGTACTTAAATTTCTGAAGGAAAATATTTTCACATGATTTGACGCACCAAGAGTTCTTCTAAGTGACAACAGTACACATTTTTGTAACAAGCCTCTTGAGTCAATCTTAAAAAAATACAGGATATTTCATAAGGTCGCTACGCCTTATCATCCCCAAACAAGTGGGCAGGTGGAACTCTCGAATAGAGAATTGAAAAGCATATTGGGAAAAACAGTGGATTAGTCCCGCAAAGATTGGTCCTTGAAGCATGATGATGCTTTGTGGGCATACCGAAGTGCTTATAAGAATCCTCTAGGCACCACACCATACTGGTTAGTGTTTGGAAAACCTTGTCACTTGCTAGTGGAACTGGAGCATAAGGCCTATTAGGCTATAAGGACACTGAATTTTGATCTCAAAGTAGTAGGAGAATGAAGATTCCTACAACTAAATAAGCCCGACAAACTACGGTTGGAGGCTTATGAGAATTCACGTATTTACAAAGAGTGAACTAAGAAATGGCATGACAAACACATTATGACGAAGCGTTTTGACAAAAAAGGTGATATGGTCCCGCCATTCAACTCAAGGTTGAGATTGTTTCCGGGTAAACTAAAATCCCGATAGTCAGGACCATTTACCATTACCAAAGTTCAACCCAGTGGAGCAGTGGAGATATGGAGTGAGTCTACCGGAGCTTTCACAGTCAATGGACAGCAATTGAAGCCATATCTAGTGGGGCAACGAATTGAAAACGTCAATGTTCATATGCTCTCTGATCCGATTCAACCATAGAAGAAAGGGGCAAGTGCCGCAAAGTTTTCGGGTAACCTCATCCTCTTTGATTCTGATTTCTGCTACTCCCTTCCCCTTTATGATGTGCCCACATTGAGGGCAATGTGTGATTCAAGCATGGGGGAGTTAGTTATTACATTTGGTGTCTAATGCCTGTTTTTTTTGTTTTTGTTTGGTGTGTGTTTGTTTGTTTTTTGCTTTGTACATATTTTTAGTGGTAGTTTTGGTAGTTTTTGTTTTAGTTTTGTTTTAAGTAATGCATTTAGTTTTCTTATAGGTTGCATTTTAGCTTCTTTCTTTTGTTAGTTTCTTTTGCATTTTAGTTTGCATTGTTTGTAGGAGCATGCATGCATTTTGAAAAAAAAAACACAAAAAAAAACAAAGAAACAATTAAAAAAAATCCTTCGATGATGATCTTTATAGATTTGGTAGCTTTCTTTGTTAGTTTGATCCTTTAATTCGCCCGAATTGTGCATAAATTTTTGTGAATGAATTTTGAAACCGAATTTCATGTTTTGACCATATATTGAATGCGAATTGATTTTCCTCTTAAGTCTTTACATGAAATTCTGGCATGTATACTATTGAGCTAGTTTTGACTGTAGTAGACGTCCGGTGAGACTTTGAGTCTTTAGAGACTGTTCATCATTTTTAGTCTCATATTTTCTTTCATATGTGACTCTTTCTTGGCATCATTTCTTTAGAACTTGTCTTGATTCTCATTCAAGACCACTTTTCGCATATACATTTAGGCAATATGATTGAGACAATTTTTTCTTTCTTTGATTTATTTGAAACCCACGGCCAAATAGCTACCCTTTTTATGTATTGTATCCTTTGTTAGCCCCTTTGAGCTTGTAACCATTTTTTCAAAATTTAAACCTCCTGCTTTTAGCCCATAAGCAAATACTTGTCTTACCCTTAAGCCAAGGTTAGAGGAGCATTACATTCTTTTGCATCAAATTTGATAGGACATTAGCAAGGTGGATTGTTATTATTTTTGGTGAATTTTGGCTGTTTGGTGTAGGGATGCAAATATTTGATAAATCCTTTGTTTTATTGTGTAAAGGTTAAAGAAGAGTTCGATTTTGAAGTTCGTTATGGAATTCCCTTGGCTATTCCTCTTTGAAAGAAATCAGCAAAAAAAAAAAAATAGATAAAAGAAAAAAAAAGAGAAAAAAAAAGAAAATTTTCGAAGAAAGTGATTAGCCTTGGTGGGAATGAAAGATATTTGTGATTTTCGACTCTATCTCTTTTTATTTTGGGATTTATTTTGTTGATATGGTTCGAGGAGGATGTAGTATGATGCATCAGAATTGTTTAAGCTCTTAGTCTATGGCTTTTAGCTCTTCATTTCCCAAAAACATTTGTTCCCTTCTTACCTTTACCCTAAGCCCCGTTACATCCTTGTGAAAGTCCTCATGATTGTTTAATGTATTTGCATTTTAGTAGTGGCGAATTTGAGAATCTTGTTAAGATTATGGTAGATTTGTGTCAAAGGAATGAGAGTTTAGAGAACCTTTATACATATACATTGTCAAACACATGAGTACTGAGTGCCACAACTATAGTGAGGTTCTACCGGCCTTACTAGTTTTACTAGTTTCATATGCTACTATGATTGTATTTAACAATTTGGAGGACGATTGGTTCAATTTTTGCATTATGGTCTATAAAACGTTTTTGAAATTTCATTCCTTATTATGTTTGTTAATGATATTTTTGCATCTTTTTGGGCTACCTTTAGATCATCCTTGCTATTTGAATGTTATCTATGTCTATCCTGAGGAGGCTGCGTATATCTTTAATCCTTGCATTGCTTGAGGACAAGCAACAGTTTAAGCATGGTGGAGTTTGATAAGTGCTTTATATGTACATCTTTTTAGGGCTATTTTGCCTCGTTTTTAGAAGAATTTTGTGCTTAATGATGTTATTTACTCTCGTATTCTCAATTTATGCTTGGGTATAGTTGTTTTATGTGTTTTGCAGGATTTTTAGTCTTTTTCCCAAGCATTTTCCCTTCAATGGAAGTGTTTTGACCTCCCCCATGGTCATCCATTAGTAGCCACGACCGTAGGGCAAAGAAAAAGCAAAATTCCAGATCTAGCACAGACCATGGTCAGCCCGTGGTGGAGCTCACAGACCGTGCTCTGCCTATAACTGTTGCCTCTTTGTTTTCTCCCGGCTGTGTGGCTGAGATCAATCGAAGTTCTCTATAAATACAAACGTTCTGCAGCATTCCAAAGCACACTCAACTCATTTCCATAGCAAAGCAAAGCAAGTAGTTTAGTTTAGATTAGTTTTCTCTCTAATTTTGTTCTTAGTTTAGTTTTGAGTGAGTTTTGAGTGTGAAAGAGTTTGACTCTGAGACGGTTCTGAAGCCCTTGGTGAAGGCCATCTCAGTCGAGTTCCTTTCGCTCAAGATTTCGCCGATCTTTTTGGTTAGTGCATCTTTAATCATGTCTGAGTAGCTTTCTTAGTCTAGGAATTTAGTAGTTTTTGTAATTGTTATTGGATCATGTTTTAATTTATTCAATTATACTTATTTTCATGATTGGTTTAATTTCGTTCTATCAAGTGTTTGACATGTTGTGAGTTGATTTTTGGCTAAAATTTGCTTGCACATTTGAAACAATTGAGTGAACATTTGAAAGACAACATTTAGTTGTTGGATAGCTTGATTAGACATAGCATAACTTTGTCTCGAAAGTGAGATTTATATGTTAGGAGGGCTAGTAAGTAATTAAAAATATTAAACTTTGATTAAGTCAAATTAGTTTGAAAGAACGAAGTTTGCTTGGTTTAGGCAAATTTGATTGATTTCGAAAGAATAGATCAAGTTTCTTGACAAGATTACAATTCTTCAAAATTAACCAATTAGAGAATAGCACATGTTTATTCATTCTGATCCAATTCTCTTCCATAACTGCAAAAATTCCTAGACGTTTTTCTCTTATTAATTTAAACAAGTTTATTTGCAGTAATTAATCGAATCCACTTGAAATTGAGTTTTTCTTAGCATATTCTGACAAGACTAGGCTCGATAGATTACTTTAGTCCCTGAGAAACGATATCTTTATTTATACTACGAACACCCGTGCGCTTGCGGTAGTGTTGATCATCAAGTTTTCGGATGAGTAAGCTTTTGACAGGTCGACAACTTGAGCAATTTGTCATAATCTTTACCCAACATACTAGGCGTCCCGTATTGCAGAACATGGGGGAACATAACTTGCTAAGTTTATCACCAGCTTGTCAACTACATACATACACAATCTTACCGAATTTAAACTTAGGTCAACATACATAGTTCATATAACATAGAATGAGGGGAGACTTACTCTTAGAGATACTTTGTTTCTGCCATCCCAAGCCAGCCAAAATTGAGTGGCAACATCCTCATATTCCAGTAGACATCATAAAATACTAGGTTAGAGACATTACAAGGCTATCCGACCGCCATCCCTAAGTCTCTAATCTTAACTTAATGTATCATCTTAACTTATATTAGGCGTGATATTGAGCCGTTATTCCTAGCTTACATAATGTGAAGAGGAGAAGGAAAGTCGTAAAAAAAAGTGGGTTTTATATATTGAAGGACATTCAAATGAATGTATCAAGTTTGTCCAAAAATAATGATTTATGAAAACTATTTATTTTTGTGATGATTTATTTGAAGGATTAGGGTTATGAGATTACTAATCCAAATTGATGGAGGTTTAGAAGCCTTGATGGAGAAGAAATATTAGCAAGGAAGAAACTCTAATATTACTTTCATGTATAAAAGGTGTATCTAGGGCTTGCTTGACAACAACGTCAACCATCTTCATCTCGGCACTTCATAAATTCACGCCATCATCAGCCCACCTATTTGGTATTCACCATTTCACCCATCATATCAACGCAACCCCTCTTGATCAACATATACACACACCATCTCCTCTCACCCAACAACACTACGCCACTGTCATCACGTCTTATAACACCACGCACCCATAAACTTTGTCAATCACGATTCATCATGTACATATCATCATCACCAACTTTTATTTTCACCACTTATGTCTCCATCACAAAATCCCCCCATCATTAGCGCTATTCATCATCATCGCCTCATAATATCAAGCAAGAAGTATAATTGTTTTATTTTAATAGTTTAGATTTATGTTTTGAACATAACATATTTGGTTAATTTATGTGTTTTATTTTTTAATACGAGTGAGTAGTTTATTTATTAGGTATAATTTATTTGAAATTATGCAATATTAATTATTTTGAAACAAGTTTTGTACTTTATTATTTAATTAATTGATTCATAATTCTATAATAATTTGTGCTTATTACTCACCATATTTTTGTTTGATTAATTAGAATACATGCTAATTAGGGTAATATAGATTCATATGATGGTTTAAAAGGCTTTAGTATATAAACACTACAGTCTTTTAGACATAAGTATCACCGTAATTGATGATGGATGACTCATATCTATCTCTTTTAATTAGGAAATTATCATAGATCTTTATTAAATGAATTTGTTGGTAAGTTGGTTACAAGTTTCTAGATGAGGTTTTTGAAATGCTTAATACTCTGGTTTGATTAAATTCTTGCACAGGCAATAGGTTTATCAAAACTAGTAGAGTTTCTATTTGAGTTGGACATAAGCAAACTAAAAACGAAGGAAAAATAGGGAAGATCCACTGGTGGTTGTCTTTGACAATCTAGCTCATGAATAAATCAATTTGTGTGTTAATGCTATTGGTAATTTACATGATGTATTAAATTTAAGACTTATTTTTTGATTTTTAGTTTCTTTCGTTAGTTTGTCAAATTTATTTTTAAAGTGGTATGATTTATTACTAAGTTTTATTATCCCCCTAAAGAGTAGTGTTTTTAGTGTGTTGAGGTAATTTTATATTAGTTAGATTTTGGATTTTAGTACGGTTTAATTTTTAGGTAAATTTTGTCTTCTATTTTACTAATTTTTAATGGCTAGTTAGAATTAATTTTAAAGATAGTTTCTGTTACGTTTTTCTTAGTTTTAGGCTACCTTATGGTTTATTTAGATTCCTAATATGTTGAATTAAATTTCTAAATTTTCAAAATTTATTTGATAATTTTTTTAGGAATTATTCCTGAAATTTGTCTTAGTTTATTACTACAGGTTTTGATTTTGTTGAGTTCAAAAATTAAGCCTTTTAATTTTTTTTGTGTGGTTTTGGGTTGATAAGAGTCTAGAAAATTAGGTTTTACATTCTGATTAATTTCACAATTAGTTTACATATGTATTTTATTCTAATTTGTTTATTTATTTAGTTTCATATTTTATTTTCTGTTAGTATTTTCTGTAGTTATTTTTCGTTTTATTTTTTCTAAAAATGATTAAATATATTTCTAGGAGTATAAATTTATGCCTTTAAAGATTATTAATTTAGGTGGTTTTCTATTATTTTTTATGTTGATTTTCTATTTGTTATTTTCTGTTGCGATTTGGGTTTAATATTGGGTTATAATTTTTGTTTCTGATTTTTTAGAAACTTTTAGTTGATATTTTTTGTTTTAGTTTCCACAATTTGGCTCAGAATGTTTTGAAATATCTCTAATTAATTTTCAAATTTTTCTTTGTTTAATTCGGCATGTTTAAGTAATTAAAAGAAAAAGTAAAAAAAATTTAAAGTTGTGAATTTAAAACTTGCATATCATCACATCTTTTGTTCATGGGATCGGCCATTATTTTCCTACAATAAGTCTTATCTATAAATCAAGGTAGTATTTTAATTTGTACCTCGATGACAAGCTTTATAAATTTTGCTGTTGTTGTTAGGGAAATAAATTAATTGTTTTCACCTATTTAGTTTACCACTTTTATTATTTTCTTTTCTAACTTTAGTGGTCCTTTTTTTTTGTAGATATATTTAGTTTATGAGATTAAAGAGTGGTTGCATCATCAAAGAAAAAAAACAGGAGCATATGTTTGAGGAATTTGAAAGCAAAGTAAGTGATTCTGAATCTACAAGCTTGAATTGGTAAGTTCCAAAAATATTAAAGTTGAAATGAGTACTTTACGTGAACTTGCTGCACCTGACTTGAAAACACAACCTTTGTCAATTACTTATCCTGTATTATATCAAGCACTTAAACTAAGTTCTAGATTTGTAAACTTGCTACCTAAGTTCGTGGTCTACCGGGTGAGGATCTATATTGTCATATTAATGAGTTTATTATTACATGTTCAACCATGCTGTAATTCTCTTACCTAAAGCATGCATAATTAAGATTAATTTAGTAAAATTATTAGGCATGTATCAGTGAGTCGTGCTAAGTGACTTCAAAAAGATTATTAATTTTTGAATTGAAAGGCATGCCCTATTTATTTTCATCATTGAAGGGAGTGTGATTGTGCGAATTTCATGAAGCAAATGAAAATACTAACGGGTCACATCTAGCCCATGCAAAAGGTGGGAGTTAGAGGAGAAATTACTTTCAAGTGTGGAAAAAAATATATACAGTTAGACTGAGAGTGATGTATGTCCCAAGCGTCTAAGCTAGGACTCAATTCAAGAGTGAAAGCTTACAATCCAAGAAAGAATACAATCATGGGAAAACAGGGAAAATGGGCACATAATATGTTGGTTGTGAGGCAACAAACATGTGAGGGAGGAATGGAACTTAGAATCAAGTGATTCTAAGTGGGAAAGCAAAGGGAATTTGATGTGAACTGATGTATATCACAAGGGATGGAAATACCCAAACTATAAACCACCAAGAACATGAAGCAAAGGGGGGAAACTTCACGAAATCAAGGTGACACAGTCGTGCCACTTTTCGGTTTTGTGAAACCGTGAATTCCCATTTTGCACGGTTGGAGGTGTTTGGAAGTTTGGCTTGATGCTAGACCTTTTAAAGGTAATCTAAGCCTAGAACATGCATGGGAATGGATTTGTGTATGGTTTATATTTGAGGGAAAGTGGAAGGGAATCAAAGATAAGATTTACTAACCCAAAATTAAGCTAGCAAACTCACTTTAACTCTATTTGAATCCTTAAGATAAAACACTAAATTGGGTAGAACAAAACTTGAAGAATGGATACAGAAACACCACCGAACTCAAGTTTAGGGCCCTTAAACAATGATTAAGATATAGATATCACCACTTAATCATGTTTAAGACTTCACTTGAACACCACTTAGTTCGGCCTAAACTAAGATAAGTAAGTTAAGTATTTGGGGGTGTGCCTAAGCACGAAAGCAACAATGCTCTCAACTTTTATTTGATTCAAATCTGGTTGTTGTTTGATACAAGGGGCGTGCAAGCCTTTTAAAGAGAGCTAAGCTAGCTAGCAAGCACCTCTACCTTTCTTACTAGTTAGGAAAGGTATTAAGAACTAATACAAGCTGATTTGGGCTTAAACTAAGTACTTGCTTGCTTAACTAATCTAATACATTCTAAACATGAAGTAAAACAGTACTAATACTTTTTATACAATCATTTACTCATAAACAAAGCCTAAACATGCTAAAGATTTGCTGAATTCACATTGGATAGCCAAAAAGCAATTGTTCCTTTACGGCTAGCCAATCACACGCAAGAGACCAACTTTGCTGCTTTGTTTCTTCATTGGTTGAACATTTCAAGACACCACCCTATCAAGAGAGGGCCTAGGGACGTGTACCAAGACTAGCAAAGTGTGCCAAGATGCTTGTAAGTTGATAGATTTTGGCTGAAGCTTAGAATAATTCAGATTGTACTAAACCGGGTTTAGGAGCAAATTCTGGCCGGTTTTAGGACAAGAATTAAGCTTATCAAAATTGAGTATGATTGTGTTTTCAGGCCATGGCGGGTAACTTTGGGATGTTTATAAACCCCTCCATAAATAAATCAAGGTTATGATATGTTTAAGTAGTGTAATTAGGCTTAAACATTTTACCGCATAGATTAGAGCCTAATCTGACCGGTTTGGGAAAAGTCCTTGATCTCTCATCCTCTTGTGGGTATAATTGAAAACTAATGCTTGGAACTGAAATTAGACATCATGATAATTCCAAAAATGTATAATTTCATGACTTAAGTCATCATATGGCTTAAGTTATAAGATGATCAAAACCATGCATAATCTGGTCCTGCGAGGCAGTTTTGACACCTTGGGTTTAATTGCTAATTTGAATGGCCAAATGAAGTCCAAATTGGATGAAACTTGATTTTTTGGAAAGATGACATCTTGAACTTCAAATCCATCAAACAATATTAGACTTAAACCTTGAATATGCTTGATGAATTTTGCACACAAAAGCGGGTTAGTGCTGGAATGAACCCTTGCCCTGCAGTTTCAAAGCTTAAACAAAACTTGGATGAATTATTCATCCTTTAACCAGCATAATAAACTTACCTAATTGATTTGATTCCTTTTGAATCAAAGGTGATGGAGGGATTCTGTCAGAGAGGATACGGGAATTGAAGGAAGACGCAACTTATTGAAGGATATTATGGAAGTCCTTAAAAATTCAAAAATGATTTTCAATGGAAAAAGACAAAAAAAGAGGGGAGAGACATTACATTGGGAATAACCTAGAAAGGTTAGGAAAAATCCATGATAAGAAGACGACGGAGTCCCATCTAGCCAACCTAATGTTGATGCTCAAACAAGTCAAGGGAGTCTTAGTTCATCAGCCAAAGTCTAAGAAATGTCCTGCATTTTGCTTGGGACACAAACAATTTCATTTGGGTACAAAACAGTTTACAAACCCCAGTTTTGTCCTCGTGATTACTTAGACCTCCTTGAGCTTTAAGTCCATAATTTTTGCATATCTTCGCTCTCCAAGATGTTAGCTACCTGGTCCAACCAAGAAAATCAAGTTAAATCAAGTGCATATTGAAGAACCAGGCCTAGTTTGCAAACCTTGCTGAATTGAGCCCAGTTCTGCCTGATTTTGTTTTGCTAAGTTTTAGGCCAGTAAAAGTTGATTCAAACTCATCCTGAGGTTTCCCCTCAAGTAAGGAAATCTAGCCTAAATCAATTCCAAAGCAAGGAAATGCAGCAACCAAAAACTGGCCAAAATCGGTATCTTGCACCTGATTGGCTGTTGTGGTGGTTCTACTCTCCTTTTGCCATCCAATTAAGGCCAAGTAGCATCATTGGTAGTTAAAAGTAGATTGGAGCACAATCATGAGCCTTTATAGCCTAGCCAAGTGCAAGTCCAATGAGAATTAAGGAGAGAAAGGCAAGGATTTTCCTATTAGCTTGCCATAAACTACATGCTGCCAGCAGCATTTTCCTATCTCCTCCATGTGTGAGAAGCCTTCTTAAGGCTAAATGAAAAGCTTAGGAAAAGTTTAGGCTTTAATCTTTTGCTTTACAAGACTCATTACTTGTAATCAGTTTGCTTAATCATGCTTTGTATCTAAACCAAATGTAAGCTAGCTTTATGCATGGTTAGAGGTTTCCTAAGCATGAAGAAACCTCCTAATCTTTTTCCTAGGGCTTGGATGTGTATGAGCTAGGCAAGTGGCTCTCATTGTAATCAGTTTGCTTTAGACTTTGAATGAGAAAGAGATCATTGCTCCTTTGAGTAACTGAAACTCTTACTTGCTTATCCTAGGTTAGGCTAAGTTAGGTGGTGATCAAATGAGTCTTAGCTGTTAATTAGGTGGTGTTTCTTTATCCTAATTGAGGTTAAGGGTCCTAACCTTGAGCTTGGTGGTGTTTTTTGTGTCCAAGAATCAAGTTTAGTTCTATCTTTCATCCCTTTTTCCTTTCAGATTCACTTAACCTCAAAGATGAGTTCTTGTTATTATTAGCTATTCCTTCCATTCTTTTGAGTGTGAGTTGAGTTCATTGGTGCATCCATCAAATTTGGTATCAGAGCTAAGTTTCTCCTTGGCTTGGAAACCAGACCCAGGTCCTCGAATCAATCTAGACACATTCCCTAAACACATTCCACAGATTAGCCCCATACACTCCCTGGTTTCACCATGAGTTCTAGTATGAGTTTAGAAGAGAAACTCGAAGTAGTTTTTGTTCGTACCAAAAATGTGTGATTTTTATAGTATCTTTCTGCCTAATTTATGCTCGAAATAATTCTTATCTTTAGGTTTTTATTTGATTTGATTTGATTTTACAGATATTGAATAATTTAGGAATAATGCCAGGAAAAGATAAAAGAATGCTGAAAGCTAAAGATTTGGGCCAATTATATTCAAACCCGAACCAAACAACAACTAAAGGGAAAAAAAAAAGCAAACAAAACACCAGCCCAGCATCGCGTGCAACGCACATGAGCCCGACACGTTTCCCCCCCATTTCTTTCTCTCTCCTCTTAGGTCTTCTATGCCCAATTCCCATACCCCTAACCCCCATCCCCGTTTGCTTCTTCATCTCCTCCTCAAACAACCACAACCATTCATCTTATCCACTCCACATAGCGCTGGTTTTTCTTTCTCCTCCTTCAATGCATCATTCATGGCGCCCGTTAGCCATCATCTCACGACCATTTCGATGGACAAGCAAGGGGGCGTTTTTGGAAGCTTCAAAAGGAGGTCGAGCAGCAGAGAATTGGGGGGGGGGGGAATTCTAGAGTAACGGTTGATTTTCGTTTCCAGATTTCATTAGGTTTAGAATTTCAGTTTTAGGGTTTAGTTCAGTTTCGAATTTCTCTATTTTCTATTTGTAGATCTGATTTTGAATTTGGGAGTTTCATTTGCATTGGTTCGAATCCTTCAAATTTGTAGTTGGAGTTAGTTCGCTTGAATCAAAACTTATGCTTTTTGGGTTGAATTATGTATCCCCTGTTATTCGCTGTTTGCTGATGCCCTTGTTTCCCCTCTCCTTTATTTCGAATTCTCCATCTTTGGGTTGTCCATAGTTCGAATTCTCCTTTCCTGTTCGTTTATCTATTTCTGGCTGGTTTAGGAAGTTCGGTTGTTGGTTTGATTGGGAATTGTAGTTGAATTTGGCAAATCAATGCCTTGAGTTCATTTGCTTTGTTTTTCATTTGCTTCGCTTGTTGGTTTGGCTTTGAATGCATAATTTCATGAACCAGTTACAACTAAGTGTTGATGAGTTCAAGTCGTTTGCAATTTGGAGCTGCTTATTGTGGCTAGATTATGTTTAACAATGACAAAATTAAACTGTGCACGTTTATTATTTGAGGAATAATTTGACTTTGGAGTTGGTTAGTTAGCATTAGTTTTAAATTAGTTTAGCAATTTGGCAACCTAATTTTACAACTATCCCTGAGGACGATACCCGTAATTCGTACAACGATAAACCATATGCTTGCAGAAAATCACAACAGTCAAGCCATTTCTACGTCCAATCAAGAGGTTAAAGATTCTAATCAAGAACTTAAGGTTCAAAATGAATATTTAAGAAGGCAGGTTGGTGAGTTTATGAAACAAAAGCAGAAAATGCATGCTAAACCTACCCAGGCTGATCATAGTGAGGAAGAAGTAGAAGCAAGCAATCCCCTAAGTTCATCGAGTGAGGATGAACCTTTTAGGAGAACAAGGGGGGAACAAATACCCCAAGCCAAGTCTAATGATTTTAGAGTTGAGATTCTTGAATTTGAAGGCCAGCTTGATCTAGATGAGTTCCTTGAATGGATGTATACTGTTGAACGTATCTTTGAGTATAAGGACGTTCCTGAGGATAAGAAAGTCAAGCTGGTTGCTCTTAGGCTTAGGAAGTATGCCTCATTATGGTGGGCTAACCTATGTGCCAAGAGAGTTGGAAACCGAAAGAGCAAAATCAGAACTTGGGAGAAGATGAAAGCTAAGCTCAAGTCACGGTTTCTACCCCCTACCTACATCCAAGATAGTTACTCGCAACTCCATAATCTTACTCAAGGCAGCCTCAATGTTTAAGAATACTCACATGAGTTTGAGAAACTCATGATCAAGTGTGATATTTAGGAGCCAGAAGAGCAAACCATAGTTAGGTGCTTATGATGGCTTGAACCTAAGTATGTTAATGTGGTTAAACTCTAACAATTTACTACCTTTTGTGACATATGTGTCCTTGCTCACAAGGTTGAGCAACAAAGAAGAGCTAAACCCTTTAAACATGAGTTTTCCAAACCTTCAACCCAGAACCAACCCTTTAACGAGGTGAGTCCCATTTCCACACCTAAACCCACGGTTCCACCTCCATTCAACCCACAAAGAACCCAAACTCCACAAAAGCCTCAACCACCACAAAATAGGCCTAATCCTAGTCCCCTAAGTACTAGAAAATGCTTTAAGTGCCAAGGACTTGGACACATTACCACGGACTGCCCAAATAGAAAGGTGATCACCTTAGCTGAATGGGAAGCCGTGAAAAATCATGAGATTGAGGAGGAAAATGAGGAGTATGTAGAGGGGTGATCTTGAGGAAACTCAAGAGGAGGTAGAGGAGGAAGCATATGAGGGTTCTAAGTGGCCAAAAAGGTGCCAAAGATGATCAAAGGGAAAACATATTTCACTCCTGGTGTACGGTTCAAGGGACAATTTGCTATATGTTCATAGATGGAGGGATTTGTGCCAATGTTGTTTCTCTTAGCATGATTGAGAAACTAGGCTTGCAAGCTGCGACCCATCCCCATCCTTACAACATCCAATGGCTTAATCAAAGCAAGGGGTTACAAGTTAACTCCCGATGCCTCATTTCATTCTCCATTGGAAAGAACTACTAGGATGAGTTATGGTGTGATGTTATCCCCATGGGTGCATGCCATATCTTGTTAGATAGGCCTTGGTTGTATGATAGGAAAGTGATGCATAATGGATTCTTGAATACATACTCCTTTTCCAAAGGAGGGAAAAAAATCACCTTGGTTCCTTGATCCCTGTCCGAGCTCCACAAAAGCAAACGCCAAAAACGGCATGAACATTTTGATTTACTTCTTACCATTATTGAACCTCTTTTAAAGGCCTGATACCATGAGTTTAAAGCTTTTAAAGAGTGGATTTGAATGTTCAAGAGGAAGCAGAAGCTCTCTTACCGAGCCACCCTGTAGCCATTTCCCTAATCCACTAATTCAGTCACTTGTTTCCAAAGGAGATACCCATGGGTTTGCCTCCTAAAAGAGATGTCCATCATCACATAGATCTTATTCTAGGCTCTATCTGTCCAAACAAGCCACCTTATAGGATGAATCCTAAGGAAACCACGAAGATTGAAAGGTAAGTTGAGGAACTAATGTCAAAAGGGCTAGTTCGTGAGTCTTTAAGCCCTTATGCCATACCAGCTTTACTAGTTCCTGAGAAGGATAACAGCATGCATATGTGTGTAGATAGTAGAGCCATTAACAAGACTACCATCAAGTATAGGTACCCTATTCCTGGACTTGAGGATATGCTAGATGAGTTCCATGGCTCTCAAGTATTTTCAAATATTCATCTTCAAAGTGGATACTACCAAATCAGAACAAGAGAGGGAGAAGAATGGAAGACCACGTTTAAGACTAAAGGAGGGTTATATGAGTGGCTAGTCATGCCATTTGGTCTTTCTAATGCCCCTAGTACATGCTTGAGGTTAATGAATCAAGTATTCATACCTTTGGGAAATTTGTGGTTGTATACTTCGATGACATTTTGATCTATAGCAAGAATGAGCAAGAGCATCAAGATCACCTTTTCTAGATTATGCTAGTTCTTGAACGTGAGAAATTGTTTGGAAACCTAAGAAATGTACCTTTTTCACACATGGGGTGACTTTCTTGGGTTATAGATAAGCTAGAAGAGAGTTTGAGAGTTCAAAGGAGCTAAGGCTCTACTTCATTCAATATTTCATCCCAAGTGTTCGTACAAGGGAGCTTGAGGGCTTATATAATCCCTCACTAACACGAAATATTAGCCACAAATTCAAAATAGCAAGCTAAACTAGGTACATTTCGAAAATCCAAAACAAGCTACAAAAGGAGAGATGGAACCGTGGCTTGACAACACTTCATTATTGATCTTGAGGATGAGTTGTCGACTTGGAAAGCTTGGGGGGCCTCAATCAGCTTCAAGTACACTAATCAAGTCATTTGCAAGTGGATTAGACCTAGATAATAGCAAAACACCTCAAAAAGAACACCATGGCAGTCGGCTGCCCTTAACCGGGTAAAGGGATTTTCAACCCTTAATTTGCTGGTTAATAGCTCCACAAGTGTGTAATTTGGCTAAGTTTTTTTATGGCCACTTGATAATACTTTTAATGTACTTTCAAACCATAAAAGTTTCAGTCCAAGTGGGGGAGCTTTGGGCGTCCAAACAGATCCATTTCCAGAACTGGGCAGAACTGAAACAATTTTGAGCACTTGACTTCAACGACTAATTTGAGGTAGCAAATGACCTCCAAATGACTTGCAATTGGTCTTATTGGAAAGAGCACATCTTAAAATTAAACTTAGGCCTCCTACAACCCAATCATACCCTTAGGAAGATCAAGAAATAGCGTGCACAAAACCAAGTTTGTGCATAGGCCTGAAACCGTGGCTGGGCAGAAATGTGTCTTGGCATGCAAAGCTGATTTCTTGGACTTTACTCATGAGAATCGACTCTGTTGGACTTCCTTGAGGGCTTGTGATCATGCTCATGGATGGACCTCCATCACAAAGTATAAGCATAACAAAGGCGTAGGAAGAATGACTCATAACTTAATCATCTGACCTTTGATTGAGACTCAAAACCTCAATATAGAAATTGTGGGAAGTCCTAAAAATATTTCATTTAGAACACCAAGCTTGATTCCCTCAATAGAATTCCCAAAATGAGGCTAGAATCAAAGCATGTCAGTTTTGGTCCATTCTGCGCAGTTTCGGTAAAACGACTACAACTTTTTCCATAGACCTTCGATTAAGGCGATTCAAGAGCCCTTTGAAAGCTAACACACTTATATCTACCCACTAAAAATCATAATTTTTGGTTGGGCCGTGTATTACCAGTTTATTGCCAAAGTCTGCCCTATTTTCTTGAAATTTTTAGCCCTCACTGTTTTAGCTTTTCCCTCTCTTTTCACACAAATTCTCAACATAAACCATTCTTTAAAAGCATGTAAGCAAGCTTTGGTCCATCCCAATAGCATACAAAATCACCAAACTCAAATTCACTTCATAATCATATCCAAAAGAGATAATTTTTCAATCAAATACCCGCATAAACCAAGCTTAAGGCTAAATTAATCCAAACCATGCATTATTGGCCAAAACCCAAGTTTATGGCCAACTTGGACTCTCTTCAACACATGTGAAATCAACAAAAACATCAACATAAACACCAATATATTGGAAGATGACCAAATCAAAGATAAAACAATCAAAATCCAACACTTTAACATTAAGCTTACATGATCAAAGATTACTCACTTTGATTGCAAATAAGTTGGGATGGAGATGAGGTTTAGGGGTTTTGATGATTGATGGGATCCTAGCCACAGAAGATCTTGTCCATGATGATACAAGTCCTACACGTCCAAGAACAAGGTCTCAAGTGAAGAAAATGGCTCAATTGTTGCAAGAAAGTGAAGCTAGCACAAACGGGTTCACTAGCCTCAAAGTGCCCGGTTTTGTGCATTCGATTTCCTAAGCTACATTGTAGCTTATGACTAACATTTTTGCATTTTTGGAATCCTTTTGATGTTGTTTTGCAGGTCCATGCATGAGTTTCAAGTCATACCCTCAAGAGGATTGAAGATCAAGGTCAATTTCCAAGCTACTCTATTTTGCCCCGGTTTTGCACGGTTAGAAATATTAATTTGATTAACCCTCAAAACCCTTTTGTAACATTGATTTTCTGGAGGGGGGGGGGGATTATATACATCCTAAAATTACCCCCCCACCTTTAAAATCCCAGCCATGGTCAATTTTTCGATGCAAACAAAACGCATCAAAAACCGGCCAGCAAAGCTTGAACCCGGTTTTAGAGAACCAGTTTTTCTTTCCCTTCAAACCAGCCAGCCAGCCCCTTTGCAAGTGGATGGGCACACTCTCCAACTTTGGCACACACCCCTAACTACTCTAGCATTGGCTGCCCCTTGAAGAAGAAACCAATAGAAGCTAGACAAAGAGATGAATGGTGCCGTGTTGTGATTGGCCAGCCGCAATCTTCCATGCAAATTTCGGCTAGCACATGGTCTTCTAGCCTTTGCTGAATGTTTAAGTGTGTAAGCAAGTATTAAAGGTTGTATAATTATCCTAGACAATATTTTACTTCATGTTTGTGATGTATTAATTCTAGTTAATGATGTTTGTACCTAGATTAGCTTAACTAGTTGTATTAACCACTAAACGTTTCCTTACTAGGAAGGAAAGGGGAGGGGGACGTGTAATAGCTAGAAACCTTGACCATTTTGCTGCTTCATAAAAGCTTTCAAAGGCCATAGTTTCATTTCATAAGTTGTTGAATGAAAATCAAAGTTTGAGAGCATTTGCTTTCTTCTTCCTAAACTCTTGCTTGCTTATCCTTAATTAGGGCAATTAAGGTGGTGTCCAAGTGAGTCTTAACCTTGATTAAGTGGTGATTCTGTATCTTAATCAAGATGAAGGGCCCTAAGCTTGAAGATTGGTGGTGATTCTGTATCCAATCTCAGGTTTAGTTCTATCCTATTCTAGATTCATCTCCATGATTTGCTTAGTGAAGTAATTAGCTTGGATTAAGAGTTAATTGGTTTTACTTAGCTAATCTTCCACAACCATTCAATTCCCCACTTCAAATACTCTCTTTCACATCCATTTTCACCATTTACCATTCACCAAAAGAAGCAAAAACCGAAGAAACCTACAAGAGCTTTCAACCGTGCTCTTTTCTTTCATTCACGGTTTTCTGGACAGCAAAGTACATAGGCACGACCGTGCCACCTTGGCCGTGACCCAATCTTAAGTTTTTCACTTCCATTTTATGTGAGTTAGCTTGGGTAGTGATTTCCCTTGACACTTACATCATATTTGGTATCAGAGCTTCGGTTTCTCCTAGGCCTTGAGTACCCTTTCCACTTCCACAAATCATTCCACTTCCCCTATCTCACAAATTCAGTTAACCCTTTATTTTTACAACCTATTCTACCATGACTTCATCTAGTATATCATTGGAAGAAAGGTTTGAAGCCTTGATGAAGCAGAATGAGTTCTTGGCTAGCAAAATTCGAGAAGATTCTCAAAGAAACCAAGAAGCTCAGGCACAGAATGAGCATCTTCGAAAGTAGTTGGGTTCTTTCATGAAGCAAAAGCAAAAGATGAATGAAGATACCCTTCAATCTGAACCAAGGGCACGTGAAGAAGTCTTCAGCCATGATATTGATTCCTCAAGTGAAGAAGAAGTGCCTAGAATGGTTAGAGGAGAACCACGGATGCAAGCTAACAACAATGATTTCAGAGTTGAAGTTCCTGAGTTCGAAAGTAAGCTTGATCCTGAAGAGTTTATTGATTGGTTGCATACAGTTGAAAGAGTCTTTGAATATAAGGATATACCTGATGATAAGAAGGTTAAATTGGTTGCCTTAAGACTTAGAAAGTATGCTTCTATGTGGTGGACAAACTTGAATGCTAAAAGGCTTAGAGAAAGGAAGTCTAGAATTCGAACATGGGAAAAAATGAAGTCTAAGCTTAAGGCACGTTTTCTTCCACCTACATATGTTCAAGATTGTTATGCTCAATTTCATAATCTCACCCAAGGTAATATGACTGTTGAAGAATATACCTGTGAGTTTGAGAAATTGATGATTAAATGTGACATTCAAGTGCCTGAAGAACAAACCATAGTTAGATACTTGGGTGGTCTTGATCCTAGGTATTCTAAAGTGGTAGAATTGCAAGCCTATACATCCTTTGATGATGTTTGTGTACTAGCTCATAAAGTGGAACAACAAAAGAAGGCTAAGCAACCCCACAAACCTTAAATTGCCAAGCCTTTCATTAGGAACCCACCCTTTAACAAGGGGAGTTCCAATCCACCCCAGAAGCCACAAATGCCCTTTCCTCCTAATCCACAAAGAACCGTAGCACCTCAAAAGGCTCCAGCAACCCCATATCGCCCTCACCCTAACCTAATGAGTAATAGAAGGTGTTTCAAATGTCAAGGTCTTGGTCATATTGCTTCTGATTGTCCAAACAGAAAGGTTATTACTCTAGCAGAATGGATAGCTGTTAAAGAAGACTTTGAAGAGGAGGAAAATGAAGAAGAAAATGAGCTAGAAACCGACGAGGCTCATGAAGAAGTTGAGGAAGAAGCTGATGAAGGTGAGATGTTGGTACTGAGAAGAGTTCTGAATGGCCACAAAAACACCAAGGATGAACAACGAGACAATATCTTCCACACCCGGTGTACAGTCCAAGGCAAGGTTTGTTCTCTAATTGTTGATGGTGGTAGTTGTGCTAATGTGGTTTCTCTTACTATGATTGAGAAGCTAGGTTTGCAAGCTTCAGCTCATCCACATCCGTACAACATACAATGGTTGAATCAAAGCCAGGGTCTTCAAGTCAACTCCCGGTGTCTTATTTCTTTATCAATTGGCAAGAGTTACCAGGATCAGCTTTGGTGTGATGTAATACCCATGGATTCTTGTCACATCTTGCTAGGCAGGCCATGGTTATATGACAGGAAGGTTATGCATGATGGATTTCTTAATATCTACTCCTTATTCAAGGAAGGCAAGAAGATCACTTTGAAGCCATTATCCCCATCCGAGCTCCACAAAAATAAACCCACAAAAGGCCATGACCAATCTGGTTGCTTACTTACCTTTAGTGAAACTCTTTTGAAAGCTCAAAATCATGAATTCAAAGCTTTTAAAGAGTGGATCTTAACCCTACAAGATGAACCAGAAAACCCCATGCCAACTCACCCTTTTGCCAAAACACTCATCCAAACATTCTGTCATCTATTCCCAGAAGAGATACCATCGGGCTTACCCCCTAAAAGGGATATCCAACACCACATTGACCTCATCCCAGGATCCATTCTCCCTAATAAGCCAGCTTACAGAATGAATCCAAAGGAAACCATGGAAATTCAAAGGCAAGTGGAAGAATTGATGTCCAAGGGCCTTGTACGTGAGTCACTTAGCCCATGTGCCATACCTGCTCTATTGGTTCCCAATAAGGATGGTAGTCAACGAATGTGTGTGGACAGCAGGGCCATCAACAAGATCACTATCAAAACTCTTACTTGCTTATCCTAGCTTAGGCCAAGTTAGGTGGTGATCAAGTGAGTCTTAACTCTTAATTAGGTGGTGTTTCTATATCCTAATACAGGTTAAGAGCCCTAACCTTGAACTTGGTGGTGTTTTCTGTATCTAAGAATCAAGCTTAGTTCTATCTTTCATCCCTTTTTCCTTTTGGATTCACTTAAACTCAAAGCTGAGTTCTTCTTGTTCTTAGCTATTCCTTGAATTCTTTTGAGTGTGAGTTGAGTTCATTGGTGCATCCATCAGAAGGGAATTTGGAGAGGAAATAAGGACAAAGCGGTATTTTCACAAAAAAAGGAAGATGGGGATAAAATTTTCTAAAAGCAAGATGTTGAATATGGCATTGATTGAGGAGTCTTGTGATTGGGCAATAGAAGAGCAAAAGAATGATTTTCGTGCAAATTTAATGTTGGCAAGCATGCTACGAGGTACAACTTTCAAGAGACATAATGTCTAAAACACTCAACCTAACTTAAAGCCTAAAGCCTCAAACTTTCTTTCTCTTTTCTCCCCCCTTCCCTTTTCTCCTTCACTGCCGCCGACCGCAGCCAATCGTCGTTGCCTGTCCATTGAAGCCACCACTACTAGTTCTTAGAAAAGTCCGCCCTCTAAGTCTGCTTTCTTACACCCACTTTTTTCTTAGAATTTTAACATTTGAGTTATAGTTTCGAACCCTGAGTGGAAACACAAAACCTGAAAAATTTGCTGTTTTTAGTCATGCCTGGTAGAATAGTAGCACGGTCACCCCGTGCCATTAAGCACGCCCGTGCGACTCCCATTCTGTGTTCGTCTACTCGCTTAAGTGACCTTGTTCAAGCATGACTTCACCAAGCATGACCTTAGAGGAGAGGTTCGATGCTTTGATGAAGCAGAATGAGTTATTGGCTAGCAAAATTCGAGAGGACTCACTAAAGAATCAAGAAACTCAAGCACAAAATGAGTACTTGAGAAAGCAATTGCGTTCGGTTTTGAAGCAAAAGCAAAAACTGAATGAAGAAACTCTTCAATCTGAACCTAGAGGGTGTGAACAAGTCTTTAGCCATGAAGTTGATTCTTCAAGTGGAGAAGAACCAACTAGAATGATGAGAGGAGAGCCACGGTTTCAAGCAAATTCCCATGACTTCAGAGTGGAAGTTCCTGAATTTGAAGGTAAGCTTGATCCTGAGGAATTCCTTGATTGGTTGCATACTGTTGAGAGAGTCTTTAAATATAAAGACGTTCTTGATGATAAGAAGGTTAAATTGGTAGCCTTACGATGGAGGTCCATCCACGAGCATGATCACAAGCCCTCAAGGAAGCCCAAAGGACTCAAGTTTCATGAGTAAAGTCCTAGAAATAAGCTTTGCATGCCAATACACATTTCTACCCAGCCACGGTTTCAAGCCTGTGCACAAACTCGATTTTGTGCACGTTATTTCATGATCTTCCCAAGGCTATGATTGGGTTGCAAGAGGCCTACGTTTAAGTTCAAGATGTGCTCTTTCCAATAAGACCTATTACAAGTCATTTGGAGGTAATTTGCTACCTCAAATTAGCCGATGAAGTCAAGTGCTCAAAACTGTTTTAGTTCTGCCTAACTTTAGAAGTGGGTCTGTTTGGACGCCCAAAGCTCCCCCACTTGAACTAAAAATTTTATGGATTGAAAGTACATTAAAAATATTACCAAGTGGCGATAAAAAAACTCAGCCAAATTACACACTTGTGGAGCTATTAACCAGCAAAGTAAGGGTTAAAAATCCCTTTACCCGGTTAAGGGCAGCCGGCTGCCATGGTGGTCTTTTTGAGGTGTTTTGCTCTTATCTAGGTCTAATCCACTTGCAAAAGACTTGATTAGTGTACTTGAAGCTGATTGAGGCCCCCAAGCTTCCCAAGTCGACAACTCATCCTCAAGATCCATAATAAAGTGTTGTCAAGCCACGGTTCCATCTCTCCTTTTGTAGCTTGCTTTTTATTTCCGAAATGTACCTAGTTTAGCTTGCTATTTTGAATTTGTAGCTGATGTTTAGTGTTAGTGAGGGATTATATAAGCCCTTATGCTGCCTTGTATGAACATTTTTGATGAATTAATGATCAAAGTTGAGCCTTAGCTCCTTTGAAGTGTCAAACTCTCTTCTAGCTTATCTCTATCTTTGGCCGGGTAGGGTGGTGTTCTAGCAAGAGTCTTAGCTTCTTCTTGGTGGTGATTCTGTATCCAAGAGGTTGTTAAGGGCCCTAGCATAAGCCTTGGTGGTGATTCTGTATCCAAGAGTTTGTGTTAGCCTCGGTTTGTCCCACAAAGTTCTAGTTTGAGTTTGTGATTTAAAACCTTGCTGCTCTTCTCACTTCTTGCTTGCATTTCTGATTTCTCCTCACTTGACCTTCCCCTTGGTGATACATCATATTTGGTATCAGAGCTTGGTTTCTCCTTGGTCTGGTATTTGCCCCCAAACTTCCTAAGACACAAGCCCAAACATATCCTCAAAACGCAAACCACAACCGGTTGTTTTAGCCGTGACAAGCAGAAAGTTAGCATGGCCACCCCGTGCCCCCATAGCACGACCATGACACCTCCTTTCCAAGTTGTTCTACTCTAGTTCAAGTACAAGTGTTGCAAGCATGACTTTGGAAGAAAAGTTTGAAGCCCTCATGAGGAATTATGAAGCCATGAGGTTACAAAATGAAGAAATCAAGGGCCATAATGAGTATTTGAAGCGCCAACTTGGTGAGTCCATAAAGCAAAAGCGAAAGGAACTTAGAAACTCTCGTTCCTCCAACTCGTCCAAATCTGAGTAAGATGAGGACAACCATGATGAAGGCCATCACTTGAACTCTTCATGTGAGGAAGAGCCTTTTAGGAGGCCAAGAAGGAATGGGAGGAATGCATCTAACTTTGGACACATCAAGGTGGAGGTCCCGGAATTTAAAGGGAGGCTTGATCCCGATGAGTTCTTGGAATGGCTCCAAATCGTGGAGAGGATCTTCGATTACAAGGACATCCCGGAAGAAAAGAAGGTGAAACTTTTTGCTCTTAGGCTCCGTAAGTATGCTTCCCTTTGGTGGTCCAACTTGTGTGCCAAAAGAGCAAGACAAGGGAAGGGGAGGATTCGGACTTGGGAGAAGATGAACACCAAACTCACGGGTCGTTTCTTGCCACCCTCCTATCTTCAAGATAACTACTCTCAACTCCATTCCCTAACTCAAGGTAATTTGACTGTTGAAGAGTACACTAGAGAATTTGAGAAATTATTGATCAAATGTGACCTTAGAGAGCCCGAAGAGCAAACCATAGTGAGGTACTTAGGGGGACTTGATCTTAGGTATGCTCATGTGGTTGAGTTGCAACAATACACTACCTTTGATGAGGTGTGTGTTCTAGCCCACAAGGTGGAACAACAAAGAAAAACCAAGCTCTACAAAAGAGAGCCTCCTAAACCTTTCCCTAAGAGCCAACCTTTCAACAAGGGGAGCTCTTACCCACCTCCTAAGCCCTCGGTTCCTAGTCCCTTCCCTTCACAAAAACCCCAAACCCCTCAAAGGAACCACCCCCTTCAAACCAGCCCAACCCCCCTCCTATGAACAATAAGAGATGCTTCAAATGTCAAGGCCTAGGTCACATAGCCTCGGAATGTCCTAATAGGAGAATTATCTCCTTAGCGGAATGGGAGGCATGTAAGGAGGAAGAAGAGGAGTAAAAGGAAGTATACTTCATGGAAGAACAAGAGGAGGTTGTAGAGGAAGCGGATGAAGGAGAATTGCTTGTTTTGAGGAGAGCCTTGAATAGCCACAAAGGAGTCTTGGAAGAACAAAGAGAAAACATCTTCCATACAAGATGCACCATCCAAGGCAAGGTTTGCTCTCTCATCATAGATGTGGGGAGTTGTGCAAATGTTGCCTCCTCAAGCATGGTGGAGAAGTTAGGCCTTCAAGCTTCGACCCATCCCCATCCTTACAACATCCAATGGCTTAACCAAGGTAAAGGTTTACAAGTCAATTCGAGATGTTTGATTCCTTTTTCTATTAGCAAGAGTTATCATGATGAGTTGTGGTGTGACATCAATCCCATGGATGCATGTCACCTTTTGTTGGGGAGACCATGGTTGTTCGACCGAAAGGTGACGCATGATGGCCATTTGAATACCTACACCTTTCATAGAGATGGGAAGAAGATCACCCTTGCCCCCTTAAGCCCTTCCCAACTCCACAAAAGTAAGCCACAAAAGAACCAAGACCATTCTGATTTGCTCCTCACCTTTGTTGAGCCCCTTCTTAAAGCATCCCATCATGAGTTCAAGGCCTTTAAAGAGTGGATTCTCACCTCACTAGGAGAATCCGAAGCACTCCTACCATCACATCCCATAGCTATCTCACTCCTTAAACGTTTTGCCCATGTCTTTCCCAAAGAGATACCCACCGACCTACCCCCACAAAGGTGCATCCAACAGCACATTGATCTCATTCCCGAGGCCATACTTCCCAACAAACCGGCCTATAGAATGAACCCTAAAGAGACCATGGAGGTCCAAAGGCAAGTGGAAGAGTTGGTAACCAAATGATTAGTGAGAGAAAGCCGTAGTCCATGTGCGGTGCCGGCCTTGTTAGTCCCAAAGAAGGATGGGAGTATGTGAATGTGCATAGATAGTCGGGCAATCAACAAGATAACCATCAAGTATAGATATCCTATCCCACGGCTTGAGGATATGCTTGATTAATTACATGGCTCAAGTGTGTTCTCTAAGGTGGATTTGAGGTGTGGCTACTACCAAATTAGGATTAGAGAAGGAGATGAATGGAAGATGGCCTTTAAAACAAAGGGAGGCTCGTACGAGTGGCTAGTCATGCCATTCGAATTGTCTAATGCTCCAAACACCTTTATGAGGCTCATGAATCAAGTATTTCAACCATTCATTGGAAGATTTGTATTGGTATACTTTGATGACATCTTGATCTATAGCAAGAGTGAAGAGGAGCACCAAGAGCATCTAACTCAAGTCATGGAGGTTCTTGAAAGGGAGAAGCTTTATGGTAACCTCAAGAAGTGTACATTCTTCACTTGTGAGGTCACCTTTCTTGGCTACATTGTCACTAGCCACGACATCAAAGTGGATGAGAGCAAAGTTGAGGCCATTCGGACATGGCCCACTCTAAAGAGCATTCATGATGTGCGAAGTTTCCATGGGCTTGCCTCCTTCTATAGGCGGTTCATTAGAGATTTTAGCATTATCATGGCCCCCATGATCGAGGTGATCAAAGGCACAACCTTCAAGTGGAGCCCCAAGGCTTAGGAAGCATTCAACACCATCAAGTCTAAGCTCACCCAAGCCCCGGTCCTAGCCTTGCCATGCTTTGGCAAGGTATTTGAAATTTAATGTGATGTATCCGGGGTTGGCATTGGAGGTGTACTAAGTCAAGAAGGGTTGCTCTTAGCCTTCTTTAGTGAGAAACTTTATGATTCAAGAAGGAAGTATTCAACATATGATAAAGAGTTCTATGTGATTGTGAGAACTCTTGAGCATTGGAGTCATTATTTGGTGGCTAGTTGATGGAAACCCATCCAGTCCAGATCATGTTCATGAGGAGAATATTCCATCACGTCCAAGAACATGATCACAAACCAAGAGAATGGCTCTTTTGTTGGAGGAAGAAGAAGTT
>JACYFF010031957.1:63426215-63471370 GCA_017589665.1 Selenicereus undatus
GATCACAAACCAAGAGAATGGCTCTTTTGTTGGAGGAAGAAGAAGTTGGCACAAACGGGTTCACTAGTTTCAAAGTGCCCGGTTTTGTGCATTCGATTTCCTAAGCTACACTGTAGCTTATGACTAACATTTTTGCCTTTTTGGAATCCTTTTGGTGTTGTTTTTGCAGGTATAAAAAGAGTTTCAAGTCAAACATTCAAAGGGATTGGAGTTCAAGTCATTTTTCAAGTGACTCCAAATTTTGCCCGATTTTGCGCGGTTTGCAGTAACGAGTTATTTAACCCACAAAACCATGTCGAAACCTTGATCTTATTGAAGGGGGGGATTCTATACATCCTAAAACTACCCCCCCACCTTTAAAATCCCAGCCATAGCCATTTTTGCACTAAAATAAAATTGCATCAAAAAACCGAGCCAAACCGGTTCACCAAAACCGGTTTTGTCAAACCCGGTTTGTTTCTTCCCCAAATGGCCGGCCACCCTCTCCACATCCATGCTGCAAGTTGCTTCTCAAGATTGGCACACTCTTCAAGTTGTCTTGTAATGAGGAAGGCCTTGAAAAGAACAACCAATGAAATGAAGATTGGTGTCACCATGTGCTTGCTTGTGATTGGCTAGCCGTTTTCTTCTTCAACACACTTTGGCTGCCCATGTGCAAGTGGCCTTCAATCTCAGCATGGATTAGTATTAATCAAGGGCCTAAGTAATGTATAATCAAGCTAGGCAAGGGTTAGAGGCATAGTTTGATGTATTAGTTGTTAGTTAATCATGTATTGTTGTAACTAGTTGTATTAGTAGTTAATCTTGTCATTAGGTTAGTCCTAACACTTTTCCTCACTAGGAAGGAAAGTGATGTGGACCTTTCTTAGCCTAGTATTGTATTTCCAACTAGTATGTAAGGCCATTTTGGCCAAGGAAGAAGAATATCTCAGAATTTTTCAGCTTGAAAGCCTAGAGAGCTTATTTTCTCTCAAACACAAATCCTTGCTTGCTTATCTTAGTTTAGGCCAAACTAAGTGGTGTCCAAGTGAGTCTTAATCTTGATTAAGTGGTGATTCTGTATCTTAATCAAGCTTAAGGGCCCTAAACTTTAAGGTTGGTGGTGATTCTGTATCCAATCTTAAGTTTAGTTCTATCCTATTCTAGAATCATCTCCATGATATGCTTAGTGAAGTAATTAGCATGGATTAGTGCTTAATTACTTTTACTTTGTTAATCTTCCACTTCTACTCCCTTTCTTACCTAAAATACCATCTTACATAACCATTTTCAACATTTCCCATTCACCAAAAGTGGCCAAAAACGAACCCCAACTCAAAAGAGCCCAAACCGTGCCTTTTCTTCCCTCCACGGTTTTTGTGGGCAGCAAGTTGGCACGGCCAACCCGTGCCCATAGGCACGACCGTGCCACCTATTGCCGTGACCTTTTCTCTCCTTTTTCTTCTCCCTTTGGTGTGTGGTGGCTTGGGTAGTGTTTTCCCTTGACACTTACATCACTAGTGAGTTCATATTGCATTCAGACCATGAGGCCTTGAAGTACATTCAAGGGCAACACAAACTCAACTCACGGCATGCCAAATGGGTGGAGTTCCTCCAATCTTTCTACGTCACCATCAAGCACAAGTCCAAGAAATTGAACCAAGGAGCCAATGCCTTGTCAAGAAGGCATTTACTTTTGTTCGAACTTGATTCATGCATCCCTGGGTTCGAACATTTGAAGTCCCTTTATGAAGATGATGAAGACCTTGGAGAGCTCTACAAGGATTGTAAACGGCACCCAAAGCGAGATTTCTTGATTCAAGATGGGTTCTTATTCAAAGGCGCTCGGCTTTGCATCCGTAAATGTGGAACTAGGGAGTTGCTCATTAGGGAGGTTCATGGAGGATCCTTGGCCGGCCACTTTGGGGAGAACAAGACTCTTCTCATGTTGAAAGAACACTACTATTGGCCAAGAATGAGCAAGGATGTCCAAGATGTAGTGAAGAGGTGTGCTACTTGCTAAGTAGCCAAGAGTCACTTGCTACCTCATGGACTCTATATGCCCTTGCCGGTTCCCCCCCCCCCCCCATGGGAAGATGTGAGCATGGATTTCGTGCTGGGGCTACCAAGGACACAAAGAAGCAAAGACTCCATCTTTGTGGTTGTCGATCGCTTCTCAAAGATGGAACACTTCATCCCTTGTGCCAAGACAAATGATGCTACCTACATAGCCGAGTTGTACGTCAAGGAAGTAATGAGGTTGCATGGCATTCCAAGGTCCATAGTTTTGGACCGAGATACCAAGTTCCTTAGCTATTTTTGGGTGACACTTTGGAAGAAGATGGACACCAAGCTCAAGTATAGCACTACTTGTCATCCCAAATGGATGGCCAAACCAAAGTCACCAACCGAACCTTGGGAACTCTCCTGAGGGTCTTGGTGAAATCCAATGTTAAGGCTTCGGATTTGCTCTTGACACAAGCTGAATTTGCTTACAATAAGGCGCCAAGCAAAGCAAGCGGTTTGTCTCCCTTCAAAGTCGTCTATGGAGTGGATCCTTTTCGTCCATTTGATCTTATGCCAAGAGGGATGAATGAGAAGCCAAATATGGAGGCTAGTAAGAGAGTGGAGGAGATCCAAAAGCTCCATGAGTTGGTCAAGTCTAAGATTGAGAAGGCCAATGCATCCTATCAAGAACAAGCAAACAAGCATAAGAAGAAAATGGTGTTCCATCCCGGGGACATGGTTTGGATTCACTTGAGGAAGGAAAGATTTCCTTCAAAATGCAAGAGCAAGTTGATGCCAAGGGTGGATGGCCCCTTTGAAGTCTTGGAAAATATCAATGACAATGCGTACAAGATCAATTTGCCCGTGGACTATGGAGTTTCGGCCACTTGCAATGTAGCCGATTTAAGTCCCTACATGGAAGATGAACATCTAGACAATTTGAGGGCAAATTCTTCTCAACAAGGGGAGGATGGTGGAGGTCCATCCATGAGCATGATCAAAAGCCCTCAAGGAAGCCCAAAGGAGTCGAGTTTCATGAGTAAAGTCCTAGAAATCAGCTTTGCATGCCAATACACATTTATGCCCAGCCACGGTTTCAGGCCTGTGCACAAACTCGATTTTGTGCACGTTATTTCATGATCTTACCAGGGGTATGATTGGGTTATAGGAGGCCTACGCTTAAGTTCAAGATGTGCTCTTTCCAATAAGACCTATTGCAAGTCATTTGGAGGTCATTTGCTACCTCAAATTAGCCGATGAAGTCAAGTGCTCAAAACTGTTTCAGTTCTGTCCAGTTCTGGAAATGGGTCTGTTTGGACGCCCAAAGGTCCTCCACTTGAACTAAAAATTTTATGGATTGAAAGTAAATTAAAAATATTACCAAGTGGCGATAAAAAAACTCAGCCAAATTACACACTTGTGGAGCTATTAACCAGCAAAGTAATGGTTAAAAATCCCTTTACCCGGTTAAGGGCAACCGGTTGCCATGGTGTTCTTTTTGAGGTGTTTTGCTCTTATCTAGGTCTAATATCACTTGCAAAAGACTTGATTAGTGTGCTTGAAGCTGATTGAGGCCCCCCAAGCTTCCTAAGTTGACAACTCATCCTCAAGATCCACAATGAAGTGTTGTCAAGCCACGGTTCCATCTCTCCTTTTGTAGCTTGTTTTTAATTTCCGAAATGTACCTAGTTTAGCTTGTTATTTTGAATTTGTAGCTGATGTTTAGTGTTAGTAAGGGATTATATAAGCCCTCATGCTGCCTTGTACGAACACTTTTGATGAATTAATGAATGAAGTTGAGCCCTAGCTCCTTTGAACTCTCAAACTCTCTTCTAGCTTATCTCTATCTTTGGCCGGGTAGGGTGGTGTTCTAGCAAGAGCCTTAGCTTCTTCTTGGTGGTGATTCTATATCCAAGAGCTTGTTAAGGGCCCTAGCATAAGCCTTGGTGGTGATTCTATATCCAAGAGTTTGTGTTAGCCTCAGTTTGTCCCACAAAGTTCTAGTTTGAGTTTTTGATTTCAAACCTTGCTACTCTTCTCACTTCTTGCTTGCATTTCTGATTTCTCCTCACTTGACCTTCCCCTTCGTGATACATCACCTTAAGACTTAGAAAGTATGCATCTATGTGGTAGACTAACTTGTGTTCAAAACGGCTAAGAGAAAGGAAATCAAAAAATCGTACATGGGATAAGATGAAATCCAAACTCAAGGCTCGTTTTCTACCACCAACTTATGTCCAACATTGCTGTTCTCAACTTCATAACCTTAGCCAAGGCAATATGAGTGTTGAAGAATATACGTGAGGGTTTGAGAAGTTGCTTATTAAGTGTGATATTCAAGAGCCAGAAGAACAAACCATAGTAAGGTACTTGGGAGGACTTGATCACAGGTACTCCAATATGGTTGAATTGCAATCATATACTTCTCTTGATGATGTTTGTGTCTTGGCACATAAAGTGGAGCAGCAAAAGAAGGGAAGACCACCCTTTAAACCTCAAAACACACAGCCTTTGAACTGGAACTGAACTTTTAACAAGGGGAGTTCCACTCCTATTCCTAAGCCATAAAAACTATCCCCTTCTTTTCCACAAAGAACTCCAGCACCACAAAGAACCCAAGCACCTTAAAATAGGTCTAATCCTAACCCAATGAGCAATAGAAGGTGTTTTAAATGTCATGGGCTTGGACACATTGCTTCGGAATGTCCAAACAGAAAGGTAATCACTTTGGCTGAATGGGCAGCCGTGAAGGAGGATTTTGAGGAGGAAGAAAACGATGTTGAAAGTGAACTAGAACTTGAGGAAACTCAAAAGAAAGTTGTTGAAGAGGCTGATGAAGGTGAGCTCTTACTTTTGAGAAGATTTCTAAGCACGTAAAGAGGACTTAAAGATGAACAAAGAGAAATATATTCTATACACGGTGTACCATGCAAGGAAAGGTGTGCTCTTTGATCATTGATGGAGGGAGTTGTGCAAATGTAGTTTCTCTAAGCATGATTGAGAAACTAGGGTTGCAAACAATGACTCATCCACATCCATACAACATCCAATGGCTAAATCAAAGCAAGGGAATTCAAGTTAACTCCTAGTGGTTGATTTCTTTCTCCATTGGAAAGAGCTATCAATATGAGTTATGGTGTGATGTGATTCCAATGGATGCATGTCATATGCTATTACAAAGGCCATGGTTGTATGACTGAAAGGTTATGCACAATGGTTACCTAAACAACTGCTCCTTTACTAAGGATGGCAGAAAGATCACCCTAGCCCCTTTAACCCCATCCAAACTCCACGAAATTCAGCCAGAAAAAAGGCCCAAACAAGTTGATTGTTTATTGTCCGTAAGTGAGCCCATCCTAAAGCCTTCTCAACATGAGTTAAAGGCCTTTAAAGAGTGGATACTAAGCATGCAAGACGAACCAGAAAGTTTGATGCCCACTCACCCCATTGCAAGAACACTCGTTGAAAACTTCTGTCACTTGTTTCTTGAGGAGATACCTATGGGTCTACCTCCTAAGAGGGACATCCAGCATCACACTGATCTTATTCCAGGTTCCATCCTACCAAAACAAACCAGCATATAGGATGAATCCTAAAGACACCATGGAGATTCAAAGATGATGGAGATCCCTCCATGCCCCTTAATTTGGAACATCAAATAAGTAAGGGTAATCTTATTTTGCTACCTAAAGGATGAATAAATCATCTTTATTTTGTTTAAGACCTAAAACAACAGGTCATGGTTTGTTTCCAGTAGTAAACCCGATTTTTGAGAGGTTAATTACTTAAACCTGTTTAAGGTTTAAGTCCAATATTTCACATTGGAATTGAAGCTCAAGAAGTCAGCTTTCCAGAAAAGAAAGTTTCATCCTATGTAGACTTCATTTACCCTCCCAAATTAGCCAATAAAACCAAGATATATAAACTGCCAGTCGACCAGAATATACCCGGTTTTCGGTATATGATTTCTTAAGCTTAATGGTGGTTCAAGTCTTGGATTTTTACCTTTTTGGAATCCCCAAGATGTATACTTTTAGGTCCAAGCATTGAACTCCAATCACACCCAAAGGAACCAAAGAGATCAAGTAATTTTGTCAAACCTGCCATTTTTGGTCCAAAACTCCACGGTTAAATGTTTTAGTACAGTTAACCTACTTAAACATGGTTCAACCTTGATTTATTTGTTTGGGGGGGGGGGGGTTGCACACACCCTAAGGTTTCCCTCTATGGCCTGAAAACAAAATCATGCTCACTTTTGGTTGGGTTTACAGAAGTTAGAAAACCGGCCAAAAAACTGCCAAGAATCGGTTCAGCAGCACGGTTGGAGTTTTCCTCCTCCAAAGGGTTTCCTCCCTTCCAATGCTTAGTGGCACACGTCCCAAGGCTCTCCAGAAGGCCAATGATCTGCTGCAAAAAGAGTTGCTCTTGAAAAGAGCGTCCAATGGTAAGCAAAGGCAGCAAAGGATGTTCTTGAAGCTTATTGGTTAGCCAAAAAGGAGAAATCACTTTACGGCTGGCCAATCACATTTGTTTGCTAGATAAGCTGATTGTATTAGGACTAAATAAGCATGGTTATATTGTAAACATCTTGTATTAGCTTTATTGAATGTTTTGAATGTAATTTGTTTAAGTGAAAACTAGGTTAGTACATGGTTAGCACTAATCGTGTAGATTAGCTTAAGTTAATACCTTGTATTTAAGCAAACACATGGCCCCTTGTATCTAAGCAAACACATGGCGCCTTGTATCATATCAACCAGAATTTGAATCAAACCAAGTTGAGAGCATTTTGCTTTCGTGCATTCGTGCAGTGAAATACTAAACTTGCTTATGTTAAATAGGTCGATTAAGGTGGTGTTCAAGTGTAGTCTCAAACTTGATTAAGTGGTGTGTCTGTATCTTAATCATAGTTTAAGGGCCCTAAAATTTAGTTTGTTGGTGTTTCTATATCCGAACAAGGGTTTAGTTCTACCCATCTACCTTGATTATCCTTACGGGTTTGAAGAGTACTTAGCTAGAATTCAGATTGCAAAGCATGTGTTCTTGCTTTCTAGCGTGTGTTTTCATTTAATCCTTTGAAGATACATCAAGTTCCTTTTTATTTTCTCATTTAGAATCCCTTGATTCTAAAGTCCATCCCCCCTCACGTGTTTGTTGCCTCACAACCAGCATATTACCTGCCACTTTCCTTGGTTTTCCTTGATTGTATTCTCTCTTGGTTTTAAGCTTTCACTCTTAAATTGAGTTTTAGCTTGGACCCTTGGAGTCATACATCAAAAGACAAGTTGAAGAATTGAGGGATAAAGGCTTGATCCGTGAGTCCTTAAGCCCGTGTGCAGTTCCAGCTCTTTTGGTGCCTAAGAAGGATGGTGGAATGAGAATGTGTGTTGATAGCAGAGCCATTAACAAGATCACCATCAAGTACAGGTATCCAATACCTAGGCTTGAAGATATGCTAGGTGAGTTGTATGGCTGTAAGGTGTTCTCTAAGATTGATCTTCAAAGTGGTTACTACCAAATCAGAATTAGAGAAGGCAATGAATAGAAGACAACTTTCAAGACTAAAGGAGGGCTTCATGAATGGTTGGTAATGCCTTTTGGTCTTTGAAATGCACCTAGTACTTTCATGAGGTTAATGAACCAATTTTTTTGGCCTTACATTGGAAAGTTTGTGGTAGTATACTTTGATGATATTCTGGTGTATTATAAGAATGAGCATGAACATCAAGATCACTTAACTCAAGTTATACTTGTCTTAGACCTTATATTTCTTGGTTATATTGTTACTGCAGATGTGATGGATCTCCAAAGGGAAGATCAAGGGAGAATGAAAAATAGAATGCAAGTGAGAACTCGGATAGCTAACAAGCTTTAAAACCACAAACTCAAACTACAACTTAAGTGGGCTAAATCGAAACTAAAACAATCCTTCGATACTGAAACACCACCACGGCTTATGCTAGGGCCCCTAACGACCTCTTGGATACAAAAACACCACCAAGAAAAAGCTAAGACTCTTGCTAGATCACCACCCAACCCGGCCAAAGATAGAGATAAGCTAGAAGAGAGTTTGAGTTTTCAAAGGAGCTAAGGCTCAACTTCATTCAATAATCAAGCATAAGTGCCCATACAAGGCTGCTTGGGGGTTTATATAATCCCTCCAAAGTACAAAGTATCAGCTACAAATTCAAATTAGCAAACTAAACTAGATACATTTCAGAAATCAAAATCAGATGACAAAAGGGAAGACTAAACCGTGGCTTGACAACACTTAATTGATGATCTTGAGGTTGAGTTATCGACTTGGGAAGCTTGGGAGGCCATAATCAGCTTCAAAGTACACTAATCATGACATTTGCAAGTGGATTAAACCTTGATAAGAGCAAAACACCTCAAAAAGAGCAATGGTGCAGCCGGCTGCCCTTAACTGGGTAAAAGGGATTTTCTTCCCTTAATTTGCTTGTTAATAGCTCCTCATGTGAGTAATTTGGCTGAGTTTTTTTTATGGCCACCTTATAATATTTTTAATGTACTTTCAATCCATAAAAGTTTCAGTCCAAATGGAGGAGGTTTGGACACCCAACCAGACCCATTTCAAGAATCGGTCAGAACTGGGGCAATTTTGAGGACTTGACTTCAATGGCAGCTTTGAGGTAGCAAATTAACTCCAAATGACTTATAACTTGCTTTATTGGAAATAACACATCTTAAACTTAAACTTAGGCCTCCTGCAACCCAATCACACCCTTAGGAAGATTAAGAAATAATTTGCACAAAACCGGGCTTGTGCATAGGCCTGAAACCGTTAATAGACTGAAATGAGTCTTTATGTATGTCTCAAGGATATAAAGAAATATAGAAAAAACCCACCAAGTACACGAATTAAACAAGTGAAACAACAAGGCAATGGGGAGGCACGGTCGTGCTATGGTGCACGGTGTGGCCGTGCCAAAGTTTTGCCGAGCACGCCTGGTTTTGGCAAGTTTCACGGTTTGAGTTTAGATTTGTGTTTGGGGTGGAAGCTAGACCAAAGGGGGTAGCCTTAGCTTTGGTTAATCAATGTCATGGATGTATAGAGGCTTGTAAATGTATTGAATTGAAAGAGAATCAAAGTTAGAATTCACTAACTCAAAATTAAGCTAGCAAACTCACTTTCCTCTCTTGAAGCTGCGTAGATGAAGATGAAATGGATAGAACTAAACTCAATGTTTGGATACAGAAACGCCACCAAACAAAAGCTTAGGGTCCCTAATCTTTTAATAAGATACAGAAACACCACTTAAACAAAGCGTAGGACTTACTTGATCACCACCTTAATCGACCAAATTAAGGATAAGCAAGTGAAGTATTTGAAGAGAGAAAGCAGGAAGCTCTCAAATTGAAATTTCATTCAACATATGTTATCAAGCTGCAGAGGGCCGAGTTCCACTTTAGTTTACATGCATACAACCAAGCTAGCAAGCAAACACATACCTAGAGCTTTCCTTACTAGGAAGGAAAGGTGTTAGTTAGGCTAATCCATACGGTTAGGACTAACCGTGTACATAACAAGGTTAAAACAATCTAAATACATCCAAAGCATTAAATAAAGCTAGGCTAATGTTTATTACATTGTAATTAACTCATACTCAAGCTTAAACAATCAGAATGCTAGCTGAAATGTGATTGGTCAGCCGTAAAGAAAAGTCTTCTTTTTGGCTAGCCAATGGGATGCAAGAGACATATGAATTTGCAGCTTGATTCCTATTAGCCATTCTTCCCAAGGTTGCAGCCCATGATTGAAGCCTAGGGACGTGTGCCATGCCTTGAAGAGTGTGCCACACTAGCTGAAGTTGAGTAACCCACGGTTGAAGGCTGAAATGAACCGGGTTGGCTAAACCGGGTTCACGGCCATTTTAAGCTCGATTTTCTGAATTGGTTTAGGCTGAGCAAAAGTGAGTGTGATCTGGTTTTCAGGCCATGGGGGGAAAATTTGGGACGTGTATTAACCCCCCCAAAGGAATCAAGGTTATAGCATGTTTAAGGTAATTTAACTCAAACATTTAACCGCGCAGTTTAGAGCCAAAACTAACCAATTTGACAAAAGGCCTTGATCTCCCATCTTCTTGTGGGTATGAATGAAAATTAATGCTTGGACTTAAAAGTAGACACCATGAGGAATCTAAAAATGCAAAAATTCAAGACTTAAGCCACAATGTAGCTTAAGTAATCAGATGAACGAAACCGGGTAAAATCTGGTCCTTCAACCCGGTTGCATATCCTTGGGTCTCTTCAACAATGTGAGCCATTGCTGCAACTTTGGAGCTTGCATTAGACCTTATAAGACCTGTTGGACGTTCTTCCTTATCTATGGTGGTGGAGACTCCATCATCCCCCCCTTGTTGAGAAGATTTGATCCTCAAATCAGCAAGGTAATCATTATCTTGGTAAGCTTTCAAATTAGCTACGTTGAATGTGGTTGAAACTCCATAGTCACCTGGTAAATCAACCTTATAAGCATTGTCATTAATACGTTCAAGTACCTCAAAGGGACCATCAGCTTATGGCATGAGCTTGTTCTTCCTTTTATATGGAAATCGTTCCTTCCTAAGGTGAATCCACACGAGGTCTCCAGGTTAAAAAGCCACTCTGTTCTTATGTTTTTTTAGCTTGAGCTTGATATACTGCATTAGTCTTCTCAATCTTGCTCCTTACCAACTCATGAACCTTCTTAATTTGTTCTACCCTTACTGCTGCATCCGCACTTGGCTTTTGGTCTAATGGCCGTCGGGTGAGATCAAGTGGACTAAGGGGATCAATTCCATAGACCACTTTGAAAGGAGAAAACCAGTAGCCTTGCTTGGTGCCCTGTTGTAAGCAAACTCTGCATAGGGTAAAAGCAAATCCCAAACCTTGGCTTAGGGTTTAATGAAAGCTCTCAGGAGTGTTCCCAAGGTTCGATTAGTAACCTTAGTTTGTCCATCAGTTTATGGATGATAGGTAGTACTATACTTCAGTTTAGTACCTAACTTCTTCCATAATTTAATCCAAAAATGACTCAAAAACTTGGTATCCCTATCAGAAACAATGGACCTAGGAATACCATGTAATCTTGTCACCTCTTTGAAATACAATTCAGCAATATGTGTAGCATCATTAGTCTTGTTGCATGGAATGAAATGAGACACCTTAAAAAACCTATCAACCACAACAAAGGTAGAATCCTTGTTCCTTTGGGTTTTAGGCAATCCAAGAATGAAGTCCATACTTACATCAACCCATGGTGAAGTGGGAATAGACAATGGAGTGTATAGGCCTTGGGGTAGTGAATGACTTTTGGCAACTTGACAAGTCCCACACCTCTTGAGTATGTCTTGTACATCTCTTTTCGTAGCTGGCCAATAATAATGCTCTCTTAGCATGGCAACAATCTTGTTCTCTCCATATGTCCACCTAAAGATCCTCCATGAACTTCTCTAATTAGAACCTCTCTTGTGCTACACTTTGGTACACAACCGTGTACCCTTGAAAAGAAATCCTTCCTGAATAAGAAAATCTCCTTTGGGGTGTTTAGAACAATCAACATATAATTCCCCAAAGTCTTCATCCTTGTCATATAAAGTCTTTAGATGCTCAAAACCAAGTACACAAGCATCTAATTGGAATAGTAAAAGATACCTTCGAGATAGAGCATCTGCACCTTGATTGAGTTTTCCTGACTTATGCTTGATAGTGAAGTGATATGATTGCATAAACTAAACCCAATTGGCATGCCTTGAGTTCAAATTATGCTGCCCTTGTATGTACTTCAATGCTTCATGGTCAGAGTGTAAGATAAACTCACTTGCAATAAGATAATGACTCCAATGCTCTAAAATTCTCACAATGGCATAGAATTCTTTGTTATAAGTGGAGTACTTCCTTCTTGAACCACATAATTTCTCACTAAAGAAGGCTAGAGGTTTACCTTCTTGAGTAAGAACTCCAACAATACCAACACCAGAGGCATCACATTCAACTTCAAAGACTTTACTAAAGCACGGCAAGGATAGAACTGGTGCTTGAGTAAGCCTAGTCTTGATCTCTTCAAAGGCAGATTGTGCTTTTGATGTCCATACAAGTGATGTACCCTTGATAACTTCAGTCATATAAGCCATAATAGTGCTAAAACCACGAATAAATCTCCTGTAGAAACAAGCTAAACCATAGAAAGATCGAACATCATGTATACTCTTAGGTATAGGCCAACAAGACCGAATGGCTTCTACCTTGCTTTCATCTACCTTAATACCATCTTCAGTAACAATAAAACCAAGAAATGTAACGTTAGGAGTAAAGAAAGCACATTTCTTAAGGTTACCAAATAGCTCCTCACCTTCTGAGATAAGCATAACTTGAGTTAGGTGATCTTGATGCTCATGCTCATTCTTAGAATACACCAAAACATCATCAAAGTATACTACCACAAACTTTCCAATGTAAGGTCTAAACACTTGGTTCATTAAACTCATGAAAGTACTAGGTGCATTAGAAAGACCAAACGGCATTACCAACCATTCATAGAGTCCTCCTTTGGTTTTGAAAGCTGTCTTCCATTCATCACCTTCTCTAATTCTGATTTGGTAGTAACCACTTCGAAGATCAATCTTAGAGAACACCTTAGAGCCATACAACTCATCTAGCATGTCTTCAGGCCTTGGTATGGGATACCTATACTTGATAGTGATCGTGTTAATGGCCCTGCTATCAACACACATCCTCATTCCACCATCCTTTTTAAGCACCAAAAGAGCTGGAATAGGACATGGACTCAAAGACTCACGAATCAATCCCTTCTCTTGCAATTCTTCAACTTGTCTTTGAATTTCATTGGTGTCCTTTGGATTCATCCTATATGCTAGCTTGTTTGGTAGGATGGAACCAGGAACAAGAACAATGTGGTGTTGAATGTCCCTTTTAGGAGGCAAACCCATAGGGATCTCTTCAGGAAACAAATGATAGAAGTTTTCAATGAGTGTTCTTACAATGGGGTGAGTGGGCATCAAACTTTCTGGTTCATCTTTGATGCTTAGTATCCACTCTTTAAAGGCCTTAAACTCAAGTTGAGAAGCCTTTAGGATGGGTTCACTCACGGACAACAGACAATCATTGTGTTTAGGCTTATTTTGTGGTTGCATTTCGTGGAGTTTGGATGGGGGTAAGGGGGCTAGGGTGATCTTCTTGCCATCCTTGGTAAATGAATAAGTGTTTAGGTAACCATTATGCATAACTCTACAATCATACAACCATGGTCTCCTTAAAAGCATATGACATGCATCCATAGGAATAACATCACACCATAACTCATCTTGATAGTTCTTTCCAATGGAAAAAGAGATTAAACACCGAGAGTTCACCTGAATTCCTTTACTTTGATTCAACCATTGGATGTTGTAAGGATGTGGATGAGTTACTGTTTGCAGCCCTAGTTTCTTAATGATGCTTAGAGAAACTATATTAGCACAACTTCCTCCATCAATGATCAAAGAGCATATCTTCCCTTGGGCAGTACATCGAGTGTGGAATATGTTCTCTCTTTGCTCATCGTTAACTCCTCTTTGTGTACTTAGAACTCTTCTCAAAACCAAGAGTTCACCTTCATCAGCTTCTTTAATAACTTCATCTTGAGTTTCCCCAAGTTCTGGTTCACTTTCAACCTCATTTTCTTCCTCCTCAAAATCTTCCTTCACAGCTGCCCATTCTGCCAAGGTGATTACTTTCCTGTTTGGACACTCTGAAGCAATGTGACCAAGCGCTTGACATTTAAAACTCCTTCTATTGCTCATTGGGTTTGGATTAGGTCTATTTTGAGGTGCTTGGGTTCTTTGTGGTGCTGGAAGGGGAAGGATTTTGTGGTTTAGGAATAGGATTAGAACTCCCCTTGTTAAAAGTTTGGTTCCGTTTCAAAGGCCGTGTGTTTTCAGGTTTAAGGGGTGGTTTTGCCTTCTTTTGCTGTTCCACTTTGTGTGCTAAGACTCAAACATCATCAAATGAAGCATAGGCTTGAAATTCAACCACCGGATCAAGACCTCCCAAGTATCTAACTATGGTTTGTTCTTCAGGCTCTTGAATATCACACTTCATCATCAACTTTTCAAATTCACGCGTGTATTCCTCAGCACTCATACTACCTTGAGTAAGATTATGAAATTGATAATAACAATCTTGGACATAGGTTGGTGGGAGAAACCGTGCCTTGAGCTTAGTTTTAATCTTAGCCCATGTTCAGATTCTTGATTTTCTTTCCCTAAGCCTTTTAGCATTCAAGTTTGTCCACCATAAAGATGCATACTTTCTGAATCTTAAGGCCACTAACTTGACCTTCTTATCATCAGGGATATCTTTGTACTCAAAGACTCTTTCAACAGTATGTAACCAATCAATGAATTCCTCAGGATCAAGCTTACCTTCAAATTCGGGAACTTCAACTCTGAAGTCATTGGTATTAGCTTGAAACCGTTGCTCTCCTCTAGCCAATCTAGGCACTTCTTCTTCACTTAAGGTATCAATATCATGGCTATAAACTTGTTCACGTCCTCTATGTTCAGATTGAAGAGTTTCTTCTTTGAACTTTTGCTTTTGCTTCAAAACCGAACCTAATTGCTTTCTCAAGTACTCATTTTGTGCTTGAGCTTCTTGATTCCTTTGTGAGTCTTCTCGGATTTTGCTAGCCAAGAACTCATTCTGCTTCATCAAAGCTTCAAACTTCTCTTCCAAGGTCATGCTTGAACAAGGTTGTTTAAACCGGGTATGAAACTGAATTTGTATTTGAAGGAGAACGGATGAGTGAATTTTGGAAGTGGAACGGTATACTAGGCCAAGGTGAAACCTTTGTTGTGATACCAAATATGATGTATGTCCCAAGGATAGAAAGAAATCTAGCAAAAACCCACCAAGTACACGACTTAAACAAGTGAAACAACATGGCAAGGGGAAGGCACGGTCGTGCTATGTGCACGGTGTGGCCGTTCCAAAGTTCTGCCGAGCACGGCTGGTTTTGGCAAGTTTCACAGTTTGAGTTTGGATTTGTGTTTGCGGTGGAAGCTAGACCAAAGGGGGTAGCCTTAGCATTGGTTAATCAATGGAATGGATGTATGGAGGCTTGTAAATGTATGGAATTGAAAGAGAATCAAAGTTAGAATTCACTAACTCAAAATTAAGCTAGCAAACTCACTTTCCTCTCTTGAAGCCATGTAGATGAAGATGAAATGGATAGAACTAAACTCAATGTTTGGATACAGAAACACCAACAAACACAAGCTTAGGGTCCCTAATCTTTTATTATGATATAGAAATACCACTTAAACAAAGCTTAGGACTTACTTGATCACCACCTCAACCAACCAAATTAAGGATAAACAAGTGAAGTATTTGAAGAGAGAAAGCTAGAAGCTCTTAAACTAAAATTTTATTCAACATATGTTATGGAGCTGTAAAGGGTCGAGTTCCCCTTTTGTTTACATGCATACAACCAAACTAGTAAGCAAACACACACCTAGAGCTTTCCTTACTAGGAAGGAAAGGTGTTAATTAGGCTAATCCATATGGTTAAGACTAACCGTGTACATAACAAGCTTAAATCAATCTAAATACATCCAAAGCAGTAAGTAAAGCTAGACTAATGTTTATTACATTGTAATTAACTCATACTCAAGCTTAAACAATCAGAATGCTAGCTAAAATGTGATTGGTCAGTCGTAAAGTAAAGTCGTCTTTTTGGCTAGCCAATGGGATGCAAGAGGCAAATCAATTTGCAGCTTGCTCCCTATTGGCTATTCTTCCCATGGTTGCAGCCCATGATTGAAGCCTAGGGACGTGTGCCATGCCTTGAAGAGTGTGCCACACTAGCTGAAGTTGAGTAACCCACGGTTGAAGGCTGAAATGAACCGGGTTGGCTTAACCGGGTTCACAGCCATTTTATGCTCGGTTTTCTGACTTGGTTTAGGCTTAGCAAAAGTGAGTATGATCTGGTTTTTAGGCCGTGAGGGGAAACTTTGGGATGTGTATAACCCCCCCCACCCAACAAAGGAATCAAGGTTATAGCATGTTTAAGTAAGGTAATTTAACCTAAACATTTAACCGCACAATTTGGAGCAAAACCGACCGGTTTGACAAAAGGCCTTGATCTCCTATCCTCTTGTGGGTATGATTGAAAACTAATGCTTGGACCTGAAACTAGACACCATGAGGATTCCAAAAATGAAAAAATTCAAGGCTTAAGCCACAATGTAGCTAAGTAATGAGATGAACAGAACCGGGTAAAATCTGGTCTTTCAACCCGGTTGCATATCCTTGGCTCTCTTCAACAATGTTAGCCATTGCTACAACTTTGGATCATGCATTAGATCTTGTAAGACTTATTGGACCTTATTCCTTGTCTATGGCGGTGGGGACTCCATCAAATCTTGGCAAGCTAAGCTGATTTCTTGGGCTTTACCCATGCAGTTCGACTCCCTTCGACCTCCTTGAGGGCTAATGATCATGCTCATGGATGGACCTCCATCATCCTCCCCTTGTTGAGGAGAATTTGCCCTCAAATTGTCAAGATGATCATCTTCCAAGTATGGACTTAGATCAGCTACATTGAAAGTGACTGAAACTCCATAATCCCCAGGCAAATTGACCTTGTATGCAATGTCATTGATCCTCTCCAAGACTTCAAAGTGGCCATCCGCCCTTGGCATTAACTTAGTTTTGCATTTGGAAGGAAATCTTTCCTTCCTCAAGTGAACCCATACCAAGTCGCCGGGATCGAACACCACTTTCTTCTTATGCTTGTTTGCTTGAGCTTGATAGGATGCATTAGCCTTCTCAATCTTGGACTTGACCATCTCATGGAGCTTTTGTGAGGCAAGAGTCATGCCCACTCATGTCCAAGAGAGCTCACACATCCTCCTTAATGCCCACAAGCTCCATCAAAGGCGACTTAGCCCATATGTTGTTGTGGAGCTTCAATTCCAACCTCATCCTAAGCCTTTATGATGTGTTACTCTTCTATTTTGAGAAGGTCAAGAGGCCTTCAAAAGGTTTTTACCATCATACTATAGTTAAACCCACAGAGATAATAAGAAAGGCCTAAAACAGCATGGTATAAGCTAGCTGCAATTTAACCCGGTTTTAACCCGGTTTTGTGGGCTTGATTATTCATGTTTAGTATGGGGTTAAAATGCTGCAAGCCCACTTTTTGGGAACCTTCTTATGTCAGATAAAATGGCATAAAAAGAGTTCTAGGTTAAGGCATTGGGTCATAGGTCAAGTGGAGCCTTTTTCCACATGCTGTAGAAACTGTCCCAGCCTACATATGCTGCCCCTTTTGCCTTATATCTCCCAAACGGCAGCTCCAAATTGGTGTGTACTTGAACCACATGAAATCTGATTTCCTAAGCTTTCTATCAAGGTCTATTTCATCCAATTTGGCTGAGAAACCTAGGAGATATAACTATTTGAAGTTGACCTTTGTAAACTGAAAAGTGCTGACAAAAGCATAAAGCACTTTTTAGCTTTTGTTTGTTGCTTTTTGGTCCCCCCCACTCTTGCTTTATCGTCGTTTGAAAGACCCTTTTGCTGCTTTTTAAGCTTGTAAGAGGCTCTCATATATAAGGGAGGCCTTAGGATGTAAAAATCCGTTTTTGAATCATATGCAAAGAAGCTCAAGCTTTCTCTTTCTCTCAAAATCTTAAGTTCTCTTTATCCTTCTCAAAGGTGGTGAGTCTTGAGTGGAATCCTTTATAGAATTGTGGGTGGCTTCGCCTTTAAACAATTCTTGGTGGATCCTTAGCCTTGATTGGTGGCCTAGCCTTTAAATCAAGTCATATCTTGTTACTAAGAGAAATTTGCAACTAAACTCAAGCAAGGTACATCAGGCCCATTTAGTTCACTCTCCATTTGGTATCAGAGCTAATCCAGGTTGGTGTTCTTGAGTTTATATCGCATTTCCTTACTTGGTTTCATCCTTGTCAAGCTTTTCTTTCACCCTTGTTGCGAACAACCTTGGTGAAGTTATAGCTCTGTCACTAGCTTAACCCTATCCACATAACCTTGGCTAAATACTTCCTTTAAGCCACAAACCATAACTTACACTTGATTTTCTCCCACAAAAATCCCTCTTTTACTCCTTAAAGAACCCCCACAAAACGGCCAAACACCAACCCCCCCCAAAACCTTCCACAAACTTTCCATCCACGGAAACCGTGCACACGGCCAGAACTTTGCCACGACCACCCCGTGCCACCACCCCCCGTGGTAGAACACTAGCACGACCTCCCCGTGCCACCAAGCATGATCGTGCCACCCCTCTCCTAGCCAGATTCCACACTGTGCCTCCTCTTATCTGAGCCCTAACCTCTCCTTTTCTCCTTTCCCACTTTCACCATGTCTAATAAAGAAAACCCCTCCACTGATTCTCCCCAACCGGCAAGGGTACCAAGAGGTATGAGCCTAGAACAAGCTCATATCATGAGACAAGACAATGCCATTCTAGCCTTACAACAAAGTGTGAGGCAAATTAGTAGGCAACTTGAGCAAATGACCAATTAGTTTATGGCCCTCCAAAGAGGCCAAAGAGCTCAAGAGCCAAGTGATGATGGGGATGAACAAGGCTTCTCTAGTGACTCAAGCATGGGAAGCAATCCAAGAAGGGGAGGTAGAAGACCTCCTATGGATGAGTTTAGAGATATCAAGGTTGAGCCACTAGAGTTCAATGGCAACTTGAATCTCGATTAGTTCCTTGAATGGGTTCAAGCCATGGACAGAATCTGCGAAGCTAAAGGCTATGATGATGAGAAGAGTTTCAAGATTGCTAGCGTCAAACTTACAAGTTATGCCTCCTTGTGGTTTGAAAATGTCAAGAAGCAAAGGGCTAGAGAAGGAAAAAGGAAGATTAACTCATGGGAGAAGCTTAAGTCTCTTATGAACAAGAGATTTCTTCCTGAGAGTTACAAGCAAGATATCTACAACCAGCTATTCTCACTCAAGCAAAACAATATGAGTGTGGGTGAGTACATGAGGGAGTTTGAGCAACTCCTTTTGAGGGGAGGCATCCATAAACCCCAAGAGCAAACCGTGGCTCGGTTTCTCAACGGGCTAAACCCCCTCATTGCTAGAAAGGTGGACCTTCAAACTTGTTTCACCTTGGATGATGTCTTCAAGCTAGCTGTCAAGGTTGAGAAGAGAAAGAAGGAAAAGGTCTTCACCAAGCCATTTCCAAGGGAGCAAGTAAGTTCAAAGCCCCATTCAAGCCCTTCATTCCTCCTAAACCTGAAGGTACCTCACGGGTTGACAAGGGCAAGACCGTGGCTCTTCCTACACCCAAGGAATTGCCTAAGAAACTTGAGGGCAAGAAGTGTTTTAAATGTCAAGGGTATGGACACTTCCAATATGATTGTCCCAACTGAAGGGTTATGACCATACAAGAGGTTCAGGAAGTAGATGCCCTATTGATGGAAACTCAAGAGGAAGCTCATGAGGAAGAATCGGACTACATGGAAGAAGAGACTCAACTTGAGGACGATGAAGGTGAGTTACTTGTCTTAAGGAGGGTTTTACACACCCAAGACACTCCTTATGACAAAGCTCAAAGTGACAAGATCTTTCACTCCCAGTGCATCATACAAGACAACGTTTGTAACTTGATTATTGATGGAGGAAGTTGCACCAATGTGGCCTCCACCACACTTATTGAAAAGCTTGGCATTCCTACTATTTCACATCCCAAGCCTTATTCTGTCAAATGGCTCAATGATGGTGGCGACATTAAGGTATCTAAGCAAGCACTCATCTCCTTTTCAATTGGTAGAATGTATGGAGATAATGTGCTTTGTGATGTGGTACCCATAAGTGCATGCCATATACTCTGGGTTGGCCTTGTCAATTTGATAGACATGTCTTGCATGATGGGTTCAAGAACACTTACTCTTTGGTCATTGATAAGGAAAAGATAGTCTTAAATCCATTACCACCAAACCAAGTCCACAAATTTAAACCCGGGGTGGGAAGTGAGAAAAAGAGAGACCTTTTCATGTTGAGTGAAACACAGGTTGAGAGAGCTTTAAGCAAGGGTAAGTAAGTCCTAGCTTTACTCATGCTTGAAGGTAACAAAAGTTAGGAAGTGACTCCTTTACACCCCATGATTTGCCCCCTCATTTCCCAATATGAATATGTCTTCCCACAAGATTTACCCCCCAGCCTGCCTCCAATCCGAGGCATTTAGCGTCAAATTGACCTCATTCCGGTGCCCCACTTCCAAACAAAGCGGCCTATATATGTAACCCTCAAGAGACCAAAGAGCTTCAAAAGCAAGTTGATGAATTGTTGGCTAGAGGTTATGTGAGGGAGAGCATGAGTCCTTGCTTGGTCCCGACTTTATTAGTGCCCAAGAAAGATGGGTCAAACCACATCTGTGTGGATAGTAGAGCCATCAACAACATTACTATCAAGTATAAGTACCCCATACCTAGGCTTGATGACATGCTTGATGAACTCCATGGCTCCTCCATCTTTTCCAAAATTGATTTAAGGATTGGATATCACCAAAACAACATGAGGGAAGGTGATGAGTGGAAAACGGCATTCAAGACAAAGGGTGGGCTTTATGAGTGGCTAGTGATGCCCTTGGCCTCTCCAATGCCCCTAGCACTTTTATGAGGTTGATGAATGAGGTCTTGAAGCCTTTTCTTGGGAAATTTGTGGTGGTCTACTTTGATGATATCCTAATTTATTTAAAGAGTCAAGAAGATCATCTACATCACTTGGAAGAAGTATTCAAGGTTCTAAGAGCTCAAAGGCTCTTTGGCAAACTAGAGAAATGTGAGTTCTTTGCACCGCAAGTCACCTTTTTTGGGGTATGTTGTTTCTAAGGATGGAATCTCCATGGACCATGGCAAAGTGGAAGCCATAAAGTCATAGCCAACTCCCACCACCATCACCGAAGTTAGGAGTTTCCATGGCTTGACATCATTTTATAGGAGATTCATCAAAGGGTTTAGCGCCCTCACGACTCCCATCACCCAATGCATGGAGAAAGGTTCATTTAAGTGGACCAAGGCCGCCCATGTTTCCTTTAAGAAACTCAAGTCCAAGCTAAGTGAGGCCTCGGTGCTAGCCCCACCTAACTTTGATAAACTCTTTGAGGTTGATTGCAATGCAAGGGTAGTAGGTATAGGGGCTGTCCTTATGCAAGATCAATGCCCCATTGCCTATTTTAGTGAGAAACTCAATAGCTCAAGGAAGAACTACTCAACACATGACAAAGAGTTCTATGCATTGGTAAGAGCTATTGATCATTGGTCTCATTACTTAAGGCCAAAAGAATTTTTGCTCCATTTGGACTATGAGGCATTGAAGTATTTGAATGGCCAACACAAACTCAATCCGAGGCATGCTAAATGGGTTGAGTTCTTGCAAAGTTTCTCATTTGTGACCAAGCACAAGAAGGGGAGCACTAATGTGGTTACGGATGCTCTTTCAAGGCGGCATTCTCTACTAGCCATGATGGAAGCAAGGGTCCTAGGCTTCCAATTCATCCGTGATCACTACCAAGAGGATGAGGATTTCAAGCCCTACCTCAATGATCAAGAGGGCAGCAAGCATAGCCATTATACTCTTCAAGAGGGCTTCTTATTCAAGGGTAACAAACTTTACATCCCAAAGGGACCTATTCGAAAGCTTCTTGTCAAGGAAGTCTATGGAGGAGGTCTAGCCGGCCATTTTGGGATCAACAAGACCATTGACATGCTCAAGGAACACTTGTTTTGGCCTAAGATGGGAGGTGATGTTCATGAGGTGATTTCCAAGTGCTCTATTTGTCAAAGGCCCAAGAGTCAATTCCACCAAGGGTTGTACACTCCTTTGCCTATCCCTAATGGTCCATGGGAAGATATGAGCATGGACTTCATAGTTTCTCTTCGAAGGACTCAAAGTGGTAAGGATGCTATTATGGTGGTGGTGGACAGTTTCTCAAAGATGGCTTACTTCATTCCATGTGGGAAGATGGATGATGCATCTCACATAGCTCACCTCTACTTCAAATAAGTTGTTAAGCTTCATGACATCCCTAAGAGCATTGTGTCAGATCGTGACACAAAGTTTCTAAATCAAATTTCATGCTAATACAAGTCCAAGAGAACTCACAAATCCTCCTTAATGCGCACAAGCTCTATCAAAGGGGACTTGGCCCTTGTGCTGATTTGGAGCTTCAATTCTAACCTGATCCTAAACCTTTGGGATGTGTTACTATTCTATTTTGGGAAGGTCAAGGGGCCTTCTAAAGGGTTTTTTCCATCAAAATGAAGTTAAACCCTCAGAGATAATAAGAAAGTCCTAAAACAGCAAGGTATATACTAGCTGCAATTTAACCCGGTTTTGTGGGCTTGATTATTCAAGTTTAGTATGGGTATAAAATGCTGCAAACCCACTTTTTGGGAACCTTATTATGTCAGATAAAAGGGCATAAAAAGAGTTCTAGGTTAAGGCATTGGGTCATAGGTCAAGTGGAGCATTTTTCCACATGCTGCAGAACTATCCCAGCCTGCATATGCTATATGTTTTTCCCTATATCTCCCAAACGATAGCTCCAAATTGCTTCCCACTTAAACCGCGTGAAATTTGACTTCCTGACCGTTCCAGCAAGGTCTATTTCATCCAATTTGGTTGAGGAACCTAGGAGATATAGCTGTTTGAAGTTGACATTGTAAACTAAAAGGTTGCAGCCAAAAGCATAAAGCACTTTTCAGTATTTGTTTGTTGCTTTTTGGTCCCCCCTTGCTTTATGGACGTTTGAAAGGCTCTTTTCCTGCATTATTTAGCTTGTAAGAGGCTCTCATATATAAGGGAGGCCTTAGGTTGTAAATTTTCATAGTTGAATCATATGCAAAGAAGCTCTAGCTTTCTCTTTCTCTTGAAATATTAAGTTCTCTTTGTGGGTGAGTCTTGAGTGGAATCCTTTATAGAATTGTGGGTGGCTTAGCCTTTAAAAAATTATTGGTGGATCCTTAGTCTTGATTGGTGGCCTAGCCTTTAAATCAAGTCATATCCTGTTACTAAGAGAAAATTTGCAACTAAGCTCAAGCAAGCTACATTCGGCCCATTTAGTTCACGCTCCATTTGGTATAAGAGCTAATCTAGGTTGGTGTTCTTGAGTTTATATCACATTTCCCTGCTTTGGTTTCATCCTTGTCAAGCTCTTCTTTCACCATTCTTGTGAACAACCTTGGTGAAGTTCTACTTCTCTCCCTAACTTGATATATCCCACTTTTCCTTCTTAAAACAACCTTGACCAAACACTTTCTTAAGCTCCCAAGCCCTTAAACCACACTTGATTTCCCCATAAAAAACCCCTCTTTTACTCCTCAAAGAACCCCACAAAACAACCCAAACACAATCCCCAACCAAAACCCATCCAAAGCTTCCAAGCACAAAAACCATGTTTTCTTGGCAGCAAAGTGGCACCGCCCCCCGTTCCTATAGGCACAACCGTGCCACCACCTTCTAAGGCCAGAACACTAGCACGACCACCTCGTGCAGTTGGGCATGACCGTGCCTCCTTTCCCCAGCCTGTTTTTGCACCGTGCTACCTCTAGCGCGGTCATGCCCCTCTTGTTTTAAAGCCTTTAGCCCTTCTTTCCTCGTTTTCTAATTCCCACCATGTTTAATGAGGAAAACCCATCCACCAGCTCTCCCCAACTGGCAAGAGTACCAAGAGGTATGAGCTTAGAATAAGCTCATATGATGAGACAAGATAATGCCATCCAAGGCCCACAACAAAGTGTGAGACAAATTAGTAGGCAACTTGAGCAAATGTCCAACCAATTTATGGCCCTCCAAGGAGGCCAAAGAGCTCAGGAGCCAAGTGATCACGGGGATGGACAAGGCTTCTCTAGTGACTCAAGCATGGGAATCAATCCAAGAAGGGGATGTACTAGACCTCCATGGACGACTTTAGAGACATCAAGGTAGAACCTTCGGACTTTAATGGCAACTTGAACCCCAATGAGTACCTTGAATGGGTTCAAGCTATGGACCGAATCTTTGAAGCCAAGGGCTATGACGATGAAAAGAGTTTCAAGGTTGCTAGCCTTAAACTCACATGGTGTGCCTCCTTGTGGTTTGAAAACATCAAGAAACAAAGGGCTAGAGAAGGCAAGAGAAAGATCAAATCATCAGAGACACTTAAGTCTCTCATGAACAAGAGGTTCCTTCCCAAAAGCTATAAGCAAGACATCTACAATCGACTCTTCTAATGTACCCATGGGAAGCAATGAGCGTGAGCAAGTTCAAAGGCAATCCACCACCAAGGAAGTCCAAGAGGCCACCCAAGTCATGAGAAAACTCATAGAAGATCAAGGCCATTACGCCGTAATTCTGGTCAGTAAGTACAGCAACTTAGTGACCTTAATCACCTAGGATAAAGGTGGTTTAGGCCCATTTTATTGCCTTGGGTTTTAAGTTAAGAAAGTTAGCTTCCCAATAAAGTAAATTTCAAGTCATTTGAACTTCGTTTGCCCATCTAACTCAGCTCCTAAAGTCAAGCTATACAAACTGTCCAGAATAGCCATTTCAGTACCCGGTTTTGAAGCTCCATTTTCTATATCATTAGATGAACTTTGGAACTATCAAATCCACTTTTTGAAACCCTTTTGGTGTTTACTGAAAGGCCAGCAAAATATTTTGAAGTCAAGTCCTTGGTTGAGGTATCAAAAGCGAGCAAATTCAGAAGAGGTGCAGTCTGATGGCAACAGATATATCCTTGTCCTTTTCAGGGTACAAATTTCAAACAGATGGGAAGTTGGAGTTGCAAGAGGCCTTGCCTGAAACAAGACTCTTAGAGCTTTCTCCCAGATTTGGAATGAACCCATTTGGTCAAGTATTTTCGAAGTTATGCTCATTGGAAGTTGGTGCAGCAGTTCTGAAAAGTGCTGACAGCTTTTTGCTTTTGCATTTGTACTTGTTACTTTTTGGTCCCCCTTCACCCCTTGTCATTTGCCCGGTAGTTTGGCCTAGTTTTCATCAGTTTTTGCTGAATGTTAAGACATATAAAAGAGGGGAGAACGTCAGCTTGTAGGCACTTTTGAATGAATACATTTGGGTTGAGTTTAAACTCCCTTGTTTCTTTCTCTACTCTTGCTTATCACTAGCATAACGCCCTCGTGTGGTGCTCAAGAGTCCTTGAAGATCAACTGAGTGGTGATATCTTATCTCCATTGATCCTTAAGGAGGGCTCTAAGTGAACTTGGTGGTGATATCTTATCCAAGTAAGCTTAGTTTATCTTCTTGTTCCATTGTTGCTTGTAAACCCTTCTTCTTTTCTCTTCCATTTGCTACACTACTTAAGATCCCTTCTTTGATCTTCATTTCAAGGTCTTAGAAGTGCATCATCTTCTCACTTAAGCAAAACAATATGAGTGTGGGTGAATACATGAGAGAGTTTGAGCAACTCCTTTTGAGGGGAGGCATCCATGAACCCCAAGAGCAAACCGTGGCTAGGTTTCTCAACGGGTTAAACCCTCTTATTGCTGGGTAGGTGGAACTTCAAACTTATTTCACCTTGGATGATGTCTTCAAGTTAGCCCTCAAAGTTGAAAAGCGACGAAAGGAAAAGAAAGTCCTCATTAAGCCTTTTTCCAAGGAGCAAGTAAGTTCATTGCCTCCATTCAAGCTCTTTTCTCACCCAAAACCCCGAGGGCACCTCATAGGTTGACAAGGGTCATGACCATACAAGAAGTTGAAGAAGTCAATGCCATGATGATGGAAGCACAAGATTAAGCTAATGGGGTAGATTCCGACCCCATAGAAGATGAAACTCAACTAGATGTCGATGAAGGTGAACTACTTGTCTTAAGGAGGGTTTTACATACCCAAGACACTCCTTATGACAAGGCTCAAAGAGAAATGATCTTTCTCTCCCGGTGTACCATCCAAGACAAGGTGTGCAATTTGATCATCGATGGAGGGAGTTGCACCAATGTGGCCTCCACTATTCTTATTGAGAAGCTTAGCATTCCTACTATTGCTCATCCCAAGCCTTATTCTTTGAAATGGCTCAATGATGGTGGCAACATTAAGGTAACCAAACAAGCCCTTATCTCCTTTTCAATTGGGAAGAAGTATAGGGATAATGTCCTTTGTGATGTAGTACCTATAAGTGCTTGTCATGTTCTTTTGGGTCGGCCTTGGCAATTTGATAGGCATGTCATGCATGATGGGTTCAAAAACACTTACTCCTTGATCATTAATAAGGAGAGGATTGTCTTAAACCCACTACCTCCAAACCAAGTCCACAAAACTAAGCCTGGGGTGGCAAGTAAGAAAAAGAGAGACCTTTTGATGTTGAGTGAAACACGGGTGGAGAGAGCTTTAAGCAAAGGCAAGCAATTCCTAGCCTTGTTAATGCTTGAAAGCAACAAGAGTGAGGAAGTGACTCCCTTACACCCCAAAATCGCCCCCCTTATCTCACAATACCAAGATGTTTTCCCGCAAGACCAACTCCCTATTGCTTACTTTAGTGAGAAACTCAATGGCTCAAGGAAGAACAAGCTCATGCCAAGGAGTGATTGTCCTTTTAAGGTCCTTGAAAGGGTAAATCATAATGCTTACAAGTTAGAGCTACCCGGGGACATGGGTGTATCATCTACATTCAATGTGGGTGATCTCACACCCTATCTTGAGGATGAAGAAGAAGGTGATGATTTGAGGGCAAATCACATTCAAGAAGTCGAGGATGAAGCAAATGTCATGCCTATACAAGTCCAAGAGAACTCACAAATCCTCCTTAATGCTCACAAGCTCCATCAAAGGGGACTTGGCCCTTGTGCTGATTTGGAGCTCCAATTCCAACCCCATCCTAAACCTTTGGGATGTGTTACTCTTCTAATTTGGGAAGGTCAAGGGGGATTCTAAAGGGTTTTGTCCATCAAAATGAATTTAAACCCTTGGAGATAATAAGAAAGTCCTAAAACAGCAAGGTATATGCCAACTGCAATTTAACCCGGTATTAACCCGGTTTTATGGGCTTGATTATTCATGTTTAGTATGGGTTTAAAATGCTGCAAACCCCTTTTTTCAGAACCTTATTATGTTAGATAAAAGGGAATAAAATGAGTTCTAGGTTAAGGCGTTGGGTCATAGGTCAAGTGGAGCCATTTTTCACATGCTGCAGAAACTGTCCCAGCCTGCATATGTTGCACCTTTTTCCCTATGTCTCCCAAACGGTATCTCCAAATTGCTTCCGACTTGAACCACATGAAAGCTGACTTCCTGAGATTTCCAAAAAGGTCTATTTAATCCAATTTGGCTGAGGAACCTAGGAGATATAGCGGTTTGAAGTTGATCTTTGTAAACTAAAAAGTTGCTGCCAAAAGCATAAATGACTTTTCAGCTTTTGTTTGTTGCTTTTTGGTCCCCCCCTTGATTTATGGACGTTTGAAGGGCTCTTGTGTTGAATTCTTTAGCTTTTAAGAGGTTCTCTTATATAAGGGAGGCCTTAGGTTGTAAATTTTCACAGTTGAATCATATGCACAAGAAGCTCAAGCTTTCCCTTTCTCTCAAAATCTTAAATTCTCTTTATCCTTCTCAAAGGTGGTGAGTCTTGAGTGGAATCCTTTATAGAATTATGGGTGGCTTAGCCTTTAAACAATTCTTAGTGGATCCTTAGTCTTGATTGGTGGCCTAGCCTTTAAATCAAGTCATATCTTGTTACTAAGAGGAAATTTGCAACTCAACTAAAGCAAGCTATATCAGGCCCATTTAGTTCACGCTCCAGTTTCTTAGCCACTTTTGGAGGTGTTTGCGGAGACTCCTTGGTACTAAGCTCTTGTATAATACCTCCCACCATCCTCAAACGGATGGGCAAACCGAAGTCACCAATAAAACTCTTGCTACTTTGCTTAGAAGTTTGGTGAGTAAAAGCATTAAGGAGTGGGATCTCAAGCTTCCCCATGCTGAATTTGCGTACAACTGCACTCCTAGTTTTGCTACGGCCCATTCTCCCTTCGAATCATGCTATGGGATCAATCCACTAACTCCCTTAGAGCTCATACCACTTCCACTTAAGTGTAGAATGAGTTATGAGGCTGAAGAGAAGGCAAGGGAGATGAAAAAGCTTCACCAACATATTCGGGCAAAGATTGAGAAGACTAATGACATGTATCAGGCAAGAGCAAACAAGCATCGCAAGGCTATCACCTTCAAGCCTTGGGGATTTGGTATGGTTACACTTGAGAAAAGAAAGGTTTCCATCAAGGAGGAAAAACAAGCTCATGCCAAGAGGGGATGGTCCTTTCAAGATCCTTGAGAAGGTGAATGGTATTGCCTACAAGCTAGAGTAGCCCGGGGATATGGGTCTATCTCCTACATTCAATGTGGGCGATCTCACACCCTACCGTGATGATGAAGAAGATGATGATGATTTGAGGGAAAATCACAATCAAGAAGGGGAGGATGAAGCAAGTGTCATGCCCACTCAAGTCTAAGAGAGCTCTCACTTCCTCCTTAATGCTCACAAGCTCCATCAAAGGGGACTTGGCCCAAGTGTTGTTTTGGACCTTCAATTCCAACCTCATATTAAGCCTTTAGGATGTGTTACTCTTCTATTTTGGGAAGGTCAAGAGGCCTTCTAAAGGGTTTTGTCCATCAAAATGAAGTTAAACCCACGAAGATAATAAGAAAGGCCTAAAACAACAAGGTATATGCTAACTGTAATTTAACTCGGTTTTAAACCGATTTTGTGGACTTGATTATTCAAGTTTAGTATGGGGTTAAAATGATGCAAACCCACTATTTGGGAACCTTCTTATGTTAGCTAAAAGGGCATGAAAAGAGTTCTAGGTTAAGGCATTGGGTCATATGCTGCACCTTTTGCCCTATATCTCCTAAACGGTAGCTCCAAATTGCTGCCCACTTAAACCCATGAAAGCTGACTTCCTAAGCTTTCTAGCAAGGTCTATTTCATCCAATTTGGCCGAAAAACCTAGGAGATATAGCTGTTTGAAGTTGACCTTTGTAAAGGGAAAAGTGCTAACAAAAGCATAAAGCACTTTTCAGCTTTTGTTTGTTGCTTTGTGGCCCCCTTGCTTTATGGACGTTTGAAGGGCTCTTGTGCTGCATTCTTTAGCTTTGAAGAGGCTCTCATATATAAAGGAGGCCTTATGAAGTAAAAATCTATTTTTGAATCATATGTAAAGAAGCTCAAGCTTTCTCTTTCTCTCAAAATCTTAAGTTCTCTTTATCTTTCTCAAAGGTGGTGAGTCTTGAGTGGAATCCTTTATAGGATTGTTGGTGGCTTACCCTTTAAACAATTCTTGGTGGATCCTTAGTCTTAATTGGTGGCCTAGCCTTTGAATCAAGTCATGTCTTGTTACTAAGAGGAAATTTGCAACTAAACTCAAGCAAGCTGCATCCGACCCGTTTAGTTCACGCTCTATTTTAAATCTCCTCCACTCTCCTACTAGCTTCCACATTCGGTTTCTCATTCATTTCTCTTGGCACAAGATCAGGTGGACTCAAAGGATCCACTCCATATACGAGCTTGAATGGGGACAAGCCGGTTGCTTTGGTTGGGGCCTTATTGTAAGCAAATTCGATGTGTGGCAAGAGCAAATGCAAAGCCTTAACATTGGATTTCACCAAGACTCTCAAAAGAGGGTAGGGACCGAGGGGTTAGGAGGTGGGTAAGAGCTCCCCTTGTTGAAAGGTTGGCTCACAGGGAAAGGTTTAGGAGGGTCTTTTTTGTGCAGCTTGGCTTTTCTTTGTTGTTCAACTTTGTGGGCTAAAACACACACCTCATCAAAAGTGGTACATTGCTGCAATTTAACCACATGAGCATACTTAGGATCAAGTCCCCCTGAGTACCTCACTATGGTTTGCTCTTCGGCCTCTCTAAGGTCACACTTAATCAACAACTTTTCAAATTCTCTAGTATACTCCTCAACACTCATATTGCCTTGGGTAAATGGAGTTGAGAGTAACTATCTTGAAGATAGGAGGGTGGCAAGAACCGGGCCTTGAGCTTGGTTTTCATCTTTTCCCAAGTCCGAATCTTCCCCTTCCCTTGTCTCGCTCTTTTGGCACACAAGTTGGACAACTAAAGGGAAGTATACTTACGGAGTCTAAGGGCAATGAGTTTCACCTTTTTTTCCTCAGGGATTTCCTTATAATCGAAAATCCTCGCATTGGTTTGGAGCCACTCCAAGAACTCGTCGGGGTGATGTTACTATTCGAGTCAACCTTTCAAACATGCGTTAACTACATATATTAAACTTGATTCTAAACATTCATAGCTTACTTCAAACCAAACTTTCAAGCACGTGTTAACTTAATGTACTAAAATTGATTCTAAGCATTTACATTTCGTTTTGAAACTATCAATTAGGCATGAGCTAGCTAAACATGCTTGAATTGATTATAAACATGCATAATTCATTTCGAAGCCATCTTTCAAGCATGAACTAACTGAAATAACATACATCGATTCGAAGCGTCATTCGTTATCTCCGCATTGCATTTCAAGCATATTTAAGTCATTTTAACATAATACGATTCAAGTTACTTTCAAGCAGTGATTTTGCACATAAATCGATTCGAACCAACTCAGGTATAACTCAAACACAGCGACAGTCTATAAACGGTTTCTATGCATTTCTAAGCTGAAATTAAAACTGATTCGAGACATGCATGGGCAACGGCAGCAAGCAACACTCTAGGTATACAATCTGGTTGGCCATATACGGGTATGAAATCATCTGGCAACACATTTTCATTCAATTCTTGACATTTCTAACTACTTTAGCTAGCCCTAATCTGACATGCAACATCAATTTGCTGAAAATGTTTTTGAAAATAATAATAGCTTAGGAGGGGAGAAACACCCACTTGGACTCCAAGCTAGAGGCTCAAATCCAAGGCTGTCGGCTCGACTCTAAGGCTTCAACGACTCTAATTCCTCGACTCTTGCTCACCCACGCACGAATAGACCCCAAACCATGCCAAATTTGCACAATTCGAACCCTAATTTCACCCAAAAGCTCCTTCACATACTCAAACTCGTGGTGGGTGTTTGGGCTACGAATTTACTCGCAATTTGTGGTGGATTCGAAGCAACTAGGAGCGAGATTGCTCGACTAGGCTTCGGCTCGCGTTTGGCGGGTCGAATAAGCCTAAACGAACCGAGACCATGTTAGGTTGTCTCCGATTTCACCCAAATTTCGCTCCAGACGTTCGTTTGCTGGTGGGGAAGGTTGAATGAGGGGGATTTCGAGTTGGGTTGAGGCAAAATCAAAGAGTTTCGAGCTTCACTTGGTGGTGTTCATGGTGAGGGAAGAGAAGAGGAAGAAGAGCAGGGAAGAGAGAGAGAGATGTCGGGGTGGGGAGGGGGGACGCGTGCCATCAAGAAGAAAAGGGTGCCAGGCGTAATGACAATAATAGCCCTCCCTTTTCTCTCTTTTTTTTGGTTTCAAGCTGTTTAATAACAAGCACCGCTAGTTTAGCTCGTGTCCTAAATTCTAAATTCAATAATCGATAACCTGAACATTCATCGATTATTCGTTCCCAAATACGTCAAGGTTCGATATATTAAACCTCGAAACTAATTCTAAGGTTGACAACCTAATAGCATTCAGGAAACGACTAAATAAATCGAATAATGACTAAATTAAACTATCGATATAATTTAAAGCCGTAAATAGCATGAATTAACTTTAAAATCGATAATAGTAGTAATTATCTCTTTTTATAAAATTATATCTCCCATAAGCACATTGATAATAATTTAATTCATACAGTTACTGAAAATACGATTTTATAACATAACAAGGTAAAACACTTAGCTTAATAGAAAACAAAAACGCGGGTCTTACACTCACATTGGCTACAATAGGTGTTGTTGGAAAGCTCTTGAAGTCAGCTTTCATAGGCCTCATGTTTCACGCCTTTTGAGTAGCCATTTCGGAGATATGGGGCAAAAGATGCAGCATATGCAAACTGGGACAATTTCTGTTGCTTCTAGAAAAGGGCTCCCATTGACTTATTTCCTAGATACCTAACCTTAAACTCTTTATATGTCCTTGAAGTGGACATATTAAGGGTTCCAAAAAGTAATTTTGTAGCCCTTTAAGTCCACCTTAAGCTTGGGTACTTAGGCATGCAAAACCGGGTATGTGCAGGGATGCACTGACAGTTTTGACCTTCAGAGATCTTGTATGACTTTGAGGGACCAAATGATGTCCAATTTGAGTGACTCTTGATTCCTTGGAAAGAGGAAATATTGCGCTTTGTTTTGGGGGAGTTTTTAGCAACCCACACTTTCCCTTCAACTTGCTGCAAGCCATTAAAGTTGAACCTGATGTGCTGCTGGGCTGACCTGTAGAACCTTGAACTTGTAAAAGCTATAACTTTCTGTTTCCATGCTCAAAATGGATGATTCAAAATTACCATTAAACTTTGCGATGTCTATTTTATCTTCTAATTTGAATCAAATCAAAAGACATTGTGAGGAAAGAGAACCAACTACTTGACTTGAGGTGCTCTTTTCTTGTGCTGAAACTGGCAGCATGGGAACAATGGTCTTTTCCTCCTACGAACTCTTGACTTGTGCTGAATTTAATTACATGACCATAAAATAAACTTCCTAAGCTTTCATATGACTACTCATACACCTAAAATGAAGCATCCAAAATGAAGCATCCAAGCTAAGGAAATACTTACCACAAAACTGGGCAAATAAACTGGACATTCTGCCAGCACTGGAAGTTTGGCTTGTATGCCTTATTTTGACAACTACGACTTGACTTAGCTTGAAATAAATTACATGACCCAAAAGTTGACTTTATTAGCTTTCTAAAAACCTATATTGCAGCGTTCTAAGTGCATGAAAATTTTGGAATACATGTCGCACAAAACCGGACATAAAGTAAAACAAGCTTGAGCTATTTTTAAGCTTTGAAATGGATGGTACTCTTGATCCCCATTTGGAAAACCCCTTTGGATAGGGCACTTTGAAGTTCAAATAAAACTCCATAAAGTGTCTTTTGTCGTGAAACTCAAAGTGTGGGACCAAAGAAAAGCCTTGCCATGCATGAATTTGAACGGAGCTTACCTCCCATGAAGTTGAGTTGAAAGAATGAAAATGATACCCTTGGAAATATACATCAAGAAAAGAGGCCCATTGCCTACTTTAGTGAAAAGCTAAATGATGCCAAGAGGAAGTATTCTACATATGCCAAGGAGTTCTATGCCATTATAAGGGCATTAGAGCATTGGTGGCATTACTTGGTGGGAGGTGAGTTCATCCTCCACACGGATCACGAAGCCTTGAAGTTCATTCAAGGTCAACATAAACTCAACCCATGGCATGCTAAGTGGGTGGAGTTCATGCAATCCTTCCACTTCGTGATCCAACACAAGGTCGGCCAAATGAACAAAGGGGTCGATGCACTTTCTAGGAGGTACCTATTGCTTTCTACCCTTGAGTCCAAGGTACTTGGATTTGAGTGTATCAAGGACATGTATGCTCAAGATGGAGATTTCAAGATTATCCTTGAAGATTGCTCTAGTGATGCTCACGGGTCCTTCCACTTGGAGAATGGTTTCCTTTTCAAGGGAAATTGGCTATGCATTCCCAAATGTGGATTTAGGGAGCTTTTGATTCAAGAGCTTCATGGAGGAGCTCTAGCCAGCCATTTTAGAATTAAGAAGACATGTTCCATGCTTAAGGAGCATTACTTTTGGTCAAGGATGTCAAGGGATGTAGAGTATTTCATTAAAAGATGCTCCACTTCCCAACTTGCCAAGGATCACATTTGGCCTCAAGGTCTCTACACACCCTTATCGGTTCCTTAAGGGCCTTGGGAGGATGTTAGCTTGGATTTTATCATGGGATTGCCAAGGACTCAAAGGCATAAGGACTCTATCATGGCGGTAGTGGATAGATTTTCAAATATGGCTCATTTTGTGGCATGTCACAATACATTTGATACTTCACAAGTGGCTAATCTCTGCTTCAAGGAGATAGTACGACCACATGGCATTCGAAGGAGTATGGTGTCCGATCGTGACACAAAATTCCTAAGTCAATTTTGGCTCACCTTGTGGAGGGGGCGTGGTACTCTATTAAAATTCAGCACCTCTTGCCACCCCCAAATAGACGGCCAAACCGAAGTCACAAACCGTACTTTGGGCACACCCTACTTCGAGTCCTAGTGAAGAGGAACATTAATGGGTGGGATGAGTCACTTTGCCATGAGGAGTTTGCCTTCAATCGAACCCCAAGCAAGGCCACAGGTCACTCCCCCTTCCAAGTAGTGTATGGACACAACCCACGGACTCCCCTTGATCTTGTTCCCATCTCTAACCCCACTAAAAGTTTAGTTGGGAAGCCAAGAAGAGAGCAAAAGAGATTCAAGAACTCCATGCCAAGGTGAGGGAGAGGATTGAAAAATCAAATGAGCAAGCCAAGTATTATGCCAACAAGAAGAGAAGAGAAGCTCATTTTCACCCTGGGGACTTAGTGTGGATTCATTTGAGAAAAGAAAGGTTCCCAAGCAAGCACAAGTCCAAGCTAATGCCAAGGTCCGATGGACTATTTGAAATCCTTGAGAAGATTGGTCCAAATGCATACAAGGCAGACCTTCCTGGTGAGCATGGGGTGTCCACCACCTTCAATGTAGCTGACTTAAGCCCATACTATGATGAAGATGAGAAGATATCGAGTTTGAGGTCAAACTCAAATCAAGCCTGGGAGAATGATGGGGGACCATCAAGACCAAGCCTTAAACAAGCAACCAGCTAGCCCACACACGCATTCAAGCCCCAAGGAAGTCCAAAACATCCATGCCTTGGTCAAAAACACATTGGAACATTCCGACAGAATGTGGGCAGATTTGACCAAAAATTGGCCCGATTTTGTGCACCTTTTGGGACTTGAAGGTGAGGGGATGATTGACTGCTTTTCCCCCTCTCTTTATGTTTAAGATGTTAGGAATCCAATAAAACAAGTTGAAAATGGTTTGGAGGTCATTTGGTTGGTCAAACAGTAAGATCCTCAAACTGCTACAGGCTGGGCGCTAATCCAGCACAGTCCGAAATGAAGGAAGTTTTGGACCAGCAACTTAAGTCCATGTTTTCTGAAATTTTCGGACATGAAAGAGGACATAAATATTTATCAATTAATGGGTTTGAATCCCATCCAAAGCACCCCCTTGTGTTGGTATTAACCAGCCAAAAGGACAAGGAAAACACCCTTGTAACCGGTTACTCACTAGCCAGTACAAAGGGGTCCATTCCTTGGTTTTAGCTTTGCCCACTTGCTGAATTGACTTCTTTGGCTGCATTCTAGGACCTTTGTAAGCTTGACACCTCATTTGGGAGGCATCATGATCCCTAATGAGGTAGATTAAGCTAGTTAGTCAGGTGTTAATCTAGTAAGTGATAGATAGGATGTTTCTACTCCTCCCCACATGTACTAACCTTGTTTTTACTGCACGGGAGAGGGGGAACTCGGCCAAGGGTGAACAAAACCAGCTTTGGCCTTCATTTGTAATCACTTTTGAATATATGAAACTTTGTGTGTTAGAAAACTCACTCCATTAAAACTCCTAGTGTTATATCTTGAGCTTGGCAACTCAAGTTGGTATCTAGGTCTCCTTATCTCAACTAGAAGCTGATTCAATTAAGTCACTAGTTGATCTAAAGAGATTACCAAAGTGTTCTGCAAGGGTGGCTCTTAGGATTATCCCTTGCAAGGTCACTTGATTATCCAAGCTCTTGCATCCTCTTCTTGCTTTCGGTTTTCTTCTCCTTAAAAATTGAATCCCCACTTGTGTGTTCTTTGTGAGTTGCATCTTGTTGTCATTATTATACATCACCGTCTTGGCCAAGCTTCCATCCCACAAACACATACCAAACATAAGAACCACAAAATCAGCCTAAACACTTTACCAACAAACTCCCACCTATGCCAAACCAGAGAGCTGGCACGACCACCCCGTGCCACATAGGCACGACCGTGGCACCCTCCTTTCACTTCCCTCCCATTACCGTAGCGTAGCATGGCCGCCCCGTGCCACCCCCTTTTCATCCCAAGACAGCCCCTCCTTACTCTAAAGCCATCATGTCTTCTGGCCTCACTCTCGAGCAAGTGACCGAGCAAGATTTGAGAGAAAAGGCCGAGCTAGAAGCCTAAGTCAAGTACCTTCAAGCACAACTTGGTCGAATGATAAAAGAGAAGAGAAGGAACTTGAGAAGTTCTAGGAGTACAAGCAAGCAAGACTCAGATGACTCCAAGGAAGAAGAACAAAGCAACTCACTTGAAGACTCCGGTGAGCATGTGTATGAAAGGAGACCAAAGAGGCATCATAGGCCTCAAGACCGAAGATACAATGACTTCAAGGTGATATTCCCAACTTTGAAGGTTAACTTCATCTGGATGTGTTCTTGGATTGGCTTCAAACCGTTGAAAGAGTCTTTGAGTTCAAAGACATGCCTGATGAAAGAAAGGTAAAGCTTGTTGCTTTAAAGTTTAGAAAGTATGCCTCCATTTGGTGGTCAAATGTTGTGAGTAAGAGAGCTATGAAGGGTAAAGGGAAGATAAGAACTTGGGAGAAAATGAAGTCCAAACTTAAGTCCAAGTTTTTGCCACCCCATTACTTGCAAGACAACTTCCTTAAACTCCATCACCTCAAACAAGGGTCTAATAGTGTAGAAGAATACACAAGAGAGTTTGATCAATTGTTGTTGAAATGTGATTTGACGGAGGATGAGTCTCAAACTTTGATTAGATACTTGAGTGGTTTGAATGATGAAATTGCTCATGTTGTTGAAGTCCACCCTTGCACTTCCTTAGATGAGCTTAGTGTCTTAGCTCACAAAGTGGCGTCATAAAAGAAAGCCAAGGGCAAGGGCATGGCCTCCAAGCCTAACCCCCGTCCGTACCCATTCAAAAAGTCCTCATACTCCCCCCTCAAATCAACTCCAAAGTCAAACACAAGACCCCCTCCACCAAATCCCCCTCAAACCGCCTCAAACCCCCTCAAAACAACCTCCCCAGCCCAGTGATAAGAAGAGATGTTTCCGTTGTCAAGGCCTTGGACACTTTGCTTTCGAGTGTCCTAACAAAATAGTTGTCTCTTTGGCCGAGTATCAAGCTTATTGTGAGGAGCTAGATGATGAGAATGATTGGGAAGAAAAGGAGCTTCTTATGACCGAAGCTCTTGAAGAAGTTGAAGAGGGACCCGATGAAGGAGAAATTCTTGTGATAAGAAGGTCCTTGAGTGGTAATGCTTCCCAAAATGACATGGAACAAAGCGAGAACATCCTACACACCTGGTGTATCGTAAAGGGGAAGGTTTGCTCTCTTATTATTGATGGTGGATGTTGTACCAATGTTGCTGCCAAGACTCTAGTGGACAAGCTTAAGCTTGCGGTCTCTCCGCACCCAAGCCCCTACACCATACAATGGCTCAATCAAGGTAAAGGCTTACAAATCTCCTCTCTTTGTTCACTTGACTTTTCAATTGGCAAAAGTTACAAGGATGAGATTTGGTGTGATATTGTGCCCATGAACGCTTGTCATGTCCTCTTGGGACGTCCGTGGTTGTTTGATAGAAGTGTGATCCTAGATGGTTGGTTAAACACATATACATTTGCCAAACACCATAAAAAGATCACCTTTACCCCTCTCAAATCCAACTCACAAAAAAGGCCTCTAGACACTCCTAGCATGGATGTCTTTCTCACTACCCTACTTCATTCCCAACTCCATGAATATAATGATTTCAAGGAGTGGATTCTACTTGGCCAAGAACCGGCCTAAGCTAAGGATTCTTCCCATCCTTTGCTTTCCCTTCTCCTTAAAGATTTCCAACATGTCTTCCCTAGTGAGGTCCCCCATGGCCGCCCTCCCAAAAGAACCATAGAACACAAAATTGACCTCATCCCCGGTGCTACCCTCCCAAACAAGCCGACGTACCGAATGAACCCCCAAGAGACTCAAGAGGTGTAACGACAAGTAGATGATGTTCTTGCCAAAGGCTTGATCCGTGAGAGCCTTAGCCCATGTGCCGTGCCGGCCTTGCTTGTTCCAAAGAAAGATGGGTCAATGAGAATGTGTGTGGATAGTAGAACAGTAAACAAAATCACTACCAAATATCGCTTTCCTATTCCACAGTTCGAGGATCTCTTAGATGAGCTTCATGGAGCCACCATCTAAGATTGATCTTAGAAGTGGCTACTACCAAATCCGGATTTATGAAGGAGATGAGTGGAAGACGACCTTCAAAACCAAAGGAGGTCTCTATGAGTGGCTTGTTATGCCATTCAGTTTGACAAATGCACCAAGCACTTTCATGAGGCTTATGTACCAAGTTCTAAAGCCCCTTATTAGCAAGTTTGTTCTTGTCTACTTTGTTGACATATTGGTGTATAACGAGAGTGAAGAAGAGCATGCCCATCATCTACACCAAGTCTTAGTATCCTATCTCAAGAAGAGCTCTATGGAAAATTGGAGAAGTGTCACTTTTTCACTTATCAAGTCATATTTTGGGGCTATGTTGTCTCGGCCCAAGGGATTCATGTTAATGAGAGCAAGATTCAAGCAATCCGAGATTCGCCCGTTCCTACTTCCATTCAATAAGTTAGGAGCTTCCATGGCCTAGCCTCTTTCTATAGGAGGTTTGTGAGAGATTTTGGCACCATTGTTACCCCCATTACCGAGGTGCTTAAGGCCCAAAGATTTGAGTGGACCAATCAACCTCAAAGGGCCTTTGAAGAAATCACATACAAGCTCACAAGTGCACCCGTTCTAGCTCTACCAAGCTTCTCCAAAGTCTTTGAAGTAGATTGTGATGCTTTCGGTGTTGGGATAGGGGCTATCCTATCTCAAGAGAAGAGGCCCCTAGCCTTCTTTAGTGAGAAGCTCAATGATGCAAAGTGGAAGTACTCCAATTATGACAACGAGTTCTATGCCATTGTGAGAGCTTTGGAGCATTGGAGGCACTACTTGGTGGGAGGAGAATTCATTCTCCATTCGGATCATGAGGCTCTCAAATTCATACAAGGGCAACTCAAGCTCAACCTATGGCATGCAAAGTGGGTTGAGTATCTCTAAGCCTTCCATTTTGTGATCCACCACAAGTTGAGTCAACTCAACAAAGGGGCGGATGCATTATCAAGAAGGTATCTCTTACTCTCTACCTTGGAATCCAAAGTCCTTGGTTTTTAGATTATTAAGGGGTTGTATGTCCAAGATGAGGATTTCAAGGAAATCCATGAGAAGTGTATTAGGCATCCCCATGGCTTGTTTCACTTGGAGCATGGTTTCCTCTTCAAAGGAACCCGGCTATGCATACTAAAGAGTGGGCTTCGGGAGCTCCTCATTCAAGAGCTCCATGGTAGGGCTTTGGCAGGACACTTTGGCATTGAGAAGACTTGCTCCATGCTCAAGGAGCACTACTATTGGCCGAGCATGTCCAAGGATGTAGAGCACAATGTGAGAAGGTGTTGTATTTGTCAACAAGCCAAGAGCCACTCCCGGCCCCAAGGTCTATACACTCCTTTCCCCATTCCTTAAGGTCCTTGGGAGGATGTGATCTTAGACTTCATCACGGGTTTGCCAAGAACCCAAAGGCACAAACATTCAATCATGGTGGTGGTGGACCGATTCTAAAAAATGGCACACTTCATAGCATGCCATACCACCAATGATGCTTCATCCATTACCAACCTCTACTTGAAGGAGGTCGTTCGTCTCTATGGAATTCCAAGAAGCAAGGTGTCGAATAGGGGCACCAAGTTCCTGAGTCACTTTTGCCTTACATTGTGGACAAAGTTTGACACTCACCTCAAGTTTAGCACTACATGCCATGCCCAAACCGACGGTCAAACCAAAGTGACTAATAGGACTTTGGGCACTTTGCTTAGAGTTATAGTCAAGAAGAGCATCAAAGCGTGGGATGAGTTGCTTCCTCATGAGGAATTCGCCTTCAACCGAGCTCTAAGCAAGGCAACCACTCTTTCACCTTTCCAAGTGGTGTATGGTTACAATCCAAGGACTCCCCTAGACTTGGTTCCAATGCCAAATCCAACCAAGTTTAATTGGGAAGCCGAGAAGAGGGCCAAAGAAATTTAAGAGCTAAACACCAAGGTGAGGGAAAGAATTGAGAAATCCAATGAGAAAGCCAAGCAACGAGCCAACAAGCATAGGAAAGATGCTGAATTTCAACCGGGAGACTTGGTTTGGATTCATTTGAGGAAAGAGAGGTTCCCTAGCAAGCGCAAATCCAAACTCAAGCCAAGGTCCAATGGCCCATTTGAAGTCATTGAGAAGATTGGTCCTAATGCTTACAAGAATGACCTCCCGGGAGAGTAGGGAGTCTCATCCACCTTCAATGTGGCTGATCTTAGTCCATGTTATGATGAAGATGATCAATTTTCGAGTTTGACGTCAAACTCCAACCAATCCGGGGAGTATGATGGGGACTATCCTTTGGAACCAAGTGAAGACCAACCCAGCAGCCTAAGGGACCCTAAAAACACCAAGGAGGTAAAAGAGGTTCATGGCATGGTCCAAGAAGTCATCAACGATGCATTGCACATGCTGCCCAGTTCGGACATAAATTAGCCCAGTTTTGCAAGCCTAATTACCCAAGCTTAAGGTGGACTTAAAGGGCTGGAAAAGTACTTTTTGGAACCCTTAATATGTCAGCTTCAAGTACATATAAAGACTTCTAGGGTAGGTATTTAGGAAATAAGTCAATGGGAGCCTTTTTCAAGAAGCAGTAGAAACTGTCCAAGTTTGCATATGCTGCATCTTTTGCCCCATATCTCCCACACGGCTACTCTAAATGGCGTGTACCTTGATGCCCGTGAAAGCAGACTTCCAGAGCTTTCCAAAAAGACCTATTGCAGCCAAGTTGAGTGAGGAACCTAGGACTTATAGCTATTTGAAGTTGACCCTTGTGCACTGAAAAGTTGTTGACAGCACATAAAAGTACTTTTAAGCTTTTGTTCTTTTGCTTTTTGGTCCCCCTTTGCTTTTGGACGTGTAAGCGCTTGTTGGTTCCCCCTTTTGCAGCTTGTTAAAGGTTCTCCACTATAAAAGGGAGGCCTTGGGCTACCAAAGAATAATTGATGAGCTTGCATTAAGCTTTGAGTTTGGTAAACTCTCTCAAATTCTCTTCAAATTCCTAGTGTTACAGCTTGGGTGTTTGGCAACCTGAACTAGGTCTCTAGGTCTTCTTAATTCAACTAAGAAGGTGATTGACTTTTGTAACTTAGTCGAGCGAAGAAGATTGCCCAAGTGTGCAAACGAAGGTGGGTTATCATCACCCTTGCTAGTCCACTTGTTCTGTCTTAGTTGTTGATTTCCTTTTCATCTTTTCTACCCAAATGCATTCTTGATTCACTTTAGCAAATCTTTGCCTTAGTGAAGCTTGAATACATCATCCTTGGTTCTTTGTGTCCTCAGTAGCCCTAGCACGAAATCCATGCTCACATCTTCCCATGGGAGGGTGGGAACCGTCAAGGGCATGTAGAGGTCTTGAGGTAGCAAAGTGACTCTTGGCTACTTGGCAAGTAGCACACCTCTTCACTACATCTTAGACATCCTTGCTCATTCTTGGCCAATAGTAGTGTTCTTTCAACATGAGAAGAGTCTTGTTTTCCCCAAAGCGGTCGGCCAAGGATCCTCCATGAACCTACCGAATGAGCAACTCCCTAGTTCCACATTTAGGAATGCAAAGTCGAGGGCCCTTGAATAAGAACCCATCTTGAATTAAGAAATCTCCCTTTGGGTGCCGTTTACAATCCTTGTGGAGCTCCCCAATGTCTTCATCATCTTCATAAAGGGACTTCAAATGTTCAAAACCAAGGATGCATGCGTCAAGTTGCAACAAAAGCAAATGCCTTGTTGACAAGGCATCGACTCCTTGGTTCAACTTCTCGGACTTGTGCTTGATGGTGAAGTGGAAGGATTAGAGGAACTCCACCCATTTGGCTTGCCGTGAGTTGAGTTTGTGTTTCCCTTAAATGTACTTCAAGGCCTCATGGTCCGAATGCAAGATGAACTCACTAGCCACCAAATAATGACTCCAATGCTCAAGACTTCTTACAATTGTATAGAATTCTTTATCATAAGTTGAATACTTCCTCCTTAAATCACAAAGTTTCTCACTAAAGAAGGCTAAGGGCCGCCCTTCTTGAGTGAGTACACCTCCAATGCCAACCCCGGATGCATCACATTCACTTTCAAATACCTTGTCAAAGCATGGCAAGGCTAACACCGGGGCTTGGGTGAGCTTAGACTTGATGGTGTCAAATACTTCTTGAGCCTTGGGGCTCCACTTGAAGGTTGTGCCTTTGATCACCTCAGTCATGGGGGCCATGATAATGCTAAAATCTCTAATGAACAACCTATAGAAGGAGGCAAGCCTATGGAAACTTTGCACAACATGAATGCTCTTTGGAGTAGGCCATGTCTGAAGGGCCTCAACTTTGCTCTCATCCACTTTGATGTCGTGGCTAGAGACAATGTAACCAAGGAAGGTGACCTCACAAGTGAAAAATGTGCACTTCTTGAGGTTACCATAAAGCCTTTCTCTTTCAAGGACCTCCATGACTTGAGTTAGATGCTCTTGGTGCTCCTCTTCACTCTTGCTATAGATCAAGATATCATCAAAGTACACTACTACAAACCCCCTAATGAATGGCTGAAATACTTGATTCATGAGCCCCATAAAGGTGCTTGGAGCATTAGACAATCCGAAAGGCATGAGTAGCCATTCGTACAAGCTTCCCTTTGTTTTAAAGGCTGTCTTCCATTCATCCCCTTCTCTAATCCTAATTTGGTAGTAGCCACTCCTCAAATCCACCTTAGAAAACACACTTGAGCTATGTAATTCATCATGCATATCCTCAAGCCGTGGGATAGGATATCTATGGTTGATGGTTATCTTGTTGATTGCCCGGCTATCTACACACATTCGCATACTCCCATCCTTCTTTGGGACTAACAAGGCCGGCACTGCGCATGGACTAAGGCTTTCTCTCACCAATCCTTTTGTTACCAACTCTTCCACTTACCTTTGGACGTCCATGGTCTCTTTAGGGTTCATTCTATAGGCCGGTTTGCAGGGAAGTATGGCAACGGGAATGAGATCAATGTGATGTTGGATGGACCTTTGTGGGGGTAGGCCAGAGGGTATCTCCTCGGGAAAGACATGGGCAAAACGTTCAAGGAGTGAGATGGCTATGGGGTGAGAGGGTAATGGTGCTTCGGATTCTCCTAGTGGGGTGAGAATCCACTCTTTAAAGGCCTTGAACTCATGATGGGATACGTTAAGAAGGGGCTCATAGAAGGTGAGGAGCAAGTCCGAATGGTCTTGGTTCTTTTGTGGCTTGCTTTTGTGGAGTTGGGACGGGCTTAAGGGGGCAAGGGTGATCTTCTTCCCATCTTTATGAAAAGTGTAGGTATTCAAATGGCCATCATGCATCACTTTTCGGTCAAATAAGCATGGTCTCCCCAATAAAAGATGACATGCATCCATGGGAATGATGTCACACCACTACTCATCATGATAACTCTTGCCAATAGAAAAGGGAATCAAACATCTCGAATTGACTTGTAAACCTTTACCTTTGTTAAGCCATTGGATGTTGTAAGGAAGAGGGTGGGCTAAAGCTTGAAGGCCTAGCTTCTCCACCATGCTTGAGGAGGCAACATTAGCACAACTCCCTCCATGAGTGATGAGAGAGCAAACCTTGCCTTGGATAGTGATGTGCCAAGCCAGGAAATAGAGATATTAAGTCTCCAAGAACCAAAGCAAAGCAAGAAAAAGGTTGAAAGAAAGAGAAAATCGTAAACTAGCCTAAACTAGCTTCGGTTCAAGCAAAGAGAAAGAAGGATAATCTAGCATGAAGAAGAATAAGACACACCACCTTGATCACACTTGGGCTCTTAATCACACTTAGGGACAAGAAACACCACCCTAAGAAGGATTAAGACTCACTTGACCACCACTTTGATTAGGCAAATGTTTGAGCTAAAAATGTGATATTTTTAAGGTACTTTTTCACTAGTTTTATGCTCGTTTTAATAATATTTTTAAGGTTTTTAATTTATTTTATTTTATTTTGCAGATTTTGAATAAATGCGAAAAAAGGGTTCAAATGGCGGAAAAAGTGAGAAAAATAGAAGAATTGTCGGAGGTTGAAGAACCGGGCCAAAAATCGATGAAAAACTGGCCAAAGACAGAAGAAAATAAAAAAAACCAAACCGGTCCAGCCTGAACCGGACCGGTCGGTTCAGCAGAAAACCCGGTTCAGCCATTAAAAGCCCCCTCCCCTTCACACTCTCTCTCTCCTTGCCTGTTCTGTTTCCCGAAACCCAGAACCTTCATCTTCCTCGCCATCCCCATCTCGCTTCGCTTTCTCTCTCTAACCCGTTCTCTCCCCTCCCGCACAACAACCCCGAAAACCTCTAGAACCACGGCGATGGGGACCATCCTATGGAACCAAGTGAAGAACAACCCCCAAGCCTAAGGGACCCTACAAGCACCAAGGAGGTCAAGGAGGTTCATGCCATGGTCCAAGAAATCACCAAACATGCATTGCACATGCAACCCGACTTGGACAGAAATTGGCCCGGTTTTGCAAGCTTAATTACCTAAGCTTAAGGGTGATTTAAAGAGCTGCAAAATTAATTTCTGGAACCCTTAATATGTCAGCTTCAATGGCATATAAAGATTTCAAGGTTAAGTATTTAACAAGTAAGTCAATGGGGGACTTTTTCTAGAAGCTGCAGAATCTGTTCCAGTCTGTATATACCTGCACATTTTGCCTGATGTCTCTCAAACGGCTTATCCAATTCACCTGAACGAGGAGGCTCCTGAAATCTGACTTCAAGAGCTTTCCCGTAAGTCCTTTTTCATCTCATTTGGACAACTATGCTAGGAGATATAGCTGTTTAAAGTTGAGGCTAGAAATCTGAAAAGTTGCTGACATAAAGCAAAACCACTTTTCAGCTTTTGTACTTCTACTTTTTGGTCCCCCATGCCCTTGCACGTCCATGTACTCTTGTTCCCTCCTATTTTCAGCTTCTTAAAGGCGTTCCCACTATATAAGGAAGCCTTGGGCTGCATTAGAAGGGTTGTTGAATTTGATTTTCAGAATTGAGT
>JACYFF010031957.1:63471380-63496557 GCA_017589665.1 Selenicereus undatus
TTTATCTTGTTCTTGTGTTCTATCCTTGTTCTTCTACCCAAATGCATTCTTGTTTCCCTTTTGCTTAATCTTGCATTAGTGAAGCTAGAATACATCACACGGTTTCCCCAAACCCAGAAACCACCCCTACTCTCTACCGCCGGTTTTCGTCTCCAACTCACCCCATCACCTCTAACAACCACCATTGCTGGGTCTCATCTCCACCATCCACGTCTTCAACCTCACTAGCTTCACCATCGTAGCCATCCACGACACCACCCCAGTGGGTTCCATCATCCACCGTCCAGCATACCATCAAATCGAGGGCTGAGAAGTGAAGGGCTTCGGGTATAAAGCAACAGGATGCCATTGAAGTTCGAAGGTCAGGAAGCGTAGGTTAGATTTTAGGATTGGGATTACATTTAAATTTCGTTTTAAGCTTAGTTTCGTTTAATTTTCGCTTTCAATTTCCATTTCGTTTTCGAATATCTAAATTAGGGTTTTAGTTAAATCGTTTTTAGGGTTTCGACTTCGAATTTGCATTTCTGGGTTTCGAATTTTGGGTTGTATTGATGATTCTGGTTCGATTTTTGGCAAAATAATTCTGGGTTACTGAATTCGATTTCCCCTCTCCCTTGTTGCGGTTTGTTCGAATTGCTGTTCTTGTTTCTAGTATGTTAATGTTGTTCGAATGGTTGCAATTCTGGGTAGCTGAAGCAATTGTGAGTATGCTCTTGCTATTTGGGTTTCTGTTCAATCACCTTTCCCCTGCTGCTTTTTGTTCTTCGTTGTCTTAGATTTGCATCCCCTGTTTCGTAATGCATTCAGTTTGTGCTCTATTTTGATTCTGTTTCAATCCCCTTCCCCTATCTTAAGCTTTGTGATTGTGCCCTGCTATTGCTTGTTGTTCTTCGCTTTCCCTGTGCTCGATTCTGCCTGGCTGTTCTTCGTTCATTTTCAATTGTTGCTTTGCCTCAATTTCGTCCCCCTCCCCCTCTGTTGATTTTCATGATTTGCTTTAGTTAATTCTGGAATAACAAAGTAATTAGGTTGTTAGTGATTAAATCATTATTAATTTTAGTCTTAGGTTGGTTAATCAGTATAAGGTTTAGTTTAGGTTTTAGTTAATTAGGTAGTTTTAATGTTTAATGAATTAGGATTAGATGAGTTTAGTTGAATTAGGTTGTTAAATTGCTTTAAATAATTTCACTTAGTTTAGATAAGTAAATTTTATTGTTTAGTTTTAAATGACCATAATCTCACGTCTTCTCTGTGGACCGACCCTTAAGTACTACGATTGACAATCGAGTATTTGAGGTTTTCTTTTCCTTTTTCTCTAATTTAATTTTCCATTCGCCCTCAAAAATCGTTCAACACCAAACCAACGATAAGCAAGAGAGAATTTAATTAGGAGAGAATGAACTCTATCTTTTCATATATGTCAAATCTGAGTATTTCAACCTTAAATGAGCATATATATAAAGGGTAAGGGCCTAAGGGAAGATTAAAAGCTTCATTGGGGTTCAAATGGACAGCCAATGTGATCAAAGAACAAAAAAGTAAGCAAAGTACAAAAGGTGAAAGTGACATGCTGTCCTGTCGCTTTCAGTGCACATCCTTCAACTTCAGACAGCTATAACTTCTGTAATTCTTTCCCAAATCAGATCCAACAGGTGTCGTTAGAAATCTTGGAAACTCTATTTTCATATGGCTCAAGTTAGAAGGGATTTGGAGCTACCGTTTGAAAGTTATGGCGTAAAACGTCCAGGTTGTCCAAACTGGATCAGATTCTGCAGCATTCTGAAAGTGACCCCATTTAACTTATTTCCCAATGACGTAACCTAGAAATATTTATATGTCCTTAAAGCTGACATATTAAGGGTTCAAAAAAGTGGATTTTCAGCTTCCTAAACTCAATTTAGGCTTGAGTAATAAAGCTCACAAAACTGGGCAGTTGTGCTGGAATTTGGGCAGATTGGGCAGTCATGATGTTCTTGATCATTTGAGCCAATTCATGTGCCTTAGACTCCTTCTCTTGACGTTGTATGACAGTAGGGACGTTGACTTGATCATTAGGGGCTTGATCCCCATCATCGTCCCCTTGTTGAGAAGAATTTGCCCTCAAATTCTCCAAGGTATCATCTTCCAAGTATGGTGATAAATCAACCACAATGAAGGAGGTGGATACTCCTTACTCTCCGGGCAAGTTGATCTTGTAAGCATTGTTGTTAATCCTTTCCAAAACCTCAAAAGGACCATCGGCCCTAAGCATGACCTTTGACTTGTGTTTGGAGGGAAAACGCTCTTTCCTTAAGTGCACCCAAACGAGATCACCAGTGTTGAAGATGACTTGCCTTCTATGCTTGTTTGCATGGGCTTGGTAAGAGGCATTGGATTGCTCAATTTTTCCCTTGATCTTCTTATGGAGCTATTGGATCTCTTGGACTCTCTTGGTTGCCTCCACAATAGGCTTTGAGTCCATGGACCGTGGGGTGAGATCAAGAGGGGAGAGTGGCTCAATCCCATAAACCACTTTGAAGGGGGACATTCCCGTGATTTTGTTAGGACTCTTGTTGTAGGCAAACTCGGCATGAACTAGGAGTTGATCCCATGACTTGAGGATGGACTTGGTCAAAGTCCTCAAAAGCACTCCCAAGGTTCTATTGGTAACCTCAATTTGCCCATCCGTTTGGGGGTGACAAGTGGTGCTATACTTGAGCTTAGTCCCTAACTTCTTCAACAAGGTGACCCAAAAATGGCTCAAGAACTTAGCGTCCCTATCCGACACTATGGACCTTGGAATCCCATGGAGCTTAACCACCTCTTTGAAGTACAAGTCGGCTATGTAGGTGGCATCATGGGTCTTGTTGCATGGGATGAAGTGTGCCATCTTGGAAAAGAGATCAACCACTACAAGGACGGAGTCCTTGTTCCTTTGAGTTCTTGGCAACCCAAGTATGAAGTCCATGTTAACATCTTCCCATGGGAGACTTGGAACCGGCATGGCTGTGTAAAGGCCTTGAGGAAGGGTGTGACTCTTGGCCATTTGACACACTACACACCTCTTGATCACATCTTGCACATCCTTATCCATGCACGGTCAAAAGTAGTGCTCCTTAAGCATGATCAGGGTCTTCTTTTCCCCAAAGTGGTCGACTAGGGAACCTTCATGTACCCCACGGATCAATAGCTCTCTTGCTCCACAATTTGGGACACAAAGTCATGTGCCCTTAAACAAGTACCCTTGTTGAACTAGGAACTCTCCCTTGGGGTGTCTCTTGCATTCTTGGAACAATTCCCTAAAATCCCTATCCTCAGTATATAATGACTTCAAATGCTCAAATCCAAGGACACATGCATCAAGTTGAAACAATAAGAGATACCTTCTTAAAAGAGCACCGACACCCTTGTTCAACTTCTCGGACTTATGCTTGATGGTGAAGTGGAAGGTTTCTAAGTACTCTACCCACTTGGCATGGTGAGAGTTGAGCTTGTGTTGCCCTTGAATGTACTTGAGGGCCTCATGATCGAAGTGTAGAATGAACTCATTTGCCACCAAGTAGTTGCTCTAATGCTCAAGTGATCAAATGATAGAATAGAATTCCTTGTCGTAGGTGGAGTACTTCCTCTTAGAGTCACAAAACTTCTCACTAAAGTAGGCAATGGGGCGGCCTTCTTGAGTGAGAACCCCACCAATACCAACTCCGGATGCATCACACTCCACTTCAAAGATATTCTCAAAACATGGCAAGGCTAGCAGCGGGGCTTGAGTGAGCTTCTTCTTGACCTCCTCAAAGGCTTGTTGTGCCTTTGGGTTCCACTTGAATGATGCTTGCTTGAGTACTTCAGTCATAAGGGCCGTGATTGTGCTAAAGTCTTGAATGAACCGCCTATAGAAGGAGGCTAGTCCATGGAAACTTTACACATCATGAATGCTTAAAGGTGTAGGTCGTGACCGAATGGCTTCAATCATACTCTCATCCACCTTGATTCCTTGAGCCGTGACAATGTAGCCCAAGAATGTGACTTCTTGGGTGAAGAATGAACACTTCTTCAAGTTACCATAGAGGTCCTCTTTCTGAAGGACTTTCATGACTTGGGTGAGATGATCAAGATGTTCTTCCTCACTTTGACTATAAACCAAAATGTCATCAAAGTAAACCACAACAAATTGCCCAATGAATGGGCTAAACACTTGGTTCATTAGTCTCATAAAAGTGTTAGGGGCATTTGAAAGTCCAAAGGGCATGACCAACCACTCGTACAATCCCCCTTTGGTTTTGAATGCGGTCTTCCACTCATCCCCTTCCCTAATCCGAATTTGATAATACCCACTCCTTAAGTCCACTTTGGAAAAGACTCTTGAACCATGAAGCTCATCCAACATGTCCTCCAACCTAGGTATGGGATGCCTATAGTTAATGGTGATCTTGTTTATGCCTCGGCTATCCACACACATCCTCATTGAACCATCTTTCTTTGGGACTAGGAGGGCGGCCACGGCACATGGACTAAGACTTTCCCTCACAAGACCCTTGGCTACCAACTCCTCAACTTGCCTTTGAATTTCCATGGTTTCTTTTGGGTTTATTCGGTAGGCCGGTTTGTTTAGGAGGATAGCACCGGGAATAAGACCAATGTGATGTTGGATGGTTCTTTTTGGAGGGAGGCCATGGGGTATATCTTCCGGGAACACATGGGAAAATTGTTCAGGTAATGAAGTGGCTAAGGGGTGAATTTGAGGGGGGGAAGTTTCGGCTTCTTCAAGCGAGAAGAGTAACCATTCTCTCAAGGCCTTGAACTCATGTTGTGAAGCCTTAAGGAAAGGTTCTCCAAGGGTAAGTAGCATTTCAGTTTGGTCTTGGCTCTTTTGTTGTTTGGACTTTGAGTGGGAGAAAGTAGGGCTAGGGTGATTTTCTTTCAATCCTTGGTGAAGGTATAAGTGTTTAAGAAACCATCATGCAAGACTCTTCTATCAAATAACCAAGGTCTCCCTAGAAAAATATGGCAAGCATCCATGGGCATAATATCACACCAAAGCTCATCATGATAATTCTTGCCTATGCTCAAAGAAATAAGGCATCTAGAGTTAACTTGAAGGCCTTTACCTTGGTTCAACCATTGAATGGTGTAGGGATGAGGGTGAGTCGTGGCCTTGAGTTGAAGTTTCTCCACCATGCTTGAGGATGCAATGTTGGTGCAACTCCCACTATCAATGATGAGTGAGCACACCTTTCCTTTGATGGTGCATCTTAAATGGAAGATGTTCTCCCTTTGTTCATCTTGACTCCCCTTGAGACCACTCAAAGTTCTTCTTAGGACAAGCAACTCCGCTTCATCCACTTCTTCTATTACCTCCTCCATGCCTTCCATGAGACACAAGTCCTTCTCCTCTTCCTCCTCCTCCACTTGAATTGCTTCATACTCGACCAAGGTGATAACTCTTGGTTTAGGCACTCCGAAGCTGTGTGACTTAAGCCTTGGCACTTGTAACACCTACGGTTGGAGTTAGTGCCCAATGGGGTTTGTTTTGTCGAGTTGGGTTCTTTGAAAGGGGGGGGGGTTTGGGAAGAGAGGTTGTGGGTTTAGGAGGGGGTTGGAAACTCCCCTTGTTGAAGGGTGAGCTCTTGGGTAAAGGAGGTTTGGGTAGGTCTCTCTTGAAGGGTTTGGACTTCTTTTGTTGTTCAACTCTATGGGCTAGTACACAAACTTCATCAAAAGAGAAGTATTGTTGAAGTTCAACTACATGAGCATACCTTGTATCAAGACCACTCAAGTATCTCACAATAGTTTGATCTTCACTTTCTTTGATGTCACACTTGATCAAGAGCTTCTTAAACTCCCTTGTGTATTCTTCAACACTCAAACTCCCTTGTTGAAGATTATGGAGTTTAGAGTAGTTGTCTTAAAGGTAAGAGGGAGGAAGAAAACGATCCTTCAACTTTGTTCTCATCTTCTCGCAACTTCTAACCTTTGCCATACCTCTCTTAGCCCTTTTCTTAATCAAGTTCTCCCACCAAAGAGAGGCATCCTTTCATAGCTTAAGTGCTACGTACTTCACCTTCTCGTCTTCGGGCACATCCTTGTACTCAAAAACCCTCTCTACGGTTCGTAGCCACTCAAGAAACTCATCCAAATCCAAACGACCTTTAAACTCCAGAATCTCGACCTTGAAATCCAAGGAAGGATAGGAGTTTCTTTGATTTCTTCTTGATCTTGGACGACCTTCATCACTAGAGAAAGCAAAGGGGTTGCTTTCCTTTTTATCACGGTTTTGCTCGGATTCGGAAGCCTCATGGGAAGGAGTACTTCGAAGGCTCTTTCGTTGGTTGCTCATGGATTTTGCAAGTTGCTTCTTCAAGTACTCATTTTGGCTCCTCACCTCTTCAAAGTTCCTTATGAGGGCCTCAAACCTTTCCTCCAAGCTCATGCTACTAGTCATGCTTTAGCTAGGTGGCTTTGGACGAGTGAAGCAGCACAAATCAAGTGTGGCACAGTCGTGCTTAGTGTGGCACGGTCATGCTTGGGTGCCATGGTGTGACCGTGCTACCTTTCTGCTTTGCACGGGTGGAAACGACAAATTTTGTGGTTTGTGTTTGGGAATGTGTTTGGGGTGGAAGGTAGGCCAAGAGAGTAGCCTAAGCTCTGATACCAAATATGATGTGCCAAGCAAGGAAATGGAGAAATTAAGTCTCTAAGAACCAGAGCAAAGCAAGAACAAAGATGAAAGAAAGAGAAAACCATAAAGTAGCCTAAACTAGCTTTGGTTCAAGCAAAAAGATAGAAGGATAATCTAGTACGAAGAAGGATAAGACACACCTCCTTGATCACACTAGGGCTCTTAATCACACTTAGGGATAAGACACACCACCCTAAGAAGGATTAAGACTCACTTGAATAGTACTTTGATTAGCCAAACTAAAAATAAACAAGAGAGAATTTAATTGAGAGAGAATGAACTCTATCTTTTCATATATGTCAAATCTGATTATTACATCCTTTAATGAGCATATATATAGAGGGGGAGGGCCTAAGGGAAGAGTACAAGCTACATTGGGGTTCAAATGGATAGCCAATGGGATCAAAGAACCAAAAAGTAAGCAAAATACAAAAGGTGAAAGTGACATGCTGATGGAGGTCCACCCATGAACATGATAAAAAGCCTTCAAGGGAGTCCAAAGGGGTTGATTTTCATGAGCAAAGTGCAAGAAATCAGCCAAGCACGCCAAGAGAACTTTCTGCCCATCCACGGTTTCAAGTCAGCGCACAAACCCCATTTTCTGCACATTATTTCATGATCTTCCTCAGGGTATGATTGGGTTGCAGGAGGCCTAAGTTTAATTTAAAGAAGTGCTCTTTCCAATAAGACCAATTGCAGGTCATTTGGAGGTCATTTTCCCCCTCAAACTAGCCGTTGAAGTCAAGAGCTATAATTTGCTGCAGTTTTGACCGGTTCTGGAAATGTGTCCGTTTGGATGCCCGAAGCTGCACCTTTTGAAATACAAATGTTAAGGCTTGAAAGCACTTTAAAAATATTATCAAGTGGCCATAAAACATTCCCAGCTAAATTACCCTCTTGTGGAGCTATTAACTAGTGAACTAAGGGATAAAATTCCCTTTAACCAGGTACAAGGCAGCCGGGTACACGTGGTGTTCCTTTTGAGGTTTTTGTTCTTATCAAGGTCTAAACCTCTTAAAAATGACATGATTAGTGTACTTGAAGCTGATTGAGGCCCCCCTAAGCTTCCCAAGTCGACACCTAAGCCTCAAGATCAACAAAGAAGAGGTCTCAAGCCACGGTTACATCTTCCCTTTTGATGCTTGTTTTTGGAACTCGAAATGTATATGGTATTAGCTTGCTAATTTGAATTTGTAGCTGATGTTTAGTGTCTATCAGGGACTATATAGGCCCGCTTGCTGCCTTGTAAAGACACTTTTTTTGAAGAGTTATTGAATGAAGTTGAGCCTTAGCTCCTTTGCACTCTCGAACTCTCTTCTAGCTTATCTCCTCCTTGGCCGGTCTGAGTGGTGTTCTAGCAAGAGTCTTAGCATCTTCTTGGTGGTGTATTCTGTATCCAAGAGTTGGTAAGGGCCCTAACATCAAGTCTTGGTGGTGAATCTGTATCCAAGAGTAGTGCTAGTTTCAGTTTTCCCACAATCTCTTAGTTTGAGTTTGTGATTGCAAAATTTTGCTTTCTCTTCCTAATCGCGTGATAACATTCTGTTTGCCTTCTCTTGTGTTACTCTCGTGGTGATACATCATATTTGGTATCAGAGCTTGGTCTCTCCTTAGCCTAGTACATGCCCCCAAACTTCCTCAAACACAAGCTCAAACACATCCTCAAACACACAAGCCACAACCGGCTGTTTTAGCCATGACAAGTCGAGAGTTAGCACGGCCACCCCGTGCCCCCATAGCACGACCGTGCCACCACCATTTCAAGTTGTTCTACTCTAGTTCAAGTATGAGTGCTGCAAGTATGGCTTTGGAAGAGAAGTTCGAAGCCCTCATGAGGAATTATGAAGCCATGAGGTTGCAAAATGAAGAAATCAAAGGCCACAGTGAATATTTGAGGCGTCAACTTGGCGATTCCTTGAAGCAAAAGCGAAAAGAAGTTAGAAGCTCTCGTTCTTCAAACTCATCCGAATCTGAGCAAGGTGAGGATGACCATGGTGAAGGCCATCACTTGAACTCTTCTAGTGATGAGGAGCCATTTAGGAGGCCTAGAAGAAATGGGAGGAATGCTCCTAGCTTTGGAGACATCAAAGTGGAGGTTCCGGAGTTTGAAGGAAGAGTAGACCCCGATGAGTTTGTGGAGTGGCTACAAACCGTGGAAAGGATCTTTGATTATAAGGAGATCCCGGAGGATAAGAAGGTAAAGCTTGTTGCCATTAGACTCTATAAGTATGCTTCCTTATGGTGGTCTAATTTATGTACCAAAGGGCTAGACAAGGGAAGGGAAGGATTCGAACTTGGGAGAAAATGAAGACTAAACTTAGAGGTCATTTCTTGCCACCCTCCTACCTTCAACACAACTACTCTCAAATCCATTCTCTAACCCAAGGTAACATGAGTGTTGAAGAGTACACTAGGGATTTTGAGAAGTTGTTAATCAAGTGTGACCTTAGAGAGGCCGAAGAACAAACCATAGTGAGGTACTTAGGGGGACTTGATCCTAGGTATGCTCATGTGGTCGAATTGCAACAATACACTACCTTTGATGAGCTGGGTGTCCTAGCCCATAAAGTGGAACAACAAAGAAAAGCCAAGCTCTACAAAAGAGACCCCCCTAAGCCTTTTCCCAGGAGCCAACCTTTTAACAAGGGGAGCTCTTACCCACCTCCTAAGCCCTCGGTTTCCAACCCACCCCCTCCACAAAAGAACCAAGCTCCTCAAAAGAGCCAAACCCTCCCAAACCGTCCTAACCCCCCTCCTGTGAACAATAGTAGGTGCTTTAAATGCCAAGGCCTACGTCACATAGCCTCAGAGTGTCCTAATAGGACGATTATCTCCTTGGCCAAATGGGAGGTATCCAAGGAGGAAGAAGAGGAGGAGGAAAAGGAGGTGTATTTCATGGAAGATCAAGAAGAGGTCATGGAGGAAGCGGATGAAGGAGAACTTCTAGTCTTGAAAAGGGCCTTGAGTAGCCAAAAGAGAGCCCCAGAAGAGCAAAGGGAGAACATCTTTCACACTAGATGTACTATCCAAGGCAAGGTTTGCTTTCTCATCATTGATGGAGAGAGTTGTGCTAATGTTGCCTCTTCGAGTATAGTGGAGAAACTAGGCCTCCAAGCTTCGGTCCACCCTTATCCCTACAACACCCAATGGCTTAACCAAGGTAAAGGTTTGCAAGTCAATTCAAGATGTTTGATTTCCTTTACTATTGGCAAGAGTTACCATGATGAGTTGTGGTGTGACATCATTCCCATAGATGCATGTCACCTTTTGTTGGGAAGACCATGGCTATTTGACCGAAAAGTGATGCATGATGGTCACTTGAACACTTACACTTTTCGTAAAGACGGGAAGAACATGACCCTTGCCCCCTTAAACCCATCCCAACTGCACAAAAGAGGCAAGACCATTCGGACTTGCTACTTATAATCGGTGAGCCCCTCCTTAAAGCCTCCTATCGTGAGTTCAAGGCCTTCAAGGAATGGATTCTCACCTCACTTGAGGAGTCCGAAACACCCTTACCCTCTCACCCCATAGCCATTTCACTTATTGAACAATTTACCCATGTGTTCCCCGAAGAGATACCATCCGGTCTACCTCCACAAAGAACCATCCAACACCACATTGATCTCATCCCTGGAGCCATACTTCCCAACAAGTCGGCCTATAGAATGAATCCCAAAGAGACCACGGAGGTCCAAAGGCAAGTCAAAGGGTTGGTTACCAAAGGCTTGGTGAGGGAAAGCCTTAGTCCTTGTGCGGTGCCGACCTTACTAGTCCCAAAGAAGGATGGGAGTATGCGAATGTGTGTAGACAACCGAGCCATAAACAAGATAACCATCAAGTATAGAAATCCTATTCCATGGCTTGAGGATATGCTTGATGAATTACATGGTTCCAGTGTGTTTTCTAAGCTGGATTTGAGGAGTGGCTACTACCAAATAAGGATTAGAGAAGGGGAGGAATGGAAGACGACCTTCAAGACTAAGAGAGGCTTGTATGAGTGGCTAGTCATGCCATTCGGTTTGTCCAATGCCCCAAACACCTTCATGAGACTCATGAATCAAGTATTTCATCCATTCATTGGAAAGTTTGTTGTGGTATACTTTGAGGACATCTTGATCTATAGTAAGAATGAAGAGGAGCACCAGGAGCATCTAACTCAAGTTATGGAGGTCCTTGAAAGAAAGAGGCTTTATGGTAACCTCAAGAAGTGTACATTTTTCACTTGTGAGGTCACCTTTCTTGGTTACATTGTCTCTAGCCACGACATCAAGGTGGATGAGAGCAAAGTTGAGGCCATTCGAACATGGCCTACTCCAAAGAGCATTCATGATGTGCGAAGTTTCCATGGACTTGCCTCCTTCTATAGGCATTTCATTATAGATTTTAGCACCATCATAGCCCCCATGACCGAGGTGATCAAGGGCACAACATTCAAATGGAGCCCCAAGGCTCAAGAGGCATTCGACAATATCAAGTCCAAGCTTACCCAAGCCCCGATCCTAGCCTTGCCATGCTTTGACAAGGTATTTGAAATTGAAATGTGATGCATCCAGGGTTGGCATTGGAGGTGTGCTCACTCAAGAACGGTGGCCCTTAGCCTTCTTTAGTGAGAAGCTTTGTGAGTCAAGGAGGAAGTATTCTACCTATGATAAAGAATTCTATGCAATTGTGAGGAGTCTTGAACATTGGATTCATTACTTGGTGGCTAGTGAGTTCATTTTGCATTCGGACCATGAGGCCTTGAAGTACATTCAAGGACAACATAAGCTAAACTCACGGCATGCCAAGCGGGTGGAGCACCTATAATCCTTTCACTTCACCATCAAGCACAAGTCCAGGAAGTTGAACAAAGGAGCCGATGCCTTGTCAAGAAGGCACTTGCTATTGTTCCAACTTGATGCTTGCACACTTGGGTTTGAACATTTGAAGTCTCTTTATGAAAATGGTGAATACTTTGGAGAGCTTTACAATGAATGCAAAAGCCACCAAAAGGGAGACTTCTTGATGCAAGAAGGGTTCTTATTCAAGGGCCCATGGCTATGTATTCCTAATTGTGGAACTAGGGAGTTGCTCATTCGGGAGCTTCATGGAGGATCCTTGGCCGGCCACTTTGGAGAGAATAAGACTCTCATGACGTTGAAAGAACACTACTATTGGCTAAGAATGAGTAAGGATGTCCAAGACATGGTGAAGAGGTGTGCTACTTGCCAAGTAGCCAAGAGTCACTTGCTACCTCACGGTCTCTACATGCCCTTGCCGGTTCCCTCTCTCGCATGGGAGGATGTAAGCATGGATTTTGTGCTAGGGCTACCAAGGACCCAAAGGAGCAAAGACTCCATCTTTGTGGTTGTAGATCGATTCTCCAAAATGGCACACTTCATCCCTTGTGCCAAGACAAATGATGCCACCCACATAGCCGAGTTGTACTTCAAAGAAGTGCTGAGGTTGCATGGCATTCCAAGGTACATAGTCTCGGACCGGGAAACCAAGTTCCTTATCCATTTTTCGGTGACACTTTGGAAGAAAATGGGAACCAAGCTCAAGTATAGCACTACTTGTCATCCTCAAACGGATGGCCAAATCGAAGTCACCAACCGAACCTTGGGAAAAGTCTTGAGGGTCTTGGTGAAGTCCAATGTCAAGGCTTGGGATTTGCTATTGCCACAAGCTAAATTTGCATACAACAAGTCCCTAAGCAAAACAACCGGTTTGTCTCCTTTCAAAGTAGTGTATGGGGTTGATCCTTTGAGCCCACTTGATGTTGTACCAAGAGGGATGAATGAGAAGCCAAACGTGGAAGCTAGCAAAAGAGTGGAAGAGATCCAAAAGCTCCATGAGTTGGTGAAGTCTAAGATTGAGAAGGCCAATGCTTCCTACCAAGAGCAAGCTAACAAGCACAAGAAGAAAGTGACATTCCATCCTGGGGACCTCGTGTGGGTTCACTTAAAGAAGGAGAGGTTCCCTTCCAAGAGAAAGACCAAGTTGATGCCAAGGGCGGATGGCCCCTTTGAAGTCTTAGAAAAGATCAATGAGAATGCCTACAAGGTAAATTTGCCAGGGGACTATGGTGTCTCGGCCACTTTCAATGTGGCCGATTTAAGTCCTTACTTGGAGGATGAACATCTAGTCAATTTGAGGTCAAATTCTTCTCAACAAGGGGAGGATGATGGAGGTCCACCCATGAACATGATCACAAGCCTTCAAGGGAGTCCAAAGGGGTCGAGTTTTATGAGCAAAGTGCAAGAAATCAGCCAAGCATGCCAAGAGAACTTTCTGCCCATCACACGGTTTCAAGTCAGTGCACAAACCTGGTTTTGTGCACGTTATTTCATGCTCTTCCTCAGGGAATGATTGGGTGGCAGGGGGCCTACGTTTATGTTTAAGAAGTGCTCTTTCCAATAAGACCAATTGCAGGTCATTTTCCCCCTCAAACTAGTCGTTGAAGTCAAGTACTATAATCTGCTGCAGTTTTGACGGTTCTGGAAATGTGTCCGTTTGGACGCCCAAAGCTCCACCTTTTGAAATGCAAATTTTATGGCTTGAAAGAAATTTAAAAATATTATCAAGTGGCCATAAAAAATCCTAGCTAAATTACCCTCTTGTGGAGCTATTAACCAGTGAACTAAGGGATAAAATTCCCTTTAACAGGGTACAAGGCAGCCGGGTACAAGTGGTGTTCTTTTTGAGGTTTTTGTTCTTATCATGGTCTAAACCTCTTACAAATGTCATGACTAGTGTACTTGAAGCTGATTGAGGCCCCCCTAAGCTTCCCAAGTTGACACCTAAGCTTCAAGATCAACAAAGAAGAGGTTTCAAGCCACGGTTGCATCTTCCCTTTTGTTGCTTGTTTTTGGAACCCGAAATGTATCTAGTATTAGCTTGCTAATTTGAATTTGTAACTGATGTCTACTGTTTGTCAGGGACTATATAAGCCCTCTTGCTGCCTTGTAAAGACACTTTTTTTGAAGAATTATTAAATGAAGTTGACCCTTAGCTCCTTTGCACTCTCAAACTCTCTTCTAGCTTATCTCCTCCTTGCCCGGTCTGAGTGGCGTTCTAGCAAGAGTCTTAGCATCTTCTTGGTGGTGTATTCTGTATCCAGGAGTTGTTAAGGTCCCTAGCATCAAGTCTTGGTGCTGAATATGTATCCAAGAGTAGTGCTAGTTTCGGTTTCCCCACAATCTCCTAGTTTGAGTTTGTGATCGCAAATTTTTGCTTTCTCTTCCTAATCCCCGTGATAACATTCTGTTTGCCTTCTCTTGTGTTACTCTCATGGTGATGCATCACATGCTGTCCTATCGCTTTTAGTGCACATCCTTCAACTTCCAACAACTATAACTTCTGCAATTCTTTCCCAAATCAACTCCAATAGGTGTTTTTAGAAAGCTTGGAAAGTCTATTTTCAGATGGCTCAAGTTAGAAGGGATTTGGAGCTACCGTTTGAAATTTATAGCCTAAAACGTCTAGGTTGTCCAAATTGGATTAGATTCTGTAGCATTCTCAAAGTGAGCCCATTTGACCTATTTCCCATTGACTTAACCTAAAACTCTTTATATGTCCTTAAAGCTGAAGTATTAAGGGTTCCAAAAACTGAATTTGCAGCTTCCTAAACCCAATTTAAGGTTGAGTAATCAAGCTCACAAAACCGGGCAGCTGTGCTGGAATTTGGGCAGATTGGGTGGTCATGATGTTCTTGATCATTTGAGCCAATTCTTGTGGCTTAGACTCCTTCTCTTGGCTTGGTAGGAAAGTAGGGACGTTGACTTGATCATTAGCGGCTTGATCCCCACTAGATAGTGCATCTTGTATGGAAGATGTTCTCCCTTTGTTCTTCTAAGGCTCCCCTTTGGCTATTCAAGGCTCTTCTCAAAATAAGTAATTCTCTTTCATCCGCCTCTTCTACAACCTCCTCTTGTTCTTCCATGATGTACACATCCTTTTCCTCCTCCTCTTCTTCCTCCTTACATGCCTCCGATTCGGCCAAGGAGATAATTCTCTTATTAGGACAATCCGAGGCTATGTGACCGAGGCCTTGGCATTTTATGCATCTCCTATTGTTCATAGGAGGGGGGTTCGGCCGGTTTGAAGGGGGTTGGTTGCTTTGAGGGGTTTTGGGTTTTTGTAGAGGGAAGGGACTAGGAACCGTGGGCTTAGGAGGTGGGTAAGAGCTCCCCTTGTCGAAAGGTTGGCTCCTAGGGAAAGGTTTAGGAGGGTCTCTTTTGTAGAGCTTGGCTTTTCTTTGTTGCTCCACCTTGTGGGCTAGAACACACACCTCATCAAAGGTAGTGTATTGTTACAACTCAACCACATGAGCATACCCAGGATCGAGTCCCCCTAAGTACCTCACTGTGGTTTGCTTTTCAGCCTATCTAAGGTCACACTTAATCAACAATTTCTCAAATTCTCTAGTGTACTCTTCAACACTCATGTTACCTTGAGTTACGGAATGGAGTTGAGAGTAGTTGTCTTGAAGATAGGAGGGTGGCAAGAAACGGCCTTTGAGTTTGGTCTTCATTTTCTCCCAAGTCCGAATCCTCCCCTTCCCTTGTCTTACCCTTTTGGCACACAAGTTAGACCACAAAAGGGAAGCATACTTACGGAGCCTAATAGCAACAAGTTTTACCTTCTTGTCTTCCGGAATCTCCTTGTAATCGAACATCCTTTCCACGGTTTCGAGCCATTCCAAGAACTCATCGGGGTCAAGCCTCCCTTCAAATTCCGGAACCTCCACATTGATGTCTCCAAAGTTTGATGGGTTCCTCCCATTCCTTCGTGGCCTCCTAAAAGGTTCTTCCTCACTTGAAGAGTTCACGTGTTGGCCTTCATCATGGTTGTCCTCATCTTGCTCAGATTCAGATGAGTTGGAGGAGCGAGAGCTTCTAAGTTCCTTTTGGTTTTACTTTGTGGACTCATCAAGTTGGGGCTTCAAATACTCATTGTGGCCCTTGATTTGTTCATTTTGTAACCTCATGGCTTCATAATTCCTCATGAGGGCTTCGAACTTTTCTTCCAAAGTTATGCTTGCAGCACTCATACCTGAATTAGAATAGAAAAACTTGGAAAAGAGGTGGCATTGTCATGCTATGGGGCATTGGATGGTCGTGCTAACCTTCAGCTTGTCAAAGCTAAAATAGCCGGTTGTCGTTTGTGTTTAGAGGACGTGTTTGGGCTTGTGTTTATGGAAGTTTGGGGGCAAGTATCAGGCCAAGGAGAAACCAAGCTATGATACAAAATATGATGTATCACCAAGGGGGAAGGTCGAGTGAGGAGAAATCAGAAATGCAAGCAAGAAGTGAGAAGATGGCAAGCATTGAATTCACACACTCAAACTAGGACTTTGAGGGATAAACCGAAACCAACACAAACTCCTGGATACAGAATCACCACCAAGGCTTATGCAAGGGCCCTTAACAACCTCTTGGATACAGAATCACCACCAAGAAGAGGCTAAGACTCTTGCTAGAACACCGCCCTACCCAGCCAAAGGAAGAGATAAGCTAGAAGAGCGTTTGAGAGTTCAAAGGAGCTAAGGCTAAACTTCTTTCAATATTTCAACAAAAGTGTGTGTGCAAGGTAGCAAGAGGGCTTATATAATACCTCACTAACACTAAACATCAGCTACAAATTCAAAATAGCAAGCTAACTAGGTACATTTTGGAAATCAGAAGCAAGCTACAAAAGGCTAGATGGAACCGTGGTTTGACAAGATCTTGAGGATGAGGTGTCAACTTGGAAAGCTTGGGGGGGGCGCTTAATCAGCTTCAAGTACACTAATCAAGTCATTTGCAAGTGGCTTAGACGTAGATAAGAGAAAAACACCTCAAAAAGAACACCATGGCAGCCAGCTGCCCTTAACCGGGTAAAGGGAATTTTAACCCTTACTTTGCTGGTTAATAGCTCCACAAGTGTGTAATTTGGCTGAGTTTTTTTATGGCCACTTGATAATATTTTTAATGTACTTTCAAGCCATAAAAGTTTCAGTTCACGTGGAGGACCTTTGGACGTCCAAACGGACCCATTTTCAGAACTGGGCAGAACTGAAACAGTTTTGAGCACTTGACTTCAACGGCTGATTTGAGGTAGCACATGACCTCCAGATGACTTGCCATAGGTCTTATTGGACAGAGCACATCTTAAAATTAAACTTAGGCCTCCTGCAACCCAATCATACTCTGGGGAAGATCATGAAATAACGTGCACAAAACCAGGTTTGTGCACAGGCCTTAAACCATGGCTGGGCAGAAATGTGTCTTGGCATGCAAAGTTGATTTCTTGGACTTTACTCATGAAACTCGACTCCTTTGGGCTTCCTTGAGGGCTTGTGATCATGCTCATGGATGGACCTCCATCAGTAAGATTGAAAAGTAATTCTTGGACCTGAAAGTAGACATCATGAGGATTCCAAAAATGCAAAAATTCAAGACTTAAGCTACAATGTAGCTTAAGTTATGCGGTGAACAAAAAAGGGTAAATTATGGTTCTTTAACCTGTGGGCACATCTTTGACTCTCTTCAACAATGTGAGTCAATCCTTGAACTTTGGAGCTTGTATTGGACCTTGCATGACTTGTTGGACCTTTTTCCTTGTCTATGGTGGTGGGGACTCCATCAGAATCCTGATGAGTTCCTTGAATGGGTTCAAGCCATGGACCAAATCTTTGAAGCTAAGGGCTATGATGATGAGATGAGTTTCAAGATTGCCAGCCTCAAACTTACAAGGTATGCCTCCTTGTGGTTTGAAAATGTCAAGAAGCAAAGGGCTAGAGAAGGGAAAAGGATGATTAACTCATGGGAGAAGCTTAAGTCTCTTATGCACAAGAGATTTCTTCCCAAGAGTTACAAGCAAGATGTCTACAATCGGCTATTCTCACAAGGGAGTTTGAGCAACTCCTTTTGAGGGGAGGCATCTATGAACCCCAACAGCAAACTGTGGCTCGGTTTCTTAATGGGCTAAACCCCCTCATTGCTGGAAAGGTCGAACTTCCAACTTATTTCACCTTGGATGATGTCTTCAAGCTAGCTCTCAAGGTGGAGAAGAGAGAGAAGGAAAAGAAGGTCTTCACCAATCCATTTCCAAGGGAGCAAGTAAGTTCAAAACCCCCATTCAAGCGCATCATTCCTCCTAAACCCGAAGGTACCTCACGGGTTGACAAGGGCAAGACCGTGGCTCTTCCTACACCCAAGGAATTACCTAAGAAACTTGAGGGCAAGAAGTGTTTTAAATGTCAAGGGTATGGACATTTCCAACATGATTGTCCCAACCGAAGGGTTATGACCATATAAGAGGGTGAGGAAGCAGATGCCCTATTGATGGAAACTCAACAGGAAGCTCATGAGGAAGAATCGGACTACATGGAGGAAGGGACTCAACATGAGGCCGATGAGGGTGAATTACTTGTCTTGAGGAGGGTTTTACACACCCAAGACACTCCTTATGACAAGGCTCAAAGAGACATGATCTTTCACTCCCGGTGCACTATACAAGACAAGGTTTTGAACTTGATCATTGATGGTGGGAGTTTCACTAATGTGGCCTCTACTACACTTATTGAGAAGCTTGGCATTCCTACTATTTCAAATCCCAAGCCTTATTCTCTCAAATGGGTCAATGATGGTGGCGACACTACGGTATCTAAGCAAGCACTCATCTCTTTTTCAATTGGTAGAAAGTATAGAGATAATGTTTTTTGTGATGTGGTACCCATGAGTGCATGCCATATACTCTTGGGTCGGCCTTGGCAATTCGATAGACATGTCATGCATGATGGGTTCAAGAACACTTACTCTTTGGTTATTGATAAGGAAAAGATAGTCTTAAACCCATTACCATCAAGCAAAGTCCATAAATCTAAACCTGGGGTGCGAAGTGAGAAAAAGAGAGACCTTCTCATGTTGAGTGAAACACGGGTTGACAGAAGCTAGGGTAAGCAAGTTCTAGCTTTACTCATGCTTAAAAGCAACAAAAGTGAGGAAGTGACTGCTTTACATTCGAAAATATGTATCACCAAGGGAGAAGTCAAGTGAGAAGAAATCAGAAATGTAAGCAAGAAGTGAGAAGAGTGGCAAGCTTTGCAATCACAAACTCAAACTAGAACTTTGTGGGATAAACCGAAGCTAACACAAACTCTTGGATACAGAATCACCACCAAGGCTTATGCTAGGGCCCTAAACAACCTCTTGGAAACAGAATCACCACCAAGAAGAGGCTAAGACTCTTGCTAGAACACCACCCTACCCGGCCAAAGGAAGAGATAAGCTAGAAGAGAGTTTGAGAGTTTAAAGGAGCTAAGGTTCAACTTCATTCAATAACTCATCAAAAAGTGTTCGTACAAGGCAGCATGAGGGCTTATATAATCCCTCATGAACACTAAACATCAGCTACAAATTCAAATAGCAAGCTAAACTAGTTACATTTCGAAAATGAAAACAAGCTATAAGAGGAGAGATGGAACCGGTGCTTGAAAACACTTCATTATGGATCTTGAGGATGAGTTGTCGACTTAGGACGCTTGGGGGGGGCCTCAATCAGCTTCAAGTACACTAATCAAGTCATTTGCACGTGGATTAGACCTAGATAAGAGCAAAACACCTCAAAAAGAACACCATGGCACCCGGCTGGCCTTAATCGGGCGAAGGGATTTTTAACCCTTACTTTGCTGGTTAATAGCTCCACAAGTGTGTAATTTAGCTGAGTTTTTTTATGGCCACTTGATAATATATTTAAGGTACTTTCAAGCCATAAAAGTTTAAGTTCAAGTGGGGGAGTTTGGGCGTCCAAACAGACCCATTTCCAGAACTGGGCAGAACTAAAACAGTTTTGAGTACTTGACTTCATCAGCTGATTTGAGGTAGCACGTGACCTCCAAATGAATTGGAATAGGTCTTATTGGAAAGAGCACTTGTTAAACTTAAACTTAGGCCTCCTACAACCCAATCATACCCTTGGGAATATCATGAAATAATGTGCACAAAACTGGGTTCGTGCACAGGCCTTAAACCGTGGCTGGGCAGAAATGTGTCTTGGCATGCAATGCTGATTTCTTGGACTTTACTCATGAAACTCGACTCCTTTGGGCTTCCTGGAGGGCTTGTGATCACGCTCATTGATGGACCTCTATCATCCTCCCCTTGTTGAGAAGAATTTGCCCTCAAATTGTCTAGATGTTCATCTTCCAAGTGGGGACTTTAATCGGCTACATTGAAAGTGGCCGAAACTCCATAGTCCCCAGGCAAATTGATCTTGTATGCATTGTCATTGATCTTTTCCAAGACTTCAAAGGGGTCATCCGCCCTTGGCATGAACTTGCTCTTGCGTTTGGACAGTAATCTTTCCTTCCTCAAGTGAATCCAAACCAAGTCCCCGGGATGGAACACCACTTTCTTCTCATGCTTGTTTGCTTGTTCTTGATAGGAGGCATTGACTTTCTCAATCTTGGACTTGACCATCTCATGGAGTTTTTGAATCTCCTCCACTCTCTTACTAGCCTCCACAATGGGCTTCTCATTCATCCCTCTTGGCACAAGATTAAGTGGACTTAAAGGATCCACTCCATACACAACCTTGAATGGAGATACACTGGTTGCTTTGCTTAGGGCCTTATTGTAAGCAAATTCAGCTTGTGTCAAGAGCAAATCCCAAGCCTTAACATTGGATTTCATGAAGACCCTGAAGAGAGTTCCCAAAGTTCAGTTAGTGACTTCGGTTTGGCCATCCGTTTGGGGATGACAAGCAGTGCTATACTTGAGCTTGGTGCCCATCTTTATCCAAAGTGTCACCCAAAAATGGCCAAGGAACCTGGTATCACAGTCCAAAACTATGGAGCTTGGAATGCCATGCAGCCTCATCACTTCCTTGAAAGACAACTCGGCAATGTGGGAAGCATAATTTGTCTTGGCACATGGGATGAAGTGTGCCATCTTTGAAAAACGATAGACAACCACAAAGATGGAGTCTTTACTTCCTTGTGTCCTTTGTAGCCCTAGCACAAAATCCATGCTTGATGTATCCCACCTTGCACTTGCCAAGAGAGTAGTTGAGAGGGAGATTCGGATGTGAGAATGAGAAGGGGAAGAAGAGGATAACTCAAGTGCCTTCAAGAGATAATCCAAAGGAGCCACTCTTGGTGAACACTAGGGCAATCTCCTTAGATCAATTAGGATACAGAATCACCACCTAATTGAGATATAGAGACCTAGACACCACTTAAGTTGCCAAGCTTAAGATATAGAACTAGGAATTTGGGAGAGACAATGCTGAAGTTGTATTCAATTTTGACAAAAGACCCTTGCAAATGGAAGAGAGGGGGTATTTATAGTCCCAAACCTCCCTTACACTCGGCCAAGGCTGCCTACAAGCTGATTTGTGACTAAATGACTAGGCCTAAGCTAGCTTACAAGTACAAAGTTGATAAAACAAGACATTTAGCCTAACCTTGACACCTCACTAGCTTAATAATCTCCAAATTGAGGTGTCAAGCATCTAAATAACCTAAGTACAGCAACTTAGGGCCTTGAACCTGCAAGTAGTATAAGAGTACACTCAAAAACCAAGGTGGCAGCCGGTTATACCTAAAAACCAGGTAAAGGAATTTTCTCCCTTCTTTGGCTGGATAAAAAAAGCACAAGCTGGTCCCTTAGCTCAACTTTAGGGCCATGATTTGATAAATAATTAGATACTTTTTCATGCCCTAAAGTTTGACAAAATTTGGAGCTAAGTAGGTCAACCAAACGGACCCTTCTTTCAGACTGTGCTGGACTGTGCCCTGTAGTGCACTTTCTTCGGTTTTTGGCTTGGTTGGCTGACCAAATGAACTCCAAATGCCTTGAAAATGGTCTTGCTGGAAAGCTAAGGTCTCATGCTTTACGGGGGTGGTGCGTGCAGGAAATTTTCCCCTCTACATTTTGCTCCAACAGAGAAACAAAACTGGGCCAGAAATGGTATGACCTGGGTAGTCCATCTTCTTCTTTGTACAAGTGGTTTCTGACCATGGCATGAACTTCCTTGACCATCTTGGACTCCTTAACAGGGGGTGTATCACTGGCAAGGGTTATGGAAGGATTGGTTGGATGGTCCCTGTCATCCTCCCCAAGTGAGTTGGAGTTTGACCTCAAACTTGGGAGTTCTTCATTTTCCTCAAAGTAGGGGCTGAGATCAGCCACATTGAATGTGGCAGAGACCCTATAATCACCAGGCAAGTCGACCTTATAGGCATTAGGTCCGACCTTTTCCAACATCTCAAATGGGGCCATCCGACCTTGGCATAGGAACCTTTCTTTCCTCATGTGAATCCACACGAAGTCCCCTGGTTGGAAATGGGCAACACTTTTGTGCATGTTGGCTTGATGCATGCCTTGGGCATCAGACTTCTCAATCCTCTCCCGAACTTAAGCATGATGGTCCTTGATTTCTTTGGCTCGTTTCTTAGCCTCCCAACTAAACTTGCTAGGAGTGGGAATGGGTGTGTCGTCCAAGAGAGTTTTTGGATTGTACCCATAGACCACTTGGAAGGAGGAGAGGTGGGTGGCTTTGCTTGGTGCCCGATTGAAAGCAAACTCCGCATGAGGTAGGAGCTCATCCCAAGCTTTGATGTTCTTTTTCACAAGTAACCCAAGCAAGGTCCCCAAAGTTCGGTTACTCACCTCGGTTAGGCCATCGGTTTAGGGGTGACAAGTGGTGCTAAACTTGAGGCGTGTCCCCATCTTTCTCCAAAGTGTGAGCCAAAAATGACTAAGGAACTTAGTGTCCCTATTCGAAACCATGCTCCTTGGAATACCATGAAGTCTCACAATCTCCTTGAAGTAGAGATTGGCTATGTGGGAGGCATCATGGGTGGTGTGACAAGGGACAAAGTGGGCCATTTTGGAGAAATGGTCCACCACCACCATGATGGAATCCTTGCTTCTTTAAGTTCGTGGCAAACCCGTGATGAAGTCCAAACTAATATGTTCCCATGGAGCTAAGGTCACGAGCAAAGCGGAGTAGAGGCCTTGGGGAAGTACATGACTCTTAGCCATGTGACAAGTTGAGCACCTCTTGATGAAATGTTCGACATCCTTGGCCATTTTCGGCCAATAGTAATGCTCCTTGAGCATTGAGCAAGTCTTCTCTACCCCAAAGTGACTGGATAGAGCACCACCATGAAGCTCTTGGATTAGCAACTCCCTAAACCCACACTTGGGTATGCAAAGATGTGACCGCTTGAAGAGGAACCCCTGTAGGATGTGGAAGAGGCCGTGGGGGTGGTTGGCACACTTGACATAGATCTCTTTGAAGTCCTCATCATTGGTGTACATCCCTTTGACAATCTCAAACCCAAGTACCTTAGATTCTAGGACCGAAAGGAGAAAGTATCTCCTTGAAAGGGCATCCGCTCTCTTGTTCAACTTCCTGGCCTTGTGATGTATCATGAAGTTGAATGCTTGGAGGTACTCAACCCACTTGGCATGGCGGGGATTGAGCTTATGTTGTCCTTGAATGAACTTGAGGGCTTCATGGTCCGAATGTATGATGAATTCGGCCCCCACTAGGTAGTGCCTCCAATGCTCCAAAGCCTGGACTATTGCATAGAACTCCTTGTCGTATGTGGAGTACTTTATCTTTGCTTCATTCAATTTCTCACTAAAGCATGCAATGGGCCACTTCTCTTGAGACAAAACAGCCCCTATGCCCACTCCGGAGGCATCACACTCCACCTCAAAGACCTTGGACAAGCTAGGTAGTGCTAGGATGGGAGCACTTGTAACCTCCTCTTGATTTCTTCGAAGGCAGAGTGAGCTTGCTCATTCCACTCAATGGTCTTGCCCTTGAGAACCTCGATCATGGGATAGATAATTGAGCTAAAGTCCTTCACAAATCTCCTATAGAAGGAGGCCAAACCATGGAAGCTTCAGACTTGATGTATGGAAGAGGGAGTAGGCCACTCACGGATAGCTTTGACCTTGTCTTCATCAATATGGATACCTTACGCCGAAACCACATAACCCAAGAAGATGACTTGGGGTGCGAAAAAGTGACACTTCTCAAGGTTACCATAGAGTTCTTCTTGAGCCAAGATACTTAAGACTTGGTGGAGGTGATCGACATGCTCTTCTTCATCCCGGCTATACACAAGAATGTCATCAAAATACACAACAACAAACTTGCTTATGACCGGCCTAAGCACCTCATTCATAAGTCTCATAAAGGTGCAAGGTGCATTAGTCAAGCCAAATGGCATGACCAACCACTCATAAAGTCCACCCTTGGTTTTGAAAGTCGTTTTCCACTCATCGCCTTCAAAGATCTGGATTTGACAGTAGCCACTTCGAAGATCAATTTTGGAGAAGATAATGGCTCCATGAAGCTCATCAAGTAAATCCTCCAACCTTAGAATGGGGTACAGGTACTTGATGGTGATCTTGTTGATAGCTCTACTATCAACACACATTCTCATGCTCCCATCTTTCTTGGGCACAAGTAGTGCCGGGACGACATACGGGCTTAGGCTCTCAAGGATTAGCCCCTTGGCTAGGAGGTCATCATCTTGGCATTGCACTTCTTGAGTTTCTTGGGGGTCCACCCTATATCTCGATTTGTTTTGGAACGGTGGAACTGGGAAAAAGGTAAATCTTATGTTGGATGGATCTTTTCGGGGGTAAACCATGGGGTATTTCTTGAGGGAAAAGATGTTTGTTGGGGACCATGATGATCAAGCCTCAAATGAGCAACCAGCTATCCCACACACCCTTACAAGCCCCAAGGAATTCAAGAACATCCATGCCTTGATCAAAAACACCTTGGAGCATTCGGACATAATGTGGACAGATTGGACCGAAAATTGACGCAGTTTTGTGCACCTTTTGGGACCTGAAGGGGTGGGGATGATTAACTGCTTTGCCCCCTGTCTTTAAGTTTAAGATGTTAGGAATCCAATAAAACAATTTGCAAAGGGTTTGGAGGTCATTTGGTTGGTGAAACAGCAAGATCTTCCAACTGCTGTAGGCTAGGCGTTAATCCAGCACAGTTCGAAATGAAGGAAGTTTTGGAGCAGCAACTTAAGTCCAGGTTTTTTGAAATTTTAGGACATGAAAGGGGACATAAATATTTTTCAATTCATGGGTTCAAATCCCATCCAAAGCACCCCCTTGTGTTGGTATTATCCAGCCAAAAGGACAACAAAAACATTGTTGTCACCGGTCACTCACTAGCCGGTACAATGGGGTCATTTCCTTGGGTTTAGCTTTGCCCACTTGCTGAAATGACTTCTTTTGCTGCATTCTACGACCTTTGTAAGCTTGAAACCTCATTTTGGTGGCATCATGAGCCCTAGTGAGGTAGATTAAGCTAGTTAGTGAGGTGTTAACGTAGTAAGTGATAAATGGGATGCATTTACTCTTCCCCACATGTAATAACCTTGTTTTTCCTGCATGGGAGAGGGGAACTCGGCTAAGGGAGAACAAAACCAGCTTTGGCTTTCATTTGTAATCACTTGTGAATATATGAAACTTTGTGAGTTAGAAAACTCTCTCCATTAAAACT
>JACYFF010031957.1:63496567-63517225 GCA_017589665.1 Selenicereus undatus
AGTGTTATATCTTGAGCATGGTAACTCAAGTGGGTCTCTAGGTCTCTTTATCTCAACTAGAAGGTGATTCAATTCAGTCACCAGTTCATCTAAAGAGGTTGCCCAAGTGTTCTCCAAGGGTGGCTCTTAGGATTATCCCTTGCAAGGTCACTTGATTGTCCAAGCTCTTGCATCCTCTTCTTGCTTTCGGTTTTCTTCTCCTTCAAAACCGAATCCCCCTTGTGTGTGTTCTTTGTGAGTTGCATCTCGTTGTCATTATTATACATCACATATCCTCAAGCCATGGGATAGGATATCTATACTTGATGGTTGTCTTGTTGATTGCCCGACTATCTACACGCATTCGTATACTCCCATCCTTCTTTGGGACTAACAAGGTCGGCACCGCACATGGACTAAGGCTTTCTCTCACCAATCCTTTCGTTACCAACTCTTCCACTTGCCTTTGGACCTCCATGGTCTCTTTAGGGTTCATTCTGCTGGCCGGTTTATTGGGAAGTATGGCCCCAGGAATGAGATCAATGTGGTGTTGGATGGACCTTTGTGGGGGTAGGCCGGAGCGTATCTCTTCTGGAATGACATGGGCAAAACGTTTAAGGGGTGAGATGCCTATGGGATGAGAGGGTAGTGGTGCTTCGGATTCTCCTAGTGAGGTGAGAATCCATTCTTTAAAGGCCTTAAACTCATGATGGGATGCTTTAAGGAGGGGCTCACCGAAGGTGAGGAGCAAATCCGAATGGTCTTGGTTCTTTTATGGCTTGCTTTTGTGGAGTTGGGAAGGGCATAAGGGGAAAACGGTGACCTTCTTCCCATCTTTATGAAAAGTGTAGGTGTTCAAATGGACATCACGCATCACCTTTCGGTCAAATAACCATGGTCTCCCCAACAAAAGATGACATCCATCCATGGGAATGATGTCACACCACAACTCGTCATGATAACTCTTGCCAATGGAAAAGGGAATCAAACATCTCGAATTGACTTGTAAACCTTTACCTTGGATAAGCCATTGGATGTTGTAAGGATGGGGATGGGCAGAAGCTTGAAGACCTAACTTCTCCACCATGCTTGAAGAGGCAACATTAGCACAACTCCCTCCATCAATGATGAGAGAGCAAACTTTGCCTTGGATAGTGCATCTTGCATGTAGGATGTTCTCCCTTCGTTCTTCTAAGGCTCCCTTTCGGCTATTCAAGGCTCTTCTAAAAACAAGTAATTCTCCTTCGACCACCTCCTCTACGACCTCCTCTTGTTCTTCCATGAAGTACACGTCCTTTTCCTCCTCCTCTTCTTCCTCCTTACATGCCTCCCATTTGGCCAGGGAGATAATTCTCCTATTAGGACATTCTGAGGCTATGTGACCTAGGCCTTGGCATTTGAAGCATCTGCTATTGTTCATAGGAGGGAGGTTGGGCCGGTTTGAAGGGGATTGGTTCCTTTGAGGGGTTTGGGACTTTTTTGGAGGGAAGGGACTAGGAACCGTGGCTTAGGAGGTGGGTAAGAGTTCCCCTTATTGAAAGGTTGGCTCTTAGGGAAAGTTTTAGGAGGGTCTCTTTTGTAGGGCTTGGTTTTTCTTTGTTGGTGCACCTTGTGGGCTAGAACACACACCTCATCAAAGGTAGTGTATTGTTGCAACTCGACCACATGAGCATACCTAGGATCAAGTCCTCTAAGTAACTCACTACCGTTTGCTCTTCGGCCTCTCTATGGTCACACTTGATCAACAATTCCTCAAATTCTCTAGTGTACTCTTGAACACTCATATTACCTTGAGTTAGGGAATAGAGTTGAGAGTAGTTATCTTGAAGATAGGAGGGTGGCAAGAAACGACCCTTGAGTTTGGTCTTCATCCTCTCCCAAGTTTGAATCCTCCCCTTCCCTTGTCTTGCTCTTTTGGCACACAAGTTGGACCACCAAAGGGAAGCATACTTATGGTGCCTAAGAGCAACAAGTTTCACGTTCTTTTCTTTCGGTATCTCCTTATAATCAAAGATCCTTTCGACGGTTTGGAGCCATTCCAAGAACTCATTAGGATCAAGCCTCCTTTCAAATTTCGGAACCTCCATCTTCATGTCTCCAAAGTTTGATGCATTACTCCCATTCCTTTTTGACCTCCTAAAAGGTTCTTCCCCACTTGAAGAGTTCACGTGATGGCCTTCATCATGGTTGTCCTCATCTAGCTCAGATTTGGAGCAGTTGGAGGAACGAGAGCTTCTAAGTTCCTCTCGCTTTTGCTTCATGGACTCACCAAGTTGGCGCTTCAAATACTCATTGTGTCCCTTGATTTCTTCATTTTGTAACTTCATGGCTTCATAATTCCTTAGGAGGGCTTCGAACTTTTCTTCTAAAGTCGTGCTTGCAGCACTCATAGTTGAACTAGAGTATAAAACTCAGAATGGTGGTGGCACGGTCGTGCTATGGGGGCACAGGGTGGCCGTGCTAACCTTCTGTTTGTCACGGCTAAAAAAGCCAGATGTGGCTTGTGTTTTAGGGATGTGCTTGGGCTTTTGTTTAGGGAAGTTTGGGGGCATGTACCAGGCCAAGGAGAAACCAAGATCTGACACCAAATATGATGGATCACCAAGGGAGGAGTCAAGTGAGAAGAAATCAGAAATGTAAGCAAGAAGTGAGAAGAGTGGCAAGCTTTGAAATCACAAAATCAAACTACAACTTTGTGGGATAAACGGAAGCTAACAGAAACACTTGGATACAGAATCACCACCAAGGCTTATGCTAGGGCCCTTAACATCCTCTTGGATACAGAATCACCACCAAGAAGAGGCTAAGATTCTTGCTAGAACACCACCCTGCCCGGCCAAAGGAAGAAATAAACTAGAAGAGAGTTTGAGAGTTCAAACGAGCTAAGGCTCAACTTCATTCAATAATTCATCAAAAACTGTTCGTACAAGGTAGCATGAGGGCCTATATAATCCCTCACTAACACTAAACATCAGCTACAAATTCAAAATAGCAAGCTAAACTAGGTACATTTTGGAAATAAAAGACAAGCTACAAAAAGAGAGATGGAACCGTGGCTTGACAACACTTCATTCTGGATCTTGAGGATGAGTTGTCGACTTGGGAAGTTTGGGGGGCCTCAATCAACTTCAAGTACACTAATCAAATCATTTGCAAGTGGATTAGACGTAGATAAGAGTACCTCAAAAAGAACACCATGGCAGCCGGCTGCCCTTAACCGGGTAAAGGGATTTTTGACCCTTACTTTGCTAGTTAATTGCTCCATAAGTGTGTAATTTGGCTTAGTTTTTTTATGTCCACTTGATAATATTTTTAATGCACTTTCAAGCCATAAACATTTTAGTTTAAGTGGGGGAGCTTTGGGCGTCCAAACAGACCCATTTCAAGAACTGGGCAGAACTAAAACAGTTTTGAGCACTTGACTCCATGAGCTGATTTAAGGTAGCAAATGACCTCCAAATTACTTGCAATAGGTCTCATTGGAAAGAGCACATCTTAGAATTAAACTTAGGCCTCCTGCAACAAAATCATACCCTTGGGAAGATCACAACATAATGTGAACAAATCCATGGCTGGCCCGAAGTGTGTCTTGGCTTGCAAAGCTGATTTCTTGGACTTTACTCATGAAACTCGACTCCTTTGGGCTTCCTTGAGAGCTTGTGATCATGCTCATGGATGGACCTCCATCACATCCCCCTCATCTAACAATACAAAGATGTCTTCCCACAAGATCTACCCCCCGACCTCCCTCCAATCCGAGGCATTGAGCACCAAATTGACCTTATTGCCGGTGTTCCTCTCCCTAACAAGGCAGCCTATAGGTGTAACCCTTGAGAGACTAAAGAACTCCAAAGGCAAGTTGATGAATTGATGGCAAGAGGGTATGTAAAACAGAGAGCATGAACCAATGTTCGGCTCCGGCCTTGTTAGTCCCAAAGAAGGATGGTACCTTTCGTATGTGTGTGGATAATAGGGCCATAAACAACACTACTATCAAGTATAGGTATCCCATACCTAGTCTTGATGACATGCTTGACGAACTACATGGCTCTTCCATCTTCTCCAAGAATGACTGGAGAAGTGGGTATCACCAAATCCATATGAAGGAAAGCGATGAGTGGAAAACGGCATTCAAGACAAAGGGTGGGCTTTATGAGTGGCTAGTAATGCCTTTTGGCCTCTCCAATGCCCCTAGCACTTTTATGAGGTTAATGAATGAAGTCTCGAGGCCATTTCTTGGAAGATTCATGGTGGTGTATTTTGATGACATTCTAGTCTACTCCTAGAGTCAAGAGGATCACCTACACCATTTAGAAGAGGTATTGAAGGTCTTGAGAAGTCAAAGGCTCTTTGGCAAGTTGGGGAAATGTGAGTTCTTTTCACCCTAAGTGACTTTTTTGGGGTATGTTGTCTCCAAGGATGGTATCTGCATGGATCAAGATAAGGTTGAAGCCATCAAGTCATGGCCCACTCCTACCTGCATGACCGAAGTTAGGAGCTTTCATTACTTGGCATCATTTTATAGGAGGTTCATCAAAGGGTTTAGCACCCTCACCGCCCCCATCACCGAGTGCATGAAGAAGGGATCCTTTGAGTGGACCAAGGCTGCCCATGTCGCCTTTGAGAAGCTCAAAGCCAAGCTATGTGAGGCCCCGATGTTAGCCCTTCCCAATTTCAACAAACTCTTTGAGGTTGATTGTGATGCAAGTGGAGTTGGCATAGGGGTTGTCCTTATGCAAGACCAACGCCCTATTACTTACTTTAGTGAGAAACTCAATGGCTCAAGGAAGAACTACTCAACATATGACAAAGAGTTATATGCATATGTAAGAGCTCTTGATCATTGGTCTCATTACTTAAGGCCAAAACAATTTATGCTCCATTCGGACCATGAGGCATCGAAGTATTTGAATGGACAACACAAACTCAATCCAAGGCATTCTAAGTGGGTTGAGTTCTTGCAAAGTTTCTCATTTGTGGCCAAGCACAAGAAGGGGAGCACTAATGCGGTTGCAGATGCTTTTTGAAGGCGACATTCTCTACTAGCCGTGATGGAAGCAAGGGTCCTAGGCATCCAATTCATTTGTGCTCACTACCAAGAGGATGAGGATTTCAAGCCCTGCCTCAATGATCAAGAGGGAAACAAGCATGACCCTTATACTCTTTAAGAGGGCTTCTTATTCAAGGGTAACAAGCTTTGCATCCCCCAGGGACCTATCCGAAACATTCTTGTCAAGGAAGTCCATGGAGGAGGTCTAGCTGGCCATTTTCGGATCAACAAGACCATTAACATGCTCAAGGAACACTTCTTTTGGCCTAAGATGGAAGTTGATGTTCATGAGGTGATTTCCAAGTGCTCTATTTGTCAAAGGGGCAAGAGTTAATTCCACCAACGGTTGTACACTCCTTTGCCTATCCCTAATGGTCCATGGGAAGATGTGAGCATAGACTTCATAGTTTCTCTTCCAAGGACTCAAAGGGGTAAGGATGCTATTATGGTGGTGGTGGACTGTTTCTCAAAGATGGCTCACTTCATTGCATGTGAGAAGATGGATGGTGCATCTCACATAGCTCACCTTCACTTCAAAGAAGTTGTTAAGCTTCATGGTATCCCTAACAGCATTGTGTCGGATCGGGACACAAAGTTTCTTAGCCATTTTTGGAGGTGTTTATGGAGACTCCTTAGTACTAAGCTCTTGTATAGTACCTCCCACCATCCTCAAACGGATAGGCAAACTGAAGTCACCAACAAAACTCTTGCTACTTTGCCTTGAAGTTTGGTGAGTAAAAGCATTAAGGAGTGGGAACTCAAGCTTCCCCATGTTGAATTTGCATACAACTGCACTCCTAGTTTTGGTATGGCCCATTCTCCCTTCAAATCATGCTACGGGATCAACCCACTAACTCCCCTAGAACTTATACCACTTCCACTCGAGTCTAGAGTGAGTTATGAGGCCGAAGAGAAGGCAAGGGAGATGAAAAAGCTTCACCAACATATTCGGGCAAACATTGAGAAGACTAATGAGATGTATAAGGCCTGAGCAAACAAGCATCACAAGGCTATCACCTTCAATCCCGGGGATTTGGTATGGTTACACTTGAGAAAAGAGAGGTTTCCATCAAGGAGGAAAAACAAGCTTATGCCAAGAGGGGATGGTCCTTTCAAGATCCTTGACAAGGTGAATGATAATGCCTACAAGCTAGAGTTGCCCGAAGATATGGGTGTATCCCCTACCTTTAATGTGGGTGATCTCACACCCTACCTTGATGATGAAGAAGATGGTGATGATTTGAGGGCAAATAATCATCAAGAAGGGGAGGATGAAGCAAGTGTCATGCCCACTCAAGTCCAAGAGAGCTCCCACATCCTCCTTAATGCTCAAGCTCCATCAAGGGGACTTGGCCCTTGTGCTGATTTGGAGCTTCAATTCCAACCCCATCCTAAACCTTTGGGATGTGTTACTCTCCTATTTTATGAAGGTTAAGAGCCCTTATAATGGGTTTTGTCCATCAAAATGAGGTTAAACCCTCGGAGATAATAAGAAAGTCCTAAAATAGCAAGGTATATGCTAGCTGCAACTTAACCTGGTTTTAACCCGATTTTGTGGGCTTCATTATTCAAGTTTAGTATGGGTTTAAAATGCTACAAACCAACTTTTTGGGAACCTATTATGTAATCTAAAAAGGTGTAAAAAGATTTATAGTTTAAGGCATTGTGTCATATGTCAAGCGGAGCCTTTTTTCACATGCTGCAGAAACTATCCCAGCTTGCATATGCTGTACCTTTTTGCCTTTATATCCAAAACCATAGCTCCAAATTGCTTCCCACTTAAACCACATGAAAGCAGACTTCCTAAGATTTCTATAAAGGTCTATTTCATCCAATTTGGCTAAGAAACCTTATGTAAACTGAAAAGTGCTGACAAAAGCAAAAAGCACTTTTCAGCTGTTGTTTGTTGCTTTTTAGTCCCCCCTGCTTTATAAACGTTTTGAAAGGCTCTTTTGCTGATTTATTTAGCTTACAAGAGGCTCTCATATATAAGGGAGACCTTAGGTTGTAAATTTTCAGTTTTTGGATTATATGCAAAGAAGCTCAAGCTTTCTCTTTCTCTCAAAATCTTAAGTTCTCTTTATCCTTCTTAAAGGTGGTGAGACTTGAGTGGAATCCTTTGTAGAATTGTTGGTAGCTTAGCCTTTAAACAATTCCTGGTGGATCCTTAGTCTTGATTAGTGGCCTAGCCTTTAAATCAAGTCATATCTTGGTAGTAAGAGGAAATTTGTAACTAAACTCAAGCAAGCTACATCCGTCCGATTTAGTTCACGCTCCGCTTCCACATTCGATTTCTCATTCATTTCTCCTGGCACAAGATCAAGTGGCCTCAAAGGATCCACTCCATATACAACCTTGAATAGGGACAAGTGGGTTGCTTTGCTTGAGGCCTTATTGTAAGCCAATTCGGTGTGTGACAAGAGCAAATCCCACCCCTTAACATTGGATTTCACCAAGACTCTCAAAAGGGTTCCCAAGGTTCGATTGGTGACTTTGGTTTGTCCATCCATTTGGGGATGACAAGTAGTGCTATACTTAAGCTTGGTGCCCATCTTCTTCGAAAGTGTCACCCAAAAATGGCTAAGGAACTTGGTATCACGATCTGAAACTATAGACCTTTGAATGCCATGCAACCTCATTACTTCTTTGAAGTATAACTCGGCAATAAGGGTGGCATCATTTGTCTTGATACAAGGGATGAAATGTGCCATCTTGGAGAAGCGATCCACAACCACAAAGATTGAATCTTTGCTCCTTTGTGTCCTTGGTATCCCTAGCACGAAATCCATGGTCACATCTTCCCATGGGAGGGTTGGAATCGGCAAGGGCATATATTAGCTATGAGGTAGCAAGTGACTCTTGGCTACTTGGCAAGTAGCACATCTCTTCAAGACATGTTGGACATCCTTGCTCAAACTCGGCCAATAATAGTGCTCATTCAACATGATAAGAGTATTGTTCACCCCAAAGTGCTCGGCTAAGGATCCGCCATGAACCTCTCGAATGAGTAACTCCCTATTGCCACATCTATGTATGCAAAGCCGAGGACCCCTAAATAAGAACCCATCTTGAATCAAGAAATTTCCTTTTGGATGTCGTTTGAACTCCTTCTAAAGCTCTCCAAAGTTTTCATCATCTTCATAAAGGGACTTCAAATGCTCGAAACCAAGGATACATGCATCAAGTTGGAACAAAAGTAAATGCCTTCTTGACAAGGCACGGGCTCCTAGGTTTAGCTTCCCGCATTTATGCTTGATGTTGAAGTGGAATAATTGGAGGAACTCCACCCATTTGGCATGTCGTGAGTTAAGCTTGTGTCGTCCTTGAATACACTTCAAGGCCTCATGGTCGGAATGCAATATGAACTCACTAGCCACGAAATAATGACTCCAATGTTGAAGACATCGCACGCTCTCATAAAACTCCTTGTCATACGTTGAGTACTTTCTCCTTGAATCACAAAGTTTCTCGCTAAAGAAGCCTAGGAGCTGCCCTTCTTGAGTGAGTACTCCTCCAACGGCAACTCTGGATGCATCGCATTCAACTTTAAATACCTTGTCAAAGCATGGCAAGCCTAGGACCGGGGCTTGAGTTAGCTTGGATTTGATGGTGTCGAATGCTTCTTGAGCCTTGGGACTCCACTTGAAGGTTTTGCCTTTAATCACCTTGCTCATGGGGGCCATGATAGTGCTAAAATCTCTAATGAACCGCCTATAGAAAGAGGCAGTCCATGGAAACTTCGCACATCAGGAATGCTCTTTGGTGTAGGCCATGACCGAATTGCGTCAACTCTGCTCTCATCCACCTTGATGTTGTGACTCGTAACAATGTAGCCAATAAATGTCACCTCACAAGTGAAGAATGTACACTTCTTGAGCTTACCATAGAGCTCATCCCTTTCAAGGACCTCCATGACTTGAGTTAGATGCTCTCGGTGCTCCTCTTCATTGTTGCTATAAATTAAGATATCAACAAAGTATAACACCACAAATCTCTCAATGAACGGCCAAAATACTTGATTCATGGGCCTCATAAAAGTGCTTGGAGCATTAGACAATCCGAATGGCATGTCTAGCCACTCGTACAAGCCTCCCCTTGTTTTGAAAGCCGTCTTCCATTCATCCCCTTCTGTAATTCAGATTTTGTAGTAGCCACTTCTCAAATCCATCATAGAAAACGTACTTGAGCTATGTAACTCATCAAGCATATCCTAAGGCCGTCCAATAGGATATCTATACTTGATGGTTATCTTGTTGATTACCCGGCTATCCACACTCATTCGCATACTCCCATCTTTCTTTGGAACTAACAAGGCCGTCACTGCACATGGACTAAGGCTTTCCCTAACCAATCCCTTTGCTACCAACTCTTCCACTTGCCTTTGTGATGGAGGTCCATCCATGAGCATGATCACAAGCCCTTAAGGAAGCCTAAAGGAGTCGAGTTTCACAAGTAAAGTCCAAGAAATCAGCTTTGCATGCCAAGACACATTTCTGCCCAACCATGGTTTCAGGCCTGTGCACAAACTAGGTTTTGTGCACGTTATTTCATGATCTTCCCAAGGGTATGACCAGGTTGCAGGTGGCCTAAGTTTAAGTTTATGATGTTCTTTTTCCAATAAGACCTATTGCAAGTCCTTTGGAGGCCATTTGCTACCTCAAATTAGTCGTTGAATTCAAGTGCTCAAAACCGTTTCAGTTCTGCCAGTTCTGGAAATGGGTCTGTTTGGACGCCCAAAGCTCCTCCACTTGAACTGAAACTTTTATGGCTTTAAAGAACATTAAAAATATTATCAAGTGGCCATAAATAAACTCATTCAAATTACACACTTGTCGAGCTATTAACCAGCAAAGTAAGGGTTAAAAATCCCTTTACCCGGTTAAGGGAAGCCGGCTGCCATGGTGTTCTTTTTGAGGTGTTTTGCTCTTATCTAGGTCTAATCCACTTGCAAATGACTTGATTAGTGTACTTGAAGCGGATTGAGGCCCCCCAAGCTTCCCAAGTTGACAACTCATCCTCAAGATCAATAATGAAGTGTTGTCAAGCCACAGTTCCATCTAGGCTTTTGTAGGTTATTTTTGATTTCTGAAATGTACCTAGTTTAGCTTGCTATTTTGAATTTGTAGCTGATGTTTAGTGTTAGTGAGGGATTATATAAGCCCTCATGTTGCCTTGTATGCACACTTTGGATGAATTATTGAAAGAAGTTGAGCCTTAGCTCCTTCGAACTCTCAAACTCTCTTCTAGCTTATGTCTTCCTTTGGCCGGGTAGGGTGGTGTTCTAGCAAGAGTCTTAGCCTCTTCTTGGTGGTGATTTTGTATCCAAGAGCTTGTTAAGGGCCCTAGCATAAGCCTTGGTGGTGATTCTGTATCCAAGAGTTTGTGTTAGCATCGGTTTATCCCTTAAAGTTTTAGTTTGAGTTTGAGAATTCAAAGCTTGCCATCTTCTCACTTCTTGCTTGCATTTCTGATTTCTCCTCACTGAGGTTCCCCTTTGGTGATACATCATATTTGGTATTAGGGCTTGGCTTCTCCTTTGCCTGATACTTGCCCCAAACATCCCTAAACACAACCCCAAACACATCCTTAAAACACAAGACACAACTGGCTGTTTTAGCCATGACAAATAGAAGGTTAGCACGACCACCCCGTGCCCCCATAGCACGACCGTGCCACCACCATTCCGAGTTGTTTTACTCTGGTTCAAGTATGAGTGCTGCAAGCATGACTTCAGAAAAAAAGTTCGAAGCCCTCATGAGGAATTATGAAGCCATGAGGTTACAAAATGAAGAAATCAAGGGCCACAATGAGTGTTTAAATTGCGAACTTGCTGAGTGCATGAAGCAAAAGTGAAGGGAACTTAGAAGCTCTCATTCCTCCAACTCGTTCGAATCTAAGCAAGATGAGGACAACCATGATGAAGGCCATCACGTGAAGTCTTCAAGTGAGGAAGAACCTTTTAGGAGGCAAAGAAGGAATGGGAGGAATGCCTCAAACTTTGGAGACATCAAGGTGAAGGTTCCAGAATTTGAAGGGAGGCTTGATCCCAATAAGTTCTTGGAATGGCTCCAAACCGTGGAGAGGATCTTCGACTACAAGGAGATCCCGAAAGAAAAGAAGGTGAAACACGTTGTTATTAGGCTCCGTAAGTACGCTTCCCTTTGGTGGTCCAACTTGTGTGCCAACAGAGCAAGGCAAGGGAAGGGGAGGATTCGGACTTGGGAGGAGATGAAGACCAAACTCAAGGGTCGTTTCTTGCCACCATCCTATCTTTAAGATAACCACTCTCAACTCCATTCTGTAACTCAAGGTAATATGAGTGTTGAAGAGTACACTAGAGAATTTGAGAAATTGTTGATTAAGTGTGACCTTAGAGAGGCTGAAGAGCAAACCATAGTGAGGTACTTAGGGGGACTCGATCCTAGGTATGCTCATGTGGTTGAGTTACAACAATACACTTTCTTTGATGAGGTGTGTGTTCTAGCCCACAAGGTGGAACAATAAGGAAAAGCCAAGCTCTACAAAAGAGACCCTCATAAACCTTTCCCTAAGAGCCAACCTTTCAATAAGGGGAGCTCTTACCCACCACCTAACCCCACGGTTCCTAGTCCCTTCCCTCCACAAAAACCCCAAACCCCTCAAAGGAAGCAACCCCCCTCCTATGAACAATAGGACATGCTTCAAATGCCAAGGCCTAGGTCACATAGCCTCGGAGTGTCCTAATAGGAGAATTATCTCCTTGGCCAAATGGGAGGATGTAAGGTGGAAGAAGAGGAGGAGGAAAAGGACGTGTACTTCATTGAAGAGCAAGAGGAGGTTGTAGAGGGATGTATCACCAAAGGGGAAGGTCAAGTGAGGAGAAATCAGAAATGCAAGCAAGAAGTGAGAAGATGGCAAGATTTGAATTCACAAACTCAAACTAGAACTTTGAGGGATAAACCGAAACTAACACAAACTCTTAGATACAGAATCACCACCAAGGCTTATGCTAGGGCCCTTAATAACCTCTTGGATACAAAATCACCACCAAGAAGAGGCTAAGAGTCTTGCTAGAACACCACCCCACTCGGCCAAAGGAAGAGATAAGCTAGAAGAGAGTTTGAGAGTTCAAAGGAGCTAAGGCTCAACTTCTTTCAATGATTCATCCAAAGTCTGCATACAAGGCAGGATGAGGGCTTATGTAATCCCTCACTAACACTAAACATCAGCTACAAATTCAAAATAGCAAGCTAAACTAGGTACATTTGGGAAATCAAAAACAAGCTACAAAAGGCTAGATGGAACCGTGGCTTGACAACACTTCATTGTTGATCTTAAGGATGAGTTGTCAACTTGGGAAGCTTGGTGTAAGACCCGCATTTTTTTTTTCCGTTAAGCTAACTGTATTACCTTTTTACATTATAAAATCGTATTTTTAGTAACTGTATGAGTTAAATGATTATCGATGTGCTTATGTGAATGATAACTTTATTATAAAGAAATATTGTTGCTATTACTGATTTTAAAGTTAATTCGTGCTATTTTCGCCTTCAAATTATATCGATAGTTTAATTTAGTCGTAATTCGATTTATTTAGTCGTTTCCTGAATACGATTAGGTTGTCAACATTAGAAGGTTTAGAGTTCGGGGTACGAACTAAGCTAGTAGTACCGATTCCTAAACAGCCTAGAACAAAAATAAAAGGAAGGTAGACAGGAGGGGCATTTTGGTAAATTTGCCCGACCCCTTTTCTTCTTCCTTCTTCACGGTCCTGACCCCTCTGGAAGCTCGACATCTCTCTCTCTCTTCCCTGCTCTTCTTCCTCCTCTTCTTCCTCACCATGAACGTAGCCAACTGATGCTCGAAAGCCTCGGTTTCTCCTCAACCCAACTCAAAATCCTTTAGATTTCACCTCCCCATCATCAAACCAACCTTTTGATATGAAACCTAGGCAAAATCGGAGACAACCCAACATGGTTTCGGTTCATTCGGGTTGCGATTCGACCCCCTAAATGCAAGCTGAAGCCTAGCCAGGCAACCTTACTCCTAGTTGCTTTGAATCCATCACAAATTGCAAGTAAATTTGTAGCCCGAAGCACCAACCACGAGTTCAAGTCAGTGGGTGAGCATTTGGGTCGAATTTAGGGTTTGGTTGGCACGAATTGGGCATGATTTGGGTCTGGTCGGAGCGTGGATGAGCAAGAGTCGGGGGTTTGGAGTTGTTTGAACACTGAAAGTTGACCCAATAGCCTTGGATTCGATTCTCTAGCCTGGAATGAGGTGGGTGTTGCTCGCCTCCCAAATTAGTACTAATTTCCAAAACGTTTTCAGCAGTTTAATGATGCATGTTATCCTAGGCTGCTTCAATTCATGTATAACGCTTGTTGAATGACCTAGATTAGCTATTACATGCAAGTTAGTTTAACGTGTTTAGCCTCGATTCAAGTTAATTAGTTGATGCATGAAAAAGAATTAAAAACGAAGTTAGTTTAGCATGTTTAGCATTGATTCAAATAAATGAGTTAATGCGTAAAAAAGAATTAAAATCCAAGTTATATTAATGTGCTTAGCTTCGATTCAAGTTAATTACCTAATATATGAAAAAGAATTAAAATCGAAGCCCTTTTAACGTGTTTAGCTTCCATTCGAGCTAATTAACCAATGCATGCAAATGAACTAATTTCGAAGTTAATGAAATGTGTTTAGCATCAAATCGAGTACATTAGCTAACGTATGTTAAAAGAATTAATTGCGAAGTTATATAAACGTGTTTAGCTTCGATTTGAATCAATTTAGGTAATTTATGCCTGAAATGTTGATTCGAAGTGAAATATATATGTTTAGCTTTGATTCGAATCAACTTAGTTAATTGAAGATGGAAGCTCTAATTCGAAGTAAAGTACGCACGCATGTTTAGCTGAGATTCGAACTTAATTAGTTAATCCAAGCTTAATGTTTTAAGTCGAATCATGCTTGAAAACTAACTTCGAAATGAATTAAAATTGCTTAGAATCGACGTATGCACGTTTGGTTAATTCATAATCATTTATTAAGTTCGAAGTAACTATAAACGTTTACGATTGAAATATGTACAACTAGTTAACCCATGTTCGTTAATAACTATGTAATAAACTATCGATGCTTAGAATCAATACATGTATGCGTAGTCAATTCATGCCCGATTGATAGCTTTGAAAGGAAACGAGCACCTTGAATGGACTTATGCCTAAATGACCTAATTAGGTTGGATTTGTAACTTCGATAGAATAAATGAACACCTCGAATCGATGTTTATCCCTTTAGTTGAGTTATGCTTGTGCAATGAGCTTGAAAACTACATTCGAACGATGAAATGAGCATGCTTACCCCTTAACTACAATACGTGAATGTAATCGTGTTTCATGTTAGTTAGTTCGACTCAGCTCAGTAAACGTTCGTTTTCAGTTAAGGTTGGGTTAATGCCTATGTATATATATATGCACATATGTATGTATTGTTATAACCGTTGGTTGTAGTGCATTGCTAATTGTTATTTGTTGCTTCGGTAAGTTAAGCATTGGTAAGTTACGGAAGTTTACATATCGTTCTACAGTATATCATGATGATTAGAATACTAAATTGTGAAATTGGAACCGAGATGCTAGTTGGATGGCTTGAGGAAGAACTATGAGTGGTTCGAGGTTCTTGTGGTACGGTGCTTGTGAGGAGGGAGTTTGGGTTGTGAATTGACCGCAATCGTGTAGATTGCGAGGCCATATGTGGCTCATTGTGTTGAATTGATTATGAAGTGCTTAAATGTGATATATGTGGACCCCCTTCCCAATGTGATGTATGTGATATATGTGCCTAAATGCTCAAATTGCATTATGTGCATAAGGGTGAGTTTTTCAAAGAAAGATTTCATATTTTGAAATGATAGGAGCCATAACTATTAGTGTATGATGGCCTATTTTAATTAAATAAATACAGTTTTGGGAGTGAACTCACTTGAACGGGGGAATCCCTAAAGAGTTTTACAAAAGCGTGAGTTGCATGATAAACGATTTCGCTGTGAGAGGCAGCAAACTTATTAGTCGTTATGACCAGTTTAAATGGCTAAGATAAGTGCCTAGGGACAATAGATGGGAGTGAACCTGCTTGAACGGGGGAATCCCTAGCCTAGGGAGTAGTCCCTAGAGACCCTGACGAGGGTTAAGGTCCAAAAGTTAGTTGTCATCCCGCTAGTAAGAGCTCAGCGTGAGTTAATCTCACTGGGATTGAGTGTAGATCTCTCCCAACCACCACTTTATGATGATCTTATGTCCAGAAGTAGTTTCTTATTAAATGAGAAAAGCAGTTGGCATTTCGCCTTTTAAAGTATTTCAGAAAGAGAGTTTTTAAGGGTCACTATGGGACCAAGATGAAAGAGATTCTTTCAAAGAATATGAGCCCAAGAGGCTAAGAGAAGAGTTTTTATGAGCCTCAAGAGGCTAAATGAAGTGTTTTCAAAGAAAAGAAAGAAAGTTTACTATGCATAACTTGTGTATATCATATGAATGAGATCTAAGTGAAGTATCAAAAGTGCTATGTGCATGTTCCAAGTATAACTTATGAATGAGATGCTAAGTAAGATACGTTTACGGAAAAGAAAGTCTTATGAGCATATTTCATGCATACTCTATAAATGAGATTTGATTGAGACTTGAAATGTGTACGTCTTATGCACCTCTATGCATTCCCTATGAATGAGGTTTTAGTGGGACTTGAAATGTGTATGTCTTGTGCACCTCATATGAATGAAATACTAAGGAAAGTATGATTACAAAAAGAGATAACCTTATGTGCACATCATTGTGAATAGGGTGCATAATTCGAATAGAATGCTAAGAAGTTATGTTTATGAAAAAGAAAGTCTCTGTGCTTAGCCTCGTCACTTGTTTAAGTGTTTGATTGCCTGTTAGTAAAGAAGATTGGTCATTTAGAGATCTAGAAATGTGCATGAGTGCATAAAGTCAGGTTTATGATTAATAATGTTTCCATAGGAATTTTATGAATGCCTAATATGGTATTAAAGTATGGATACGTGATATGTGACTAGTGAAGATATTATTGCCTGCAATGGTTTTGGTTTTAAGGGGGTTGGGGGACACTCACTGAGCGTGTGGTTACTCATCCCATTACTCTTTCCCCCTTTTCCCCCAGGTTTTCTTTATGACAGGAAGAAGTTGAATCAGCTATGTCAAGACGGAACATGTTCTTGCATGCAAGGTGTCGTTTGTGCCCATTTGACGGGATCTTACGTGTTTAATAAAGTCATGTTATGTATACTTAGTTTATACTCGTTTGTAAACAAGTATTCTAGTTCATGTAATGCATATTGTTTATAAGTCACTCTATATGGCCATATGAGCCAACCATCTAATTAGTTAGATGTCTTCTTGTCCAAAGTTAGTCATGTTTTGGAATGTAAACCCCAATACTCCGGTTGTGTGAACCGTTGAGTTGTATCTTTTACTTTTCTTGTATTAATGAACTATTCTGGTTGGTGTACTCGGAGCGAGTGGCTCGTTGCGTTATGAACTTCGGCGTGTAGCCGTTGAGCTTCTTTTAAAAGTTTTACGCTTCTGTTGATTTGCAGGGATTTATTTTAAGGCTTTTAGCTTGGAAACGATCAGTTTTTAGGGGAAACTCTATCCGTTTCGTCCCAGCATTTAAATAAAAAGTTAAGAAAACGTAACGCTTTCGGCCCTAGGGGTTGAGGGTGTTACACTTGGGGGGGGCTCAATCAGCTTTAAGTACACTAATCAAGTCACTTGCAAGTGGATTAGACCTAGATAAGAGCAAAACACCTCAAAAAGAACACCATGGCAGCTGGCTGCCCTTAACCAGGTAAAGGGATTTTTAACCCTTACTTTGCTGGTTAATAGCTCCACAAGTGTGCAATTTGACTGAGTTTATTTATGGCCACTTGATAATATTTTTGATGTAATTTAAAGCCCTAAAAGTTTCAGTTGAAGTGGAGGAGCTTTGGACGTCCAAACAGACCCATTTCCAGAACTCGGCAGAACAAAACCAGTTTTGAGCACTTGACTTCAACGGCTAATTTGAGGTAGCAAATGACCTCCAAAGGACTTGCAATAGGTCTTATTGGAAAGAGAACATCTTAAACATAAACTTAGGCTTCCAGCAACCCGGTCATACCCTTCGGAAGATAATGAAAAAACGTGCAGTAAACCTGGTTTGTGCAAAGGCCTGAAACCATGGCTGGGCAGAAATGTGTCTGGGCATACAAACTTGATTTCCTGGACTTTACTCATGAAACTCGAATCCTTTGGGCTTCCCTGAGGGCTTGTGATCATGCTCATGGATGGACCTCCATCGTCCTCCCATTATTGAGAAGAATTTGCCCTCAAATTGTGTAGATGTTCATCTTCCAGGTAGGGACTTAAGTCGGCTACATTGAAAGTGGCTGAAACACCATATTCCCCGAGAAAATTCATCTTGTATGCATTGTCATTGATCTTTTCCAAGATATCAAAAGCGCCATCCACCCTTAGCATCAACTTGCTCTTGCGTTCGGAGGGAAACTTTCCTTTCTCAAGTGAATCCAAACCAAGTCCCCAGGATGGAACACCACTTTCTTCTTATGCTTGGTGGCTTGTTCTTGATAGGATGCGTTGGCCTTCTCAATCTTGGACTTGACCATCTCATGGAGCTTCTGAATCTCCTCCCCTCTCTTACTACCCTCCACATTTGGCTTCTCATTCATCCCTCTTGGCATAAGATCAAGTGGACTTAAAGGATTCACTCCGTACACTACCTTGAAGGGAGACAAACCGGTTGCCTTGCTTGGGGCTGCGTTGTAAGCAAATTCAGCTTGTGGCAATAGCAAATCCCAAGCTCTAACATTGGGCTACACCAAGACCCTTAAGAGAGTTCCCAAGGTTCGGTTAGTAACTTTGGTTTGCCCATCCGTATGAGGATGACAAGTAGTGCTCTACTTGAGCTTGGTACCCATCTTCTTCTAAAGTGTCGCCCAAAAATGGCTAAGGAACTCGGTATCGCGCTCCAAAACTATGGGCCTTGGATGCCATGCAATCTCATTACCTCCTTAAAATACAACTCGACAATGTGGGTAGCATCATTGGTATTGGCACAAGGGATGAAGTGTTCCATCTTTTAAAAACGATCTACAACCACAAAGATGGAGTCTTGGCTTCTTTGTGTCCTTCGTAGCCCTAGCATGAAATCCATGCTCACATCTTCCCATGCGAGGGTGGGAACTGGCAAGGGCATGTAGAGGCCGTGAGGTAGTAAGTGACTCTTGGCTACTTGGGAAGTGATGTATCACTATGGGGGAAAGTCAAGTGAGGAGAAATAAAAAATGCAAGCAAGAAGTGAGAAGATGGCAAGCTTTGAAATCACAAACTCAAACTAGAACTTTAAGGGGAAAACTGAAACTAACACAATTCTTAGATATAGAATAACCACCAAGGCTTATGCTAGGGCCCTTAATAACCTCTTGGATACAGAATCACCACCAAGAAGAGGCTAAGACTCTTGCTAGAACACCACCCCACTCGGCTAAAGGAAGAGATAAGCTAGAAGAGAGTTTGAGAGTTCAAAGGAGCTAAGGCTCAACTTCTTTCAATAATTAATCCAAAGTGTGCATACGAGGCAGCATGAGGGCTTATGTAATCCCTCACTAACACTAAACATCAACTACAAATTCAAAATAGCAAGCTAAACTAGGTATATTTAAGAATTAAAAAACAAGCAACAAAAGGCTGGATGGAACCATGGCTTGACAACACTTCATTGTTGATCTTGAGGATGAGTTGTTGACTTAGGAAGCTTGGGGGCCATCAATCAGCTTCAAGTAAACTAATCAAGTCATTTGCAAGTGGATTAGACCTAGATAAGAGCAAATCACCTCAAAAAGAACACCATGGCAGCCGACTGCCTTAACCCGGTAAAGGGATTTTTTAACCCTTACTATGTTGGTTAATAGCTCCACAAGTGTGTAATTTCACTTAGTTTATTTACGTCCACCTGATAATATTTTTAATGTACTTTAAAGCCATAAAAATTTCAGTTCAGCTTGAGGAGCTTTGGGCACCCAAACAGACCCACTTCCAGAACTCGGCAGAACTTAAACAGCTTTGAGCACTTGAATTGAACGACTGATTTGAGGTAGCAAATAACCTCCAAAAGACTTAGAATAACTCTTGTTGGAAAGGGAACATATTAACTTAAAATTAGGTCTCCTGCAACCAGGTCATACCCTTGGGTAGATCATGAAATAATGTGTAGTAAACCTGGTTAGTGCATATGCCTGAAACCAAGGTTGGGCAGCATTGTGTCTTGGCATGCAAACCCGATTTCTTGGACTTTACACATGAAACTTGACTCCTTTGGGTTTCCCTGAGGGCTTGTGATCATGCTCATGGATGGACCTCCATTGTCTTGTCATTATTGAGAATAATTTGCCCTCAAATTGTGTAGATGTTCATCTTCTAAGTAGGAAGTTAAGTCGGCTACATCGAAAGTGGCCGAAACACCATATTCCTCGGGAAAGTTGATCTTGTATACATTGTCATTGGTCTTTTCCAAGACATCAAAAGGGCCATCCGCCCTTGGCATCAACTTGCTCTTGCGTTTGCCAGGAAATCTTTCCTTTCTCAAGTGAATCCAAACCAAGTCCCCAGGATGGAACACCACTTTCTTCTTATGCTTGTTGGCTTGTTCTTGATAGGTTGCGTTGGCCTTCTCAATCTTGGACTTGACCAGCTCATGGAGCTTTTGAATCTCCTCCACTCTCTTATTGCCCTCCACATTTGGCTTCTGATTCATCCCTCTTGGCACAAGATCAAGTGGACCTAAAGGATTCACTCCATACACTACCTTGAAGGGAGACAAACCAGTTGCCTCGCTTGGGGTCGTTTTGTAAGCAAATTAAGCTTGTGGCAATAGCAAATCCAAAGCTTTAACATTGGACTTCACCAAGACCCTTAAGAGAATTCCCAAGGTTCGGTTGGTGACTTCGATTCGCCCATCCGTTTGAGGATGACAAGTAGTGCTATACTTGAGCTTGGTACGCATCTTCTTCTCAAGTGTCACCCAAAAATGGCTAAGGCACTCGGTATCACGGTCCAAAACTATGGACCTTGGGATGCCATGCAACCTCATTAACTCCTTCAAATACAACTTGGCAATGTGGGTAGCAACATTGGTCGTGGCACAAGGGATGAAGTGTTCCAGCTTTGAAAAACGATCTACAACCACAAACATGGAGTCTTTACTTCTTTGTGCCCTTAATAGCCCTAGCATGAAATCCATGCTTACATCTTCCCTCGGGAGGGTGGGAACCGGCAACGACATCTAGAGGCGTGAGGTAGCAAGTCACGCTTGGCTACTTGGCAAGTGATGTACCACTATGGGGGACAGTCAAGTAAGGAGAAATAAAAAATGCAAGCAAGAACTGAGAAGATGGCAAGCTTTGAAATCACAAACTCAAATTAGAACTTTAAGGGGTAAACCGAAACTAACACAATTCTTTGATATAGATTAAAAACTGAGGCTTATGCTAGGCCCCTTAATAACCTCTTGGATACAGAATGACCTCCAAGAAGAGGCTAAGACTCTTGCTAGAACACCACCCTACCCGGCTA
>JACYFF010031957.1:63573891-63597857 GCA_017589665.1 Selenicereus undatus
GCAAATTCAGCTTGTGGCAATAGCAAATCCCAAGCTTTAACATTGGACTTCACCAAAACCCTCAACCCAAAGTTCGGTTGCTGACTTCAGTTTGGCCTTCCATTTGAGGATGACAAGTAGTGCTATTCTTGAGCTTGGTACCCAACTTCTTCCAAAGTGTCACCCAAAAGTGGCTAAGGAACTTGGTATCACGGTCCAGAACTATGGACCTTGGGATACCATGCAACCTCATTACCTCCTTGAAATACAACTTGACAATGTGGGCAGGATCATTGGTGTTGGCATAAGTGATGAAGTGTTCCATCTTTGAAAAATGATCTACAACCACAAAGATGGAGTCTTTGCTTCTTTGTGTCCTTCGTAGCAATAGCATGGAATCCATGCTCACATCTTCCCATGGGAGGGTGGGAACTGACAAGGGCATGTAGAGGTCGTGAGGTAGCAAGTGACTGTTGGCTACTTGGCAAGTGATGTATCACTATGGGGGAAAGTCAAGTGAGGAGAAATCAAAAATGCAAGTAAGAAGTGAGTAGATGGCAAGATTTGAAATCAGAAACTCAAACTAGAACTTTGAGGGGTAAACCGAAACTAACACAATTCTTGGATACAGAATAACCACCAAGGCTTATGCTAGGGCCCTTAACAACCTCTTGGATACAGAATCACCACCAAGAAGAGGCTAAGACTCTTGCTAGAACACCACCCTACCCGGCCAAAGGAAGAGATAAGCTGGAAGAGTGTTTGAGAGCTCAAAGGAGCTAAGGCTCAACTTCTTTTAATAATTCATAAAAAGTGTTATTACAAGGCAGCATGAGGGCTTATATACTCCATCACTAACTCTAAACATCAGCTACATATTCAAAATAGCAAGCTAAACTAGGTACAATTTTTATTTCAAAAACAAGATACAAAAGGAATGATGGAATCGTGACTTGACACATCTTCATAGCTAATCTTGAGGCTTAGGTGTCGACCTTAGGAGCTTAGGAGACTTCAATCAGCAGCTTGGCACTCTAATCTAGCCATTTTCAAGTGGATTAAACCTAGATAAGAACAAAACACCTCGAGAAGACCACCAAATCAGTCGACTGCCCTTTAACCGGGCAAAGGGAATTTTAACCCTAACTTTGCTGGTTAATAGCTCCACAAGTGTGTAATTTGGCTGAGTTTTTTTATGGCCACTTGATAATATTTTTAATGTTATTTCAAGCCACAAAAGGTTTAATTCAAGTGGGGGAGCTTTGGGCATTCAAACATACCCATTTGCAGAGCCGAGCAGAACTACAGCAGGTTTGAGCACTTGACTTCAACGGCTAATTTGAGGTAGCAAATGACCTCAAAATGACTTGCAATAGGTCTTATTGGAAAGATAACTTCTTAAACATAAACCTAGGACTCATGCAACCCAATCATACCCTTGGAAATATCATGAAAAAATGTTCACAAAACCGAGTTTGTGCACAGGCCTGAAACCATGGCTGGGCCGAAATGGTTCTTGGCATGCAAGGCTGATTTCTTGGACTTTACTCATGAAGCTCGACTCCTTTGGGCTCCCTTGAAGGCTTCTGACCATGCTCATGGATGGACCTCCATCATCCTCCCCTTGTTGAGAGGAATTTGCCCTCAAATTGTGTAGATGTTCACCTTCCAAGTAGGGACTAAAATCGGCTACATTGAAAGGGGCCATCAGCCCTTGGCAACAACTTGCTCTTATGTTTGGGAGGAAATCTTTCCTTCCTTAAGTGAATCCACACCAAGTCTCCAGGATCGAACCTCACTTTTTTCTTATGCTTGTTTGCTTGTTCTTGATACGATGCATTGGCCTTCTCAATTTTGGCCTTGACCAACACGTGGAGCTTTTGAATCTCCTGCACTCTCATACTAGCCTCCACATTAGGCTTGTCATTCATTCTTCTTAGGACAAGATCAAGTGGGCTTAAAGGATCCACTCCGTACACTACCTTGAAGGGAGACAAACCGGTTGCTTTGCTTGGGGCCTTGTTGTAAGCAAATTCAGCTTGTGGCAATAGCAAATACTAACCTTTCATATTGGATTTCACCAAGACCCTCAAGAGAGTTCCTAAGGTTCGGTTGGTGACTTTGGTTTGGCCATATGTTTGAGGATGACAAGTGGTGCTATACTTGAGCTTGGTACCCATCTTCTTTCAAAGCGTCACCCAAAAATGGCTAAGGAACTTGGTATCACGGTCCAAAACTATGGACCTTGCAATACCATGCAACCTCATTACCTCCTTGAAATACAACTCGGCAATGTGGGTAGCATCATTGGTCTTGGCACAAGGGATGAAGTGTGCCATCTTTGAAAAACGATCTACAACCACAAAGATGGAGTCTTTGCTTCTTTGTGTCCTTCGTATCCCTAGCATGAAATCCGTGCTCACATCTTCCCATGGGAGGGTGGGAACCAGCAAGGGCATGTAGAGGTCGTGAGGTAGCAAGTGACTCTTGGCTACTTGACAAGTAGCACACCTGTTCACTACATCTTGGACATCCTTGCTCGTTCTTGGCTAATAGGAGTGTTCTTTCAACATGAGAAGAGTCTTGTTTTCCCCAAAGGGGCCGACCAAGGATCCTCCATGAACCTCCCTAATGAGCAACTCCCTAGTTCCACATTTAGGGATGCAAAGCCCAGGGACTTTGAATAAGAACCCATCTTGAATAAAGAAATCTCCCTTTGGGTGCCGTTTACAATGCTTGCAGAGCTCTCCAAAAGCATCATCCTCTTCATAAAAGGACTTCAAATGTTCAAACCCAAGGATGCATGCATCAAGTTGCAACAAAAGTAAGTGCCTTCTTGACAAGGCATCGGCTCCTTGGTTCATCTTCCCAGACTTGTGCTTGATGGTGAAGTGGAAAGATTTGAGGAACTCCACCCACTTGGCATGCCGTGAGTTGAGTTTGTGTTACCATTGAATGTACTTCAAGGCCTCATGGTCCGAATGCAAGATGAACTCACTAGCCACCAAATAATGACTCTAATGCTCAAGACTTCTTACAATTGCATAAAACTCTTTATCATAAGTTGAATACTTCCTCCTTGAATCACAATGTATCTCACTAAAGAAGGCTAAGGGCCACCCTTCTTGAGTGAGTACACCTCCAACGCCAACCCTGGAGGCATCACATTCAATTTCAAATACCTTGTCAAAGCATGGCAAGTCTACAACCGGGGCTTGGGTGAGCTTAGACTTGATGGTGTCAAATGCTTATTGAGCCTTGGGGCTCCACTTGAAGGTTGTGCCTTTGATCACCTCGGTCATGGGGGCCATGGTAGTGCTAAAATCTCTAATGAACCGCCTATAGCAGGAGGCAAGTCCATGGAAACTTCGCACATCATGAATGCTCTTTGGAGTAGGCCATGTCCGAATGGCCTCAACTTTGCTCTCATCCACTTTGATGCCATGGCTAGAGACATGTAACCAAGGAAGGTGACCTCACAAGTGAAGAAGGTGCACTTCTTGAGGTTACCATAGAGCCTCTCCCTTTCAAGGACCTCCATGACTTGAGTTAGATGCTCTTGGTGCTCCTCTTCACTATTGCTATAGATCAAGATGTCATCAAAGTATACTACTACAAACCTCCCAATGAATGGCCGAAATACTTGATTCATGAGCCTCATAAAGGTGCTTGGAGCATTAGACAATCCGAAAGGCATGACTATTCATTCGTACAAACCTCCCTTTATTTTAATGGTCGTCTTCCATTCATCCCCTTCTCTAATCGTAATTTGGTGGTAGCCACTCCTCAAATCCACCTTAGAGAACACACTTGAGCCATGTAATTCATCAAGCATATCCTTAAGCCGTGGGATAGGATATCTATACTTGATGGTTATCTTGTTGACTACCCGGCTACCTACACACATTCACATACTCCCATCCTTCTTTGGGACTAACAAGGCCAGCACCGCAAATGGACTAAGGCTCTCTCTTACCAATCCTTTGGTTATAAACTCTTCGACTTGCCTGTGGTCCTCCATGGTCTTTTTAGGGTTCATTCTATACGCCGGTTTGTTAGGAAGTATGGCTCTGGGAATGAGATCAATGTGATGTTGGATAGACCTTTGTGGGGGTAGGTCGGAGGGTATCTCTTCGGGAAATACTTGGGCAAAACGTTCCAGGAGTGAGATGGCTGTGGGGTGAGAGGGTAATGGTGCTTTAGATTCTCCTAGTGAGGTTAGAATCCATTCTTTAAAGGCCTTGAACTCATGATGGGATGCTTTAAGAAGGGGCTCACTGAAAGTGAGGACCAAATCCGAATGGTATTGGTTCTTTTGGGGCTTGCTATTGTGGAGTTGGGAAGGGCTTAAGGGGCCAAGGGTGATCTTTTTCCCATCTTTATAGAAAGTGTAGGTATTCACACGGCCATCATGCATCACTTTTCAATCAAATAACCATGGTCTCTCCAACAAAAAATGACATGCATCCATGGGAACGATGTCACACCACAACTCATCATGATAATTGTTGCCAATAGAAAAGAGAATCAAACATCTTGAACTAACTTGTAAACCTTTACCTTGGTTAAGCCATCGGATGTTGTAAGGTTAGGGGTAGGCTGAAGCTTGAAGGCCTAGCTTCTCCACCATGCTTGAGGACGCAACATTAGCATAACTCCCTCCATCAATGATGAGAGAGCAAACCTTGTCTTGGATAGTGTATCTTGTATGAAAGATGTTCTCCCTTTGTCCTCTAAGGCTCCCTTTTGGCTATTCAAGGTTATTCTCAAAATAAGTAATTCTCCTTCATCCGCCTCCTCTACAACCTCCTCTTGTTCCTCCATGAAGTACACGTCCTTTTCCTCCTCCTCTGCTTCCTCCTTATATGCCTCCCATTCGACCAAGGAGATAATTCTCCTAGTAGGACACTCGGAGGCTATGTGACCTAGGCCTTGGCTTTTAAAGCATCTCCTATTGTTCATAGAAGGGGAGTTTGGCCAGTTTGAAGGGGGTTGGTTCCTTTGAGGGGTTTGGGGTTTTTGTGGAGGAAAGGGACTAGGAGCCGTTGGCTTAGGAGGTGGGTAAGAGCTCCCCTTGTTGAAAGGTTGGCTCTTAGGGAAAGGTTTAGGATGGTCTCTTTTGTAGGGCTTAGCTTTTCTTTGTTGTTCCACCTTGTGGGCTAGAACACACACCTCATCAAAGGTAGTGTATTGTTGTAACCCAACCATATGAGCATACCTAGGATCGAGTCCCCCTAGGTACCTCACTATGGTTTGCTCTTCGGCCTCTCTAAGGTCACACTTAATCAACAATTTCTCAAATCCTCTGGTGTACTCTTCAACACTCATGTTACCTTGAGTTAGGGAATGGAGTTGAGAGTAGTTGTCTTGAAGATAGGAGGGTGGCAAGAAACGACCTTTGAGTTTGGTCTTCATTTTCTCCCAAGTCCGAATCCTTCCCTTCCCTTGTCTTGCCATTTTGGCACACAAGTTGGACCACCAAAGGAAAGCATACTTACAGAGCCTAATACCAAGAAGTTTCACCTTCTTATCTTCTGGAATCTCCTTGTAATCGAAGATCCTTTTCACGGTTTGCAGCCATTCCAAGAAATCATCGGGGTCAAGCCTCCCTTCAAATTTCGAAACCTCCACCTTGTTGTCTCCAATGTTTGATGCATTCCTCCCATTCCTTCTTGGCCTCCTAAAAGGTTCTTCCTCACTTTAAGAGTTCAAGTGATGGCCTTTATCATGGTTGTCCTCGTGTTGCTCATATTCAGACGAGTTGGAGGAGCGAGAGCTTCTAAGTTCCTTTCGCTTTTGCTTCATGGACTCACGAAGTTGGCACTTCAAATACTCATTATGGCCCTTGATTTCTTCATTTTGTAACCTCATGGGTCCATAATTCCTCACGAGGGCTTCGAACTTTTCTTCTAAAGTCATGCTTGCAGCACTCATACTTGAACTAGAGTGGAACAACTCAAAGTGGTGGTGGCACGGTCGTGCTATAGGGGCACGGGGTGGTCGTGCGAACCTTCTGTTTGTCACGGCTAAAATAGCCGGTTGTGACTTGTGTTTTGGGGATGTGTTTGGGCTTGTGTTTAGGGAAGTTTGGGGGCAAGTATCAGGCAAAGGAAAAACCAAGCTCTGATACAAAATATGATGTATCACCAAACGGGAAGGTCAAGTGAGGAGAAATCAGAAATGCAAGCAAGAAGTGAGAAGATGGCAAGCTTTTAATTCACAAACTCAAACTAGAACTTTGAGGGATAAACCAAAAGTAAGACAAACTCTTGGATACAGAATCACCACCAAGGCTTATTGAAGCAAATGTCATGCCTATACAAGTCCAAGAGAACTCACAACTCCTCCTTAATGATCACAAGCTACATCAAAGGGAACTTGGCCCTTGTGCTGATTTGGAACTTTAATCCTAACCTCATTCTAAACCTTTGGGAAGTGGTACTCCTCTATTTTGTGAAAGTCAAGGGGCCTTCTAAAGGGATTACTGAATGAAAATGAATTTAAACCCTCGGAGATAATAAAGAAGCCCTAAAACAGCAAGGTGTATGCTAACAGGAAAATTACCCGGTTTTAACCCGGTTTTGTGGCCTTAATTATGCAAGCTTAGAGTGGGTTTAAAATACTGCAAACCCACTTTTGGGGAACCTTCTTACGTCAGCTAAAAGGGCATAAAAATAGTTCCAGGCTAAGGTAGAGGGTCATAGGTCAAGTGGAGCCTTTTTCTACATGTTGCAGAATCTACCCCAGCCTGCATATGCTGCACATTTTGCCCCATATCTCCCAAACGGTAGCTCCAAATTTCCTTCCACTTAAACCACGTGAAAGTGAACTTACTAAGCTTTCTAGGAAGGTCTATATCATCAAATATGGAAAAGGAACCTAGGAGATATAGCTGCTCAAAGTTGACCTATGTAAACTGAAAAGTGCTGACAAAAGTAAAAAGCATTTTCAGGTTTTGTTTGTTGCTTTTTGGTCCCCTCCCTTGCTTTATGGTCGTGTGAATGGGTTTTTTCTGCTTTCATTACCTTGTAAGAGGCTCTTATATATAAGAGAGGCCTTAGGATGTATGAGAAGGTTGTTGAATGATAATAGAAAGAAGCTTAAGCTTTCTCTTTCTCTCAAAATCTTGAGTTCTCTTCATCCTTTCTCAAAGGTGGTGCGTCTTGAGTGGAATCCTTTACGGAATTTTGGGTGGCATAGCCTTTAAGCAATTCTTGGTGAATCCTTAGTCTCGATTGGTGGCCAAGCCTTTAAATCAAGTCATATCTTGTGACAAAGCGAAAATTTGCAACTAAACTAAAGCAAACTTCATCCGACCCATTAGCACACGCTCCATTTGGTATCAGAGCTAATCCTGGTTGGTGTTCTTGAGTTTGTATCACATTTCCTTGCTTTGGTTTCATCCTTGTCAAAGTTTTCCTTCACCCTTGTTATGAAAACCATGCTGAATCTACACCTCTCTCTGCCTTGAACTTCTCAAAACAAACTTGACCAGACACTTTGCTAAGCCAACAAACCCTTAAACCACACTTGCCTTTCCCCTAAAATACCTCCTTTGCCCCTCAAAGAACCCCCACAAAACAGACAAACACAAACCCCCACCAAAACCCCCCACAAAATCAACCTTCACAAAAACCGTGCAAAACAGCCGAAGTGTGGCACAACCACACCGTGCGCATAAGCACAACCGTGCCACCACCACCTTGCTCTAGAAGTTGAGCACGGTCACCCCGTGCCTCCCTGCACGGCAATGCCACCCCTCCCCCAGCCTGATTCCACACCGTGCCTCCTCCTATCCGAGCCCTAACCTCTCATCTTCCCCTTTCCCACTTTCACCATGTCTAATGAAGAAGATCCCTCCACTGATTCTCCGCAACCGACAAGGGTACAAAGGGGTATGAGCCCAGATGAAGCTCATATCATGAGACAAGACAATGACATTCTAGCCTTGCAACAAAGTGTGGGGCAAATTAATAGGCAACTTGAGCAAATGACCAACCAATTTATGGCCTTCCAAAGAGGCTAAAGAGCTCAAGAGCCAAGTGATGATCGATATGAATAAGGCTTCTCTAGTGACTCAAGCATGGGAAGAAATCTAAGAAGGGGAGATAGAAGACCTCCTATGGATGAGTTTAGGGACATCAAAGTGGAACCGCCGGAGTTCAATGGCAACTTGAATCCCGATGAGTTCCTTGAATGGGTTCAACCCTTGGACCGAATCTTTGAAGCTAAAGACAATGATGATGAGAATAGTTTCAAGATTGCTAGCCTCAAACTTACAAGGTATGCCTCCTTGTGGTTTGAAAATGTCTAGAAGCAAAGGGCCAAAGAAGGAAAAAGGAAGATCAACTCATGGGAGAAGCTTAAGTCTCTTATGAACAAGAGATTTCTCCCCGAAAGCTACAAGCAAGACATCTACAACCGGCTATTCGCACTTAAGCAAAACAACATGAGTGTGGGTGAATACATAAGGGAGTTTGAGCAACTTCTTTTACGAGGAGGCATCCATGAACCCTAAGAGCAAACCGTGGCTAGGTTTCTCAATGGGTTAAGCCCTCTTATTGCAAGAAAGGTGGAACTTCAAAACTATTTCACCTTGGATGATGTCTTCAAGCCAGCTCTCAAAGTTGAGAAGAGAAAGAAGGAAAAGATCTTCACCAAGCCATTTCCAAGGGAGCAAGTAAGTTCAAAGCCCCTATTTAAGCACTTCTTTCCTCCTAAACCCAAAGGCACGTCGCGGGTTGACAAGGGCAAGACCATGGCACTTCCTACACCTAAGGAATTGCCTAAGAAACTTGAAGGCAAGAAGTGCTTTAAATGTCAAGGGTATGGCGACTTCCAATATGATTGTCCAAACCGAAGGGTTATGACCATACAAGAGGTTGAAGAAGTAGATGCGTTATTGATGGAAACTCAAGAGGAAGCTCCGGAGGAAGAGTCGAACTCCATGGAAGAAGACACTCAACTTGAGGCCGATGAAGGTGAGTTACTTGTCTTGAGGAGGGTTTTGCACACCCAAGATAGTCCTTATGACAAAACTCAAAGAGCCATGATCTTTCACTCCCGGTGCACCATACAAGACAAGGTTTGCAACTTGATTTTTGATGGAGGAAGTTGCACCAATGTAGCCTCTACCACACTTATTGAGAAGCTTGGCATTCCTACTATTTCACATCCCAAGCCTTATTATCTCAAATGGCTCAATGATGGAGGCAACATTAAGGTGTCTAAGCAAGTACTCATCTCTTTTTCAATTGGTAGAAAGTATAGAGATAATGTGCTATGTGATGTGGTACCCATGAGTGCATGCCATATACTCTTGGGTCGGCCTTGGCAATTTGATAGACATGTCTTACATGATGGGTTCAAGAATACTTACTCTTTGGTCATTTATAAGGAAAAGATAGTCTTAAACCCATTAACCCCAAACCACATCCACAAATCAAAACTCGGGGTGGGAAATGAGAAAAAGAGAGACCTTCTCATGTTGAGTGAAACACGGGTTAAGAGAGCTTTAAGCAAGGGTAAGCAAGTTCTAGCTTTACTCATGCTTGAAAGCAACAAAAGTGAGGAAGTGACTCCTTTACATCCCAAAATCATCCCCCTCATCTCACAATACAAAGATGTCTTCCCACATGATCTACCCCCCGGCCTCCCTTCAGTTCGAGGCATTGAGCATCAAATTGACCTCATTCCCGATGCCCCACATCCAAACAAAGCGGCCTATAGATGTAAACCTCAACAGACCAAAGAGCTTCAAAGGAAAGTTGATGAATTATTGGGTAGAGGTTATGTGAAGGAGAGCATGAGTCCTTGCTCAGTTCCGACTTTGTTAGTGCCCAAGAAGGATGGGTCATACTGCCTGTGTGTGGATAGTAGAGCCATCAACAACATCACTATCAAGTATAGGTACCCCATACCTACGCTTGATGACATGCTTGATGAACTCCATGGCTCCTCCATCTTTTCCAAAATTGATCTAAGGAGTGGATATCACCAAATCCGTGTGGGGGAAGGTGATGAGTGGAAAACATCATTCAAGACAAAGGGTGGGCTTTATGAGTGGCTAGTGATGCCCTTTGGCCTCTCCAATGCCCCTAGCACTTTTATAAGATTGATGAATGAGGTGTTGAGGCCTTTTTCGGGCAAATTTGTGGTGGTCTGCTTTGATGATATCCTCATTTATTCAAAGAATCAAGAAGATCATCTACATCACTTGGAAGAAGCATTCATGGTTCTAAGAGCTCAAAAGCTCTTTGCCAAGCTAGAAAAATATGAGTTGTTTACACCCCAAGTCACATTTTTGGGGTATGTTGTTTCTAGTGATGGCATCTCCATGGACCAAGGCAAGGTGGAAGCTATCAAGTCATGGCCAACTCCCACCACCATCATCGAAGTTAGGACTTTCCATGGCTTGGCATCTTTTTATAGGAGATTCATCAAGGGGTTTAGCACCCTCACGTCTGTCATCACCGAATGCATGAAGAAAGGTTCTTTTGAGTGGACCAAGGCTGCCCACGGTGCCTTTGAGAAACTCAAGTCCAAGCTATGTGAGGCCTTGGTGGTAGCCCTTCCCGACTTCGACAAACTCTTTGAAGTTGATTGTGATGCAAGCGGAGTTGGCATAGGGGTTGTCCTTATGCAAGATCTATGCCCCATTTCCTAGTTTAGTGAGAAGCTCAATGGTTTAGGGAAGAATTACTCAACATATGACAAAGAGTTCTATGCATTGGTATGAGCTCTTGATCATTGGTCTCATTACTTAAGGCCAAAACAATTTGTGCTCCATTCGGACCATGAGGCATTGAAATATTTGAACGGCCAACACAAACTCAATCCATGGCATGCTAAATGGGTTGAGTTCAAGCAAAGTTTCTTATTTGTGTCCAAGCATAAGAAGGGGAGTACCAATGTGGTTGCAGATGCTCTTTCAAGGCGGCATTCTCTACTAGGCGTGATGGAAGCAAGAGTCCTAGGCTTCCAATTCATCCATGATTATTACCAAGAAGATGAGGATTTCAAACCCTACCTCAATTGTCAAGAGGGCAACAAGCCTGGCCCTTACACTCTTAAAGAGGGCTTCTTATTCAAAGGCAACAAGCAATGCATTCCAAAGGGTCCAATGCGAAAACTTCTTGTCAAGGAAGTTCGTGGAGGCGGTCTAGCTGGTCATTTCGGGATCAATAAGACCATTGATATGCTCAAGGAGCATTTTTATTGGCCAAGAGTGGGAGGTGACGTTCATGACGTCATCTCCAAGTGTTCTATTTGTCAAAGAGCCAAGAGTTAATTCCACCAAGGGTTGTACACTCCTTTGCCTATCCCTTATGGCCCATAGGAGGATGTGAGCATGGACTTCATAGTTGCTCTTCCAAGGACACAAAGAGGTAAGGATTCTATTATGGTGGTGGTGGACCGTTTCTCAAAGATGGCTTACTTCATTCCATGTGAGAAGATGGATGAGGCACCTGACATAGTTTAGCTCTACCACAAAGAAGTTGTTAAGCTTCATGGCATCCCTAAGAGCATTGTGTTGGATCGGGACACAATGTTTCTTAGCCACTTTTGGAGGTGTTTATGGAGGCTCCTTAGTACTAAGCTCTTTTATAGTACCTCTCACCATCCTCAAACCGATGGCCAAACCGAAGTGACCAACAAGACTCTTGCTACTTTACTTAGAAGTTTGATGAGTAAAAGTATCAAGGAGTGGGATCTCAAACTTCCTCATGTCGATTTTGCTTACAATTGAACTTCTAGCTTTGCTACTTCCCACTCTCCTTTAGAGTCTTGCTATGGCATTAATCCTCTAACTCCCTTACAACTTGTTGAGTCATAATTCATGCATTATTTTTATAATTATTTTGAGTATATTATATATATTATTTCATTTAATTTGTTTTATTTTATATATTTTTCAGGATTAGTGTTAATTTAATAAAGAGGAGAAGAGAGGACATAGAAGCTCGGGTTTTACACACTTGGCTCCAAGACAGTCCAAAAATAATAATTATGGAAATTATTATTTTCTGAATTATTATTTTGGGCTAGGGTTTCAAGAATTGGTAAAAAGTTACAAATCTTGAGGAAGAAGAAACCTAAGCAAAGAGGGAGAAGAAAAACCCTAAAGAACTAACCCAAGCCTCACCCTATTAATAAACCCATCCTCCTTTTCCTCTCCATATAGAGATCCCACGCAGCCCATCTCCTTCAAGCCACCCCATCTTCTTCACCATCTTCTCATCTCTTCATCATCTCCTCACATCCCCCTTCTTCCTCCTCTTTACTCACCACCATAAAATATCATCCCACGGCTGCCCTCTCTTCGCCATCACCATCTCACTTCACAAATAACATCTCCATCAAGCTCCTTGATCAACCACGACACTCTCTCACGCCTCAGCTCCCTTTTCAATCTACCATCTCCTCTTCACGCTCCCTTTCTCCTCCTTCACGCACAGCCCACGCCTAACCCCAATCAACCCAACATCCTCTTCTCCTTTACAACAAACATCACATTCCATCATCACCGATCATCAGCTTCATCACCATCATCACCGTGATCAACATCATCAGCATCCATCGCCATCGTCACCGTCATCATCATGGGCAACATCTTCATGCACAATCCCTTATCAAAGTAGTGTTTTATTATTATTATTATTATTATTATTATTATTATTATTATTATTATTATTGTTATTATTATTATTATTGTTATTATTAGTTTTATTTTATTTTGTTTGTGGTAGGTTTAATATTAAACATGAGATATTTGAGCTATAATTGTAATTTTAATTTTTACATGAGTGAGTAATTTTTTTATGCTTAGTATAATCTTCTTGAAGCCATGCTAAATTAATTATTTTGAAACAAGTTTTATGCTTTAATGCCTACTTTATTTATATTCATGATTCTCTACCGATTAGTGTTTATCGTTTATGAAATTTGTGTTAAATCGATTAGAATGCATGCTAGTTGATTAAATACAGTTTCGATTGATAGTTTAGAAGATTATAATACGTAAAAGTTATAATCTTTTAGGCCTAGGTATCACCCTAGTTAATCATGGATGGCTCAAACTCATCTCTTTTAATTAGGTGATCGCTTTAGATATTTGTTAAATTGATTTGCTGGTAAATTAGTTACAAAGTGTTAAATGATGTTTTTCTAATACGTAATGCTCTAATTTGGTCAAATTTTTTCGCTGGTGTAAAGGTTATCAAATTAGTAGGGTTTATATTAGGGCTGGACCTAAGTAAACTAGAATCTAAGGAAAAACGGGGAAGAATTGCTTGTGGATATCTTCTACAGTTTAACTCATGAATGAAATTAACTTATGTGTTAATGATAAATATTAATTTTCATGGTGGATTGAGATTATACTAAGCATCCTTCATAAATTTGATAACTTTCGATTATTATTTGGTACTTAGAGTTAATTTGATTAGTTGTTGAATTTTGTTCTAGTTTTATTAGCTCCAATATAATTTCAATCACCCCCCCCAAAAGTATAGTATTTTAGGAGTGTCTAGGTAATTTTAGATAGCTTAGAGTTTGATTTTTGGAGTGGTTATAATTTGAGATTGAGTTTTAGTATTTAATTACCGGTTTGTTTGAACTTAGACTAAAAATAGTTATTTTTGTTATTTTTCGGTTTTAATTAATTCCTAGGGTTTATAAAGTGTCCTAGTCTGCTCATATTCAATTTCGTAATTTTTGAAAATTATTTGATAATTTTTCAGATTTATTTTGCGAAATTGATAAGTGCAGGTTTTTAGGCAATTAATTCTGAAAATTTCGATTTTTAATTTTAATATACGATTATTAAGTATTTTCTTGGTTCAGAAAGTTGTTTCCTAGAATTAGGGTAATTTTCTTAATTATTTTCGTATTTTAATTCATCCAGATTATTTTATTTTTAATTTCAGATTAAATTTTCTGCTTGTTTATTCTGCAGTAAGTTTCTGATTTAATTTTCCTGAAATTAATCTGACAGTATTATGAAGTTATAAACCTGTCCAGTTTAAGTATAATATTTTAGGTTATCGTTTGATAATTTTAATATTTACTTTTCTGATTATTAGTTGTTGTTTTGAGTTTTTATTAAAATTTCAGTTACTATTCTGATTTTATTTTTTTTGGATTATTCAGGAAATATTTTTACTGTTTTATTTCCAGAATATGATTCATAATATTTAGGAGCATAATTATTTTCTAGATTTTTATTCATTAGATTTTAATTATTTTAGAATTATTATGTTTTGATTTAATAAATTGAATTAGTAAAATCACTTAGGATTAAGCTAGCGATTTACAACAATCTTTCCTCGTGGATCGATCCCTACTTCCCTATGCCATAAAAATTATTTAATAACCGAAGTAGTGGTTAAATTTGTAGCTCTCGACAGGCTTCACAGAACTCATACCACTTCCACTTGAGTCTAGAGTGAGCTAAGAGGCCGAGGAGAGAGCCAAAGAGATGAAGAAGCTTCACTAAGAAATCTAGGCTAAGATTGAGAAGACAAATGAGATGTACAAAACTAGAGCCAACAAGCACCGCAAAGCCATTACCTTCAAACCTGGGGACTTGGTATGGATAAACTTGAGAAAGGAGAGGTTCCCCACTAGAAGAAAGAACAAGCTCATGCCAAGGAGTAATGGTCCATTTAAAGTCCTTGAAAGGGCAAATGATCATGCTTACCAGATAGAGCTATATAGGGTCATGGGTGTATCCTCTACATTCAATATGGGTGATCCCACACCCTATCTTGAGGATGAAGAAGAAGGTGATGATTTGAGGGCAAATCACATTCAAGAAGGGGAGGATGAAGCCAATGTCATGCCTATACAAGTATAAGAGAACTCATAACTCCTCCTAACGCTCACAAGCTACATCAAAGGGGACTTGGCCCTTTTGCTGATTTTGAACTTCAATTCCAACCTCGTCCTAAACCTTTGAGATGTGTTACTCTTCTATTTTTGGAAGGTCAAGGGGCCTCCTAAAAGGTTTGGTCCATCAAAATGAAGTTAAACCCTCAGAGATAATGAAGAAGCCCTAAAACAGCAAGGTGCATGTTAATGGCAAAATTACCCAGTTTTAACCCGGTTTTGTGGTCTTAGTTATGTAAGCTTAGAATGGGTTTAAAATGATGCAAACTCACTTTTTGGTAACCTTATTATGTCATCTAAAAGGGCATAAAAAGAGTTCTATGCTAAGGCATTGGATCATAGGTCAAGTGGAGCCTTTTTCTACATGCTGCAGAATCTGCCCCAGTCTGCATATGCTGCACATTTTGCCCTATGTCTCCCAATCAGCAGCCCCAAATTGCCTACCACTTGAACCAAGTGAAAGATGACTTCCTCAGCTTTCTAGGAAGGTCCATTTCATCAGATTTTGCCAAGGAACCTAGGAGATGTAGCTGCTCAAAGTTGACCTATGTGAACTTAAAAGTGTTGATAAAAGTAAAAAGCACTTTTTAGCTTTTGTTTGTTACTTTTTGGTTCCCTCCCTTGTTTTATGGTTATGTGAATGGGTTTTTTCTGCTTTCTTTAACTTTTAAGAAGCTCTCATACATAAGACAGGCCTTAGGATGTATGAGAAGGTTGTTGAATGATAATACAAAGAAGCTTAAGCTTTCTCTTTCTCTCAAAATCTTGAGTTCTCTTCATCCTTTCTCAAAGATGGTGAGTCTTGAGTGGAATCCTTTATGGAATTGTGGGTGGCATATCTTTTAAGCAATTCTCGGTGGATCCTTAGTCTTGATTGGTGGCCAAGCGTTCAAATCAAGTCATATCTTGTTACAAAGCGGAAATTTGCAACTAAACTCAAGCCAACTTCATCCGGCCCATTACCACATGCTCCACTTATGCTAGGGCCCTTAACAACCTCTTGGATACAGAATCACCACCAAGAAGAGGCTAAGACTCTTGCTAGAACACCACCACACTCGGCTAAAGGAAGAGATGAGCTAGAAGAGAGTTTGAGAGTTCAAAGGAGCTAAGGCTCAACTTCTTTCAATAATTCATCCAAAGTGTGCTTACAAGGCAGCATGAGGGCTTATGTAATCCTACACTAACACTAAACATCAGCTACAAATTCAAAATAGCAAGCTAAACTAGGTACATTTCGAAAATCAAAAACAAGCTACAAAAGGCTAGATGGAACCGTGGCTTGACGACACTTCATTGTTGATCTTGAGGATGAGTTGTCAACTTGGGAAGCTTGGGGGGCCTTAATCAGCTTGAAGCACACTAATCATGTCATTTGCAGGTGGATTAGACCTAGACAAGAGCAAAACACCTCAAAAAGAACACCATGGCAGCCGGCTACCGTTAACCGGGTAAAGGCATTTTTAACCCTTACTGTGCTAGTTAATAGCTCAACAAGTGTGTAATTTGGATAAGTTTTTTTATGGCCACTTGATAATATTTTTAATGTAATTTCATGCCATAGAAATTTCAGTTCAAGTGGAGGAGCTTTGGCCGTCCAAACAGACCCATTTCCAAAACTGGGCAGAACTGAAACAGTTCTGAGCACTTGACTTCAACAACTGATTTGAGGTAGCAAATGACCTCCAAATGACTTGCAATAGGTCTTAGTAGAAAGAGAACATCTTAAAATTAAACTTAGGCCTCCTGCAACCCAGTCATACCTTGGGGAAGATCATGAAATAACGTGCACAAAATCGGGTTTGTGCACAGGCCTGAAACCATGGCTCGGCAGAAATGTGTCTTGGTAGGCAAAGCTGATTTCTTGGACTTTATTCATGAAAATCGAATCCTTTGGGCTTCATTGAGGGCTTATGATCATGCTCATGGATGGAGCTTAATCATAGAGGAGGCGGATGAAGGAGAATTACTTGTTTTGAGAAGAGCCTTGAATAGCCAAAAGGGAGCCTTAGAAGAACAAAGGGAAAACACCTTCCACAGAAGGTGCACTATCCAAGGCAAAGTTTGGTCTCTCGTCATTGATGGAGGGAGTTGTGCTAATGTTGCCTCTTCAGGCATGGTGGAGAAGCTAGGCCTTCAAACCTCGGCCCTTCCCCATCCTTACAACATCCAATGGCTTAACCAAGGTAAAGGTTTGCAAGTCAATTCGAGATGTTTGATTCCCTTTTCTGTTGGCAAGAGATATCATGATGAGTTGTGGTGTGACATCATTCCCATGGATGCATGTCATCTTTTGTTGGGGAGACCGTGGTTATTTGACCGAAAAGTGATGCATGATGGCCATTTGAATACCTACACTTTCCATAAAGATGGGAAGAATATCACCCTTGCCCCCTTAAGCCCTTCCCAACTCCACAAAAGCAAGCCACAAAAGAACCAAAACCATTCGGATTTAGTCCTCACTTTTGGTGAGCCCCTTCTTAAAGCATCCCATCATGAGTTCAAGGCCTTTAAAGAATGGATTCTCGCCTCACTAGGAGAATCCGAAGCACGATTACCCTCTCACCCCATAGCCATCTCACTCCTTGAATGTTTTGCCCTTGTCTTTCCCAAAGAGATACCCTCCGGCCTACCCCCACAAAGGTCCACCCAACATCACATTGATCTCATTCCCGAAGCCATACTTCCCAACAAACTGTCCTATAGAATGAACCCTAAAGAGACCATGGAGGTCCAAGGGCAAGTGGAAGAGTTGGTAACCAAAGATTGGTGAGAGAGAGCCTTAGTCCGTGTGTGGTGCCGGCCTTGTTAGTCCCAAAGAAGGATGGGAGTATGCGAATGTGTGCAGATAGCCGAGCAATCAATAAGATAACTGTCAAGTATAGACATCCTATCCCACAGCTTGAGGATATGCTTGATGAATTACATGGCTCAAGTGTGTTCTCTAAGGTGTATTTGAGGAGTGGCTACTACTAAATTAGGATTAGAGAAGGGGATAAATGGAAGGCGACCTTTAAAACAAAGGGAGGCTTGTACAAATCGCTAGTCATGCCTTTCGGATTGTCTAATGCTCCAAGCACCTTTATGAGGCTCATGAATCAAGTATTTCAGCCATTCATTGGGAGGTTTGTAGTAGTATACTTTGATGACATCTTGATCTATAGCAAGAGTGAAGAGGAACACCAAGACCATCTAACTCAAGTGATGGAGGTCCTTGAAAGCAAGAGGCTTTATGGGCACCTCAAGAAGTGCACATTCTTCACTTGTGAGGTCACCTTCCTTGGTTACATTGTCTCTAGCCACGACATCAAAGTGGATAAGAGCAAAGTTGAGGCCATTCAGACATGGCCTACTCCAAAGAGCATTCATGATATGCGAAGTTTCCATGGGCTTGCCTCCTCCTATAGGCGGTTGATTAGAGATTTTAGCACTATCATGGGCCCCATGAATGAGGTGATCAAAGGCACAACCTTCAAGTGGAGCCCTAAGGCTCAAGAAGCATTTGACACCATCAAGTCTAAGCTCACCCAAGCCTCGGTCCTATCCATACCATGCTTTCACAAGGTGTTTGAAATTGAATGTGATGCCTCCGGGGTTGGCATTGGAGGTGTACTCACTGAAGAAAGGCGGCCCTTGGCCTTCTTTAGTGAGAAACTTTGTGATTCAAGGAGGAAGTATTCAACTTATGATAAAGAATTCTATGCAATTGTAAGAAGTCTTGAGTATTGGAGTCATTATTTGGTGGCTAGTGAGTTCATCTTGCACACGGACCATGAGGCCTTGAAGTACATTCAAGGGAAACACAAACTCAACTCACGGCATGGCAAATGGGTGGAGTTCCTCCAATCTTTCCACTTCACCATGAAGCACAAGTCCGGGAAGTTGAACCAATGAGCCGATGCCTTGTCAAGAAGGCACTTACTTTTGTTCCAACTTGATGCATGCATCCTTGGGTTCGAACATTTGAAGTCCTTTTATGAACATGATGAAGACTCTGGAGAGCTCTACAAGGATTGTAAACGGCACCCAAAGGGAGATTTCTTTATTCAAGATGGGTTCTTATTCAAAGGCCCTCGGTTTTGCATCCCTAAATGTGGAACTAGGGAGTTGCTCATTAGGGAGGTTCATGGAGGATCCTTGGCTGGCCACTCTGGGGAAAACAAGACTGTTCTCATGTTGAAAGAACACTACTATTAGCGAAGAATGAGCATGGATGTACAGGACGTAGTGAAGAGGTGTGCTACTTACCAAGTAGCCAAGCGTCACTTACTACCTCACGGCCTCTACATGCCCTTATCGGTTCCCACCCTCCCGTGGGAAGATGTGAGCATGGATTTCGTGCTAGGGCTACCAAGGACCCAAAGGAGCAAAGACTCCATCTTTGTGGCAGTAGATCGCTTCTCCAAGATGGCATACTTCATCCCTTGTGCCAAGACAAATGATGCTACCCACATTGCCGAGTTGTACTTCAAGGAAGTAATTAGGTTGCATGGCATTCCAAGGTCCATAGTTTTGGACCGTGATACCAAGTTCCTCAGCCATTTTTGGGAGACACGTTGGAGGAAGATGGGTACCAAGATCAACTATAGCACTACTTGTCATCCTCAAACGGATGGCCAAACCGAAGTCACCAACCGAACCTTGGGAACTCTGTTGAGGGTCTTGGTGAAGTCCAATGTTAAAGCTTAGGATTTGCTATTGCCACAAGCTGAATTTGCTTACAACAAGGCCCCAAGCAAAGCAACCGGTTCGTCTCCCTTCAAGGTAGTGTATGGAGTGGATCCTTTTAGTCCACTTGATCTTGTGCCAAGAGGGATCAATGAGAAGCCAAATGTGGAGGCCAGTAAGAGAGTGGAGGAGATTCAAAATCTCTATGAGTTGGTCAAGTCCATGATTGAGAAGACTAATGCATCCTACCAAGAGCAAGCCAACAAGCATAAGAAGAAAGTGGTGTTCCATCCCGGGGACTTGGTTTGGATTCACTTGAGGAAGGAAAGATTTCCTTCCAAACATAACAGGAAGTTGATGCCAAGGGTGGATGGCCCATTTGATGTCTTGGATAAGATCAATGACAATGCATACAAGATCAATTTGCCTGGGGACTATGCAGTTTCGGGCACTTTCAATGTAGTCAACTTAAGTCCCTACTTGGAAGATGAACATCTAGACAATTTGAGGGCAAATTCTTCTCAATAAGGGGAGGATGATGGAGGTCCATCCATGAGCATGATCACAAGCCCTCAAGGAAGCCCAAAGGAGTCGCTTTTCATGAGTAAAGTCCAAGAAATCAGCTTTGCATGCCAAGACACATTTCTGCCCAGCCACGGTTTCAGGCCTATGCACAAACCCGGTTTTGTGCATGTTATTTCGTAATCTTCCTAAGGGTATGACTGGGTTAAGTTTAAGTTTAAGATGTTCTATTTCTAATAAGACATATTGCATGTCATTTGGAGGTCATTTGCTAAAATCAGCTGTTGAAGTCAATTACTCAAAACTGTTTCAGTTCTGCCCAGTTCTGGAAATGGGTATGTTTGGACGCCTAAAGCTCCCCCACTTGAACTAAAACTTTTATGGATTTAAATTTCATTAAAAATATTATCATGTGGCCATAAAAAAACTCAGCCAAATTACACACTTGTGGAGCTATTAACCAGCAAAGTACGGGTTAAAAATCCCTTTACCCGGTTAAGGGTAGCCGACTGCCATGGTGTTCTTTTTGAGGTGTTTTGCTCTTGTTCAGGTCTAATCCACTTACAAATGACTTGATTAGTGTACTTGAAGCTGATTCAGGCCCCAGAAGCTTCCCAACTTGACAACTCATCCTCAATATCAACAATGATGTGTTCTCAAGCCACGATTCCATCTAGCCTTTTGTAGCTTGTTTTTCATTTCCGAAATGTACCTAGTTTAGCTTGCTATTTTGAATTTGTAGCTGATGTTTAGTGTTAGTGAGGGATTTTATAAGCCCTCATGCTGCTTTGTACGGACACTTTTGATGAATTATTGAAAGAAGTTGAGCCTTAGCTCCTTTGAACTCTGAAACTCTCTTCTAGCTTACCTCTTCCTTTAGCCGGGTAGGGTGGTGTTCTAGGAAGAGTCTTAGCCTCTTCTTTGATGTATATTTCCAAGGGTGTCTTCTTCATTCCTTCGAATCAACCTCATGGGAGTTAAGCACCATGCAAACTCATGCATGGTAAGGTTCTCATTCAGTTCCACTTCTCGAATTTCATGACAAAAGACACTTTATGGAGTTTTGTTTGAACTTCAAAGTGCCTTATCCAAAGGAGTATGATGGGGACCATCTTTATAACCCCTATAACCTTTCCCCCTCCATCGTACAAGGGCCCAGCATCATCAAGGAAGTCCAAGAAGTGCAAGCAATGGTCGGAAACATCATGAACAACACAAATGACATGCTGCCCAGTTTGGTAGGAATTTAGGCCAGTTTTCCAAGCCTAATTACCGAAGCTTGAGGTGGACTTAAGGGGTTGAAAAATTACTTTTTGGAACCCTTTATATGTCAGCCTCAAGGACATATAAATAGTTCTAGGTTAGGTCTTTAGGAAAAAAGTCAATGGGAGCCTTTTTCTAGAAGCTGCAGACATTGTCCTAGTTTGCATATGCTGTACCTTTTGCCCCATATCTCCCAAAAGGCTACTCCAAATGGCGTGAAAATTGAGTCTCGTGAAAGAGGATTTCCAGAGCTTTCCAGGAAGACCTATTTCACCCAATGTGAGCGAGAAACCTAGGCGTTATAGCTGTTTGAAGTTGACCTTGTGCACCCAAAAGTTGCTGACACAAAGTAAAAAGCACTTTTCAGCTTTTGTCTTTTGCCTTTTGGTTTCCCCTTGCTTTTGGACGTGTAAGAGCTTGTTGTTCCCCTCTCTTCAAGCCTGTTAAAGGTTCCCCACTATATAAGGGAGGGCTTGGGTTGTCAAGAAAGGATGGATGAATATACATTTGAGCTTTGAGTTGTGAAAACTCTCTCCATTTCTCTTCAAATTCCTAGCGTTATGTCTTGGGTGTTTGGCAACCTCAAGTGGGTCTCTAGGTCTTCTTAATTCAACTAAGAAGTCGATTAATTTCTGTAACTTAGTCGAAGCAAGAAGATTGCTCAAGTATGTAAACCAACGTGGGTCGTCATCACCCTTGTTAGTCCACTTGTACTATGTTGGTTCTTGATTCCATTTTTCATCCTTGTACCCTAATGCATTCTTGATTCACTCTTGGTGTATTCTAGCTTCACTAAGGCAAGGATTTGCAAAAGTGAATCAAGAATGCATTTGGGTACAAGGATCAAAAATGGAATCAAGAACCAATATAGAACAAGTGGACTAGCAAGGGTGATGAAGACCCACGTTGGTTTGAACACTTGGGCAATCTTCTTCCTTCAACTAAGTTATAGAAATTAATCACCTTCTTAGTTGAATTAAAAAGACCTAGAGACCCACTTGAGGTTGCCAAACACCCAAGATATAACTCTAGGAATTTGAAGAGAAATGGAGGGAGTTTTCACAACAAGATGCAACTCACAAAGAACACACAAGAGGGGATTCAGTTTCTGAAGGAGAAGAAAAACCGAAAGCAAGAAGAGGATGCAAGAGCTTGGATAATCAAGTAACCTTGCAAAGGATAATCCTAAGAGCCACCCTTGGAGAACACTTGGGTAATCTCTTTAGATCAACTAGTGACTGAATTGAATCACCTTCTAGTTCAGATAAAGAGACCTAGAGACCCACTTGAGTTGCCAAGCTCAAGATATAATACTAGGATTTTTAATGGAGAGAATTTTCTAACTCACAAAGTTTCATATATTGAAAAAGTCATTAGAAATGAAGGCCAAAGCTGGTTTTGTTCTCCCTTGGCCGAGTTCCTCCTTCCCATGCAGTAAAAACAAGGTTAGTACATGTGGCGAAGAGTAAAAACATCCCATCTATTACTTACTAGATTAACACCTCACTAACTAGCTTAATCTACCTCATTAGGGATCATGATGCCTCCCAAATGAGGTGTCAAGCTTACAAAGGTCCTAGAATGTAGCAAAAGAAGTCAATTCAGCGAGTGGACAAAGCTAAACCAAAGGAAAGGACCCTTTTGTACCGGCTAGTGAGTAACCGGCTACAAGGGTGTTTTCCTTGTCCTTTTGGCTGGTTAATACCAATACAAGGGGGTGCTTTGGATGGGATTTGAACCCATGAATTGATAAATCTATCCTTTGTTGACAACCCAAGGCCTCCCTTATATAGTTGGGAACCTTGAACAAGCTGCAACAAAGGGGATCAACAAGCTCTTACACGTCCAAAAGCAAAGCGAGACCAAAAAGCAAAAGACAAAAGCTGAAAACTGCTTTTTACTTTCTGTCAGCAACTTTTCAATCCACAAGGGTCAACTTCAAACAGCTTCGAATCCTAGGTTTCTCACTCAAATTGGCTAAAATAGGTCTTCTTGGAAATCACTGGAAGTAATCTTTCATAGGCTTCAGGTTGTACGCCATTTGGAGTTGCGGTTTGGGAGATATGGGGCAAAAGGTGCAACGTATGCAAACTGGGACAGTTTCTACTGCTTCTAGAAAAAGGCTTCCATTGACTGATTTCCTAGATACCTAACCTAGAAATATTTTGATGCCCCTGAAGCTGACATATTAAGGGTTCCAAAAAGTAATTTTACAGCCCTTTAAGTACACCTTAAGCTTGGGTAATTAGGCTTGCAAAACCTGGTATGTACAGGGATGCGCTGATAGTTTTGACCTTTAGAGATTTTGCATGCCTTTGAGGGACTAAACAATGTCCAATTTGAGTGATTCTTGATTTCATGGAAAGAGGACACCCTGAGCTTTGTTTTGGGGTAATTTTCAGCAACCCAAACTTTCCCTTCATCTTGCTACAGGCCATTAAAGTTGAACCTGATGTGCTGCTAGGATGACCTACAGGACCTTGAATTTCTAAAAGTTGTAACTTTCTGTTTACTTGCTCAAATTGCATGATTTAAAATGCCCATTAAATTTGGGATGTCTATTTTATCCTCCAATTTGAATCAAATCAAAAGCCATTGTGATGGAAGTCTGCAAGGGAAGAAGGACCCTAGCTATGAACTTCCAA
>JACYFF010031957.1:63602857-63616613 GCA_017589665.1 Selenicereus undatus
TGAAGATGGACTTGATTGTGGAATTGTTTTGGACCATTTGGACTTGGTATGGACTCGTGGATGGACCTCCATCACATTGTGAGGAGAAAGAACCAGTTGCTTCACTTAAGGTGCTCTTTTCTAGTGCTGAACCTGGCAGCATAGGAACAATGGTCTTTTCCTCCTATGAACTCTTAGATTGTGCTGAATTTAATAACATGACCATAAAATAGACTTCCTAAGCTTTCATATGAATACTCATACACTCGCAATGAAGCATCCAAGCTAAGGAAATAATTATCACAAAACAGAGCAAATAAACTGGACATTCTGCCAGCATTGGCACTTTGGCTTGTATGCCTTATTTTGACAACTACAACTTGACTTAGCTTGAAATAAATTACATGACCCAAAAGTAGACTTTATTAGCTTTCTAAAAAGCTATACTGCAACATTCTAAGTGCGTGAAAATCTTGGAATACATGCCACATAAAATCGGACAGAAAGTAGAACAAGCTTGAGCTATTTTTAAGCTTTGAAATGAATGGTACTCTTGATCCCCATTTGGAAAACCCCTTTCGATAAGGCACTTTGAAGTTCAAATAAAATTCCATAAAGTCTCTTTTGTCATGAAACTTAAAGTGTGGGACCAAACAAAAGCCTTGCTATGCATGAATTTGAATGGAGCTTACCTCCCATGAAGTTGAGTTGAAATAATGAAAATGATACCATTGGAAATATACATCAATAAGTGTCGTACAAGGCTTGCTTGGGGGTTTATACAATCCCTCCAAAGTACAAAATATCAAATATGAATTCAAATTAGCAAACTAAACTAGGTACATTTCAAAAATCAAAAACAGCCTACAAAAGTGGAGATTAAACTGTGGCTTAACAACACTTAATTGATGATCTTGAGGATGAGTTGTTGACCTGGGAAGCTTGGGAGGCCATAATCAGCTTCAAAGTACACTAATCATGACATTTGCAAGTGGATAAAACCTTGATAAGAGCAAATCACCTCAAAAAGAACAGCATTGCAGCCGGCTGCCCTTAACCAGGTAAAAGGGATTTTCTTCCCTTAATTTCCTGGTTCATAGCTCCTCATGTGAGTAATTTGGCCGAGTTTTTTTATGGCCACATGATAATATTTTTAATGCACTTTTAAGCCATAAAAGTTTCAGTCCAAATGGAAGAGGTTTGGGCAACCAACGAGACCCATTTCCAAAACTAGTTAGAACTGGGGCAGTTTTCAGCACTTGACTTCAACGGCTGGTTTGACGTAGCAAATGAACTCCAAATGACTTGCGACTGGCTTTATTGGAAACAACACATCTTAAATTTAAACTGACGCCTCCTGCAACCCAATCATACCCTTGGGACGATTAAGAAATAACGTGCACAAAATCGGGCTTGTGTACAGGCCTGAAATATGGGATAGACTGAAATATGTCTTGGCAAGCTAAGCTGATTTCTTGGACTTTACCCATGAAGTTCGACTTCCTTCGACCTCTTTGAGGGCTAATGATCACCCTCATGAATGGACCTCCATCAATTTCAAAGTGGAAGTTCCGGAATTTGAAGGCAAGCTTGAACGTGAAGAGTTTTTGGATTGGTTACATACAGTTGAAAGAGTTGTTGAGCACAAGGACATCCCAAAAGACAAGAAGGTGAAGCTGATTGCCTTAAGGCTTCGTAAGTATGCTTCTCTTTGGTGGACTAATTTGTGTGCCAAAAGCGTAAGAGAAAGGAAGTCTAAAATCAGAACTTGGGAAAAGATGAAATCTAAGCTTAAAGCTCAGTTTCTTCCTCCTACCTATGTTAAAGATTGTTACTCACAAGTCCACCACTTGAACCAAGGTAATTTGAGCGTAGAAGAATACACTCGTGAATTTGAAAAGCTTGTGATTAAGTGCAATATTCAAGAACCAGAAAAACAAATAATTGTTAGATACTTAGGAGATCTTGATCCTAGGTATGATAATATTGTTGATTTGCAAGCTTACACTTCTTTTGATGAGGTATGTGCGCTGGCTCACAAGGTGGAGCAGCAAAAGAAGAACAAACAGCTCACAAGACATGAAAATCCGAAGCCCTCACCGTATGACCAAACCGTGAACAAGGGGAGTTCCTCTTACACCCCTAAGCCCACACACCCATTTCCCCTACTCCACAAAAAGCCAAACTCCACAAAAGGACTTACCCCCACAACCCACACAAAAACCCCTTCCTAAAGGTGTTCAAAAATGTTTTATGTGCCAAGGCTTTGGCCACTTAGCATCAGATTGTGCAAACCGAAGATATGTTACTCTAGGCGAATGGAAAGCAATAGAGGAGGTTGACTCAGAGGAGGAAAATGAAAAGCATGATGGAGATGACTTCGAGGAGATAGTGGTCAAGGCAGATGAGGGAGAAATTCTTACTTTAAACACCAACCATCCGCTAAGAAGCAACGAGCATCTTGGCCTTCTTATCACTTTTCATGAACCACCAAATCATGGGGACCATCAAGATCAAGCCTTGGATGAGCAACCAGCTAGCCTACACATCTGTTCAAGCTCCAAGGAAGTCAAGAAGATTCATGCGTTGGTCAGAAATACCATAGAGCATTCGGACATAATATAGGCCGATTCGACCAGCAATTGGCCTAGTTTTGTGCACCTTTTGGGACTTGAAGGTGAGGGGATGATTGACTACTTTGGGCCCTCTCTTTAAGTTAAAGATGTTAGGAATCAAATTAAATAAGTTTCAAAGGATTTGGAGGTCATTAGGTCGGTCAAATAGCAAGATCTTTCCAACGCTGCAGGCTAGGCGCGAATCCAATACAGTCCAAATTAAAGGGGGGTGCTAAATTCAATGCTTGGATACAGAATTGGATAGAGCTAAATTCAATGCTTGGATATAGAATCACCACCAAACATATGTTTATGGTGCCTAATCTTTAGCTAAGATACAAAAAGACCACTTAACAAAGGTTAGGGCTGAAGCGAATGTCATGCCTATACAAGTCCAAGAGAACTCACAAATCCTCCTTAATGCTCACAAGCTCCATCAAAGAGGACTTGACCGTTGTGCTGATTTGGAGCTCCAATTCTAACATCATCCTAAACCTTTGGGATGCATTACTCTTCTATTTTTGAAAGGTCACGGGACCTTCTAAACGGTTTAGTCCATCAAAATGAAGTTAAACCCTTGGAGATAATAAAGAAGCCCTAAAACAGCAAGGTAGATGCTAACGGCAAATTAACCCAGTTTTAACCCAGTTTTGTGAGCCTTATTATTGAAGCTTAGAATGGGCTTCGAATACTGCAAACCCACTTTTTGGGAAGCTTCTTATGCCACCTAATAGGGCATAAAAAGAGTTCTAGGCTAAGGCAATAGGTCATAGGTCAAGTGAAGCCCTTTTCCACATGGTGCAGAATCTGCCCAGCCTGCATATGCTGCACCTTTTGCCCCATATCTCCAAAACAGTAGCTCCAAAGCGCCTGGAACTTGAACCATGTGAAATATGACTTCCTAAGATTTCTAGGAAGGTCGATTTCATTAGATTTGGCCAAGGAACCTAGGAGATATAACTGTTTAAAGTTGTCCTATGTAAACTGAAAAGTGCTGACAAAAAGTAAAAAGCAATTTTCAGCTTTTGTTTGTTACTTTTTTCTCCCCCCTGCTTTATGGTCGTTTGAAGGATGCTTTGCTGCTTTCTTTGGCTTGTATGAGGCTCTCCTATATAAGGGGGGCCTTCGGATGTGAGAAAGGTTTGTTGAATGAAAATACAAAGAAGCTTAAGCTTTCTCTTTCTCTTAAAATCTTGAGTTCTCTTTATCCTTTCTCAAAGGTGGTGAGTCTTGAGTGGAATGCTTTGTGGAATTGTGGGTGGCATAGTCTTTAAGTAATTCTTGGTGGATCCTTAGTCTTGATTGGTGGCATAGCCTTTAAATCAAGTCATATCTTGTTACAAAGCGAAAATTTGCAACTAAACTGAAGCAAGCTACATCAGTCCCATTAGCACACGCTCCATTTTGTATCATAGCTAATCCAGGTTGGTGTCCTTGAGTTTACATCACATTTCCTTGCTTTGGTTTTATCATGGTCAAAGCTATCCTTCACCCTTGTTGTGAAATCCATAGTGAATCTACACCTTTCTCTAGCTTGATCTTCTCAAAGTAAACTTGACCAAACACATTGCTAAGCCAACAAACCCTTAAACCTACACTTGTTTTCCCCACAAAATTACCTCCTTTACCCCGCAAAGAACCCCCAGAAAACATCCAAACACAAACCCCCACCAAAACCCCCCACAAAATCAACCTTCACCAAAACCGTGCAACACGGTCGAATTGTGGCACAGTCACCCCGTGCTGAAGAGCATGACCGTGCCACCCCCCATTTCATTCAGAAGTTCAGCACGGTCACCCCGTGCATCCCTGCATGGCCATGCCACCCTTCCCCCAGCCTGATTTCACATCGTGCCTCGCTAGCACGCCCATGCCTCCTCCTATCCGAGCCCTAACCTCTCCTCTTTTCCTTTTCCACTTTCACCATGTCTAATGAAGAGGATCCCTCCACTAATTCTCCCCAACCGGCGAGGTTACCAAGGGGTATGAGCATAGAACAAGCTCATATCATGAGACAAGACAATGCCATTCTAGTCTTGCACCAAAGTGTGAGGCAAATTATTAGGCAACTTGAGCAAATGACCAACCAATTTTTGGCCCACCAAAGAGGCCAAAGAGCTTAAGAGCCTAGCAATGATGGAGATGAACAAGGCTTCTCTAGTGACTCAAGCATGGGAAGCAATCCAAGAAGGGGAGGTAGAAGACCTCCTATGGATGATTTTAGGGACATCAAAGTGGAACCCCCGGAGTTCAATTGAATCCCGATGAGTTCCTAGAATGGGTTCAAGCCTTGGACCGAATCTTTGAAGCTAAAGGCTATGATGATGAGAAGAGTTTCAAGATTGCTAGCCTCAAACTTGCAAGGTATGCCTCCTTTTGTGGTTTAGAAATGTCAAGAAGCAAAGGGCTGGAGAAGGCAAGAGAAAGATCAACTCATGGGAGAAACTTAAGCTTCTCATGAACAAGAGGTTCCTTCCCGAAAGCTACATGGAGGACATCTATAACCGACTCTTCTCACTCAAGTAAAACAATATGAGTGTGGGTGAATACATGAGAGAGTTTGAGCAGCCCCTTTTGAGGGGAGGCATGCATGAACCCCAAGAGCAAACCATGGCTAGGTTTCTCAATGGGTTAATCCCTCTTATTGTAAGAAAGGTGGAACTTGAAACCTATTTCACCTTGGATGATGTCTTCAAGCTATCTCTCAAAGTTCAGAAGAGAAAGAAGGAAAAGAAGATCTTCACTCAGCCATTTCAAACGGAGCAAGTTAGTCCATTGCCTCCATTCAAGCCCTTTTCTCAGCCAAAATCCGAAGGCACTAATGTATATTTCCAAGGGTGTCTTTTTCATTCTTTCAACTCAACGTCATGGGAGGGGAGCTCCATGAAAATTCATGCATGGCAAGGTTCTCATTTGGTTCCACTTTTCGAATTCCATGACAAAAGACACTTTATGGAGTTTTATTCAAACTTCAAAGTGCCTTATCCAAAGGTGATGGGGACCATCAAAGATCAAGCCTAGGATGAGCAACCAAATGGAGATCCCTCCATGCCCCTTAATTTGGAACATCAAATCAGTAAGGGTAATCTGATTTTGTTGCCCAAAGTATGAACAAATCATCCTCATTTTGTTTAAGAAGCAAAACAGCAGGTGACAGGTTGATTCCCGCATCAAACCTGATTTCAAGAGCTTAATTACTTAGGCCTGTTTGAGGTTGAAGCCTAATATTTTGCATTGGAATTGAAGTTCAAGAAGTCAGCTTTCTAGAAAAAGAAGTTTCATCTCATTTGGACTTCATTTACCCATTCAGATCAGCCATTAAATCCAAGCTATACAATCTGCCAAGTTGAACGAGAATGTACCCAGTTTTGGTTATATGATTTCTTAACTGTAATGGTGATTTAAGTCTTGGATGTTTGCCTTTTTGGAACCCTTAATATGTCAAATTCAAGGACATAAAAAGAGTTCTAGGTTAGGTCTTTAGGAAATAAGTCAATTGGGGCATTTTTCTAGAAGCAATAGAAATTGTCCTAGTTTACATATGCTGAACCTTTTGCCCTATATCTACCAAACGACTACTCTAAATGGCATAAAACTTTACTCCCATGAAAGGGGACTTCTAGAGCTTTCCATCAAGACCTATGCAAGCTAATTTGAGTGACAAACCTAGCAGTTATAGCTGTTTGAAGTTGACCCATTTGCACTGAAAAGTTGTGGACATAAAGTCAAAGCACTTTTCAGCTTGTGTCTTTTGCTTTTTGGTCCCCAATTACTGTTGGACGTGTAAGAGTCTGTTGTTCCCCTTTGTTGTAGCTTATTAAAGGTTCCCCACCATATAAGGGAGGCCTTGGGTTGTAAGGGATGGATAGATCAATATACACTTATGCTTTGAGTTGTGAAAACTCTCCCCATTTCTCTTCAAATTCCTAGTGTAATATCTTGGGTGTTTGGCAACCTCAAGTAGGTCTCTAGGTCTTCTTAATTCAATTAAGAATGTGATTAACTTCTGCAACTTAGTTGGAGGAAAAATATTGCCCAAGTGTGCAAACAAAGGTGGGTTATCATCACCCTTGCTAGTCCACTTATTCTATCTTTGGTTCTTAATTTCCTTTTCATCTTTCTACCCAAATGCATTCTTGATTCACTTTTGAAAATCCTTGCCTTAGTGAAGCTTTTATACATCAAGCACCTCATGGGTTGACAAGGGTAAGGTCGTGGCTCTTCCTTCTCCAAAGGTATTGCCTAAGAAACTTGAAGGAAAGAAGTGCTTCAAGTGTCAAGGTTATGGTCATTTCCAATATGATTGCCCAAATCAAAGGGTCGTGACCACACAAGAAGTTGAAGAAGTTGATGCCATGATGATGGAAGTGCAAGATGAAGCTAATGGGGGTAGATTCGGACCCCATGGGAGGTGAAACTCATCTTGATGCCGAGGAAGTTGAACTACCTGTCTTAAGGAGAATTTTACATACCCAAGACACTCCTTATGACAAGGCTCAAAGAGAAATGCTCTTTCTCTCCCCCGTACCATCCAAGACAAGGGGTGCAACTTGATCATCGATGGCGGGAGTTGCACGAATGTGGCGTCCACTATTCTTATTGAGAAGCTTGGCATTTCTACTATTCGTCATCCCAAGCCTTATTCTTTGAAATGGCCCAATGATGGCGGCAACATTAAGGTATCCAAACAAGCCCTTATCTCCTTTTTAATCAGGAAGAAGTATAAGGATAATGTCCTTTGTGATGTGGTACCTATGAGTGCCTGTCATGTTCTTTTGGGTCAGCCTTGGCAATTTGACAGGCGTGTCATGCATGATGGGTTGAAAAACACTTACTCCTTGATCATTGGTAAGGAGAGGATTGTCTTAAACCAACTACCTCCAAGCCAAGTCAACAAAACCAAGCCCGGGGTGGGAAGTAAGAAAAAGAGAGACCTTCTCAAGTTGAGTGAAACACAGGTGGATAGAGCTTTAAGCAAAGACAAGCAAGTCCTAGCCTTGTTAATGCTTGAAAGCAACAATAGTGAAGGAAGTGACTCCCTTACACCCCCGAATCGGCCCCCTCATATCACCATACCGTGATGTTTTCTCGCAAGACCAACACCCTATTGCTTACTTTAGTGGGAAATACAATGGCTCAAGAAAGAATAAGCTCATGCCATGGTGTGATGGTCCTTTTAAAGTCCCTGAAAGGGTAAGTGATAATGCTTACAAGTTAGAGCTACCCGGGGACAGGGGTACATCATCTACATTCAATGTGGGTGATCTCACAACCTATCTTGAGGATAAAGAAGAAGGTGATGATTTGAGGGCAAATCACATTCAAGAAGGGGAGGATGAAGCAAATGTCATGCCTATACAAATCCAAGAGAACTCACAAATCCTCCTTAATGCTCACAAGCTCCATCAAAGGGGACTTGGCCCTTCTGCTGAGTTGGAGCTCCAATTCTAACCTCATCCTAAACCTTTGGGATGTGTTACTCTTCTATTTTGGGAAGGTCAAGGGACCTTCCAGAGGGTTTAGTCAATCAAAATGAAGTTAAACCATCCGAGATAATAACGAAGCCCTAAAACAACAAGGTAGATGCTAACGACAAATTAACCCGGTTTTATGGTTTTGTGCGCCTTGTTATTTAAGCTTAAAGTGGGTTTAAAATGCTGAAAACCCACTTTTTGGGAACCTTCTTATGTATGATAAAAGGGAATAAAAAGAGTTCTAGGTTAAGGCAATAGGTTATAGGTCAAGTGGACCCTTTTTCAACATGCTGCAGAATCTTCCCCAGCCTACATATGCTGCACCTTTTGCCCCATATCTCCCAAACTGCAGCTACAAATTGCCTGCAACTTAAACCATGTTGAAGCTAGCTTCTTGAGCTTTCTAGGAAGGTATATTTCATCAAATGTGGCCAAGGAACCTAGGAGATATAGCTGTTTAAAGTTGACCTATGTAAACTGAAAAGTGCTGACAAAAAGTAAAAAGCACTTTTCAGCTTTAGTTTGTTGTTTTTGGTCCCCCCCTTGCTTTATGGTCGTTTCAAGGTAGGTTTGCTGCTTTCTTTAGGACATATGAGGCTCTCCTATATAATGGAGTCCTTAGGAAGTGAAGCGAATGTAATGCCTATACAAGTCCTCATTAATGCTCACAAGCTCCACCAAAGGGGACTTGGCCCTTGGGCTGAATAGGAAGTTCAATTCCAACCTCATCCTAAACCTTTGGGATGTGTAGATCTTCTATTTTGGGAGGGTCATGGGGTGTTCTAAAGGATTTATTCCATCAAAATGAAGTTAAACCCTTGGCGATAATAAAGAAGCCCTAAAATAGCAAGTTGTATGCTAACGGAAAATTAGCCCAGTTTTAACCCGATTTTGTGGGCTTATTTATGCAAGCTTAGAATGGGTTTAAAATGCTGCAAACCCACTTTTTGGGAATCTTCTTATGTCAGCTAAAAGGGCATAAAAAGAGTTTTAGGCTAAGGCAATAGGTCATTGGTCAAGTGGAGCCTTTTTCCACATGCTACAGAATTTGCCCCAGCCTGTATATGCTGCACCTTTTGCCCGATATCTCCCAAACGGTAGCTCGAAATTGCCTGTAACTTGAACCACGTGAAATATGACTTCCTAAGCTTTCTGGAAGGTCTATTTCATCATATTTGGCCAAGGAACCTAGGAGATATAACTATTTAAAATTGACATATGTAAACTGAAAAGTGCTGAGAAAAAGTAAAAAGCACTTTTCAACTTTTGTTTGTTGCTTTTTGGTTCCCCCCTTGCTTATGGTCGTTTGGAGGCTAGTTTGCTGCTTTCTTTAGCTTGTATGAGGCTCTCCTATATAAAGGAGGCCTTAGGATGTGAGAAAGGGTTGTTGAATGATAATACAAAGAAGCTTAAGCTTTCTCTTTCTCTCAAAGTCTTGAGTTCTCTTTATCCTTTCTCAACGGTGGTGAGTCTTCAGTGAAATCCTTTATGGTGTTGTGGGTGGCATAGCGTTTATGGTGTCCAAGCCTTTAAATCAACTCATATCTTGTTACAAAGTGAAAATTTACTGCTAAACTCAAGCAAGCTACATCCAATCCATTAGCGTATGCTCCATTGACTTACTTGATCACCACCTTAATCGATCAAATTAAGGATAAGCAAGTGAAGTATTTGAGGGAAGAAAGCTAAAAGCTCTCAAAACTGAAATTTCATTCAGAGGAGTTGTTAAGCTTGCTATGGCCGTGTGGTTCTCTTATGCTACTAGCAAAATGGCCAAGCCAGCAAGCCCAGACACACACACACCCCTCTTGCTTTCCTTACTACCTAGGCAAGGTGTTGATTAAGCTAATACAATCGGTTAGAGCTAATTGAATACAAAGCTTGCTTAAACTAATCTAGATACATCCAAAGCATGAAGTAAAACAATACTAATGCCTATTATACATTGATCTACTCATAATTAAAGCCTAACCATTCAGAATGCTTTCTGAATTTCCGTTGGACAGCTGAAAGGTGATGCTTGCTTTTTGTCTAGCCAATCGCAGGCAAGAGACACAAAACTTGCTACTTGCTCTTCATTGGTCATCCTTACCAAGGTTGCAGCCCATCATTGGATGTTTTGGGACGTGTACCAAGCCTAGGGAAGTGTGCCAATCAGCTTGCAAGTGTAGAAACCCACGACTGAAGGAATAAAAATTGCGTTCACTAGAACCAGGTTCATGCACGGTTTTAGTCGGTTTTTAGGACTAGGTTTAAGCTTTTAAAAAATGAGTATGATTTGGTTTTCAGGCCATGGGGCTTAACTTTGGGATGTGTATAACCCCCCCCCCCTCCCACAAAGAAATCAAGGTTATAGCATGTTTAAGTAGGGCAATTTGGCTTAAACATTAAATCGTGCAGAATGGAGCCCAATGTGACCGGTTTGACAAAAGGCCTTGATCTCGCATCCCCTTGTGGGTATGTGGAGTGTGTACTAATGGGCCGAATGTAGCTTGCCTGAGTTTAGTTGCAAATTTCTACTTTGTAACAAGATATGACTTGGTTTAAAGGCTTGGCCACCAATCAAGACTGATGATCCACCAAGAATTTCTTAAAGGCGATGCCACCCACAATTCCGTAAAGGATTCCACTCAAGACTCACCACCTTTAAGAAAGGATAAAGAGATCTCAAGATTTTGAGAGAAAGAGAAAGCTTAAGCTTCTTTGTATTATCATTCAACAACGCTTTCTCACTTCCTAAGGCCTCCCTTATATAGGAGAGCCTCATACAAGCTAAAGAAAGCAGCAAACCAGCCTTTAAATGACCATAAAGCAAGCGGGGGGGGGGGGGGAAGCAACAAACAAAAGCTGAAAAGTGCTTTTCAGTTTTAGTCAGCACTTTTCAGTTTACATAGGTCAGCTTTAAACAGCTATATCTCCTAGGCTCCTTAGCCAAATCTAATGAAACAGACCTTCCTAGAAAGCTTAGGAATTCAGATTTCATGTGGTTCAATTGGCATGCAATTTAGAGCTACCGTTTGGGAGATATGGCACGAAAGGTGCAGCATATGTAGGCTGGGGCAGATTCTACAGCAAGGGGAAAAGGGCTCCACTTGACCTATGACCTAATGCCTTAGCCTAGACCTGTTTTTACGCCCTTAAAATGACATAAGAAGGTTCCCAAAAAGTGGGTCTGCAGCATTTTAAACCCATTCTAAGCTTTAATAATTAAGCCCACAAAATAGGGTTAAAACCGGGTTAATTTGTTGTTAGCATGCACCTTGCTGTTTTAGGGCTTCTTTATTATCTCTGAGGGATTTACTTCAATTTGATGGACTAAACCCTTTAGAAGGCCCCTTGACCTTCCCAAAATAGACGAGTAACACATCCTATAGGTTTAGGATGAGATTGGAATTGAAGTTCCAAATCAGCACAAGGGCCAAGTCCCCTTTGATGAAGCTTGTGAGCATCAAGGAGGAATTGTGAGTTCTCTTGGACTTGTATAGGCATGACATTTGCTTCATCCTCCCCTTCTTGAATGTGATTTGCCCTCAAATCATCACCTTCTTCTTCATCCTCAAGATAGGGTGTGAGATCACCCACATTGAATGTAGAGGATATAGCCATATCCTCGGGCAGCTCTATCTTGTAAGCATTATCATTTACCCTTTCAAGGACCTTAAATGGACCATCACTCCTTGGCATGAGCTTGTTCTTTCTTCTAGAGGGGAACCCCTTCTTTCTCAAGTGTATCCATACCAAGTCCCCGGGTTTGAAGGTAATGGCTTTGCAGTGCTTGTCTACTCTAGCTTTATACATCTCATTTGTCTTCTCAATCTTGGCTCGGATTTCTTGGTGAAGCTTCTTCATCTCTTTGGCCCTCCCCTCGGCCTCATAACTCACTGTAGACTCAAGTGGGAGTGGTATGAGTTCTGGGAGAGTTAGAGGATTGATGCCATAGCAAGACTCAAAAGGAGAGTGGGAAGTAGCAAAGCTAGGAGTTCGATTGTATGCAAACTTGGCATGTGCAAGTTTGAGATCCCACTCCATGATGCTTTTACTCACCAAACTTCTAAGCAAAGTAGCAAGAGTCTTGTTGGTCACATCGGTTTGGCCATCGCTTTGAGGATGCTAGGAGGTACTATACAAGTCCTTAGTGCCAAGGAGCCTCCATAAACACCTCCAAAAGTGGCTAAGAAACTTTGTGTCCCGATCCGACGCAATGCTCTTCTGGATGCCATGAAGCTTAACAACTTCTTTGAGTTAGAGGTGAGCTATGTGAGATGCATGATTCGTCTTCTCACATGGAATGAAGTGAGCCATCTTTGAGAAACGGTCCACTACCACCATAATAGAATTGTTACCTCTTTAAGTCCTTGGAAGAGCAACTATGAAGTCCATGCTCACATCCTCCCATAGGTGATGAGGGATAGGGAAAGGACTGTACAACCCTTCGTGGAATTGACTCTTTGCTCTTTGATAAGTAGAACGCTTGGACATTACCTCATGCAAATCACCTCCCATTCTTGGCCAATAAAAATGCTCCTTGAGCATATCAATGGTCTTGTTGATCCAAAAATCATCGGCTAGACTGCCTCCATGAACTTCCTTGACAAGAAGTTTTTGGATTAGACCCTTTGGAATGCATAACTTGTTGCCTTTGAATAAGAAGCCCTCTTAAAGACTATAAGGGCCATGCTTGTTGCCCTCTTGATCATTGAGGTAGGGATTGAAATCCTCATCTTCTTGGTAGTGATCATGGATGAATTGGAAATCAAGGACCCTTGCTTCCATCACAGCTAGTAGAGAATGCTGCCTTGAAACAGCATCTGCAACCACAGTGGTACTCCCCTTCTTATGCTTGGCCACAAATGAGAAACTTTGCATGAACTCAACCCATTTAGCATGCCTTGGATTGAGTTTGTGTTGGCCATTCAAATACTTCAAAGCCTCATGGTCCGAATGGAGCACAAATTATTTTGGCCTTAAGTGATGAGACCAATGATCAAGAGCTCTTACCAATGCATAGAACTCCTTCTCATATGTTGAGTAATTCTTCCTTGAACCATTGAGCTTCTCACTAAGATAGGCAAAGGGGCGTAGATCTTGCAGAAGGACAACCCTATGCCAACTCCAGTTGTATCACAATCAACTTCAAAAAACTTGTTGAAGTGGGGAAGGGCCAACACCGAGGCCTCACATAGCTTGGACTTGAGTTTCTCAAAGGCACCATGGGTGGCCTTGGTCCACTAGCACCTTTCTTCATGCATTCGGTGATGGGAGCCAAGAGGGTGCTAAACCCCTTGATGAATCTCCTATAAAAAGATGCCAAGCCATGGAAAGTCCTCACTTTGGTGATGGTGGTGGGAGTTGGCCATGACTTGATCACTTCCACTTTGCCTTGGTCCATGGAGATGCCATCACTAGAAACAACATACCCCAATAAGGTGACTTGGGGTGCAAAGAACTCACATTTTTCTAGCTTGCCAAAGAGCTTTTGAGCTCTTAGAACCATGAATACTTCTTGTAAGTGATGTAGATGATCTTCTTGATTCTTTGAATAAATGAGGACATGATCAAAGTAGACCACTACAAATTTACCAACAAAAGGCCTCAAGACCTCATTCATCAATCTCATAAAAGTGCTAGGGGCATTGGAAATGCCAAAGGGCATCACCAGCCACTCATAAAGCCCACCCTTTGTCTGGA
>JACYFF010031957.1:63616623-63632762 GCA_017589665.1 Selenicereus undatus
GCCAAAGGGCATCACCAGCCACTCATAAAGCCCACCCTTTGTCTGGAATGTCGTTTTCCACTCATCACCTTCCCTCATGCGGATTTGGTGGTATGCACTCCTTAGATCAATTTTACAAAAGATGGAGGAGCCATGGAGTTCATAAAGCATGTCACCAAGCCTAAGTATGGGATACGTATACTTGATAGTGATGTTGTTGATGCCTCTACTATCCACACACATGCGGTATGACCCATCCTTCTTAGGCACTAACAAAGCCGGGACCGAGCAAGGACTCATTCTCTCCTTCACATAACCTCTAGCCAATAATTCATCAAATGGCCTTTGAAGCTCTTTGGTCTCTTGAGGGTTACATCTATAGGCCGCTTTCTTTGGAAGTGGGGCACCAGGAATGAGGTCAATTTGATGCTCAATGCCTCGGATTGGAGGGTGGTCGGGGGGTAGATCTTGTGGGAAGACATCTTTGTATTGTGAGATGAGGGGGATGATTTTAGGATGTAAAGGAGTCACTTCCTCAGTTTTGTTGCTTTCAAGCATGAGTAAAGTTAGAACTTGCTTACCCTTGCTTAAAGTTGTCTCAACCCGTGTTTCAATCAACATGAGAAGGTCCCTCTTTTTCTCAATTGCCACCCTAGGTTTTGATTTGTTGATTTGGTTTGGGGGTAATGGGTTTAAGACTATCTTTTCTTTATCAATGACCAAAGAGTAAGTGTTCTTGAGCCCATCATGTAAGACATGTCTATCAAATTGCCAAGGCCAACCCAAGAGTATGTGGCATGGACTCATGGGTACCACATCACAAAGCACATTATCTCTATACATTTTACCCATTGAAAAAGAGATGAGTGCTTGCTTAGATACATTAATGTCACCTCCATCATTGAGCCATTTGAGAGAATAAGGCTTGGGATGTGAAATAGTAGGAATGCCGAGCTTGTCAATAAGTGTGGTAGAGGCTACATTGATGCAACTTCCTCCATTAACAATCAAGTTGCAAACCTTGTCTTATATGGTGCACCGCGAGTGAAAGATCATGTCTCTTTGAGCCTTGTCATAAGCATTGTCTTGGGTATGCAAAACCCTCCTCAAGACAAGTAACTCACCTTCATCGGCCTCAAGTTGAGTCCCTTCTTCCATGGAGTCTGATTCTTCGTCATGAGCTTCCACTTGAGTTTCCATCAATAGGGCATCTACTTCCTCAACCTCTTGTATGGTCATAACCCTTCGGTTGGGACAATCATATTGGAAGTGGCCATACCCTTGACATTTAAAGCACTTCTTGCCTTCAAGTTTCATAGGCAATTCCTTGGGTGTAGGAGGTGCCACTGTCTTGCCCTTGTCAACCCGTGAGGTACCTTCGGGTTTAGGAGGAAAGAAGGGCTTAAATGGGAGCTTTGAACTTACTTGCTCCATTGGAAATGGCTTGGTGAAGATATTCTTTTCCTTCTTTCTCTTCTCAACTTTGAGGGCTAGCTTGAAGACATCATCCATGGTGAAATAGGTTTGAAGTTCAACCTTTCTTGCAATAAGAGGCTTAACCCATTGAGAAACCTAGCCACGGTTTGCTCTGGGGTTCATGGATGCCTCCCCTCAAAAGGAGTTGCTCAAACTCCCTCATGTGTTCACCCACACTCAAGGTGTTTTGCTTGAGTGAGAATAGCTAGTTGTAGATGTCTTGCTTGTAGCTTTCGGGGAGAAATCTCTAGTTCATAAGAGACCTAAGCTTCTCTCATGAGTTGATCTTCCTTTTTCCTTCTCTAACCCTTTGCTTCTTGACATTTTCACACCACAAGAAGGCATACCTTGTAAGTTTGAGGCTAGCAATCTTGAAACTCTTGTCATCTTCATAGCCCTTAGCTTTAAAGATTCGGCCCAAGGCTTGAACGCATTCAAGGAGCTCATTAGGATTCAAGTTGCCATTGAATTCCGAGGGTTCCTCTTTGATGTCCCTAAACTCATCCATAGGAGGTCTTCTACATCCCCTTCTTGGATTGCTTCCCATGCTTGAGTCACTAGAGAAGCCTTGTTCATCTCAATCATCACTTGGCTCTTGAGCTCTTTGGCCTCTTTGGAAGGCCATAAATTGGTTGGTCATTCGCTCAAGTTGCCTACTAATTTGCCTCACACTTTTTGTAAGGTTAGAATAGCATTGTCTTGTCTCATGATATGAGCTTGTTCTAGGCTCATACCCCTTGATACCCTTACCGTTTGTGGAGAATCAGTGGAGGGATCCTCTTCATTAGACATGGTGAAAGTGGGAAAAGAGAAGAGGAGAGGTTAGGGCTAGGATAGGAGGAGGCACGGGCGCGCTAGGGAGGCATGGTGTTGAATCAGGCTGGGGGAGGGGTGGTAGGGTCGTGCAGGGAGGCATGGCGTGACCGTGTTGAACTTTTGGAGGAAATGGGGGGTGGCATGGTCATGCTCTTCAACACGTGGTGACCGTAGCACAATTAGGCTGTGTCGCACGGTTTTGGTGAAGGTTGATTTTGTGGGGAGTTTTGGTTGGGGTTTGTGTTTGGATGTTTTCTGGGGGTTCTTTAAGGGGTAAAGGAGGTAATTTTGTTGGGAAAATAAGTCTAGGTTTAAGGGTTTGTTGGCTTAGCAAAGTGTTTGGTCAAGTTTGCTTTGAGAAGACCAAGCTAGAGAGAGGTGTAGATTCACTATGGATTTCACAACAAGGGTGAAGGATAGCTTTGACAAGGATGAAACCAAAGCAAGGAAATGTGCTATAAACTCAAGGACACCAACCTGGATTAGCTCTGATACCAAATGGAGCGTGCGCTAATAGGTTGGATGTAGCTTGCTTGAGTTTAGTTGCAAATTTCCGCTTTGTAACAAGATATGACTTAATTTAAAGGCTTGGCCACCAATCAAGACTAAGGATCCACCAAGAATTGCTTAAAGGCTATGCCACCCACAATTCCATAAGGGATTCCACTCAAGATTCACCGCCTTTGAGAAAGGATAAAGAGAGCTCAGGATTTTGAGAGAAAGAGAGAGCTTAAGCTTCTTTCTATTATCATTCAATAACCATTTCTCACTTATTAAGGCCACCCTTGTATAGGAGAGCCTCATACAAGCTAAAGAAAGCAGAAAACCTGCCTTCAAACGACCATAAAGCAAGGGGGGGACCAAAAAGCAACAAGCAAAAGCTGAAAAGTGCTTATTACTTTTTATTAGCACTTTTCAGTTTACATAGGTCAACTTTAAACAGCTACATCTCCTAGGTTGCTTGGCCAAATATTATGAAATGGACCTTGCTCGAAAGCTTAGGAAGTCAGATTTCACGTGGTTCAACTGGCAGGCAATTTGGAACTACCGTTTGGGAGATATGGTGCAAAAGGTGCAGCATATGCAGGCTGGGGCAGATTCTGCAGCATGGGGAAAAGGCTTCACTTGACCTATGACCTAATTCCTTAGCCTATAAATATTTTTATGCCATTTTAGCCGACATAAGAAGATTCCTAGAAAGTGGGTTTGCAGCATTTTAAACCGATTCTAAGCATGAATAATTAAGCCCACAAAACCGGGTTAAAACCGGGTTAATTTGTCGTTAGCATGCACCTTGCTGTTTTAGGGCTTCTTTATTATCTCTGAGGGTTTAACTTCATTTTGATGGACTAAACCCTTTATAAATCCCCTTGAACTTCCCAAAATAGAAGAGTAACACATCCCAAAGGTTTCGGATGAGGTTGGAATTGAAGTTCCAAATCAGCAGAAGGGCCAAGTCCCCTTTTATGTAGCTTGTGAGCATTAAGGAGGAGTTGTGAGTTCTCTTGGACTTGTATAGGCATGACATTTGCTTTAGTATGATTCAAAACTAATGCTTTGACTTGTAAGTAGATATCATAAGGATCACAAAAATGCAAAAATTCAAGACTTAGGCGACAATGTAGCTTAAGTTATGAGGTGAACAAAACCGGGTAAAATCTGGTTGTTTAACCCGTGTGCACATCCTTGACTCTCTTTGACAATGTGGGTTAATGCTTGAACTTTGGAGCTTGTATTAGACCTTGTAAGACTTGTTAGACCTTCTTCGTTGTCTGTGGTGGTGGGGACTCCATCATCCTCCCCTTGTTGAGAAGATTTAATCCTTAAATCAACAAGGTAATCATCATCTTCGTAAGCTTTCAAATCAGCTACATTGAATGTGGCTGAAACTCTATAGTCACCTGGAAAATCAACCTTATAAGCATTATCATTAATACATTCAAGTACCTCAAAGGGACCATCAACTCGTGGCATAAGCTTGTTCTTTCTTTTGGATGGAAATCTTTCCTTCCTAAGGTGAATCCATATGAGGTCTCCAGGTTGAAAAACCACTTTCTTCTTATGCTTGTTGACTTAAGCTTGATATGCTTCATTAGTCTTCTCAATCTTGCTCCTTACCAACTCATGAACCTTCTTGATTTGTTCTACCCTTGCCGCTGCATCCATATTTTGCTTGTGATCAAAGGGTCGTGGTGGAAGATCAAGTGGACTAAGGGGATCAATTCCATAAACCACCTTGAATTGAGAAAGACCAGTAGCCCTTCTTGGTGTCCTGCTGTAAGCAAACTCTACATGGGGTAAAAGCAAATCCCAAGCCTTTGCATGAGGTTTAATCAAAGCTCTTAGGAGTGTTCCAAAGGTTCTATTAGTAACCTCAGTTTGTCCATCAGTTTGTGGACGACAACTAGTACTATACTTCAGCTTAGTACATAACTTCTTCCACAATGTAATCCAAAAATGACTCAAAAACTTGGTATCCTATCAGAAACAATAGACCTAGGAATACCATGTAATCTTGTCACTTCTTTTAAGTACAATTCAGCAATATGTGTATCATCATTAGTCTTGTTGTATGGAATGAAATGAGACATCTTAGAGAACTGATCAACCACAATAAATATAGAATCCTTGTTCCTTTAGGTTTTAGGAAGTTCAACAATGAAGTCCATACATACATCAACCCATGGTGAAGTGGGAGTAGGCAATGGAGTGTATAAGCCTTGAGGTAGCGAATCGCTTTCGGCAACTTGACATGCTCCACACCTCTTGAGTATGTCCTGTACATCTCTTTTTATACCTGGCCAACAATAATGCTCCCTTATCATGGTGATAGTCTTGTTTTCTCCATAATGTCCAGCTAAAGATCCTCCATGAACTTCTCTGATTAAAAGTTCTCTTGTGCTGCACTTTGGGATACATAGTCGAGTACCCTTGAAAATAAATCCTTCCTTGATAAGAGAATCTCCTTTGGGGTGTTTAGAACATTCAGCATATAATGCCCCAAAGTCTTCATCATTGTCATATAAAACCTTTAGATGCTCAAAACGAATTACACAAGCATCTAATTGAAATCATAAGAGAAACCTCCGAGAAAGAGCATCTGCGCATTAATTGAGTTTACCTGACTGGTGCTTGATAGTGAAGTGATATGATTAAACTCAACCCACTTGGCATGCCTTGAGTTTAACTTATGCTTCCCCTGTATATACTTCAATGCTTCATGGTCAGAATGCAAGATAAACTCACTAGCAATAAGATAATGACTCCAATGCTCTAAACATCTCACAATAGCATAAAACTCTTTATCATAAGTGGAGTACTTCCTTCTTGAATCACATAATTTCTCACTAAAGAAGGCTAGTGGTTTACCTTCTTGAGTAAGAACTCCACTAATACCTACACCAGAGGCATCACATTCAACTTCAAAGATCTTACTAAAGCATGGCAAGGATAGGACTGGCGCTTGAGTAAGCTTTGCTTTGATATCTTAAAAGGCAGATTGTGCTTTTGGTGTCCATACAAATTACGTACCTTTCATAACTTCAGTCATAGGAGCCATAATATTGCTAAAGCCAGGAATAAATCTCCAGCAGAAAGAAGCTAAACCATGGAAAGCTCTAACATCATGTATGCTCTTAGCTATAGGCCAAGACCGAATGGCCTCTACCTTGCTTTCATCAACCTTAATACCATCTTCAGTCACAATATAACCAAGAAATGTAACTTCAGGAGTAAATAAATTACACTTCATAAGGTTACAAAAATTACTTCTCACGTTCTAAGACAAGCATAACTTGAGTTAGATGCTCTTGATGTTCATGCTCATTCTTAGAATACACCAAAATATCATCAAAGTAGACTACCACAAACTTTCCAATATAAGGTCTAAACACTTGGTTCATTAACCTCATGAAAGTACTAGGTGCATTAGAAAGACCAAAAGGCATTACCAACCATTCGTAGAATCCACCATTTGTGTTGAAAGTTGTGTTCCATTCATCACCTTCTCTAATTCTGATTTGGTGGTAACCACTGCGAAGATCGATCATAGAAAACACTTTAGAGCCATGCAACTCATCTAGCATATCTTCAAGTCTTTGTATGGGGTACCTGTACTTGATAGTAATCTTGTTAATGGACCTGCTATCAACACACATTCTCATTCCAACTTCTTTCTTTGGCACCAAAAGAGCTAGAATGGCACATCGACTCAAAGACTCTTGAAACAATCCTTTCTCCTGCAATTTTGCAACTTGTCTTTGAATTTCATTAGTGTCCTTTGGATTCATCCTATATGCTGGCGTGTTAGGTAGGATGGAACCAGGAATAAGATCAATGTGGTGTTGAATATCTCTCTTTGGAGGCAAAGCTGTGGGGATTTCCTTAGGAAATAAATGACAGAATTTTTCAATGAGTGTTCTTGCAATGGGGTGAGTGGGCATTAAATTTTCTTGTTCCGCTTAAATGCTTAGTATCCACCCTTTAAAGGCTTTAAACTCATGTTGAGAAGCCTTCAAAATAGACTCACTCACGGCTAGTAAGCATTCATTTTGTGGAGGCTTATTTTGTGGGTGTATTTCATGGAGTTTAGATGGGGATAAAGGGGCTAGGGTGATTTTCTTGCCTTCTTTGGTAATTGAATAAGTATTTAGGTAACCATTATGCATAACTCTACGGTTATACAACTATGGTCTCCCAAAAAGCATATGACATGCATCCATAGGAATAACATCAGACCATAACTCATCCTGATAGTTCTTTCCAATGGAAAAAGAGATTAAACAACGAGAGTTCACCTGAATTCCCTCGCTTTAATTTAACCACACGATGTTGTAAGAATGTGGGTGAGTCATTGTTTGCTGCCCTAGTTTCTCAATCATGCTTAGAGAAACTACATTAGCATAACTTCCTCCATCAATGCTCAAAGAGCGTATCTTCCCTTGGGTGGTACACCGAGTATGAAATATGTTCTCTCTTTGTTCATCTTTAACTCCCTTTTGGTTGCTTAGAACTCTTCTCAAAACTAAGAGCTCACCTTCATCAGCTTCTTGAATAGCTTCATCTCGAGTTTCTTCAAGTTCTAACTCACTGTCAACCTCATTTTCTTCCTCCTCAAAGTCTTCTCTCACGGCTGCCCATTCAGCCAATGTAATGACGTTTCTATTTGGACACTCTGAAACAACATGACCAAGCCATTTACATTTGAAACACCTTCTAGTGCTCATTGGATTTGGTTTAAGTCGAATTGGGGTTGCTGCAGCCTTTTGTGGAGCTGGAGTTCTTTGTGGATTAGAGGGGAAGGGATTTTGTGATCTAGGAGTAGGATTGGAACTCCCCTTGTTAAAAGGTTAGTTCCGAATGAAAGGCCTGTATTTTGTGGTTTTTGAGGTTGTTCGGCCTTCTTTTGTTGTTCCACTTTTTGAGCTGAGACACAAACATCAGCAAATGAAGCATATGCTTGCAATTCCACCACATTAGAGTACCTAGGATCAAGACCTCCCAAGTATCTAAATATAGTTTGTTCTTCAGGCTCTTGAATGTCACATTTAATCATCAATTTCTCAAACTCACGTGTGTAATCCTCAACATTCATGCTACCTTGAGTGAGATTATGAAATTGAGAATAACAATCTTGGACATAAGTAAGCGGGAGAAACCGTGCCTTAAGCTTAGTTTTCATCTTTTCCCAAGTTTGGATTGTTGCTTTTCTTTCCCTAAGCCTCTTAGCATTCAAGTTTGTCACCCATAAGGATGCGTACTTTCTGAGTCTTAAAGCCACTAACTCGACCTTCTTATCATCAGGTATATCTTTATACTCAAAGACTCTTTCAACAGTATGTAACCAATCAATAAACTCCTCAGGATAAAGCTTACCTTCAAATTCAGGAACTTTAACTCTGAAATCATTGGTGTTAGCTTGAAACCGTTGCTCTCCCCTAGCCAATCTAGGCATTTCTTCTTCACTTGAGGAATCAACATCATGGCTATAGACTTGCTCACGTTCTCTAGGTTCAGATTGAAGAGTTTCTTCATTCATCTTTTGCTTTTGCTTCAAGAATGAACCCAACTGCTTTCGTAGATACTCATTTTGTGCTTGAGCTTCTTGGTTTCTTTGTGAGCCTTCTCGGATTTTGCTAGCCAAGAACTCATTTCGCTTCATCAAAGCTTCAAACCTTTCTTCCAAAGACATGCTTGTTGAAGTCAAGCTTGAATAAGGTTGCTTAAACAAAGGGGAAAACTGAATTTGTGTAGAAAGGGAATGAGTGAATGATTTGTGGAACTGGAAGGGTATGCTAGGCCATGGTGAAACCTTTGCTCTGATAACAAATATAATGTATGTCTCAAGGGAAGGAAGAACCCAAGCCAACACACATCAAGAACATGACTTAAAACAAGAGATATCACACGTTCAAGGGAGGCACGGTCGTGCTTAGTGGCATGGGGTGGCCGTGCCACTTTCGCTGGTGGGTGAAGCCGAGTTTTCTCACTTTGCACGGTTGAGTTTGGCTTTGTGTTTGCGATGGAAGCTAGACCAAATGATGTATATTTCTAAGGGTGTCTATTTTTTTTTCCCTTCAAACCTTTTTCACAAAACTATTTTGTGGGTCTTATGGAATCAACCTCTCTATGGGTAGGAATACCGGTAGATGTAAGGTTGCCTACAGTTGGATCTCCCCAGACCCCGCGAAAGCGGGACCCACATTGGGAGTTTGTTGTTGTTGTTCGAAGGGTGTCTTTTTGATTCTTTCAACTCAACCTCGTCGCAGGTAAGTTCCATGCAAATTCATGCATGTCAAGGTTCTAATTCGCTTCCACGTTTTGAATTTCATAACAAAAGACACTTTATGGAGTTTTATTTGAACATCATTGTGCCTTATCCAAAGGAGTATGATGGGGACCATCTTCATAACCCTTCCAAACCTTCCCCCTCCATTCCACAAGGGCCCAACATCATCAAGGAAGTCCAAGAAGTGCAAGCAATGGTTCGAAATATCATGAACAACATAAATGACATGCTGCCCAGTTTGGTAAGAATTTAGCCCGATTTTGCAAGCCTAATTATTCAAGCATAAGGTGGACTTAAACGGCTGAAAAATTACTTTTTGGAACCCTTAATATGTCAGCTTCAAGGACATATAAAGAGTTCTAGGTTAGGTCTTTAGGAAATAAGTCAATGGGAGCCTTTTACTAGAAGCAGCAGAAACTGTCCTAGTTTGCATATGCTGTACCTTTTGCCCCATATCTCCCAAGTGCCTACTCCAAATGTCGTACAAATTGAGGCTTGCGAAAGCTGACTGCCATATCTTTCCAACAAGAACTATTTCACCCAATTTGAGTGAGAAACCGAGGAGTTATAGCCATTTGAAGTTGGCCCTTGTGCATTAAAAAGTTGCTAACAGAAAGTAAAAAGCACTTTTCAACTTTTGTCTTTTTCTTTTTGGTCTCCCCTTGCTTTTGGATGTCCAAGAGCTTGTTGTTCCCCTTTCTTGCAGCCTGTTAAAGGTTCCCCACTATGTAAGGGAGGCCTTGGGTTGTCAAGAAGGATGGATGAATATACATTCGAGCTTTGAGTTGTGAAAACTCTTTCCGATTCTCTTCAAGTTCCTAGTGTTATATCTTGGGTGTTTGGCAACCTCAAGTGGGTCACTGGGTCTTCCTAATTCAACTAAGAACAAGATTAATTTCTGTAACTTAGTTGAAGGAAGAAGATTGTCCAAGTGTGTGATGTATATTTCCAAGGGTGTCTTTTTCATTCTTTCAACTCAACCTCAAGGGAGGTAAGCTCCACGCAAATTCATGCATGGCAAGGTTCTCATTCGGTTCCACTTTTTGAATTTCATGACAAAAGACACTTCATGGAGTTTTATTTGAACTTCAAAGTGCCTTATCCAAAGGAGTATGATGGGGACCATGTTCATAACCCTTCCAACCTTCCCCCCCATCCCACAAGTGCCCAGCATCATCAAGGAAGTCCAAGAAGTGCAAGTAATGATCCGAAACATCATGAAGCACACAAAGGGCATGATGCCCAGTTTGGCTAGAATTTGGCCTAGTTTTGGAAGCCTAATTACCCAAGCTTAAGCTGGACTTAAGAGGCTGAACATTTACTTTTTGGAACCCTTAATATGTCAGCTTCAAGGGCATATAAGAATTTGTAGGCTAAGTATCTAGGAAATAAGTCAATGGGAGCCTTTGTCTAGAACCAGCAGAAACTGTCCTAGTTTGCATATGTTGCACCTTTTGCCCCATATCTCCCAAACAACTACTCTAAATCGTGTGCAACATGAGGCCCGTGAAAGATGACTTCCAGAGCATTCGAACAAGAACTATTGCACAAAATTTGAGTGAGAAACCTAGGAGTGATAGCTGTTTGAAGTTGACCCGTGTGCACTGAAAAGTTGTTGATAGAAACTAAAAGCACTTTTCAACATTTGTGTTTTGCTTTTTGGCCTCCCCTTGCTTTTGGACGTGTAAGAGCTTCTTCTCCCCCTTTCTTGCAGCTTGTTAAAGGTTCCCCCACTATATAAGGAGGCCCTGGGTTGACAAGAAAGGATGGATGAACATACACTTATGCCTTGAGTTATGAAAACTCTCTCCATTTCTCTTCAAATTCCTAGTGTTATATCTTGGGCGTTTGCCAACCTCAATTGGGTCTCTAGGTCTTCTTAATTCAACTAAGGAGCTGATTAATTATTGTAAATTAGTTGAAGGCAGAAGATTGCCTAAGTATGCACACCAAGGTGGGTTATCATCACAGTTGCTAGTCCACTTCTCCTATCTTGGTTCTTGTTTTTCATTTTTATTCTTCTACCCAAATGCATTCTTGATTCACTTTGGCAAATCCATGCCTTAGTGAAGTTTGAATACATCAGGTGGTATTAGAGCTTTGGCTACCCTCTTGGCTAAGATTCCATCACCCAAACACACCCCAAACACAAAAACCCACAAAAACAGCCCAAACACTTTTTCCTACAACTGATAGTCGTGCCAAAACAAAACATTCGCACGGCCACCCCATGCCACCACGCACGACCATGCTCCATGCTTCTAGCCCCGAAACACCACACTTACCACTCTACTACAACCATGTTTCTTCCCTTACCCTACATACATCCCTAACCCCAGGACATACCTTCCACAAAAGAACCCTTAAGCACTCATCCATCATGATTTCTTTTGAAAACTTGAGGAAAGAGACTGCTTTGATTGCAAAAGAGTTGGCCAACCTTCCAACTCCAAATTTTGATGGCCAAAAGGAAGAATTCCCTCACTAGATTTCCAAGCTGGAGCAAGTCTTTGCTCGCCACAACCTTGAAGAGCACGAGAAGTTTAAGGTGGTTATCAAGAAGCTCCAAGGCTATGCACTTCAATGGTGGGAAAAGTACAAGTATAAGACGAAGAAGAGAGGGAACAGTAAGATTAGAACAAGGGATAAGTGGAGAGGTAAACTAAAGTATGCTTTTGCTCCATCCTCTTACTAACGCAAGCATCTTTTTCTTCCCTTTGAGGGAAATGGCTTTAATTCCTCTTCTAAAGATATTCCTTTTAACAAGGGGAGTCCCATGAGTGCTTGTACCTCCAATTATACTTCCTTCCTTTGTTTGGAGAAACTTAACCCTAAGAAAGATGAAAAGATCCTTGGAGAGGAAGTTTCAAGCCTAGTTAACCTACCTCCTGTTTTTTATGACTGTGGTGATAATGAGACCTTTGAACTTGAGGGACAAGAAGACCATTCATGTCCTTCACCACTTGTGCTAGATCACCGTCTATACAATGGAGTAGCATGTGTTGTTCACTTTGATCCTTGTTATGACAATCCCGTTATTTCATTATCCCATTAACTAGAACCCGAAATAGCCAAACTCATCACCATGGGGAGACAAATACGAAACACAAGTCAGGAACAACAAAGAGGGAAGGAGAAAAACAAAGAGGGAAACACTATGAAGGTGCTAAAATTGCTTTCGTGGGTGCTTCGTTTGAGAACGGTCACTATGGGAACCAAGGAAGCACTGAGCTTGGTGCTTGTCCTAAGAAGGGAAAGCAAGTACTCATTGTCGCCTACATCCAAAATTTTGAGCTTGAAATTGAAGAACTCCAAGTATCCGATTTGGAGCAATGTGTGGTTGTTGATGGAATAGAGAATCTCTTGTGTCAAGAGGAATGCCCTCGTTTACAACAAGAATTGAGGACAATTCTTTTTCGAAGAAAGAGGGTTTGATGTAAATTTCCAAGAGTGTCTTTTTCATTCTTTCAACTCAACCTCATGGGAGGTAAGCTCCATGCAAATTCATGAATGTCAAGGTTCTCACCTGGTTCCACTTTTTGAATTTCATGACAAAAGGCACTTTATAGAGTTTTATTTGAACATCAAAGTGCCTTATCCAAAGGAGTATGATGGGGACCATCTTCATAACCATTCTAACCTTTCCCCCTCCATCCCAGAAGGGCCCAGCATCATCAAGGTAGTCTAAGAAGTGCAAGCAATGGTTTGAAACGTCATGAACAACGCAAATGACATGCTGCCCAGTTTGGTCAGAATTTGGCCCGATTTTGCAAGCCTAACTACCTAATCTCAAGGTGGACTTAAGAGGCTGAACATTTACTTTTTGGAACCCTTAATATGTCAACTTCAAGGGCATATAAAGAGTTCTAGGTTAGGTATCTTGGAAATAAGTGAACGGGAGCGTTTTTCTAGAAGCAGCAGAAATTGTCCCAGTTTGCGTAGGCTGTACCTTTTTCCCCATATCTCCCAAACGCCAACTCAAAATGGCGTACAACTTGCGGCCTATGAAATATGAATTCTAGAGCTTTCCAACAAGACCTATTGCAGCCAACTTGAGTGCGAAACCTATGAGTAACAGCTGTTTGAAGTTGATCCTTCAGCACTGAAAAGTTGTTGACATAAAGTAAAAGCACTTTTCAGCTTTTGTCTTTTGCTTTTTGGTCTCCCCTTGCTTTTTGACGTGTAAGAGCTTGTTGTTCCCCTTTCTTGTAGCTTGTTAAAGGTTCCCCCACTATATATAAGGAGGCCTCGGGTTGACAAGAAAGGATGGATGAACATACATGATGTATTCAAGCTTCATTGAGCCAAGGATTTGCAAAAGTGAATCAAGAATACATTTGGGTAGGAAGATGACAATGTAATCAAGAACCAAGATAGAAACAAGTGGACTAGCAAGGGTGATCAAGACCCACCTTGGTTTGCACACTTGGGCAATCTTCTTCCTTCAACTAAGTCACAAAAGTTAATCACCCTCTTCGTTGAATTAAGAAGACCTAGAGACCCACTTGAGGTTGCCAAACACCCAAGATATAACACTAGGAATTTTAGAGAGAAATGGGGAGAGTTTTCACAACTCAAAGCTCAAATGTATATTCATCAATCCATCTCTTGACAACCCAAGGCCTCCCTTATGTAAAGGGGAACCTTTAAAAATCTGTAGGAAAGAGGAACAAAGGGTCCTCACATGTCCAAAAAGCAAGAGAAGAGCAAAAAGCAAAAACAAAATCTCAACAGTGCTTTTTGCTTTTGTCAGCAACTTTTCAGTTTACATAGACCAACTTCAAACAGTCATATCTCATAGCTTTCTCACTCAAATTGGTTAAAATAAACCTTTATGGAAAGCTTAGGAACTCAGATTTCATGTGCTACAAGTTTCACGCCATTTAGAGCAACCAATTGAGAGATATGGGGCAAAAGGTACAATATATAGAGAATGGGAGAGTTTCTGCACCATCTGGAAAAAGGCTCCAATTGACTTATTTCCTAGAGACCTAACCTAGAACTCTCTGTATGTTCTTGAAGCGGACATATTAAGGGTTCCAAAACGTAAATTTTTCAGGCCCTTATGTCCACGTTAAGCTTGGGTAATTAAGCTTGCAAAACCGAGTATATGCAGGGATGCACTGATAGTTTTGACCTTCAGAGAATTTTTATACCTTTGAGGGACCAAATGATGTCCAATTTGAGTGATTCTTGATTCGTTGAAAATAGGACACCATGAGGTTCGTGTTGGGGTCAATTTTCAGCAACCCACACTTTCCCTTCATCTTACTGCAAGCCATGAAAGTTGAACCTGATGTGCTGCTGGGCTGACCTGCAGAACCTTGAACTTCTAAAAGCTATAACTTTTTGTTTACATGCTCAAAATGGATGATTCAAAATTCCCATTAAACTTTGGGATGTATACTTTATCCTCCAATTGGAATAAAATCAAAATCCATTGTGAGGAGAGAGAACCAGCTGCTTGAATTGAGGTGCTCATTTTAAATGCTGAAATTGGCAACATGGGAACAATGGTTTTTTCTTCCTACCAACTGTCGACTCGTGCACAATTTAATTGCATCACCATCAAATATACTTCCTAAGATTTCATATGACTACTCCTAGACCCAAAATGAAGCATCCAAGCTAAGGAAATAATTACCACAAAATTGAGCAAATAAACTGGAAATTCTCCCAGCATTGGCACTTTGCCTTGTATGCCTTATTTTTACTACTATGGCATGACTTAGCTTGAAATAAATTACGTGACCCAAAATTAGACTTTATTAGCTTTCTAAAAAGCTATATTGCAGCATTCTAAGTGCATGAAAATGTTAGAATACATGCCGCACAAAACAGGACAGAAAGTACAACAAGCTTGAGCTATTTTTAAGCTTTGAAATGGATGGTACTCTCGATCCCCATTTGGAAAACCCCTTTGGATAAGGCACTTTCAAGTTCAAATAAAACTCCATAAAGTGTCTTGTGTCATGAAACTCAAAGAGTGGGGCCAAAGAAAGCCTTGCCATGCATGAATTTAATGGAGTTACCTCCCATGAAGTTGAGTTGAAAGAATGAAAATGTTACCCTTGGAAATATACATCAAACCCTCTTTCTTCGAAAATAATTTTCCTCAATTCGTATTGTAAATGAGGGCACTCTTCTTGACTCAAGAGTTCATCAATTCCTTCAACAACCCCACATTGCTCCAAATCGGACACTTGGAGTTCTTCAATTTCAAGCTCATCAAATTTTGGAGGTAGGTCACAATTTACCTTATGGCTTTCATGACATTCTTCTTTAAAGATCGAGGGTTCCCCTAGTTCGCCTTCCTTATCATGGATGGCAGATTGAAGTTTGAGACCCCATTGTTGTATACGTAACTCGAGCCTATCAAGTTCATGTTTCAACTTGAGAAACTTCCTAAGGGACATGGCATTTTGGGTCTTTGTGGGCTGGGTTTTGTGTTTTGGAACAAGGTTTGTGTTTGAAAGGTTGGGAGCAAGGCCAAGGAGAGTAGCCTAAGCTCTGATACCACTTGATGTATTCAAGCTTCACAAAGGCAAGGATTCACAAAAGTGAATTAAGAATGCACTTGGGTAGGAAGATGAAAATGGAATCAAGAACCAAGATAGAAACAAGTGGACTAGTAAGGGTGATGAAGACCCACCTTGGTTTGCACACTTGGGCAATCTTCTTCCTTCAACTAAGTTACAGAAGTTAATCACCTTCTTAGTTCAATTAAGAAGACCTAGATGATGCACTTCTAAGTCCTCAAATGAAGATCAAAGAAGGGATCTCAAGTAGAAAAGCAATTTGAGAGAGAAGAATAGGTGGGTATGCAAACAATCAAGTGACAAGAAGATAAACTAAGTAGACTTGGATAAGATATCACCACCAAGCTTACTTAGAGCTCTCCTTGAGGACCAATGGAGATAAGATATCACCACTCAATTGATCTTCAAGGACCCTTGAACACCACACTAGAGAGCTAGGCTAGTGATAAGCAAGAGTAGAGAGAAAACAAGGGAGTATGAACTCAACCTAAACACAATTTGCCAAAAGTCCCCTACAAAAGGAAGTGAGGGGGGTATTTATA
>JACYFF010031957.1:63632772-63665093 GCA_017589665.1 Selenicereus undatus
CCCCCCCCATAGGTACATCACTAGAGACCTACTTGAGGTTGCCAAACACCTAATATATAACACTAGGAATTTTGGAGAGAAGTGGAGAGAGTTGTCACAACTCAAAGCTCAAATGTATATTCATCAATCCATCTCTTGGCAACCTAAGGACTCCCTTATAGAATGGAGAACTCATAACAAGTTGCAATAAAGGGGAACAAAGGAGCCCTATATGTCCAAATAGAAGGAGGAGACCAAAAAGCAAGAAAAAAATATCTGAAAAGTGCTTTTCGCTTTTGTCAACAAATTTTCAGGTTACATAGGTAAACTTTAAACAGTTACATCGCCTAGGTTTCTCACTCAAATTAGCTGAAATACACCTTGCTAGAAAGCTTAGGAAGTCAGCTTTCACGTGTCTTAAGTTGCAGGCCATTTGGAGCTACCGTTTGGGAGATATAGGGCAAAAGGTACAGCAGATGCAGACTATAGTTTCCGTAGCATCTAAAAAAAGGCTACAATTGACTTATTTTCTAGAGACCTAACCTAGAACTCTTTTGATCTCCTTACAGCTGAGATATTAAGGGTTCCAAAGTGTAAATTTATAGCCTCTTAAGTCCACCTTAAGCTTGGGTAATTAAGCTTGCAAAATCGGGTATATAAAGGGTTGCAGTGACAGTTTTGACCTTCAAAGATTTTTTATGCCTTTGAGGGACCAAATGATGTTCAATTGAGTGATACTTGATTCTTTGAAAAGAGGACAGCATGACCTTTTTGTTGGGGTAAAGTTTCAGCAACGCACACTTTCCCTTCATCTTGCCGCAAGCCATTAAAGTTGAACCTGATGTGCTGCTGGGCTGACTTGCACAACCTTGAAATTCTAAAAGCTATAACTTTCTGTTTACTTGCTCAAAATGGATGCTTCAAAATTCCCATTAAACTTTAGGATGTCTATTTTATGCTCTAAGTATAATCAAATCAAAATCCATTGTGAGGAGAGAGAACCAGTTGCTTGAATTAACGTACTCTTTTTTGCTACTGAAACTGGATGCATGGGAACAATTGTCTTTTGCTCCTACCAACTCTTGATTTGTACTGAATTTAATTACATGACCATAAAATAGACTTCCTAAGGTTCCATATGGCTACTCATAAGCCCAAAATGAAGCATCCAAGCTAAGGCAATAATTACCACAAAACTGAGCAAATAAATTGGACGTTCTGCTGGCACTTTGCCTTGTATGCCTTATTTTGACTACTACGACTTCACTTAGCTTGAAATAAATTACGTGAACCAAAAACAGACTTTATTAGCTTTCTAAAAAGTTATATTGTAGCATTCAAAGTTTATGAACATCTTGGAATACATGCTGCACTAAACCGGATAGAAAGTAGAACAAACTTGAGCTATTTTTAAGCTTCGAAATGGATCGTACTCTTGATCCCCATTTGGAAAACCCCTTTGAATAAGGCACTTTGAAGTTCAAATAAAACTCCATAAAGTATCTTTTGTCATGAAACTCAAAGTGTGGGACCAAAGAAAAGGCTTGCCATGCATGAATTTGAATAGAGCTTACCTCCTATGAAGTTGAGTTGAAAGAATGAAAATGATGCCTTTGGAAGTATACATCAAACCCTCCTTCTTCGAAAAGAATTGTCCCCAATTCTTGTTGTAAATGAGGGCATTCTTCTTGACTCAAGAGCTCCTCAATTCCTTCACCAACCCCACATTGCTCCAAATCGAACACTTGGAGTTCTTCAATGTCAAACTCATCAAATTTCGGAGGTGGGTTTCTTGACATCCTTCTTTAAAGATCAAGAGTTCCTCTAGTTTGCCTTCCTTATCAGGGATGAGAGATTCAAGTATGAGACCCCATTGTTGGGTACGTAACTCAAGGCTATCAAGTTCATGTTTCAACTTGAGTAACTTTCTGAGGGACATGGCATTTCGGGTCTTTGTGGGCTGGGTTTTGTGTTTTCGGACAAGGTTTGTGTCCGAATGGTTGGGAGCAAGGCAAAGGAGAGTAGCCCAAGCTCTTATACCACTTGATGTATTCAAGCTTCACATAGCCAAGGATTTGCAAAAGTGAATCAAGAATGCATTTGGGTAGGAAGATGAAATTGGAATCAAGAACCCAGGTAGAAACAAGTGGACTAGCAAGGGTGATGAAGACCCACCTTGGTTTGCACACTTGGGCAATCTTCTTCCTTCAACTAAGTTACAGAAGTTAATCATCTCCTTAGTTGAATTAAGAAGACCTAGCGACCCACTTGAGGTTGCCAAACACCGAAGATATAACACTAGGAATTTTGGATAAAAATGGAGAGAGTTTTCAACACTCAAAGCTCAAATGTATATTCATCATTCCTTCTCTTGACAACCCAAGGCCTCCCTTGTATAATTGTGAACCTTTAACAAGCTACAAGAAAGGGGAACAAAGGAGCCTTACATGTCCAAAAACTAAGAGGAGACCAAAACGCAGGAGGAGACCAAAAAGCAAAAACAAAATATGAAAACTGCTTTTAGCTTTTGTCAGCTACTTTTTAGTTTACATAGGTCAAATTCAAATAGCTACATCACCTAGGTTTCCCACTCAAATTGGCTGAAATAGACCTTCCTGGAAAGCGTAGGAAGTTAGATTTCACGTGTCGTAAGTTGCAGGCCATTTGGAGCTACCGTTTGGAAGATATGGGGCAAAAGGTACAGCATATACAGACCGGGACAGTTTCTGCAACATCTGGAAAAAGCCTACAATTGACTTATTTCCCAGAGACCTAACCTAGCACTCTCTATATGTCATTGAAGCTGACATATTAAGGGTTCCAAAATGTAAATTTCCAAGCTCTTAAGTCCACCTTAAGATTGGGTTATTAAGCTTTGAAACGGATGTCATGCCTACACAAATCCAAGAGGACTCACAACTCCTTCTTCATGCTCACAAGCTACATCAAAGGGGACTTGGCCCTTGTGCGGTTTTGGAACTCCAATTCCAAACTCATCTTGAACCATTGGGATGCGTGACACACCTATTTTGGGAAGGTCAAGAGGCCTTCTAAAGGGTTTGGGCCATCAAAATGAATTCAAACCCTCAAAAATAATAAAAGAAGTCAAAACAGCAAATTGCACTCTAACGGCAAGGTTACCCGACTTTTAACCCGGTTTTGTGGGCTTAATTAACCAAGCTTAGAATGGGTTTAATTTGCTGCAAACCCACTTTCTAGGAACCTTCATATGTCAGCTAAAAGGGCATAAAGAGAGTTCTAGGTGAAGGCATTAGGGCATAGGTCAAGAGGAGGCCTTTTCCACAACCTGCAGAATCTGCCCCATCCTGATATGTCTGCACATTTTGCCCCATATCTACCAAATGGATTCTCCAATTGGCCTCTACGAGGAGGCCCCTGAAAGCTGACTTCTAGAGATTTCCAACAAGTCCTTTTGCAGCTCATTTGGACAACAAACCTAGGAGATATATCCTTGCAAAGTTGACCTATGTAAACTGAAAAGTGCTGACATAAAGCAAAAAGCACTCTTCAGATTTTGTTTGTTGCTTTTTGGTTCCCTAGCATGCTTTATGGTCGTCCAAGGCATTTTTTGCTGCATTTTGAAGCCTTCTTAAGCTCTCCTATAATAGGGGAAGCCTTAGTATGTAGAAGGGGTTGTTGAATGTTTATGAATGAAGCTTATGCATTGAATTCTCTCTAAAATCTTGAGTTCTCTTTATCCTTTCACAAAAGGTGGTGAGTCTTGAGTGGAATCCTTTACAGAATTGTTGGTGGTATTGCCTTTATGCAATTCTTGGTGGATCCTTAGGCTTGATTGGTGGCATTGCCTTTAGATCAAGTCATATCTTCTTCCAAAGTGGAAATTTGCAACTAAACTCAAGCAATCTTCATCCGGCCCATTAGCAACACGCTCCAGTTGGTATCAGAGCTAATCCAGGTTGGTGTTCTTGAGTTTATATCACATTTCCTAGCTTTGGTTTCATCCTTGCCAAGTTTCCATTCACCCTTGTTATGAAAACTATAGTGCATCTACACCCTTCCTAGTTTGAGCTCCATAAAAACACACTTGACCAAACACTTTGCCAAAATCACAAACCCCTTTAACCACACTTACTTTTCCCCAAAATACCTCCTTTAACCCTGAAAGAACCCCCACAAAAAAGCCAAACACAAACCCCCACCAAAACCCCCCTCAAAAGCACGTTTTCACTAAACCGTGCAACAAGGCAGAAAAGTGGCATGGGCACCCCGTGCCACTAAGCACAACCGTGCCACCCCTCTTTTCCTCCAGAACATTGGCACGACCACGTCGTGCCACCCTGCACGACCGTGCCACCCCTTCCCCAGCTAGTTCTTACACCGTGCCCCCCTAGCACGCCCGTGCCACCTCCTTTGCGAGCCTTAACCTCTCCTCTTCTCCTTTGCCACCTTTCACCATGTCTCATGAAGAAGATCCCTCAACTAGTTCCCCCCAACCGGCAAGGGTACCAAGGGGTATGAGCCTAGAACAAGCTCATATCATGAGGCAAGACAATGCCATTCTAGCCTTGCAACAAAGTGTGAAGCAACTTAGTAGGCAACTTGAGGAAATGACCAACCAATTTATGGCCTTCCAAAGAGGCCAAAGGACTCGAGAGCCTATTGATGATGGAGATGAACATGGCTTCCCTAGTGACTCTAGCATGGGAAGCAATCCAAGAAGGGGAGGTAGAAGACCTCCTATGGATGAGTTTAGGGACATCAAAGTGGAACCCCCGGAGTTCAATGGCAACTTGAATCCCGATGAGTTCCTTGAATGGGTCCAAGCCTTGGACCGAATCTTTGAAGCTAAAGGCTATGATGATGAGAAGAGCTTCAAGATTGCTAGTCTCAAACTTACAAGGTATGCCTCCTTGTGGTTTGAAAATGTCAAGAAGCAAAGGGCTAGAGAAGGAAGAAGGAAGATCAATTCTTGGGAAAAGCTTAAGTCTCTTATGAACAACAGATTTCTCCCCGAAAGCTACAAGCAAGACATCTGCAACCGGTTATTCTCACTCAAGCAAAACAACATGAGTGTGGGTGAGTACATGAGGGAATTTGAGCAACTCCTATTGAGGGGAGGCATCCATGAACCCCAAGAGCAAACCGTGCCTAGGTTTCTCAATGGGTTGAGCCCTCTTATTGCAAGAAAGGTGGAACTTCAAACCTATTTCACCTTCGATGATGTCTTCAAACTAGCTCTCAAAGTTGAAAAGAGGAAGAAAGAAAAGAAGGTCTTCACCAAGCCATTCCCAAGGGAGCAAGTAAGTTCAAAGCCCCCATTCAAGCCCTTCTTTCCTCCTAAACCCGAAGGTACTTCACGGGTTGACAAGGGCAAGACCGTGACACTTCCTACACCCAAAGAATTGCCTAAGACACTTGAAGGCAAGAAGTGCTTTAAATGTCAAGGGTATGGTCACTTCCAATATGATTGCCCCAACTGAAGGGTTATGACCATCCAAGAAGTTGAGGAAGTAGATGCCCTATTGATGGCAACTCAAGAGGAAGCTCATGGGGAAGAATCGGACTCCATGGAAGAAGAGACTCAACTTGAGGCCGATGATGGTGAGCTACTTGTCTTGAGGAGGGTCTTACACACTCAAGACACTCCTTATGACAAAACTCAAAGGGACATGATCTTTCACTCCCGGTGCACCATACAAGACAAGGTATGCAACTTGATTATTTATGGAGGAAGTTGCACCAATGTGGCCTCTACCACACTTATTGAGAAGCTTGGCATTCCGACTATTTCACATCCCAAGCCTTACTCTCTCAAATGGCTCAATGATTGAGGCGACATTAAGGTATCTAAACAAGCACTCATCTCTTTTTCCATTGGCAATAAGTATAGAGATAATGTGCTTTGTGATGTGGTACCCATGAGTGCATGTCATATACTCTTGGGTAGGCCTTGGCGATTTGATAGACATGTTGTGCATGATGGGTTCAAGAACACTTATTCATTGGTCATTGAAAAAGAGAAGATAGTCTTAAACCCATTACCCCCAAACCAAATCCACAAAAAAAAACCCGGGGTGGGAAGTGAGAAAAAGAGAGACCTCCTCATGTTGAGTGAAACACTGGTTGAGAGAGCTTTGAGCAAGGGTAAGCAAGTCCTAGCTTTACTCATGCTTGAAAGCAACAAAAGTGAGGAAGTGACTCCTTTACATCCAAAAATCGTCCCCCTCATCTCACAATACAAAGATGTCTTCCCACAAGAACTACCCCCCGGCCTCCCTCCAATTAGAGGCATTGAGCACCAAATTGACCTCCTTTCGAGTGCCCCACTTCCAAACAAAGCGGCCTATAGATGCAACCCTCAAGAGACCAAAGAGCTTCAAAGGCAAGTTGATGAGCTCTTGGCTAGAGGTTATGTGAAAGAGAGTATGAGTCCTTGTTCGGTCCCGGCTTTGTTAGTGCCCAAGAAGGATGGATCTTACCGCATGTGTGTGGATAGTAGAGCCATCAACAACATTACTATCAAGTATAGGTACCCCATACCTAGACTTGATGACATGCTTGATGAGCTCCATGGCTCTTCCATCTTCTCCAAAAATTGATCTAAGGAGTGGATATCACCAAATCCGCATGAGGGAAGGTGATGAGTGGAAAACGGCCTTCAAGACCTAGGGTGGGCTTTATGAGTGGCTAGTGATGCCCTTTGGCCTCTCTAATGCCCCTAGCACTTTCATGAGATTGATGAATGAAGTCTTGAGACCTTTTATTGGGAGTTTTGTGGTGGTCTACTTTGATGATATACTCATTTATTCAAAGAATCAAAAAGATCATCTACATCACTTGGAAGAAGTCTTCATGGTTCTAAGAGCTCAAAAGCTCTTTGGCAAGCTTGAAAAGTGTGAGTTCTTTACACCCCAAGTCACCTTTTCGGGGTATGTTGTTTCTAGTGATGGCATCTCCATGGACCAAGGCAAAGTGGAAGCTATCAAGTCATGCCCAACTCCCACCACCATCACCGAGGTTAGGAGTTTCCATGGCTTGGAATCTTTTTATAGGAGATTCATCAAGGGGTTTAGCACCTTGACGGCCCCCATCACCGAATGCATGAAGAAAGGTTCTTTTGAGTGGACTAAGGCCGCCCATTTTGCCTTTGAGAAACTCAAGTCCAAGCTATGTGAGGCCCCGGTGTTAGCCCTTTCGGACTTCAACAAGCTCTTTGAAGTTGACTGTGATGCAAGTGGAGTTGGTATAGGGGTTGTCCTTATGCAAGATCTGCGCCCCATTGCCTACTTTAGTGAGAAGCTCAACGGTTCAAGGAAGAACTACTCAACATATGACAAGGAGTTCTATGCATTGGTGAGAGCTCTTGATCATTGGTCTCATTACTTAAGACCAAAGCAATTTGTACTCCATTCGGACCATGAAGCATTGACGTATTTGAATGGCCAACACAAACTCAATCCAAAGCATGCTAAATGGGTTGAGTTCATGCAAAGTTTCTCATTTGTGGCCAAGCATAAGAAGGGGAGTACCAATGTGGTTGCGGATGCTCTTTCAAGGCGGCATTCTCTACTAGCCGTCATGGAAGCAAGGGTCCTTGGCTTCCAATTTATCCGTGATCACTACAAAGAAGATGAGGATTTCAAGCCCTACCTCAATGATCAAGAGGGCAACAAGCAAGGCCCTTATATTCTTCAAGAGGGCTTCTTATTCAAAGGCAACAAGCTATGCATTCCAAAGGGTCCAACCCGGAAGCTTCTTGTCAAGGAAGTTCATGGTGGTGGTCTAGCCGGTCATTTCGGGATCAACAAGACCATTGATATGCTTAAAGAGCACTTTTATTGGCCAAGAATGGGAGGTGATGTTCATGAGGTAATCTCCAAGTGTCCTATTTGTCAAAAGGCCAAAAGTCAATTCCACCAAGGGTTGTACACTCCTTTGCCAATCCCTAATGGCCCATGGGAAGATGTGAGCATGGATTTCATTGTTGCTCATCCAAGGACTCAAAGAGGTAAAGATTATATTATGGTGGTGGTGGACCGTTTCTAAAAAATGGCCCACTTCATTCCATGTGAGAAGACGGATGATGCATCCTACATAGCCCACCTCTACCTCAAAGAAGTTGTTAAGCTTCATAGAATCCCTAAGAGCATTGTGTTGGATCGGAACACAAAGTTTCTTAGCCACTTTTGGAGATGTTTATGGAGGCTCCTTGGTACTAAACTCTTGTATAGTACCTCCCACCATCCTCAAACCGATGGCCAAACCAAAGTCACCAACAAAACTCTTGCTACTTTGCTTAGAAGTTTGGTGAGTAAAACCATCAAGGAGTGGGATCTCAAGCTTCCCCATGCTGAATTTGCATACAATCGGACTCCTAGTTTTGCTACCGCCCACTCTCCCTTTGAATCATGTTATGGGATCAACCCTCTTACTGCCCTAGAACTCATACCACTTCCACTTCAGTCTAGAGTGAGCTATGAGGCCGAGGAGAGGGCCAAAGAGATGAAGAAGCTTCATGAAGAAATCCGGGCCAAGATTGAGAAAACAAATGAGATGTACAAAGCTAGAGCCAACAAGCACCGCAAAGCCATTACCTTCAAACCCGGTGACTTGGTATGGATACACTTGAGAAAGGAAAGGTTCCCCTCTAGAAGGAAGAACAAACTCATGCCAAGAAGTGATGGTCCATTTAAGGTCCTTGAATGGATCAATGACAATGCCTACAAGATAGAGCTTCCCGGCGACATAGGTATTTCCTCCACATTCAACGTGGGTGATCTCACACCCTACCTTGAAGATGAAGAAGAAGGTGATGATTTGAGGGCAAATCACATTCAAGAAGGGGAGGATGAAACGGATGTCATGCCTACACAAATCCAAGAGGACTCACAACTCCTCCTTCATGCTCACAAGCTACATCAAAGGGGACTTGGCCCTTGTGCGGTTTTGGAACTCCGATTCCAAACTCATCCCGAACCATTGGGATGCGTAACACACCTATTTTGGGAAGGTCAAGAGGCCTTCTAAAGGGTTTGGGCCATCAAAATGAATTCAAACCCTCGGAAATAATAAAAGAAGTCAAAACAGCAAATTGCACTCTAACGGCAAGGTTACCCGGCTTTTAACCCGGTTTTGTGGGCTTAATTAACCAAGCTTAGAATGGGTTTAATTTTCTGCAAACCCACTTTCTAGGAACCTTCATATGTCAGCTAAAAGGGCATAAAGAGACTTCTAGGTGAAGGCATTAGGGCATAGGTCAAGAGGAGGCCTTTTCCACAAGCTGCAGAATCTGCCCCAGCCTGATATGTCTGCACATTTTGCCCCATATCTCCCAAACGGATTCTCTAATTGGCCTGCACGAGGAGGCCCCTTAAAGCGGACTTCTAGAGCTTTCCAACAAGTCCTTTTACAGCTCATTTGGACAACAAACCTAGGAGATATAGCCTTACAAAGTTGACCTATGTAAACTGAAAAGTGCTGACATAAAGCAAAACGCACTTTTCAGATTTTGTTTGTTGCTTTTTGGTTCCCTAGCATGCTTTATGGTCGTCCAAGGCATTTTTTGCTGAATTTTGAAGCCTTCTGAAGCTCTCCTATAATAGGGGAAGCCTTAGTATGTAGAAGGGGTTGTTGAATGTTTATGAAAGAAGCTTATGCTTTGAATTCTCTCTAAAATCTTGAGTTCTCTTTATCCTTTCACAAAAGGTGGTGAGTCTTGAGTGGAATCCTTTATAGAATTTTTGGTGGCATTGCCTTTATACAATTCTTGGTGGATCCTTAGGCTTGATTGGTGGCATTGCCTTTAGATCAAGTCATATCTTCTTCCGAAGTGAAAATTTGCAACTAAACACAAGCAATCTTCATCCGGCCAATTAGCAACACGCTCCAAGCTTGCAAAACCGAGTATATGCAAGGATGCACTGATAGTTTTGACCTTCAGAGATTTTGTATACCTTTGAGGGACCAAATGATGTGCAATTTGAGTGATTCTTGATTCTTTAAAAAGCGGACCCATTGAGGTTTGTGTTGGGGTCAATTTTCAGCAACCCAAACTTTCCCTTCATCTTACTGGAAGCCATTAAAGTTGAACCTAATATGCTGCTGAGCTGACCTGCAGAACCTTGTAGTTTTAAAAGTTATAAATTTTTGTTTATGTGCTCAAAATGGAAGATTCAAAATTCCCATTAAACTTTGGGATGTCTATTTTGTCCTCCAATTCGAATCAAATCCACATCCATTATGACGATAGTGAACCAGCTGCTTGAAGTTAGGTGCTCTGTTCTGGTGCTAAAATTGGCAACATGGGAATAATGGTCTTTCCCTCCTACCAACTCTTGACTTGTGTAGAATTTAATTATATCACCATAAAATAGACTTCCTAAGCTTTCATATGACTACTCATACACCCAAAATGAAGCGCCCAAGCAAAGGAAATAATTACCACAAAACTAAGCAAATAAACTAGACGTTATGCCAGCACTAGCACTTTGCCTTGTGTGCCTTATTTTGACTACTACAACTTGAATTAGCTTGAAAAAAATTACATGACACAAAAGCAGACTTTATTAGCTTTCTAAAAAGCTATATTGCAGCATTATAATTGCATGAAAGTCTTGGAATACATGACGCGCAAAACCGGACAGAAAGCAGAACAAGCTTGAGCTATTTTTAAGCTTTGAAATGGATGGTGCTCTTGATCCCCATTTGGAAAACCACATTAGATAAGGCACTTTCAAGTTCAAATAAAATGCCATAAAGTGTCTTTTTTCATGAAACTCAAAGAGTGGGACCATAGAAAAGCCTTGCCATGCATGAATTTGAATGGAGCTTACCTCTCAGGAAGTTGAGTTGAAAGAATGAAAATGATACCCCTGGAAATATACATCAAACCCTCTTTCTTCGAAAGGAATTGTCTTCAATTCTTATTGTAAAGGAGGGTATTCTTCTTGACTCAAGAGTTCCTTAATTCCTTCAAGAACCCCACATTGCTCCAAATCGAACACATAGAGTTGTTCAGTTTCAAGCTCATCAAATTTTGAAGGTACATCACAATTCACCTCATGGCTTTCATGACATCCTTCTTTAAAGATCAAGGGTTCCCCTATTTTGCCTTCCTTATCGGGGATGAGAGAATGAAGTTTGAGATCCCATTATTTGATGCGTAACTCAAGGCTATCAAGTTCATGTTTCAACTTGAGTAGCTTCCCAAGGGACATGGCATTTCGGGTCTTTGTGGGCTGGATTTTGTGTTTTGGAACAAGGTTTGTGTTTGAAAGGTTGGAAGGAAGGCCGAGGAGAGTAGCCTAAGCTCTAATACCACTTGATGTATTGAAGCTTCTCTAACGCAAGGATTTGCAAAAGTGAATCAAGAATGCATTTGGGTAGGAAGATGAAAATGGAATCAAGAACCAAGATAGAAACAAGTTTACTAGCAAGGGTGATGAAGACCCAACTTGGTTTGCACACCTTGGCAATCTTCTTGCTACAACTAAGTTATAGAAGTTAATCACCTTCTTAGTTGAATTAAGAAGACCTAGAGGCCCACTTGAGGTTGCCAAACACCCAAGATATAACACTAGGAATTTTCGAGAGAAATGGAGAGAGTTTTCACAACTCAAAGCTCAAATGTATATTCATCAATCCTTCTCCTGACAACCCAAGGCCTCCCTTATATAATGGGAAACCTTTAACAAGCTGCAAGAAAGGGGAACAAAGGAGCCTTACACGTCCAAAAAGCAAGAGGACACCAAAAAGCAACAATAAAATCTAAAAGTGCTTTTTGCTTTTGTCAGCTACTTTTCAGTTTACATAAGTCAACTTCAAACAGCTATATCGCCCAGGTTTCTCACTCAAATTGGCTGAAATAGACCTTGATGAAAAGCTGAGGAAGTCAGATTTCACGTGCCTCAAGTTGCAGGCTACTTGAAGCTACGTTTTGGGAAGATATGGGGCAAAAGGTACAACATATGCAGACTAAGACAATTTCTGCAGCATCTGGAAAAAGGCTCCAATTAACTTATTTCCTAGGGACCTAGCCTAGCACTCTTTATGTGTCGTTGAAGCTGACATATTAAGGGTTCCAAATCATAAATTCTCAGTCTCATAATTCCACCTTAAGGTTGGGTAATTAAGCTTGCAAAACCGGGTGTATCCAAGGATGCACTGACAGTTTTGACCTTCAAACATTTTTTATTCCTTTAAGGGACCAAATGATGTCCAATTTGAATGATTATTGATTCTTTGTAAAGAGTACACCTTCCGCTTTGCGTTGGGGTCAATGTTCAGCAAACCACACTTTCCCTTTACCTTGCTGCAAGCCATTAAATTTGAACCTGATGTGCTACTAGGCTGACCTGCAGAACCTTGAACTTCTAAAAGCTATAACTTTCGGTTTACTTGCTCAAAATGGATGATTCAAAATTCCTATTAAACTTTGGGATGCCTATTTTATCCTCTAATTGGAATCAAATCGGAAGCCATTGTGAGAAGAGAGAACCAGCTGCTTGAATTAAGGTGCTCTTTTTTGCTGCTAAAACTAGCAACATGGTAACAATTGTCTTTTCCTCCAACCAACTCTTGACTTGTGCTTAATTTAATTATGTGAACACAAAATGGACTTCGTCAACTTTCATATGGGTACTCATACGCCCAAAATAAAGCATCCAAGTTAAGGAAATAATACCACAAAACTGAGCAAACAAACTGGACGTTCTACCAGCACTGGCACTTTGCCTTGTATGCCTTATTTTGACTACTATGACTTGACTTAGCTTGAAATAACTTACATGACCAAAAAGTATACTTCATTAGCTTCCTAAAAAGCTATATTGCAGCATTCTATGTGCATGGAAATCTTAGAATACAGGTCACACAAAACCGGATAGAAAGTAGAACAAGCTCGAGCTATTTTTAAGCTTCGAAATAAATGGTACTCTTGATCCCCATTTGGAAAACCACTTTGGATAAGGCACTTTGAAGTTCAAATAAAACTCCATAAAGTGTCTTTTGTCATGAAACTCAAAGAGTGGGACCAAAGAAAAGCCTTGCCATGTATGAATTTGAATGGAGCTTACCTCATATGAAGTTGAGTCAAAAGAATGAAAATGATACCCTTAGAAATATACACCAAACACTCTTTCATCTAAAAGAATTGTCCTTAATTCTTGTTGTAAATAAGGGCATTCTTCTTGACTCAAGAGTTCCTCAATTCTTTTAACAACCCCACATTGCTCTGACTCGGACACTTGGAGCTCTTCAATTTCAAGCTCATCAAATTTGGAAGGTAGGTCACTATTCACCTACTGGCTTTCATGACATCCTTCTTTAAAGGTCAAGGGTTCGCCTTCCTTATCGGGGATAACAGATTGAAGTTTGAGACCCCACTGTTAGATGCATAACTCAAGGCTATCAGGTTCATGTTTCAACTTGAGTAACTTCCTAACGGACATGGCATTTCGGGTCTTTGTGGGCTGAGTTTTGTCTTTTGGGGCAAGGTTAGTGTTTGAAAGGTTAGGAGAAAGGCCAAGGAGAGTGGCCTAAGCTTTGATACCACTTGATGTATTCAAGATTCACATAGCCAAGGATTTGCAAAAGTGAATAAAGAATGCATTTGGGAAGGAAGATGAAAATGGAATCAAGAACCAAGATAGAAACAAGTGGACTAGTAAGGGTGATGAAGACCTACCTTCGATCGCACACTTAGGCAATCTTCTTCCTTCAACTAAGTTACAGAAGTTAATCACCTGCTTAGTGGAATTAAGAAGAACTAGAGACCCACTTGAGGTTGCCAAACACCTAAGATATAATACTAGCAATTTAGGAGAGATATGGCGAGAGTTTTCACAACTTAAAGCTCAAATGTATATTCATCAATCCATCTCTTGACAACCCAAGGCCTCCCTTATATAATGGCGAACCTTTAAAAAGCTGCACGAAAGGGGAACAAAGGTGCCTGACACGTCCAAAAAGAAAGAGGAGACCCAAAACCAAAAACGAAATCTAAAAAGTGCTTTTTGCTTTTGTCAGAAACTCATCAGTTTACATAGGTCAACTGCAAACAGCTATATCACCTAGGTTTCTCACTCAAATTGGCTAAAATAGACCTTGCTAGAAATCGTAGGAAGTCATCTTTCACGTGCCTTATGTTGCAGGCCATTTGGAGCTACCGTTTGGGACATATGGGGCAAAAGGTACAACATATCCGGACTGGGATAGTTTCTACAGCATCTGGAAAAACGCTTCAATTGACTTATTTCCTAGAGACCTAACCTAGCAATCTTCATATGTCATTGAAGATGACATATTAAGGGTTCAAAAATGTAAATTTTCAAGCTCTTAATTCCACCTTAAGCTTGGGTAATTAAGCGTGCAAAATCAGGTATATGTAGGGATGCACCAACAGTTTTGACCTTCAGACATTTTTTATGTCTTTCCGGGACCAAATGATGTCCAATTTGAGTGATTCTTGATTCTTTAAAAACAGTACACCTTGCGCTTTGTGTTGGGGTCAATTTTCAGCAACCCACACCTTCTCTTCATCTTGCTGCAAGCCATTAAAGTTGAACCTGATGTGCTGCTGTGCTAACCTGACAAACCTTGAACTTCTAAAAGCTATAACTTTCTGTTTACTTGCTCAAATTGGATAATTCAAAATTCCGATTAGACTTCGGGATGTCTATTTTACCCTCCAAATGGAATCAAATTAAAATCCCTTGCGAGGAGTGAGAACTAGCTGCTTGAATTGAGGCGCTCTTTTCTAGTGCTGAAACTGGCGGCATGGGAACAATGGTCTTTTCCTCCTACCAAATCTTCACATGTTCTGAATTTACATATATGACCATAAAATAGACTTCCTAAGCTTTCATATGACTACTCATACACCTAAAATGAAGCATCCAAGCTAAGGAAATAATTACCAGAAAACTGAGCAAATAAACTGGACGTTCTGCCAGCACTGGCACTTTGCCTTGTACGCCTTATTTTGAGTACTATGACTTGACATAGCTTGAAATAAATTACATGACCCAAAATTAGACTTTATTGTCTTTCTTAAAAGCTATATTGCAGCATTCTAAGTGCATGAAAATCTTAGAATACATGTCGTACAAAACCGGATAGAAAGTAGAACAAGCTTGAGCTATTTTTAAGCTTTGAAATGGATCCTACTCTTAATCCCCATTTGGAAAACCCCTTTGGATAAGGCTATTTGAAGTTCAAATAAAACTCCATAAAGTGTCTTTTGTCATGAAACTCAAAGAGTAGGACCAAAGAAAAGCCTTGCCATGCATGAATTTGAATGGAGCTTACCTCTCATGAAGTTGAGTAGAAAGAATGAAAATGATACCTTTGGAAATATACATCAAACCCGCTTTCTTTGAAAATAATTGTCCTCAATTGTTGTTGCAAATGAGGGCATTCTTGTTGACTCAAGAGTTCCTCAATTCCTTCAACAACCCCACATTGCTCCATATTGAACACTTGGAGTTCTTCAATTTCAAGCTCATCAAATTTTGGAGGTAGGTCACAATTTACCTCCTGGCTTTCATGACATCTTTCTTTAAAGATCAAGGGTTCCGCTAGTTCGCCTTCATTATAAGGGATGACACATTGAAGTTTGAGACCCCATTGTTGGATGCGTAACTCAAGGCTATCAAGTTCATGTTTCAACTTGAGTAACTTCCTAAGGGACATGGCATTTCGGGACTTTGTGGGCTGGGTTTTGTGTTGTGGGGCAAGGTTTGTGTTTGAATGGTTAGGAGCATGGCCAAGGAGAGTACCCTAAGCTCTGATACCACTTCATCTATTCAAGCTTCACAAAGGCAACGATTTGCGAAAGTGAATCAAGAATGCATTTGGGAAGGAAGATGAAAATGGAATCAAGAACCAAGATAGGAACAAGTGGACTAGCAAGGGCGATGAAGACCCACCTTGGTTTGCACACTTGGGCAATCTTCTTCCTTCAACTAAGTTACAGAAGTTAATCACCTTCTTAGTTGAATTAAGAAGACCTAGAGACCCACTTGAGGTTGCCAAACTCCCAAGATATAACACTAGGAATTTTGGAGAGAATTAGAGAGAGCTTTCACAACTCAAAGCTCAAATGTATATTCATCAATCCTTCTCTTGACAAGTTGAGGCCTCCTTTATATAATGGGGAGCCTTTAAGAAGCTGTAACAAAGGGGAACAAAGGAGCCTTACACGTCCAAAAATCAAGAGCAAACCAAAAAGCAAAAATAAAATATGAAAACTGCTTTTTGCTTTTGTTAGCAACTTATCGGTTTACATAGGTCAACTTCAAACAGCTATATCGCCTAGGTTTCTCACTCAAATTGCCTAAAATAGACCTTGTTGGAAAGCGCAGGAAGTCATTTTTCACGTGCCTTACCTTGCAGGCCATTTGGAGCTCCCGTTTGGGAGTTGTGGATCAAAAGGTACAACATATGCAGACCGAGACGGTTTCTGTAGCATCTGGAAAAAGGCTCCAATTGACTTATTTTCTAGAGACCTAACCTAGCACTCTTTATATGTCATTGAAGCTGACATATTAAGGGTTCCAAAACATAAATTTTCAACCTCTGAAGTCCACCTTAAGATCGGGTAATTAAGCTTGCAAAACCGAGTATATGTAGGCATGCCCTGATAGTTTTGATGATGGAATCCTACCTAGCCAAGACCAAGTTTATGAAGATTCAAGCCCCACACGTGCAAGAACAAGGTCCCAAGTAAAGACAATGGCTCACATTTTGGAAGAAGAACAAGCCAGCACAAACGGGCTAACCGGTTCCAAAATGCCCGGTTTTGTGCATTTGATTTCTTAAGCTACATTGTAGCTTAAGTCAAACATTTTTACATTTTTGGAATCCTTTTGATGTTGTCTTGCAGGTCCAAGCATTCGTTTCAAGTCATCCATTGAAGAGGATTGGAGATCAAGTTCATTTGTCAAGCTACCCCGACTTGGCTAGTTTTTACACGGTTTAAAACATTAGCCAAATTACCCTTCCAAACCCTCTTGAAACCTTGATTTCTTTAAGGGGTGGGATTATACACATCCTAAAATTACCCCCCATGTTTAAAATCCAATTCATGGTCACTTTTGCTATGCTGAATTAATGCACCAAAACCGGCCAGAAACGGGTTTCTAATATCTCCAGCCGCCTCCTCCTCTTCCAATGCTGATAGGCACGTCCCTCATGGCTTGGCACACACTCTAAGGTGTCTTGGAATTGTGACTACCTAGAGAAGACCAGCCAATGAGAGAAGGAAGCAAGATATCTTGTCTCTTCAATCCCATTGGCTAGCCGAAAAGGGGCTTGGGAATTTCAGCTGCACATGGGTTCCAAGACTCCTTTGCTAGTTGTTTTAGAGCTTAATCAATGTTTAAGTGTTGCATAATTAGCTTAGACAAGAATTAGATTCATAATTTGTTGTATTAGATTTAGTTAAGCAAGGTTGTAACTAGTTTAGCCCTAATCGGTTTTGTTAAGGCTAAACTAATACCTTTCCTCCCCAGGGAGGAAAGTGATGTGCCCTTTACTCCTTTTTGCTGAAGTATGTAAGCAAGGCAAGGCCATGGAGAGGACATAACTCGACATTTTTGAAAGCAAATTCAGTTTGAGAGCTAGTTTTCTCTTTACCCCAAATCCTTGCTTGCTTATCTTAGTTTAGGCCAAACTAAGTGGTGTTCAAACGAGTCTTAACCTTGATTAAGTGGAGTAACCTGTATCTTGATCAAGATTAAGGGCCCTAAACTCAAAGATTGGTGGTGATTCTGTATCCAATCCAAGGGTTTAGTTCTATCTACTTTCATTGATTCAATCGGTTTCTAAGTGAGTTTAATAGCTTGAATTCTTAAGCTAATTACTTCGACTTAGTGTGTTCTTCATTTTGCCACCTTCTCCCACTTCAAATTCATCCATTCTCATCCCATTCCACGGCAAACTCAACCTCAAAGAAGCTAGAAATCAAGCCAACACCAAAGAGCTTCCATCCGTGCAAAACTAGGCTTTTTTGGTTTGTTCAAACCAAGAATTGGCACGGCCCCCCCATGCTCCTAAGCACGACTGTGCCACATTAGGTCGTGGCATACTCTTGTGTTTTGAGCTTCCAATTGATGTAAGCTAGCTTGGGTAGTCTTTCCCCTTGGGCTTTACATCATATTTGGAATCAGAGCCCGGATTCTTCTTAGCCTTGCATACCCATCCACTTCCCACTCCATTCACTTCCCTCTTTCTCTACAAACCGGCCATACCCCTTTGTTCTAGCAACCTATTCTACCATGACTTCATCTTGTTTGTCATTGGGAGAAATGTTTGAGGCACTGATGGAACAAAATGAGTTTCTGGTTAGCAAAGCTCGTGAGGATTCACAAAGAGACCAAGAGACTAGGGCACAAAATGAGTACCTTCGAAAGCAGTTGGGTTCTTTCATGAAGCAAAAGCAGAAAATGAATGAAGAGACCCTACAATCAGAACCAAGGATGCATGAACAAGTCCTTAGCCATGATGTTGAATCATCAAGTGAAGAAGAGACACCAAGGAGAGCTAGAGGAGAACCACGACATCAAGCATCTACCAATGACTTCAGAGTGGAGATTCCTGAGTTTGAAGGCATGTTAGACCTAGAAGATTTCTTGGATTGGCTTCACACAGTAGAAAGAGTGTTCGAGTAAAAGGATGTTTCAAATGACAAGAAAGTGAAGATAGTAGCCTTGCAATTACGTAAGTATGCTTCCTTGTGGTGGACTAATCTTTGTGCTAAACGTGCTAGAGAACGAAAGTCTAAGATTAGATCTTGGGAGAAAATGAAGTCGAAGTTGAAAGCTAGATTTTTACCACCTACATATGAGCAAGATTGCTATTCACAACTTCATAATTTCACTCAAGGCAATCTAAGTGTCGAAGAGTATACTAGAGAATTTGAGAAGCTTGTTATTAAATGTGATCTTCAAGAACCGGAAGAGCAAATAATTGTTAGGTACTTAGGTGGACTTGAACCTAGGTATTCTAATGTTGTTGAATTGCAAGCTTATACTACTTTTGATGAGGTTTGTGTACTAGCTCACAAGGTTGAACAACAAAAGAAAGCTAGCACAACCTTCAAACCCCCACACCCATGGCCCTTTACAAAGAACCAACCCTTCAACAAGGGGAGTTCCAATCCACCCCCTAAGCCACAAATTCCCTTTCCTCATAATCCACAAAGAACCGTAGCACCTCAAAAGGCTCCAGCAACCCCATTTCGTCCTAACCCTAACCCAATGAGCAACAGAAGGTGTTTTAAATGTCAAGGGCTTGGTCATATGGCTTCTGAATGTCCAAACAGAAAGGTTATCACTCTAGCTAAATGGGCAGCCGTGAAGGAAGTCTTTGAAGAGGAGGAAAACGAAGATGAAGATGAGCTGGAAACTAAAGAAGCTTAAGAAGAAGTTGAGGAAGAAGTTGATGAAGGTGAGATGTTGGTATTGAGAAGAGTCTTGAATGGCCACAAAAGCACCAAGGATGAACAACGAGATAACATCTTCCACACTAGGTGTACGGTCCAAGGCAAGGTTTGTTCTCTAATAGTTGATGGTGGTAGTTGTGCTAACGTAGTTTCTCTTACCATGATTGAGAAATTAGGTTTGTAAGCTTCAACTCATCCACATCCATACAACTTACAATGGTTGAATCAAAGCAAGGGACTCCAAGTCAACTCACGGTGTCTTATTTCCTTATCAATTGGCAAGAGTTACCAAGATCAGCTTTGGTGTGATGTAATACCCATGGATGCTTGTCACATTTTGCCAGGCAGGCGATGGTTATATGACAGGAAGGTTATGCATGATGGATTTCTTAATACCTACTCCTTGTTCAAGGAAGGTAAGAAGATTACCTTGAAACCATTATCCCCATCCGAGCTCCACAAAAACAAACTCACAAAAGGCCATGAGCAATCTGGTTGTCTACTCACCTTTAGTGAAACTCTTTTGAAAGCTTCTAATAATGAATTCAAGGCTTTTAAAGAGTGGATCTTAACCCTATAAAATTAGCCAGAATTCCCCATGCCAACTCATCCCTTTGCTAAAACACTCATCCAAACATTCTGTCATTTATTCCCAGAAGAAATACCCTTGGGCTTACCCCCAAAAAGAGATATCCAACACCACATTGACCTCATCCCAGGTTCCATTCTCCAAAATAAACCAGCTTAAATAATGAACCCAAAGGAAACCATGGAAATTCAAAGGCAAGTGGAAGAATTGATGTCTAATAGGCTTGTACGTGAGTCTCTAAGCCCTTGTGTTGTACCTGCCTTATTGGTTCCTAAGAAGGATGGTAGTCAACGAATGTGTGTGGACAGTAGGGCCATCAACAAGATCACTATCATGTATAGGTATCCCATACCTAGACTTGAGGATATGCTGGATGAATTACATGGCTCTAAGGTATTTTCAAAGATCGATTTGAGAAGTGGCTACTACCAGATTCGCATAAGAGAAGGAGATGAGTGGAAGACTGCATTCAAGACCAAGGGAGGATTATATGAGTGGCTTGTTATGCCATTCGGTCTTTCAAATGCTCCTAACACACTCATGAGGCTAATGAACCAAGTATTCAAGCCCTATATTGGCAAGTTCGTGGTGGTCTACTTTTATGATATTCTAATCTATTCCAAGGACGAAGAAGCACATCAAGATCATGTCACTCAGATTATGCATGTCCTTGAATGTGAGCAGTTATATGGTAATCTTAAGAAGTGTACCTTTTTCACTCATGAAGTTACCTTCTTAGGTTACATTGTATCAAGTGAAGGTGTCAAGGTAGATGAAGGGAAGATAGAGGCTATTCGCAGATGGCCTCAACCCCAAAGCATACATGATGTTCGAAGCTTCCATGGCTTGGCTTCTTTTTAAAGGAGGTTTATTAGAAGTTTCAGCACCATTATGTCCCCTATGATTGAAGTGCTTAAAGGATCTTCATTTCAATGGAATCCTAAGGCACAATCTTCCTTTGAAGAAGTAAAGAAGAAACTTACTCAGGCACCGGTACTTGCATTGCCATGTTTTGAAACGGTGTTCGAGGTTAAATGTGATGCATCTGGACTTGGAATTGGAGGAGTTTTAACTCAAGAAGGTAAAACCTTAGCCTTCTTTAATGAAAAACTATGGGACTCAGGAAGAAAATACTCCACATATGACAAGGAATTCTATGCTATCATTCGGTGTTTAGAGCACTACAGTCATTATTTGGTGGCTAGTGAGTTTATACTTCATTCTGATCATGAAGCCTTAAAGTACATTCAAGGCCAGCACAAGCTTAACTCACGCCATGCCAAATGGGTTGAGTTCCTTCCGTCATTCTATTTCACCATCATGCACAAATCAGGAAAATTGAATCAAGGTGCAGATGCATTATCAAGGAGACATCGTCTATTATTTCAATTGGATGCTCTTATTCTTGGCTTTGAGCATCGCAAGAGTTTGTATGTAGAAGATGAAGACATTGGGAGTTTATTTGCTGCATGTTCGAAGCACCCCAAGGGAGATTTTCTAGTCCAAGATGGTTATTTATTCAAGGGAGTATGATTGTGTATTTCTAATTGTAGCACACGTGAGCTTCTAATCAGAGAGGTTCATGGAGGTTCTTTAGCAGGTCATTTTGGAGAGTCCAAGACCCTTACCATGTTAAGGGAGCATTACTATTGGCTAGGAATGGAGAAGGATGTTCAAGACATCCTTAGAAGATGTGGAACATGTCAAATTGCCAAAAGTCATACTCTACCACAAGGATTGTACACCCCATTGCCCGTACCAACTCTACCATGGGTGGACGTAAGTATGGACTTCATTTTGGGACTACCAAAGACTCAGAGGGGTAAGGATTCAATATTTGTGGTGGTAGACAGATTTTCAAAGATGGCACACTTCATTCCATGCAACAAAACCAACGATGCTACACACATTGTCGAGCTCTATTTCAAGGAAGTGACAAGACTGCATGGTATTCCTAAGTCTATTGTTTCAGATAGGGATACAAAGTTTCTAAGTCATTTTTGGATTACTCTATGGAAGAAACTTTGTACTAAGCTGCTATTCAGTACCACTTGTCACCCCCAAACTGATGGCGAAACTGAGGTAACTAATCGAACCTTAGGCACTCTTCTAAGGGCATTTATTAAACCTCATGCTAAGGCCTGGGATTTACTCTTACCACATGCTGAGTTTGCATACAACAAGGTTCCTAGCAAAGCCACTGGTCTTTCACCATTTAAGGTGGTGTATGGGATTGATCCTTTGAGTCCTAATGATCTTACTCCACGGCCCCAAGACCAAAAGCCCCATGTTGATGCAACAACAAGAGTAAAAGAGATTCAAAGGCTCCATGAGTTGGTGAAAGCACGAATTGAGAAGACCAATGCATCATATGAAGCACACGTCAACAAGCATAGGAGAAAGATTGTATTTCAACCTGGAGACTTAGTATGGATTCACTTAAGGAAGGAAAGATTTCCTTCTAAGAGGAAAAACAAGCTTATGCCAAGAGCTGATGGTCCATTTGAAGTCTTGGAAAGAGTTAATGACAATGCTTATAAGGTTGATCTACCAGGTGATTATGAAGTCTCTGCCACCTTCAATGTGGCTGATTTGAGTCCATTCTATCCGGATGCTTCTCTACAAGATTTGAGGTCAAATCTTTTCAACAAGGGGAGGATGATGGAATCCTACCTAGCCAAGACCAAGTTTGTGAAGATTCAAGCCCCACACGTCCAAGAACAAGGTCCCAAGTAAAGACAATGGCTCATATTTTCGAAGAAGAACAAGCTAGCACAAACGGGCTAACCGGTTCCAAAATGCCCGGTTTTGTGCATTTGATTTCTTAAGCTACATAGTAGCTTAAGTCTAACATTTTTGCATTTTTGGAATCCTTTTGATGTTGTCTTGCAAGTCCAAGCATTCGTTTCAAGTCATGCATTCAAGAGGATAGGAGATCAAGGTCATTTGTCAAGCTACCCCAATTTGGCTAGTTTTTGCACGGTTTAAAACATTAGCGAAATTACCCTTCCAAACCCTCTTGAAACCTTCATTTCTTTAAGGGGGGAGGGGATTACACACATCCTAAACTTACCTCCCCATGTTTAAAATCCAATTCATGGTCACTTTTGCTATGCTAAATTAATGCACCAAAACCAGCCAGAAATGGTTCGTTGAACCCGGTTCAATGTGAACCAGTTTTCTAATATCTCCAGCCGGCTCCTTCTCTTCCAATGCTTATAGGCACACCCCTCAAGGCTTGGCACACACTCTAAGGTATCATGGAATGGTGACTACCTATAGAAGACCAACCAATGAGAGAAGGAAGCAAGATATCTTGTCTCTTCAATCTTATTGGCTAGCCGAAAAGGGGCTTGGGAATTTCGGCTGCTCATGGGTTCCAAGACTCCTTTGCTGGTTGTTTTAGAGCTTAATCAATGTTTAAGTGTTGTATAATTAGCTTAGACAAGGATTAGATTCATAATTTGAAGTACTAGATTTAGTTAAGCAAGGTTGTAACTAGTTTAGCCCTAACCGGTTTTGTTAAGGCTAAACTAATACCTTTCCTCCCTAGAGAGGAAAGTGACGTGCCCTTTACTCCTTTTTGCTGAAGCATGTAAGAAAGGCAAAGCCATGGAGGGGACATAACCTAACATTTTTGAAAGCAAATTCAGTTTGAGAGCTAGTTTTCTCTCTACCCCGAATCCTTGCTTGCTTATCTTACTTTAGGCCAAACTAAGTGGGGTTCAAGTGAGTCTTAACCTTGATTAAGTGGTGTAACCTATATCTTAATCAAGATTAAGGGCCCTAAACTCAAAGATTGGTGGTGATTCTGTATCCAATCCAAGGGTTCAGTTATATCTACTTTCATTGATTCAATCGGTTTCTGAGTGAGTTTAATAGCTTGAATTCTTAAGCTAATTACTTTCACTTAGTGTGTCCTTCATTTTCCCACCTTCTCCTACTTCAAATTCATCCATTCTCATCCCATTCCACGGCAAACTCAACCTCAAAGAAGCTAGAAATCAAGCCAACACCGAAGAGCTTCCGACTGTGCAAAACTAGGCTTTTCTAGTTTGTTCAAACCGAGAATTGGCACGGCCCCCCATGCTCCTAAGCACGACCGTGGCACATTAGGCCGTGGAATACTCTTGTGTTTTGAGCTTCCAATTGATGTAAGCTAGCTTGGGTAGTCTTTCCCCTTCGGCTTTACATCATTTGACCTCCACAGATTTTTTATGCCTTTGAGGGACCAAATGATGTCCAATTTGAGTGATTCTTCATTATTTGAAAAGAGAACCCCTTGTGCTTTTTTTGCGATCAATTTTTAGCAACCCACACTTTCCCTTCGTCTTGCTGCAAGCCATTAAAGTTGGACCTGATGTGCTACTGGGCTGACCTGCAGAACCTTGATGTTCTAAAAGCTATAACTTTCTGTTTTTGTGCTCAAAAAGCATGATTCAAAATTCCCACTAAACTTTCTGATGTCTATTTTCTCCTCTAATTAGAATCAAATCCAAAGCCATTGTGATGAGAGAGAACCAGCTGCTTGAATTGAGGTGCTCTTTTCTACGACTGAAACTGGCAACATGGGGACAATGGTCTTTTCCTCCTACCAACTCTTCACTTGTGTTGAATTTAATAACATGACCATAAAATAGACTTCCTAAGTTTTCATATGACTACTTATGCACCCAAAATGAAGCATCCAAGCTAAGGAAATAATTACCGCAAAACTGAGAAAATAAATTGGACGTTCTGCCAGCATTGGCACTTTGCCTAGTATGCGTTATTTTGACTACTACAACTTGACTAAGCTTGTAGTAAATTACATGAACCAAAGTAGACTTCATGAGCTTTCTAAGAAGCTATGTTGCAGCATTCTAAGCGTATGAAAATCTTGGAATACATGCCACACAAAACCGGATAGAAAGTGGAGCAAGCTTAAGCTTCTTTTAGGCTTTGAAATATATGGTACTCTTGATCCTGAATTGGAAAACCCCTTTTGGTAAGGCACTTTAAAGTTCAAATAAAACGCCATAAAGCGCCTTTTGTCATGAAACTCAAAGAGTGGGACCAAAGAAAAGCCTTGGCATGCATGAATTTGAATGGAACTTACCTCCCATGAAGTTGAGTTGAAAGAATGAAAATGATACCCTTGGAAATATACATCAAACCATCTTTCTCTGATTGGAATTGTCCTCAATTCTTGTTGTAAAAGAGCGCATTCTTCTCGACTCAAGAGTTCCTCAATTCCCTCCACAACCCCACATTGCTCCAAATGGGACACTTGGAGTTCTTCAATTTCAAGCACATCAAATTTTGGAGGTACGTCATAATTCACCTCATACATTTCATGACATCCTTCTTTAACGATCAAGGGTTCCCCTATTTTGCCTTCGTTATCGGGGATGAGAGATTGAAGTTTGAGGCCCCATTGATGGATGCGCAACTCAAGGCTATCAAGTTCATGTTTCAACTTGAGTAACTTCCTAAAAGACATGGCATTTCGGGTCTTTGTGGGTTGGGTTTTGTGTTTTGGAACAAGGTTTGTGTTTGAAAGATTGGGAGGAAGGCCAACGAGAGTAGCCTAAGCTCTGATACCACTTGATGTATTCAAGCTTCACTAAGGCAAGGATTTGCGAAAGTGAATCAAGAATGCATTTGGGTAGGAAGATGAAAATGGAATGAAGAACCAATACAGAAACAAGTTTACTAGCAAGGGTGATGAAGACCGACCTTGGTTTGCACACTTGGGCAATCTTCTTCCCACAAGTAAGTTACAAAAGTTAATCACCTTCTTTGTTGAATTAAGAAGACCTAGAGACCCACTTGAGGTTGCAAAACACGTAAGGTATAACACTAGGAATTTTGGAGAGAAATGGAGAGAGTTTTCACAACTCAAAGCTCAAATGTATATTCATCAATCCTTCTCTTGACAGCCCAATGCCTCCCTTATATAATGGGGAACCTTTAACAAGCTGCAAGAAAGGGGAACAAAGGATCCTTACACGTCCAAAAAGCAGGAGCAGACCAAAAAGTAAAAACAAAATCTGAAAACTACTTTTTGCTTTTGTCAGCAACTTATCGGTTTACATAGGTCAACTTCAAACAACTATATTGCGTAGGTTTCTCACTCAAATTGGCTAAAATAAACCTTGTTGGAAAGCATAGGAAGGCATATTTCACGTGCCTTATGTTGCAGGCCATTTGGAGCAACTGTTTGGGAGATATGGGGCAAAAGGTACAACATATGCAGACTGGGACAGTTTCTGCAGCATCTGGAAAAAAACTCCAATTGACTTATTTCCTAGAGACCTAACCCAACACTCTTTATATGTTGTTGAAGCTGACATATTAAGGGTTTGAAACCGTAAATTTTCATCCTCTTAAGTCAACCTTAAGCCTGGGTAATTAAGCTTGCAAAACCGGGTATATGCAGGGATGCACTGGCAGTTTTGACCTTTAGAGATTTTTTGTGTCTTTGAGGGACCAAATCATGTCCAATTCGAGTGATTCTTGATTGTTTGAAAAGATTACACCTTCAGCGTTGTGTTGGGGCCAATTTACAGCAACCCACACTTTCCCTTCATCTTGCTGCAAGCCATTAAATTTGAACCTGATGTGCTGCTAGGTTGACCTGCAGAACCTTCAACTTCTAAAAGCTATAACTTTCTGTTTACTAGCTTAAAATGGATGATTCAAAATTCCCATTAAACTTTGGGATGTCTATTTTATCCTCCAATTGGAATCAAATTAAAAGCCATTGTGAGGAGAGAGAACCAACTGCTTGAATTGACGTGCTCTTTTCAAGTGCTGAAACTGGCGGCATGGGAACAATGGTCTTTTCATCCTACTAACTGTTAACATGTGATGAATTTAATTAAATTACCATAAAGTAGACTTCCTAAGCTGTCATATGACCACCCATACACCCAAAATGAAGCATCCAAGCTAAGGAAATAATCACCACAAAACTGAGTAAATAAATTGGATGTTCTGCCAGCACTGGCACTTTGACTTGTATGCCTTATTTTGACTACTACAACTTGACTTAGCTTGAAATAAATTACATGACCCAAAAGTAGACTTTATTGGCTTTCTAAAAAGCTATATTGCAGCATTCTAAGTGCATGAAAATCTTAGAATACATGCCGCATAGAACAGGACAGAAAGTAGAACAAGCTTGAGCTATTTTTAAGCTTTGAAATGGATGGTACTCTTGATCCCCATTTGGGAAACCCCTTCGGATAAGACACTTTGAAGTTCAAATACGACTCCATAAAGTGTCTTTTGTCATGAAACTCAAATAGTGTAACCAAAGAAAAGCCTTACCATGCATGAATTTGAATGGAGCTTACCTCCCATGAAGTTGAGTTGAAAGAATGAAAATGATACCCTCGAAAATATACATGAAATCCTCTTTCTTCGAAAAGAATTGTCCTCAATTATTGTTGTAAATGAGGGCATTGTTCTTGACTCAAGAGTTCCTCAATTCCTTCAACAACCCCACATTGCTCCAAATCGGACACTTGGAGTTCTTTAATTTCAAGCTCATCAAATTTTGGAGGTAGGTCACAATTCACCTCCTGCCTTTCATGACATCCTTCTTTAAAGATCAAGGGTTCCTTTAGTTCATCGTCCTTGTCAAGGATGAGAGATTGAAGTTTGAGACCCCATTGTTGGATGCATAACTCAAGGATATCAAGTTAATGTTTCAACTTGAGTAACTTCCCAAGGGACATGGCATTTCGGGTCTTTGTGGGTTGGGTTTTATGTTGTGGGACAAGGTTTGTGTTTGAAAGGTTGGGAGGAAGGCCAAGGAGAGCAGCCTAAGCTCTGATACCACTTGATGTATTCAAGCTTCACAAAGGCAAGGATTTGCAAAAGTGAATCAAGAATGCATTTGGGTCGAAAGATGAAAATGGAATCAAGAACCAAGATTGAAATAAGTGGACTAGCAAGGGTGACGAAGGCCCACCTTTGTTTGCACACTTGGGCAATCCTCTTCCTTCAACTAAGTTAAAGATGTTAATCACCGTCTTAGTTGAATTAAGAAGACCTAGAGACCCGCTTGAGGTTGCGAAACAACCAAGATATAACACTAGGAATTTTGGAGAGAAATAGAGAGAGTTTTCACAACTCAAAGCTCAAATGTATGTATTCATCAATCCTTCTCTTGACAAGCCAAGGCCTCCCTTATGAAATGGGGAACCTTTAACAAGCTGCAAGAAAGGGGAATGAAGGAGCCTTACACGTCCAAAAAGCAAGAGAAGACCAAAAAGGAAAAACAAAATCTGAAAAGTGCTTAGCAACTTATCGGTTTATATAGGTCAACTTCAAATAGTTGTATCGCCTAGGTTTCTCACTAAAACTTGCTAAAATGGACCTTACTGGAAAGTGTAGGAAGTCATCTTTCATGTGCTTTATTTGGCAGGCCATTTGGAGGTACCGTTTGGGAGGTATGGGACAAAAGGTACAATATATGCAGACTGGGATAGTTTCTACAGCATATGCAAAAAAGCCCCAATTGACTTATTTCCTAGAGACCTAACCTAGTTCTCTTTATATGTCATTGAAGCCGACATATTAAGGGTTCCAAAACATAAATTTTCAGCCTATTAAGTCCTCCTTAAGCTTTGGTAATTAAGCTTGCAAAACCGGGTATATGCAGGGATGCAATGACAGTTTTGACCTTCAGAGATTTTTTATGTCTTTGAGGGACCAAATGATGTCTAATTTGAGTGATTCTTGATTCTATGAAAAGAGGACGCCTTGCGCTTTGTGTTGGGCTCAATTTCCAATAACCCACACTTTCCCTTCATCTTGCTGCAAGCCATTAAAGTTGAACCTGATGTGCTGCTGGGTTGACCTACAGAACCTTGAACTTCTGAAAGCTATAACTTTCTGTTTAGTTGCTCTAAGTGGATGATTCAAATTTCCATAAAACTTTGGGATGTTTATATTATCCTTCAATTTGAATCAAATTAAAAGCCATTGTGAGGAGATAGAACCAACTGCTTGAATTGACATGCTCTTTTCTAGTGCCAAAACTAGCAGCGTGCGAACAACGGTCTTTTCCTCCAACCAACTCTCGACTTGTGCAGAATTTAATTACATCACCACAAAATAGACTTCCCGAGCTTTCATATGACTACTCATACACCCAAAATGAAGCGTCCTAGCTAAGGAAATAATTACCAAAAATTTGAGGAAATAAACTGAACGTTCTGCTAGCACTGGCACTTTGCCTTGTATTCCTTATTTTGACTACTACAACTTGACTTAGCTTGAATCAAATTACATGACCCAAAAGTAGACTTTATTAGCTTTCTAAAAAGCTATATTGTAGCATTCTAAGTGCATCAAAATCTTGGAATACATACCGCACAGAACCGGACAGAAAGTAGAACATGCTTGAGCTATTTTTAAGCTTTGAAATGGATTGTGCTCTTGATCCCCATTTGGTAAACCCCTTTGGATAAGGCACTTTGAAGTTCAGACAAAACTCCATAAAGTGTCTTTTGTCATGAAAATCAAAGAGTGGGACCAAAGAAAAGCCTTGCCATGAATGAATTTGAATGTAGCTTACCTCCTATGGAGTTGAGTTGAAAGAATGACAATCATACCCTTGGAAATATGCATGAAACCCTCTTTCTTCGAAAAGATTGTTGTAAAGGAGGGCATTCTTCTTGATTCAAGAGTTCCTTAATTCCTTCAACAACCCCACATTGCTCCCAATCGGAGAGTTGGAATTCTTTAATTTCAAGCTCATCAAATTTTAGAGGTAGGTCACAATTCACCTCATGGCTTTCATGACATCCTTCTTTAAAGATCAAGGGTTCCCCTAGTTCGCCTTCCTTATCATTGATGAGAGAATGAAGTTCGAGACCCCAATGTTGGATGCATAACTCAAGGCTATCAAGTTCATGTTTCAGCTTGAGTAACTTCCTATGGGACATGGCATTTTCAGTCTTTGTGGGCTGGGTTTTGTGCTTTGGGATAAGGTTTGCATTTGAAAGGTTGGGACCAAGGCCAAGGAGAGTACCCTAAGCTCTGATACCACTAGATGTATTCAAGCTTGACTAAGGCAATGATTTGCAAAAGTGAATCAAGAATGCATTCGGGTCGGAAGATGAAAATGGAAACAAGAACCAAGGTAGAAACAAGTGTACTTGCAAGGATTATGAAGACCCACCTTGGGCAATCTTCTTCCCCCAACTAAGTTATAGAAGCTAATCACCTTCTTAGCTGAATTAAGAAGACCTAGAGACCCACTTGTGGTTGCCATAAGAAATGGAGAGAGTTTTCACAACTCAAAGCTCAAATGTATATTCATTAATCCATCTTTTGACAACCTAAGGACTCCCTTATTGAATGGGAAACTCATAACAAGTTGCAAGAAAGGGGAACAAAGGAGCCCTACACGTCCAAATAGAAGGAGGAGACCAAAAAGCAAGAAAAAATATCTAAAAAGTGCTTTTTGCTTTTGTGAACAAATTTTCAGGTTACATAGGTCAACTTCAAACAGCTATATCGCCTAGGTTTCTCACTCAAATTGGATGAAATACACCTTGCTAGAAATTTTAGGAAGTTATCTTTCACATGTCTTAAGTTGCAGGCCATTTGGAGATACCGTTTGGGAGATATAGGGCAAAAGGTATAGCATATGTAGACTACAATAGTTACTGTAACATCTGAAAAAATGTTACAATTGACTTATTTCCTAGAGACCTAACCCAGAACTCTTTATATGTCCTTACAGCTGGCATATTAAGGGTTCCAAAATGTAAATTTTCAGCCTCTTAAGTCCACATTAAGCTTGGCTAATTAAGCTTGCAAAACCGGGTATATGTAGGGATGCAGTGATAGTTTTGACCTTCAGAGATTTTTTATGCCTTTGAGGGACCAAATGATGTCCAATTGAGTGATTCTTGATTCTTTGAAAACAAGGCGCCATGAGATTTTTGTTGGGGTCAAATTTTAGCAACCCACACTTTCCCTTCATCTTGCCACAAGCCATTAAAGTTGAACCTGATGTGGTGGTGGGCTGACTTGCAGAACCTTGAACTTCTAAAAGCTATAACTTTCTGTTTACTTGCTAAATAAAAATGGATGATTCAAAATTCCCATTAAACTTTGGGATGTCCATATTATCCTCCAATTGGAATCAAATTAAAAGCCATTGTGAGGGGAGAGAACCAGCTGCTTGAATTGAGATGCTCTTTTCTGGTGCTGAAACTGGCAGCGTGCGAACAATGGCCTTTTCTTCCTACCAACTCTTGAATTGTGCAGAATTTAATTACATTAGCACAAAATAGACTTCCTAAGCTTTCATATGACTACTCATAAACCCAAAATGAAGCATCCAAGTTAAGGAAATAATTTCCAACAATCTGAGCAAATAAACTGGACGTTTTGCCAGCACTGGCACTTTGCCTTGTATGCCTCATTTTGACTACTACGACTTGACTTAGCTTGAAATAAATTGCATGGCCCAAAAGTAGACTTTATTAGCTTTCTAAAAGGCCATATTGTAGCATTCTAAGTGCATGAAAAACTTAGAGTACATGCCGCACAAAACCGGACAGAAAGTAGAACAAGCTTGAGCTATTTTTAAGCCTTGAAATGGATGGTACTCTTGATCCCCATTTAGAAAACCCCTTTGGATAAGGCACTTTGAAGTTCAAATAAAACTCCATAAAGAGTCTTTTGTCATGAAACTCAAAGAGTGGGACCAAACAAAAGCCTTGCCCCACATGAATTTCAATGGAGCTTACCTCCCATGAAGTTGAGTTCAAAGAATGAAAATGATACCCTTGGAAATATACATCAATACACTTATGCCTTGAGTTGTTAAAACTGTCTCCATTTCTCTTCAAATTCCTAATGTCATATCTTGGGTGTTTCGTAATCTCAAGTGGGTCTCTAGGTCTTCTTAATTCAACTAAGAAGGTGATTAATTTCTGTAATTTAGTTGAAGGAAGAAGATTGCCCAAGTGTGCAAACCAAGGTGGATTATCAACACCCTTGCTAGTCCACTTGTTCTGTCTTGGTTCTTGTTTTTCATTTTCATTATTCTACCTTAATGCATTCTTGATTCATTTTTGCAAATCCTTGCCTTAATGAAGCTTGAATACATCAGTGTGCAAACCAAGGTGGGTCTTCATCACCCTTGCTATTCCACTTGTTTCTATCTTGGTTCTTGATTCCATTTTCATCCTCCTACCCAAATGCATTCTTGATTCACTTTTGCAAATCCTTGCCTTAGTCAAGCTAGAATACATCTAGTGGTATCAGAGCTTATGATGTAAGTGTCAAGGGAAAACACTACCCAAGCCACTATACATC
>JACYFF010031957.1:63670093-63683752 GCA_017589665.1 Selenicereus undatus
GAATGTTGTCCTCATGAACATGATCTGGACTGGATGGGTTTCCATCAGCTTAGGCTACCGTCTTGCCTAAGCGTCCATCACCCAAACACGTCCCCAAACACAAGAACCACAAAAACAGCCCAAACACTTTCCCACAAACTCCAAACCGTGCCAAACCAGAAACTTCGCACCACCACCCCGTACCACCTTGGCACAACCGTGCCACCCCCCAGCACTCCCCCACCCATTTTAGCACACTAGCATGACCACCCCGTGCCACCCCGCATGATTGTGCTCCTTGCTTCCAGCCCCGACACACCACACTTTCCACTCTACTACGACCATGTTTCTTCCCTTAGCCTATATACATCCCTAACCTCAAAACATTCCTTCCACAAAAGAACCCTTAAGCACTCATCCATCGTGATTTCTTTTGAAAACTTGAGGAAAGAGACTGCTTTGATTGCCAAAGAGTTGGCTAGCCTTGAAACTCCAAAGTTTCGTGGCCAAAAGGAAGAATTCCTTCACTGGATTTCCAAGGTGGAGCAAGTCTTCACTCGCCACAACCTTGAAGAGCACGAGAAGTTTAAGGTGGCTATCAAGAAGCTCCGAGGCTACGCACTTGAATGGTGGGAAAAGTACAAGTATAAGAGGATGAAGAGAGGGAAAAGTAAAATTAGAACATGGGATAAGTTGAGAGGTAAACTAAAGTATGCTTTTGGTCCAACCTCTTACTTACGCAAGCATCTTTTTCTTCCCTTTGAGGGAAATGGCTTTAATTCCTCCTCTAAAGACATTCCTTTCAACAAGGGGAGCCCTATGAGTGCTTGTTTCTCTAATTCTACTTCCTTCCTTTGTTTGGAGAAACCTACCCCCAACAAAGATGAAAAGATCCTTGGGGAGGGAGTTTCAAGCCTAGTTAACCTACCTCCTGTTTTTTATGACTGTTGTGATGATGAGACCTTTGAACTCGAGGGACAAGATGACCATTCATGTCCTTCGCCACTTGTGCTAGACGACCATTTATATAAGGGAGTAGCATGTGTTGCTCACTTTGATCCTTGTTATGACGATCTCATTATTTCATTATCCCCACAATTAGAACCTAAAATAGCTGAACTCATCACCATGGGGAGACAAATGGGAAACACAAGTGAGGAACAACCAAGAGGGAAGGGGAAACTAAAGAGGGAAACACAATGAAGGTGCTAAAATTGTTTTCATGGGTGCTTCGTTTGAGAACGGTAACTATGGCAACCAAGGAAGCACTTAGTTGGGTGTTTGTCATAAGAAGGGAAGGTGAGTACTCATTGTGGCCTACCCCCAAAATTTTGAACTTCAAATTGAAGAACTCCAAGTATCCAATTTGGAGCAATGTGGGGTTGTTGATGGAATTGAGGAACTCTTGTGTCATAAAGAATGCCCTCATTTACGACAAGAATTGAGGATAATTCTTTTTCGAAGAAAGAGGGTTTAATGTATATTTCAAAGGATGTCTTTTTCATTCTTTCAGCTCAACCTCATGGGAGGTAAGCTCCATGCAAATTCTTGCATGGCAAGGTTCTCATTCGGTTCCACTTATTGAATTTCATGACAAAAGACACTTTATGGAGTTTTATTTGAACTTCAAAGTGCCTTATCCAAAGGAGTATGATGGGGACCATCTTCATAACCCTTCCAAACTTTCCCCCTCCATCCCACAAGGGCCTAGCATTATCAAGGAAGTCCAAGAAGTGCAAGCAATGGTCCGAAACATCACGAACAACACAAATGACACGCTGCCCAATTTGGTCAGAATTTGGCCCGGTTTTGCAAGCCTAATTACCCAAGCTTAATGTGGACTTAAGGGGCTGAAAAATTAATTTTCGGAACCCTTAATATGTCAGATTCAATGACATATAAAGAGTTATAGGTTAGGTGTTTAGGAAATAAGTCAATGGCAGCCTTTTTCTAGAAGTAGCAGAAACTGTTCGAATTTGCATATGCTGCACCTTTTGCCCCATATCTCCCAAACGGCTACTCCAAATGGCATGCAACTTGAGGCTCATGAACGATAACTTCCAGAGATTTCCAGCAATACCTATTTCACCCAATTTGACTGAGAAACCTAGGCATTATAGCCATTTGAAGTTGACCCTTGTGCACTGAAAAGTTGTTGGCAGAAAGTAAAAAGCACTTTTCAGCTTTTGTCTTTTGCTTTTTGGTCTCCCCTTGCTTTTGGACGTGTAAGAGATAGTTGTTCCCCTTTCTTGCATCTTGTTAAAGGTTCCCCAGTATATAAGGGAGGCCTTGGGTTTTCAAGAAGGATGGATGAATATAGATTTGAGCTTTGAGTTGTAAAAACTCTCTCCATTTCTCTTCAAATTTCTAATGTTATATCTTGGGTGTTTGGCAACCTCAAGTGGGTCTCTAGGTCTTTTTAATTCAACTAAGAAGGTGATTAATTTTTGTAACTTAGTTGAAGGAAGAAGATTGCCCAAGTGTGCAAATCGAGGTGGGTCTTCATCACCCTTGCTAGTCAACTTGTTTCTATCTTGGTTCTTGACTCCATTTTCATCCTCCTACCCAAATGCATTCTTGATTCACTTTTGCAAATCATTGCCTTAGTGAAGCTAGAATACATCGCGAAAGGGGGCAGTCTTAGCTTTGGTTAAGCATCGGAATGGATGTAAGAAAGCTTGTGAATGATTGAAAATGAAAGAGATTCAAAGTAGGAATCGCTAACTTAAAATTAAAGCGAGTAAACTCACTTTACTTCTCTTGAAACCGTGTGAATGAAACAAGAATTAGATATTGCTAAACTCAATGCTTGGATACAAAATCACCACCAAACATAAGTTTAGGGTCCCTAATCTTTAGTTAAGATACAGAAACACCACTTAACAAAGGTTAGGACTTACTTGATCACCACCTTAATCGTCCAAATTGAGGATAAGCAAGTGAAGTATTTGAGGGAAGAAAGCTAAAAGCTCTCAAAACGGAAATTTCTTTCAAAGGAGTTGTTAAGCTTGTTATGGCCATGTGGTTCTATTATGCTACCAGCAAACTAGCCAAGCTAGCAAGCACACACACACACACACACACACACCCCTCTAGCTTTCCTTACTAGCTAGGAAAGGTGTTAATTAAGCTAATAGAACCGGTTAGAGCTAATTGAATACAAAGCTTACTTAAACTAACCTAAATACATGCAAAGCAGAAAGTAAAACAATACTAATGCTTATTATACATTAATCTACTCATAATTAAAGCTTAAACATTCAGAATGCTTGCTGAATTCCCATTGGACAACCAAAAAGTGATGCTTGCTTTTTGTCTAGCGAATAGCATGCAAGAGACACAAAACTTGCTGCTTGCTCTTCATTGGTCGTCCTTACCAAGGTTGCAGCCCATCATTGGATGTTTTGGGACGTGTGTCAAGCCTACGGAAGTGTGTCAATGAGTTTGCAAGTGTAGAAACCCATGGATGAAGCAATAAAAATCGGGTTCACTAGAACTCGGTTCAAGCACGGTTTTAGCCGGTTTTTAGGTTTATGTTTAAGCTTATCAAAGGTGAGTATGATTTGGTTTCCAGGACATGGGGGGTAACTTTGGGATGTTTATAAACCACCCCCTAAAGAAATCAAGGTTATAGCATGTTTAAGCAGGGTAATTTGGATTAAACATTAAACCGCGCAGAATGGAGCCCAATCTCACCAGTTTTACAAAAGGCCTTTATCTCCCATCCTCTTGTGGGTACGATTGAAAACTAATGCTTGGACATGAAAGTAGACATCATGAGGATTCCAAAAATGCAAAAATTCAAGACTTAAGCCACAATGTAGCTTAAGTTATGTGGTGAACAAAACCGGGGTAAAATCTTGTTCTTTAACCCATCCACACATCCTTGACTCTCTTTCACAATGTGAGTCAATGCTTGAACTTTGGTCCTTGTATTGGACCTTGTAAGACTTTTTGGACCTTCTTCCTTGTCTATGGTGGTGGGGACTCCATCACCAAGGGTGGCTACCAGGATTATCCCTAGAAAGATGATGTATGTCTCAGGGGAAGGAACAACCCAAGCCAACGCACATCTAGAACACAACTTAAAATAAGAGAAAATTCACGGCCAAGGGGTGGCATGGTCATGCACTTATGCACGGGGTGGCTGTGCCACTTTGTGGGTTGGTGAGGTCAAGTGTTGCAAACTTCCACGGTTGGGTGTATGGCCTTGTGTTTGTGATGGAAGCTAGACTAAAGGGGGTAGTCTTAGCTTTGGTTAAGCATGGGAATGGATGTAACAAGGCTTGTGAATGAATCGAAAATGGAGGAGAATTAAATTTATGAATTACTAACTCAAAATTAAAGCTAGTAAACTCACTTTAATCCTCCTTGAAACCGTGTGAAGTAATCAAAGATAGGATAGACTAAACTCAATGAATGGATATAGAAACACCATCAAACAGGAGTCTAGGGCCCTTAATCTTGATTAAGATACAGAATCAACACTTAAACAAGGTTAAGACATGACTTGAACACCACCTTAATTGGCCTAATTAAAGATAAGCAAGCAAGGTTTGAAGATCAAAAGCTAAGGAGCTCTCAAATTGATTTCATATATCAAAGTTGCTTATGTCTAGCTATGGTCGTGTGGTGTCTTTAAGTAACCAACAAAATGAAAAATCTAGCAAGCACACACACACGCACACACCTCTACCTTTCCTTACTAGCTAGGAAAGGTATTAAGAGCTTAATACAAACCGGTTGAGCTTAACTAAGTACAAGCTTGCTTAAATTAATCTAATACACTCAAATCATGAAGCAAAGTAGTACTAATGCTTATTGTACATCAATCTTACTCATAATTAAAGCCTAAACATGTTGATTGCTTGCTTGAATGCCATTGGCCAGCCGCAAAGAAGCACTCCCTTTTCGGCTGTCGAATCAAATGCAAGAGACATCCTCCACTACTGCTTGCTCCTTATTGGTTGCCCTTACTAAGGTTGCGGCCCATCATTGGATGCTTTGGGACGTGTGCTAAGACTTGGGAAGTGTGTCAATCAGCTTTGTAAGTGCGAGAGCTGGCTGAAGCTAAGGAAGGAATCGAGTTGTGCTAAACCGAGTTCAAGCATGATTCTGGGCGGTTTTTGCACAAAGTTTAAGCTTATCAAAAGTGAGTATGATTTGGTTTTAAGGCCATGGGGGGTAACTTTGGGATGTGTATAACCCCCCCCCCCAAACAAAGAAATCAAGGTTACAACATGTTTAAGTAGGGTAATTAGGCTTAAACATTAAACAGTGCAGAATGGAGCCTAATATGACCGGTTTGACAAAATGCCTTGATCTCCCATCGTCTTGTGGGTATGATTGAAAAATAATGCTTGGACTTAGCAGCAGACATCATGAGGATTCCAAAAATTCAAAAATTCATGACTTAAGCCACAATGTAGCTTAAGTTATGAGGTGAACAAAAAAGGGTAAATTCTAGTTCTTTAACCCGTGGGCACTCTCTTTACTCTCTTTGACAATGTAAGTCAATGCTTGAACTTTGGAGCTTGTATTGGACCTTGTATGACTTGTTGGACCTTGTTCCTTGTCTATGGTGGTGGGGACTCCATCATCCTCCCTTTGTTGAGAAGATTTGATCCTCAAATCTGCAAGGTAATCATCATCTTGGTAAGCTTTCAAATCAGCTACATTGAATGTGGCTGAAACTCCATAGTCACCTGGCAAGTCAATCTTGTAAGCATTGTCATTAATACATTCAAGTACCTCAAAAGGACCATCAGCTCGTGGCATAAGCTTGTTCTTCCTTTTTGATGGAAATCTCTCTTTTCTAAGGTGAATCCATACGAGGTCTCCAGGTTGAAAAACCGCTTTCTTCTTATGCTTGTTGTCGTGAGCTTTATCGAATTCATTAGTCTTCTCAATCTTGCACCTTACAAACTCATGAACTTTCTTGACTTGTTCTACCCTTGCTGCTGCATCTGCATTTGGCTTTTGATTAAAGGACCGTGGTGTGAGATCAAGCAGACTAAGGGGATCAATTCGATTGACCACCTTGATTAGAGAAAGACCAGTAGCACTGCTTAGTGTCCTGTTGTAAGTAAACTCTGCATGGGCTAAAAGCAAATCCAAAGCTTTTGCATGAGGCTTAATCAAAGCTATTAGGAGTGTTCTTAAGGTTGGATTAGTAACCTCAGTTTGTCCATCAGTTTGTGGATGACAAGTAGTACTATATTTCAGGTTAGTACCTAACTTCTTCCATAATGGAATCCAAAAATGACTCAAAAACTTTGTATCCCTATCAGAAACAATAGACCTAGGAATACCATGTAATCTTGTCACTTCTTTGAAGTACAATTCAGCAATATGTGTTGCATCATTAGTCTTGTTGCATGGAATGAAATGAGACATCTTAGAAAACTGATCAACCACAAGAAAGATAGAATCCTTGTTCCTTTGGGTCTTAGGAAGTCCAATGATGAAGTCCACACTTACATCAACCCATGGGGATGTGGGAATAGGCAATGGAGTGTATAAGCCTTGAGGTAGTGAATGGCTTTTGGCAATTTGACATGTTGCACACCTCTTGAGTATGTCCTGTACATCTCTTTCCATAGCTGGCCATGATAATGCTCCCTTACCATGGTAACAGTCTTGTTCTCTCCATAATATCCAGCTAAAGATCCTTCATGAACTTCTCTGATTAAAAGTTCTCTTGTGCTACACTTTGGGATACAAAGTCGTGTACCCTTGAAAAGAAATCCTTCCTGGATAAGAAAATCTCCTTTGGGGTGTTTAGAAAGATCAACATATAATGCCCCAAAGTCTTCATCATTGTCATATAAAGCCTTTAGATGCTTAAAGCGAAGCACACAAGCATCTAACTGAAATAATAAGAGATACCTCCTAGATAGAGCATATGCACCTTGATTGAGTTTTCCTGAATTGTGCTTGATTGTGAAGTGATATGATTGCATAAACTCAACCCACTTGGCATGCCTGGAGTTTAACTTATGCTGCCCTTGTATATACTTCAATGCTTCATGGTTAGAATGCAAGATAAGCTCACTAGCAATAAGATAATGACTCCAATGCTACAAGCATCTCACAATAGCATAAAACTCCTTATCATAAGTGGCGTACTTTCTTATTGAATCACATAACTTCTCACTAAAGAAGGCTAGAGGTTTACCTTCTTGTGTAAGAACTCCACCAATACCTACACGAGAGGCATCACATTCAACTTCAAAGATCTTACTAAGGCATGGCAAGGGTAGGATAGGTGCTTGAGTAAGCTTTGGTTTGATATCTTCAAAGGCATATTGTGCTTTTGATGTCCATACAAATGATGTACCTTCAATAACTTCAGTCATAGGAGCCATAATAGTGCTAAAACCACAAATAAATCTCCTGTGGAAAAAAGCTAAACCATGGAAAGCTCTAACGTCATGTATGCTCTTAGATATAGGCCAAGAACGAATAGCTTCTACCTTGCTTTCATCTACCTTAATACCATCTTCAATGACAATATAATCAAGAAATATAACTTCAGGAGTAAAGAAAGCACACTTCTTAAGGTTTCCAAATAACTTATCGTGTTCTAAGACAAGCATAACTTGAGTTAGGTGATCTTGATGTTCATGCTCATTCCTAGAATACACCAAAATATCATCATAGTAGACAACCACAAACTTTCCAATATAAGGTCCAAACACTTGGTTCATTAACGTCATGAAAGTGCTAGGTGCATTAGAAAGACCAAAAGACATTACCAACCATTCATAGAGTCCACCTATTGTCTTGAAAGCTGTCTTCCACTCATCACCTTCTCTAATTCTGATTTGGTAGTAACCACTTCGAAGATCAATCTTTGAAAACACTTTAGAGCCATACAACTCATTTAGCACATCTTCAAGTCTTGGAATGGGATACCTATACTTGATAGTAATCTTATCAATTGTCCTGCTGATGTACCTATGGGGGGCAATGGGGGTGATCAACTTCAAAGGAAATCCAACCCCAAGGAAGTCGAAGAGGGCATTCAAGTTGTGAGGAAACTCAAAGAAGATCAAGGCAATTGCCCAGCAGTCCTAGACAGCAAGTGCAACAACTTTGTGACCTTAGTCACCCAGCTTCAAGGTGGTTTACACCCATTTTATTTTCTTAGGTTTTAAGTTCAGAAAGTTAGCTTTCCAATACAGCAAATTTCAAGTCATTTGAACATCATTTGCCCATCCAACTCAGCTCTCAAAGTCAAGCTATGCAAACTGTCCACAGTAGCCATTTCAGTACCCAGTGTTGAGGCTCAATTTTCTCTACCATTAGATGAACTTTGGAACTATCAAATACACTTTTTGAAACTCTTTTGGAGTGGACTGAAAGGCTAGTAAAAGATTTTGGAGTCAAGTCCTTGGCTTAGGTATCAAAAGCAAGCAAATTCAGAGGAGGTGCAGTATGATGGCAGCCGATATATCCTTGTCCTTTTCAGGGTACAACTTTTCAAACGGCTGGGAATTTGAAGCTGCAAGAGGCCTTGCTGGAAACTAGACTCTTAGAGCTTTCTCCCAGATTTGGAATGAACCCATTTGGGCAAGTGTTCGGGAAGTTATGCTCATCGGAAGTTGGTGTTGTAGTTCTGAAAAGTGCTGGCAACTTTTTTCTTTTGCTTTTGTACTTGTTACTTTTTGGCCCCCCTTCACCCCTTGTCATTTGGCCAGTTGTTTGGCCTAGTTTTGATGAGTTTTTTTCGAATGTCAATCCATATAAAAGAGGGGAGAACCTCAACTTGTAGTCACTTTTGAATGAATACATTTGGGTTGAGTTTAAACTCCCTTATTTCTCTCTCTCTTGCTTATCACTGGAATAGCTCCATAGTGTGGTGCTCAAGAGTCCTTAAAGATCAATTGAGTGGTGATATATTATCTCCTTTGATCCTTAAGGAGGGCTCTAAGTGAACTTGGTGGTGATAGCTTATCCAAGTAAGCTTAGTTTATCTTCTTGTTCCATTGTTGTTTGCAAACCCTTATTCTTTCTTTTCCATTTTGCTTCACTACTTGAGATCCCTTTTTTGATCTTGATTTAAAGGTCTTATGTTGGAGTCCCCACCCCCATGGACAAGGAATAAGGTCCAACAAGTCATACAAGGTCCAACACAAGCTCCAAAGATCAAGCATTGACTCACATTGTTAAAGAGAGTCAAACAAGTGCCCGAGGTTTAAAGAACCAGAATTTACCCGTTTTTGTTCACCTCATAACTTAAGCTACGTTGTGGCTGAAGTCTTAAATTTTTGAATTTTTGGAATCCTCATGATCTCTACTTTCAGGTCCAAGCATTAGTTTTCAATCATACCCACAAGAGAATCAGAGATCAAGGCATTTTGTCAAACCGATCAGATTGGGCTCCATTCTACACGATTTAATGTTTAAGCCTAATTACCCTACTTAAGCATGTTATAACCTTCAATTCTGGGGGGGGGGGGTTTATACACATGCCAATGTTACCTGCCATGTCCTGAAAACCAAATCATACTAACTTTTGATAAGCTTCAACTTTGTCCAAAAACCGGCCAGAATTGTGCTTGAGCCGGGTTTTGCATAACCCGATTCTTTCTCCAAATTCAACCGGCTCTCTCACTTGCGAAGCAGATTGGCACGCTTCCCTAGAGTTGGCACACATCCTAAAACCCTCTATGATAGGTTGCTGCCTTGGTAAGTTTGACCAAAGAGAAGTAAATAGCCATGGAGGATGTCTCCTACACACTATTAGCTAGCAGTAAAGCAACCCTTCCTTTTCGGCTGCTTAATGAGAAACCAGCAACATTCTGGTTGTTTAAGCTTGATTATGAGTAAGATTAATGTATAACAAGCTTTAGTATTGCTTTAGTCTATGATTTGAATGTGTTAGATTAATTTAAGCAAACTTTGTATTTATTTAAGCACAAACCGGTTGTATTAGCTGTTAATACTTTTCCTAGCTAGTAAGGAAAGGTAGAGGTGTGCACTTGGTAGTGTGTTGGTTAGCTTAGCCATTTTGCTGGTTACGTAAAAGAACCACATGGCCATCTCAAGACATAACTCAGTTTTGACATATGAAATTAGTTTGAGAGCTCCATAGCTCTCTCTTCAAACCTTGCTTGCTTATCCTAAATTAGGCCAATTAAGGTGGTGTTCAAGTCAAGTCTTAACCTTGATTAAGTGGTGATTCTGAATCTTAATCAAGATTAAGGGCCCTAGACTAATGTTTGGTGGTGTTTCTGTATCCATTCATTGAGTTTACTCTACCCTATCTTTGATTACTTCACACGGTTTCAAGAGAAGCAAAGTGAGTTTACTAGCTTTAATTTTGAGTTAGTAATTAGAACTTTGAATCTCTTCCATTTTCAATTCATTCATAAGCTTTCTTACATCCATTCCCATGCTTAACCAAAGCTAAGACTGCCTCCTTTCGTCTAGCTTCCATCACAAACGCTTAGCCAAACTCAACCGTGCAAAGTGACCAAACTCGGTCTTAGCATTCAGCGAAGTGGCACGGCCACCCCGTGTCTAAGAGAACGACTGTGCCTCCCTTTGGCCATGAGTTTTCTCTTGTTTTAAGTTGTGTTCTTGATGTGTGATGGCTTGGGTGGTTCTTTCCCTTGAGACATGAATCATCTTAGAAGTGCATTAAGTGGTACTAGAGCTATTGGCTACTCTCTTAGGCCATAGCTTCCAACCCCAAACACAGACCATTAACCCAAACACAAGAACTAGCCCAAAGCTTCATCATCCGTAGCTTGCACCCACGGCCGGTAGCAAATAGGCACGGCCACACTGTGCTAACAAGCACGACTGTGCCAACGTCCACCCTCGCCATTTCAGTTCAGCAAATTAGCACGGCCTGCCCGTGCCATTGAGCACGACCATGCCTATCCCTAACCGTGTCAAAACACACAATTCCACTATCAAAAAGAACCAAGATGTCTTCAAGCACTTCTCTAAAAGAAAATTTCGAGCAACTCTTGAAGCTAAATGCCGAATGGATGCTCAACTTGGGTATCTTAGGAAGTAATTGGACCAAGCTATGAGGAACAACCAAACAGAGATTCGAAGCTCTCAGTCTAGTGACTCTCAATCGGTGGGGGAAGAATCCGAGGACAACCCATTTTCTACAAGTGATGAGGACCTTAAAAGAAGACCAAGAAGAAGAAGAAGAGGCAAGCCACTTGCCATGGATTTCAAGGTCGAAATTCCGGAGTTTCAAGGCCAAGTCAACCCGGACGATTTCGTTTAGTGGATGAACACCGTGGAAAGAGTCTTCGAGCATAAAGACATTCCTGATGACAAGAATGTAAAACTTGTAGCCTTAAAGCTTCGTAGGTATGCTTCTATTTGGTGGAGTAATGTCTTAGTTGAGAGGGCTAGGAAAGGGAAGGGGAAAATTAAATCATGGAGGAAGATGAAGGAAAAACTCAAAGCCAAATTTCCACCACCCCACTACCTTCAAGACAACTACACCAAACTCTACAACCCTAGGTAAGAAACTAAGAGTGTGGAGGAGTATACCTGTGAATTTGAAAAGCTTGTCATGACTTATGATATTAGGGAGGATGAAACCCAAACCATGGTGAGATACTTGGGAGGGTTAATTGAGTCCATAAGGAATGTTGTAGAGTTACAACATTACAATACTCTTGATGAAATTTGCTCACTAGCCCACAAAGTTGAACTCCAAAAGAAAGCCAAGTTTAAGAAAGGACCATTGAAACCCTGTCAAGGTAGCTACCCTTTTGACAATGGAAATTTTACTCCTACTCCTAAACCCTTAACCACACCCACAACCCCACCTTTTCCAAGCCAAACCCCACAAAATCACTCCTCAACCCTTATGAGAAGAGAAGGTGCTTCAAGTGTCAAGGGTTTCGACATATAGCCTTGGATTGTCCTAAGAGAAAGGTTATCACCTTGGTGGAGTGCCAAGAGCTTGAAGAAATCGAGTTCAACGAGGAAGGGAGTGACAAGGAGGTTCATTTAATGGAGATTGAGGAGGAATGTGTGGTGGAAGCGGATGAAGGAGAGTTGCTTGTGCTTAGAAGGGCATTAAATGGTAACAAGGGCTCCCACCATGAGGAACAATGTAAGGACATCTTCCATACAAGGTGCACCATCAATGGCCAAGTGTGTTCTCTTATTGTGGATGGGGGAAGTTGCACGAACGTGGCCTCTACTACCTTGGTGACAAAGCTCAATCTCAAGGTCGAACCACATCCCCAACCCTACTCTATTCAATGGTTTGACCCACGGATGTTTGTCATATCATATTGGGGAGGCCATGGCTATATGATCGAAGGGTAATGCACGATGAATACCAAAATACATAAACGTTGCCCAAGGATGGCCGAAAATTCACCTTAGTCCCCTTTGCTCCACAAAATCAAGCCAACAACCACAGAAAGCAAGCCTTGTCTCAACCAGGAGAATTCGGACTTTTATGCATCCTCAAACCATATTTTAGTGATGATGTCTGTGAGAATTTGAGGGTAAATTCTCTCCAACAAGGGGAGGATGATGTACCTATGGGGGGCAATGAGGGTGATCAAGTTCAAAGGCAATCCAACCCCAAGGATGATGTAAAGCTCAAGGGAGGAACCACCTAAGCTAACACCAAGCAAGAACTCAACTTAAAAGCAAGGGAAGCTCACGACCTAGGGGTGGCACGGTCGTGCTCTTGATATATCTCACCTTGCACTTGGCAAGAGAGTAGGAAATGAGTGGATTCGGATGTGGGGAAGAGGAATAGCAAAGGGGATAAATCTAGTACCTTGCAAGAGATTATCCACAGGAGCCACTCTTGTTGAATACTAGGGCAATCTCCTTAGATCAATTGGGATACAGAAACACCACCCAATTGAGATAAAGAGACCTAGACACCACTCAAGTGGCCAAACTTGAGATATAGAACTAGGAATTTGAGAGGGAGAGACAAAGCTCAAAGTTTGTATCGAATTTGGCAAAACACCCTTACAATAGGAAGTGAGGGGGTACTTATAACCCCATACCACCCTTCACTCGGCCAAGAGCAGCAAACACAAACTGAAAATTACTAAATGACTAAGCTTAATCTAGTTTACAAGTACTAAGTGATAAAACAAGAGATTTAATCTACCCTGGACACCTCACCAGCTTAATTAATCTCAAGATTGAGGTGTCAAGCATCCACACTACCCTGGTATATCAGCTTGGGGCCTTGAAACAACAATAATGCAAGAGTACACTCAAAAATCAAGGTGGCAGCCGGTCTAGCTTTTACACGATTACAAGGAATTTCTTCCTTCTTTGGCTGGATGAAAGAAGCACAAGCTGGTCCTTTAACACAACTCTAGGGCCATGATTTCATAAATATTTAGATGCATTTTCATTCCCTAAAGTTTGACAAAATTTGGAGTTCAATAGGTCAACCAATTAGGCCTTGCATTCGGACAGTGCTGGATTGTGCCCTGCAGTGTACCACCTTCGATTTTTGGGTTGGTTGACCGACCAAATGGGCTCCCAATGACCTGCAAAAGTACTTGTTGGAAAGCTTAGTTCCTAAGCTTTAAGGGGGCGAGGTGTGCATGAAATTTCCCCCTCAGAATTTTGCTCCAAAAGTGAAACAAAACCGGGCCAGAAACGATATGTATTGGCCACTTGCTCCTCTTCGTTGTACAAGTTATTTATGAC
>JACYFF010031957.1:63698733-63725713 GCA_017589665.1 Selenicereus undatus
AGGAATTAAAACCGTCCTTTCCGCTGGTTAATAGCAACACATGGGGGCGCTTCGTGGTCCTTTAAGGCTGATGATTTGATAAATATTTATGTCCTCTTTCATGCCCTAAAGTTTCAAAAATATTGGAGTTCAATAGGTCACCCAAATGAACCATGCATTCAGCCTTCGCTGGAATCAGACCTGCAGTGTATATGCTTCGGTTTTTGGCTCGGTTGACTGACCAAATGAGCTCCAAATTTCCTGCATAAGTACTTTTTGGAAAGCTTAGCTCCTAAGCTTTAATTTGATCATGCGTGCAGGAAATTTGGCCTTCCGACTTGCATTCTGTCAGGGAAACAAAACCGGGCCAGAAACTGTTCGAACTGGACAGTTGGTGGAGATCATTGCTTATGAAGTTTCTGACCAAGGCTTGCACTTCTTTGGCTTCTTTGGTGTTGCTGGACCCTTGGGGAATGGATGGGAATGAATTAGATGGGTGATGAGGATGGTCCCCATCAACAAGGGTCAAGTACCCTTCGATGGAGTTTGCGAGCATTAAAGTGGATTTTTGAGTTCGCTTGGACTTGTAAAGCCATGACAGTCGCTTCATCCAAATGGAGCGTGTGGTAATTGGCCGGATGTAGCTTGCTTGAGTTAAGTTGCAAATTTTCGCTTTATAACAATATATGACTTGATTTAAATGCTTGGCCACCAATCAAAACTAAGGATCCACCAAGAGGTTCTTAAGGGCTATGCCACCCACAATTCCATAAAGGATTCCATTCAAGACTAACCACCTTTGAGAAAGGATAAAGAAAACTCAAGATTTTGAGAGAAAGGGAATGCTTAAGCTTCTTTGTATTATCATTCAACAACTCCTTTCTACCTCCTAAAACCTCTCTTATATATGAGAGCTTCATAGAAGCTAAAGAATGCGGAAAAACAACATTCACAAGACCATAATGCAAGGGGAGGGGACGAAAAAGCAACAAACAAAAGCTGAAAAGTGCTTTTTACTTTTTTCAGCACTTTTCAGTTTACATAGGTCAACTTTAAATAGCCATATCTCCTAGGTTCATTGACCAAATCTGATGAAATAGACCTTCCTAGGAAGCTTAGGAAGTTAGATTTCACGTGGTTCCAGTTGCAGGCAATTTGCAGCTACCGTTTAGGAGATATGGGGCAAACGTTGCAACATATGTAGGTTGGGGCAAATTCCATAACATGTGGAACAAGGCTCCACTTGACCTATGACCTATTGCCTTAGCCTAGAAATCTGTTTATTTCCTCTTAGCTTACATAATAAGGTTCCAAAAAAGTGGGTTTGCAGCATTTTAAACCCATTCTGAGCTTGAATAATACGACCCACAAATGTAGGTTAAAACTGGGCTAAATTGTCGTTAGCATCTACCTTGTTGTTTTAGGGCTTCTTTATTATCTCCGAGGGTTTAACTTCATTTTGATGGACTCAAACCTTTAGAAGGCCCCTTGACCTTCCCAAAATAGAAGAGTAATGTATCCCAAAGGTTTAGGATGAGGTTGGAATTAGAGCTCCAAATCAACAGAAGGGTCAAGTCCCATTTGCTGGAGCTTGTGAGCATTAAGGAGGATTTGTGAGTTGTCTTGGACTTGTATAGGCATGACATTTGCTTCATCCTCCCCTTTTTGAATGTGATTTGCCCTCAAATCATCACCTTCTGCTTCATCGTCAAGATAGGGTGTGAGATCACCCACATTGAATGTAGATGATATACCTATGTTCTCGGGTAGGTCTAACTTGCAAGCATTATCACTAACCCTTTAAAGGACTTTAAAAGGACCATCAATCCTTTGTATGAGCTTATTCTTCCTTGAGCCATTGTATTTCCCACTAAAGTAAGCAATAAGGTGTTGGTCTTGCGGGAAAACATCTTAGTGTGGTGATATGAAAGAGCCGATTTTGGGGTGTAAGGGAGTCACTTCCTCACTCTTGTTGCTTTCAAGCATTAATAAGGCTAGGACTTGCTTGTCCTTGCTTAAAGCTCTCTCCACCCGTGTTTCACTCAACATGAGAAGGTGTCCCTTTTTCTCACTTCCCACGTTGGGCTTAGTTTTGTGGACTTGGTTTGGAGGTAGTGGGTTTAAGACAATCCTCTCCTTATCAATGATCAAGGAGTAAGTGCTTTTGAACCCATCATGCGTGACACGCTTATCAAATTGTCAAGGCCGACCTAAAAGAACATGACAAGCACTTATAGGTACCACATCACAAAGGACATTATCCTTGTACTTCTTCCCGATTGAAAAGGAGATAAGGGCTTGTTTGGATACCCTAATGTTGGCACCATCATTAAGCCACTTCAAAGAATAAGGCTTGGGATGAGGAATAGTAGGAATGCCAAGCTTCTCAATAAGAATAGTGGAGGCGACATTGGTGCAACTCCATCCATCGATGATCAAGTTGCACACCTTGTCTTGGATGGTACACCGGGAGAGAAAGAGCATTTCTCTTTGAGCCTTGTCATGAAGAGTGTCTTTGGTATGTAAAACCCTCCTTAAGACAAGTAGTTCACCTTAATCGGCATCAAGATGAGTCTCATCTCCCATGGGGTCCGAATCTACCCCATTAGCTTCATCTTGCACTTCTATCATCATGGCATCAACTTCTTCAACTTCTTGTATGGTGATGACCCTTTGATTTGGGCAATCATATTGGAAATGACCATAACCTTGACACTTGAAGCACTTCTTTCCTTCAAGTTTCTTAGGCAATTCCTTTGGAGAAGGAAGAGCCATGGCCTTTCCCGTGTCAACCCATGAGGTGCCCTCGGGTTTTTTGTGAGAAAAGGGCTTGAATGGAGGCAATGAACTTACTTGCTCCGTTGGAAATGGCTTGGTGAAGATCTGCTTTTCCTTCTTTCTCTTCTCAACTTTGAGAGATGGCTTGAAGACATCATGCAAGGAGAAATAGGTTTGAAGTTCCACCTTTCTTGCAATAATAGGGTTTAACCCATTGAGAAACCTAGCCACAGTTTTCTCTTGGGGTTCATAGATGCCTCCCCTCAAAAGGAGTTGCTCAAACTCTCTCATGTATTCACCCACACTCATATTGTTTTGCTTGAATGAGAAGGGTCGGTTGTAGATGTCTTGCTTGTAGCTTTCGGGAAGGAACATCTTGTTCATGAGAGACTTAAGTTTCTCCCAAGAGTTGATCTTTCTCTTGCTTTCTCTAGCCTTTTGCTTCTTGATGTTTTCAAACCACAAGGAGGCATACCTTGTGAATTTAAGGCTAGCAACCTTGAAACTCTTTTCATCATCATAGCCCTTGGCTTCAAAGATTCGGTCCATGGCTTGAACCCATTCAAGGTACTCATCGGGGTTCAAGTGGTCATTAAAGTCCGGAGGTTCTACCTTGATGTCTCTAAAGTAGTCCATAGGAGGTCTCCTACCTCCCCTTCTTAGATTGCTTCTCATGCTTGTGTCACTAGAGAAGCCTTGCTCATCATCACTTGGCTCTTAAGCTTTTTGGCCTCCTTGGTGGGCCATAAATTGGTTGGACATTTGCTTAATTTGCCTATTAATTTGTCTCACACTTTGTTGTAGGCCTTGGATGGCATTATCTTGTCTCATCATATGAGCTTGTTCTAAGCTCATACCCCTTGTTACTCTTGCCGGTTGGGGAGAGTTGGTCGATGGGTTTTCCTCATTAGACATGGTGGAAAGTCGGAAAGGAGAAGAGGGGAGGTTAGGGCTCGGGTAGGAGGAGGCACAGGCGTGCTAGGGAGGCACGGTGTGAATTCAGGCTGAGGGAATGGTGGCACGGCTGTGTAGGAAGGCATGGGGTGACCAAGCTAAACTTCTAGAGGATTTTGGTGGTGGCACAGTCGTGCTCCTCAGCACGGTGTGACCGTGCCACAGTACGACCGTGTTGCACGATTTTGGTGAAGGTTGATTTTGTGGGGGTTTTTGGTGGGGGTTTCTGTTTGGCTATTTTCTGGGGGTTCCTTTGAGGGGTAAAGGAGGTAATTTTTGGGAAAGCAAGTGTAGGTTTAAGGGTTTGTTGGCTTAGCAAAGTGTTTGGTCAAGTTTGTTTTGAGAAGATCAAGCTAGAGATAGGTGTAGATTCACAATGGTTTTCACAACAAGGGTGAAGGATAACTTTGACAAGGATGAAACCAAAGTAAGGAAATGTGATATAAACTCCAGAACACCAACCTGGATTAACTCTTACTAAATGGAGCGTGTGCTAATGGGCCGAATGTAGTTTGCTTGAGTTTAGTTTCAAATTTCTACTTTATAACTAGATATGGCTTGATTTAAAGGCTTGGCGACCAATAAAGACTAAGGATCCACCAAGAATTGCTTAAAGGCTATGCCACCAACAATTCCATAAAGGATTCCACTCAAGACTCAGCGCCTTTGAGAAAGGATAAAGAGAACTCAAGATTTTGAGAGAAATAGAAAGCTTAAGCTTCTTTGTATTATCATTCAACAACCCCTTTCTGCCTCCTAAGGCCTCTCTTATATCTGAGAGCCTCATACAAGCTAAAGAATGCAGCAAAACAGCATTCACATGTCCATAAAGCAATGGGAGGGGACTAAAAAGCAACAAACAAAAGCCGAAAAGTGCTTTTTACTTTTGTCAGCACTTTTCAGTTTACATAGGTCAACTTTAAACAACCATATATTCTAGGTTCCTTGGCCAAATCTGATTAAATAGACCTTCCTATAAATCTTAGGAATTCAGCTTCCATGTGGTTCAAGTTTTAGGCAATTTGGAGCTACCGTTTGGGAGATACGGGGCAAAAGGTGCAACATATGCAGGTTGGGGCAGATTCTACAGCATGCCGAAAAAGGCTCCACTTGACCTATGACCTATTGCCTTAGCCAAGAAATCTTTTTATTCCCTTTTATATGACATAAGAAGGTTCCCAAAAAGTGGATTTGCAGCATTTTAAACCCATTCTATGCTTGAACAGTAAGGCCCACAAAAACAGGTTAAAACCGGGTTAAATTGTCGTTGGCATCTACCTTGTTGTTTTAGGGCTTCTTTATTATCTCCGAGGGTTAACCTTCATTTTGATGGACTAAACCCTTTAGAAGGTCCCTTGACCTTTCCTAAATAGAAGAGTAACACATCCTAAAGGTTTAGGAATAGGTTGGAATTGGAGCTCCAAATCAGCACAAGGGCCAAGTCCCCTTTCATGGAGCTTGTGAGCATTAAGGAGGATTTGTGAGTTCTCTTGGACTTGTATTGGCATGATATTCAGTTCATTAAGCCTCATGCAAAGGCTTGGGATTTGCTTTCACCCCATGCAGAGTTTGCTTACAATAGGACACCGAGCAGGGCTACTGGTGTTTCTCCGTTCATGGTGGTCTATGGAATTGATCCCCTTAGTCCACTTGATCTCACACCACGGTCCTTTTATCAAAAGCCAAATCCAGATGCAGCAACAAGTGTGGAACAAATCAAGAAGGTTCACGAGTTGGTAAGGAGCAAGATTGAGAAGACTAATGAAGCATATCAAGCCCATGCCAACAAGAACAACAAGAAATTGGTTTTTCGGCCTGGAGACCTTGCATGGATTCAGCTTATGAAGGAGAGATTTCCATCCAAAAAGAAGAACAACCTTATGCCACGAGCTGATGGTCCTTTAGAGGTGCTTGAACGTATTGATGACAATGCTTACAAGGTTGATTTGCTAGGTGACTACGGAGTTTCATCCACATTTAATGTAGCTGATTTGAGAGCTTACCAAGATGATGATTACCTTGCTGATTTGAGGATCAAATCTTCTCAACAAGGGGAGGATGATGGAGTCCCCACAACCATAGACATGGAAGAAGGTCCAACAAGTCACACAAGGTCCAACACAAGCTCCAAAGTTCAAGCATTGACTCAGATTGTTAAAGAGACTCAAAGAAGTGGCCACGGGTTAAAGAACCAGAATTTACCCGTTTTTGTTCACCTCATAACTTAAGCTACGTTGTGGCTGAAGTCTTGAATTTTTTAATTTTTGGAATCCTCATGATGTCTACTTTCAGGTCCAAGCATTAGTTTTCAATCATACCCGCAAGAGGATGAGAGATCAAGGCATTTTGTCAAACCGATCAGATTGGGCTCCATTCTGCACACTTTAATGTTTAGGCGTAATTACCCTACTTAAGCATGCTATAACCTTCAATTCTGGGGGGTAGGGGGTTATACACATCCCAACGTCAGCTGCCATGTCCTGAAAACCAAATCATACTCACTTTTGATAAGCTTCAACTTTGTCCAAAAACCGGCCAGAATTGTGCTTGAGCCGGGTTTTGCATAACCCGATTCTTTCTCCAAATTCAACCGGCTCTCTCACTTGTGAAGCAGATTGGCACGCTTCCCTAGAGTTGGCACACGTCCCGAAACCCTCTATGATAGGTTGCTATCTTGGTAAGTTCAAGCAATGAGAAGCAAACAGCCATAGACGATGTCTCTTGCACGCTATTGCCTAGTCGTAAAGCAACCCTTCCTTTTCGGCTGCCCAATGAGAAATCAACAACATTCCTGTTGTTTAAGCTTGATTATGAGCAAGGTTAATGTATAATAAGCTATAGTATTGCTTTAGAGTATGATTTGAATGTATTAGATTAGTTTAAGCAAGCTTTGTATTTAGTTAAGCACAAACCGGTTGTATTAGCTCTTAATACTTTTCCTAGCTAGTCAGGAAAGGTAGAGGTGTGTACTTGGTTGTGTGCTTGCTAGCGTAGCCATTTTGCTTGTTACTTAAAAGAACCACACGGCCATAGCAAGACATAACTCACTTTTGACATATGAAATCAGCTTTGGAGCTCCATAGCGTTCTCTCTTCAAACCTTGCTTGCTTATCCATAGCTTAGTCACTTGCACGGTTCAAAATGGCTAAGTGTTATGAATGGAAGCTAGACCAAAGGGGGCAGCCTTAGCTTTGAATGAACATGGGAATGGATGTAAGAAAGCTTGTAAATGCACTGAAAATGGTAGAGATTCAAATTATGGATTACTAACTCAAAATCAAAGCTACAAACTCACTTTGCTTCTTTTGAATCAGTGGGAAGTAACCAAAGATAGGATAAACTAAACTCAATGAATGAATACAGAAACACCACCTAACATGAGTCTATGGCCCTTAATCTTGATTAAGATAAAGAAATCACCACTTAATCAAGGTTAAGACTTGACTTGAACACCACCTTAATTGGCCTCAAATCAAGGATAAGCAAGCAAGCACCTTAATCAAGGATAAGCAAGCAAGGAATGAAGAGAGAAAGCGAAAGAGCTCTCAAATTGATTTCATTTATCAAAAGTGAGTTATGTCTTGCTTTGGCCGTGCTAGCAAGCACACGCTTCACCCTTTCCTTACTAGCTAGGAAAGGTATTAAGAACTTAATACAACTGGTTTGTGCCAATCTAAATACATTCAAACCATAGTCTAAAGCAATACTAATGCTTATTATACATTTATCTTACTCATAATCAAGCTGAAACAATCAGAATGTGGCGAATTTCTCATTGGACAGCCGAAAAGGAAGGATTGCTTTACGACTTGCTAATATTGTGCAAGCGACAACTTCCATGGCAGCTTGCTTCTCATTGGTCGAGCTTACCAAGGTAGCAACCTATCCTAGAGGGTTTGGGGACGTGTTCCTTGTCTTGGAAGTTGTGTCAATCAGCTTGGTAACTAGTAAAACTGGCTGAAGCTTTGAAAGAAACCGGGTGCACTAGAACCGGGTTTAAGGCACGTTTCTGGCCGGTTTTACGGCTAAGTTTAAGCTTAACAAAAGTGGGTATGATTTGGTTTTCAGCCATAGGGGGTAACTTTGGGATGTGTATAAACCCCCCCCCCCCCCCAACAAAGAAATCAAGGTTATAGCTTGTGTAAGTAGGGTAATTAGGCTCGAACTTTCGGCCATGCATAATGGAGCCCAATCTGACTGGTTAGGAAAAATACCTTGATCTCCCATCCTCTTGTGTGCATGATTTGAAATCAATGCTTGGACCTGAAAATTAACATCATGAGGATTCCAAAAATGCAAAAATATTAGACTTAAGCCACAATATAGCTTAAGAATTGAAGTGCACAAAATCGGGCATCTTTGAGCCAGTTAGCCCGTTTGTGACTGTTTGTTCTTGCAAAATGTGAGCCATCTTCTTCACTTGGGACCTTGTTCTTGGAGGTGTTGGACTTGATTCTTCATGGTCAAGGTCTTAGCTAGGTAGGATTCCATCGTCCTCCCCTTATTGAAATGATTTGACCCTCAAATCTGGTGGGCAAGTGTCGGGATAGAAGGGGCTCAAATTTGCCACATTGAACGTGGCTGAAACTTCGTATTCACCAGGTAGATCAACCTTATAAGCATTGTCATTAATCCTCTTTAAGACTTCAAATGGACCTTCAGGTCGTGGCATGAGTTTATTCTTCCTTTTAGAAGGAAACCTTTCCTTCCTCAAGTGGATCCATACTAAGTCTGCAGGTTGAAATACAATCTTTCTCCTATGCTTGTTGGCTTGTGCTTCCTAGGCTGTATTGGTCTTCTCAAATCTTGCCTTAAGAAACTCATGGAGCTTCTGAATTTCTTTTACTCTTGTTGCTGCATCAACATGGGGCTTTTGGTCTTGAGGCCGTGGGGTAAGATCATTGGGACATAAAGGATCAATCTCATACACCACCTTAAATGGTGAAAGACCAGAAGCCTTGCTGGGGGACCTTGTTGTATGCAAACTCAGCATGTGGCAAGAGTAAATCCCAAGCTTTAGCATGAGGTTTAATCAGAGCTCTTAGGAGAGTGCCTAAGGTTCGATTAGTTACCTCAGTTTGGCCATTAGATTGGGGTGACAAGTGGTACTGAATAGCAATTTGGTACCAAGTTTCTTCCAAAGAGTAATCCAAAAATGACTCATAAATTTTGTATCCCTATCCGAAACAATGGACTTAGGAATACCATGCAACCTTGTTACCTCCTTGAAATATAGCTCAGCAATGTGTGTAGCATCATTGGTCTTGTTGCAAGTAATGAAATGTGCAATCTTTGAGAATCTGTCGACCAGCACAAATATTGAGTATTTCCCCGTTGGGTCTTAGGCAATCCAAAAATGAAGTCGATGCTCACGTCCACCCATGGTAGAGTAGGCATGGGTAGTGGGGCGTATAAACCGTGAGATAGAGTGTGACTCTTGGCTGCTTGGCACGTCGCACACCTTCTTAAGATGTCTTGAACATCCTTCTCCATCCCTGGCCAGTAATAATGTTCCCTTAACATGGTTAAGGTCTTGGACTCTCCAAAATGTCCTGCTAAGGATCCGCCATGAACTTCTTTAACTAGAAGCTCACGGGTGCTACACTTAGGAATACACAACTGTACTCCTTTGAATAGATAGCCTTCCTAGACTAGGAAATCTCCCATGGGGTGCTTGGAACATACAGAATAAAGGCTCCCAAGGTTTTCATCTTCAGCATACAAACTGTTAAGATGTCCAAAACCAAGAATAAGAGCATCTAGTTGAAACATAAGGAGATGTCTCCTTAATAATGCATCTGCACCTTGATTTAACTTTCCTGACTTGTGCTTGATGGTGATGTGGAATGATTGAAGGAACTCAACCCATTTAGCACGGCGTGAGTTAAGCTTGTGTTGGCCTTTAATGTACTTCAATGCCTCATGATCATAATGAAGTATAAACTCACTAGCCACTAAATAATGGCTCCAATACTCTAGACACCGAATGATAGCATAGAATTCCTTGTCATAGGTGGAATATTTTCTCCTTGAATCATATAGTTTCTCACTAAAGAAGGCTAATGGTTTACCTTCTTGACTTAGAACTCCACCAATTCCCACTCCAGATGCATCACATTCAACTTTAAAAACTTTATCAAAGCACGGCAATGCAAGAACCGGTGCTTGAGTAAGCTTCTTCTTTACTTCTTCAAAGGTAGATTGTGCTTTAGGATTTCATTAGAATGATGCTCCCTTAAGCACTTCAGTCATGGGGGACATGATGGTGTTGAAACTGCTAATGAACCTCCTGTGAAAGGAAGCTAAGCCTCCAACTTCGAACATCATGTATACTTTGTGGTTGAGCCCAAGTCCGGATAGACTCTATCTTCCCTTCACCTACCTTGATTCTTACTACAGAAACAATGTAACCTAAGAATATAACTTCAAGAGTGAAGAAGGTACACTTCTTAAGATTACCATACAGTTGCTCCTGTTCCAGGACATGCATGATCTTATTAAGATGATCTTGATGTGATTGCTCATCCTTAGAATAGATTAGACTGTCATCAAAGTAGACCACCACGAACTTGCAAATATAAGGCTTGAATACTTGATTCATTAGCCTCATGAATGTACTAGGAGCATTAGAAAGACCAAATGGCATAACTAGCCATTCATATAAACCTCCCTTAGTCTTGAATGCAATCTTCCATTCATCTCCCTCTCTTATCCTGTTTTGTTGGAAAGCTGACTTCTTGAACTTCAATCCCAATGCAAAATATTAGAGTTAAACCTTAAAGAGGCCTAAGTAATTAAGGTCTCAAAATCAGGTTTGCTACTAGAATCAACCCGTCACCTGCTATTTTGGTTCTTAGACAAAATGAGGATGATTTATTCATCCTTTGGGAAACAAAATAAGATTACCCTTGCTGATTCGATATTCGAAATTAAGGGGCATGGAGGGATCACAATTTGGTTGCTCATCCCAGCCTTGATCTTTGATGGTCCCCATCACCTTTGGATAAGGCACTTTGAAGTTTCAATAAAACTCTGTAAAGTGTCTTTTTTTTTTGTGGAATTCAAAAAGTGGAACCGAATGAGAACCTTGCCATGCATGAATTTGCATGGAGCTTATTGCCCGTGAGGTTGAGTTGAAAGAATGAAAAAGACACCCTTGGAAATATACATCATGGAGTCCCCACCACCATAGACAAGGAAGAATGTCCAACAAGTCAGAGAAGGTCCAACACAAGCTCCAAAGTTCGAGCATTGACTCACATTGTCAAAGAGAGTCAAGAGAGCGCCCAAAGGTTAAAGAACTAAAATTTACCCATTTTTGTTCACCTCATAAGATAAGCTACATTGTGGCTTAAGCCTTGAATTTTTTCCATTTTGGAATCCTCATGATGTCCACTTTCAGGTCCAAGCATTAGTTTTCAATCATACCCATAAGAGGATAGGAGATCAAGATATTTTGTCAAACTGGTCAAATTGGGCTCCATTCTACAGGGTTTAATGTTTAAGCCTAATTACCCTACTTAAACATGCTATAACTTGGATTTCTTTGGGGGGGATTATACACATCCCAAAGTTACCCCCGATGGCCTGAAAACCAAATCATACTCACTTTTGATAAGCTTAAATTTAGTCCCAAAATCGGCCAGAAACTGTTCTTGAACCTTGTTCAACAGAACCCGGTTTTCTCTAGCATTCAGCTGTGAGTTCCAGCTTTGCAAGTTTATTGCCATGCTTTACTATACTTGGCACACGTCCCAAGACACACTATGATAGGTTGTTGCCTTGGTAAGTTCAACCAATGAGAAGCAAGCAGCCATGGAAGATGTCTCTTGTATGTTATTGGATACTCGAAAAGGGAGAGTTTCTTTACGGCTAGCCAATGGTGTTCAAGTCAAGTCTTAACCTTGATTAAGTGGTGATTCTGTATCTTAATCAAGATTAAGGGCCCTAGACTCATGTTTGGTGGTGTTTCTATATCCATTCATTGAGTTTAGTTCATCCAATCGTTGATTACTTCTACTGGTTTCAAGAGAAGCAAAGTGAGTTTACTAGCTTTAATTTTAAGTTAGTAATTCATAACTTTGAATCTCTTCCGTTTTCAATTCATTCATAAGCTTTCTTACATCCATTCCCCTGCTTAACTAGAGCTAAGACTACCCCCTTTGGTCTAACTTCCATCACAAACACCTGGCCAAACTCAACCGTGTAAAGTGACCAAACGCGATCTTAGCTTTCAGCATAGTGGCAAGGCCACCCCGTGCCTAAGAGCACGATCGTGCCTCCCTTTGGGCGTGAGTTTTCTCTTGTTTTAAGTTGTGTTCTTGATGTGTGTTGGCTTGGGTGGTTCCTTCCCTTGAGACATACATCATATTTGGTATCAGAGCAAAGGTTTCACCTTGGCCTAGCATACCCTTCCACTTCCACAAATCATTCACTCATTCCCTTCCATACAAATTCAGTTCTCCCCTTTGTTCAAGCAACATTATTCAAGCATGACTTCTTCAAGCATGTCTTTGGAAGAAAGGTTTGAAACTTTCATGAAGCAAAATGAGTTCTTGGCTAGCAAAATCTGAGAAGACTCACAAAGAAACCAAGAAATTTAGGCGCAAAATGAGTATCTACGAAAGCAATTGGGTTCATTCTTGAAGCAAAAGCAAAAGTTGAATGAAGAAACTCTTCAATCTGAACCTAGAGCACGTGAGCAAGTCTATAGCCATGATGTTGATTCCTCAAGTGAAGAACAAGTTCCTGGAATGATTAGAGGAGAGCAACGGTTTCAAGCTAACACCAATGATTTCAAAGTTGAAGTTCCTGAATTTGAAGGTAAGCTTGATCCTGAGGACTTTATTGATTGGTTACATACTTTTGAAAGAGTCTTTGAGTATAAAGATATACTTAATGATAAGAAGGTCAAGTTAGTAGCTTTAAGACTCAGAAAGTATGCATCTTTATGGTGGACAAACTTGAATGCTAAGAAGCTTGGAGAAAGAAAGACTAGAATCCAAACTTGTGAAAAGATGAAGACTAAGCTTAAGGCACGGTTTCTCCCACCTACTTATGTTCAGGACTGTTATTTTCAATTTTATAATCTAACTCAAGGTACCAGGATTGTTGAAGAATACACACGTGAGTTTGAGAAATTGATGATAAATGTGACATTTAAGAACCTAAAGAGCAAACCATAGTTAGATACTTGGTAGGTCTTGATCCTAGGTATTCTAATGTGGCGGAATTGCAATCCTATGCCTCATTCGGTGATGTTTGTGTATTAGCTCACGAAGTGGAACAAAAAAAAAAAAGGCTAAACAGCCCCAAAAACCTCAAAATACAAGGCCTTTCATTCGGAACCAACCTTTTAAAAAGGGGAGTTCCAATCCTACACCTAAACCACCAAAATCCCTTTCCCTCTAATCCATAAAGAACCTTAGCTCCACAGAAGGCCCCAGCACCCGCAATTCTACCTAACCCCAATCCAATGAGCAGTAGGAGGTGTTTCAAGTGTCAAGGGCTTGGTCATATTGCTTCAGAGTGTCTAAACAGAAAACTCATTACATTGGCCGAATGGACAACCGTGAAAGAGGACTTTGAAGAGGAAGAAAATGTGGTTGAAAGTGAGCTAGAACTTGAAGAAACTCAAGATGAAGTTGTTGAAGAAGCTGATGAAGGTGAGCTCTTAGTTTTGAGAAGAGTTCTAAGCAACCAAAAGTGAGTTCAAGATGAGCAAAGAGAGAACATATTTCATACCCGGTGTACTACCCAAGGTAAGATATGCTCTTTGATCATTGATGGAGGAAGTTGTGCTAATGTAGTTTCTGTACGCATGATTGAGAAACTAGGGCTGCAAAAAATGACTCATCCACATCCTTACAACATCCAGTGGTTAAATCAAAGCAAGGGAATTCAGGTGAACTCTCGTTATTTAATCTCTTTTTCCATTGGAAAGAACTATCAAGATGAGTTATGGGGTGATGTTCTTCCTATGGATGCCTGTCATATGCTGTTAAGGAGACCGTGGTTGTGTGACCGTAGAGTTATGCATAATGGTTACCTAAACACCTATTCATTTACCAAAGATGGCAAGAAGATCACCCTAGCCCCTTTATCCCCATCCAAACTCCATGAAACACACCCACAAAATAAGCCCCCATGAAATGAGTGCTTATTCGCCGTGAGTGAGTCCATTTAAAGGCTTCCCAACATGAGTTCAACGCCTTTAAAGAGTGGATATTAAGCATCCAAGAAATACCAGAAAACTTGATGCCCACTCACCCTATTGCAAGAACACTCATTAAAAAATTCTGTCACTTATTTCTTGAGGAGATCCCCACAGGTTTGCCTCTAAAGAGAGATATTCAACACCACATTGACCTTATACCTGGTTCCATCCTACGAAGGAAGCCAACAAATAGGATGAATCCAAAGGACACTAATGAAATTCAAAGACAAGTTGTAGAATTACAGGAAAAAGGATTGATTCGAGAGTCTTTGAGTCCATATGCCGTTCTAGCTCTTTTGGTGCCAAAGAAAGATGGTGGTATGAGAATGTGTGTTGATAGCAGGGCCATTAACAAGATTAGTATAGGTATCCCATACCATGACATGAAAATATGCTAGATGAGTTGTATGGCTCTAAATTGTTTTCAAAGATCGATCTTCGAAGTGGTTACTACCGAATCAGAATTAGAGAAGGTGACGAATGGAAGACAGCTTTTAAAACAAAAGGTGGACTCTATGAATGGTTGGTAGTGCCTTTTGGTCTTTCTAATGCACCTAGTACTTTCATGAGGTTAATGAACCAAGTGTTTAGACCTTATGCTGGAAAGTTTGTGGTAGTCTACTTTGATGATATTTTGGTGTATCCTAAGAATGAGCATGGACATCAAGATCACCTAACTCAAGTTATGCTTGTCTTAGAACGTGAGAAGTTGTTTGGTAACCTTAAGAAGTGTGCTTTCTTTACTCCTGAAGTTACAATTCTTTGTTATATTGAGACTGAAGATGGTATAAAGGTAGATGAAAGCAAGGTAGAAGCTATTCATTCTTGGCCTATACCTAAGAGAATTCATGATGTTAGAGCTTTCCATGGTTTAGCTTCTTTCTACAGGAGATTTATTCATGGTTTCGCACTATTATGGCTTATATGACTGAAGTTATCAACAGTACATCATTTATATGGACACTTAAAGCACAATCTACCTTTGAAGATTTCAAAGCAAAGCTTACGCAAGCACCGGTCCTATCCTTGCCATGCTTTAGTAAGATCTTTGAAGTTGAATGTGATGCCTCTTATGTAGGTATTGGTGGAGTTCTTACTCAAGAAGGTAAACCTCTAGCTTTCTTTAGTGAGAAGTTATGTGATTCAAGAAGAAAGTACTCCACTTATGATAAAATATTTTATGCTATTGTGAGATGGTTAGAGCATTAGAGTCATTATCTTATTGCTAGTGAGTTTATCATGCATTCCGACCATGAAGCATTGAAGTATATACAAGGGCAGCATAAGTTAAACTCAAGGCATGATGAGTGGGTTGAGTTTATGCAATCATATCACTTCACAATCAACCACAAGTTAGGTAAACTAAATCAAGGTGCAGTGCAGATGCTCTATCCAGGAGGTATCTCTTATTATTTCAGTTAGGTGCTTGTGTGCTTGGTTTTGAGCATCTCAAGGTTTTATATGACAATGATGAAGACTTTGGGGCATTATATGCTGATTGTTCTAAACACCCCAAAGGAGATTTTCTTATGCAGGAAGGATTTCTTTTCAAGGGTACACGACTTTGTATCCTAAAGTGTAGCACAAGAGAACATTTAATCAGAGAAGTTCATGGAGGATCTTTAGCTGGACATTATTGAGAGAACAAGACTGTCACCATGCTAAGGGAGCATTATTATTAGCCAGCTATGGAAAGAGATGTATAGGACATACTTAAGAGGTGTGGAACATGTCAAATTGGCAAAAGCCATTCACTACCTCAAGGCTTATACACTCCATTGCCTATTCCCACTTCACTATGGGTTGATGTAAGTATGGACTTCATTCTTAGACTTCCTAAAACCCAAAGGAGCAAGGATTCTATCTTTGTTGTGGTTAATCGATTTTCTAAGATGTCCCATTTCATTCCATGCAACAAGACTAAAGATCCAGCACATATTGCTGAGTTGTATTTCAAAGAAGTGAAAAGATTACATGGTATTCCTAACTCTATTGTTTCTAATAGGGATACTATGTTTTTGAGTCATTTTTGGATTACATTGTTGAAGCAGTTAGGTACTAAGCTGAAGTATAGTACTACTTGTCATCCACAAACTGATGGACAAACTGAGGTTACTAATCGAACCTTAGGAACACTCCTAAGAGCTTTGATTAAGCCTCATGCAAAAGCTTGGCATTTGCTTTTACCCCATGTAGAGTTTGCCTACAACAGGACACCAAGCATGGCTACTTGTCTTTCTCCATTGAAGGTGGTCTATGGAATTGATCCCCTCAGTCATCTTGATCTCACACCACGGTCCTTTGATAAAAAGCCAAATGCAGATGCAGCAGCAAGGGTAGAACAAATCAAGAGGGTTCATGAGTTGGTAAAGAGCAAGCTTGAGAAGACTAATGAAAGCCTATCAAGCTCACGCCAACAAGCATAAGAGGAAAGTGCTTCTTCAACCTGGAGACCTTGTATGGATTCACCTTAGGAATGAGAGATTTCTATCCAAAAGGAAGAATAAGCTTATGCCACGAGCTGAAGGTCCTTTTGAGGTACTTGAACGTACTAATGACAATGCGTACAAGGTTGATTTGCTAGGTGACTATGGAGTTTCAGCCACATTCAATGTAGCTGATTTGAAAGCTTACCTAGATGATGATTACCTTGCTGATTTGATGATCAAATCTTCTCAACAAGGGGAGGATGATGGAGTCCCCACCACCATAGACAAGGAAGAAGGTCCAAAAAGTCATACAAACAATACAAGCCCCAAAGTTAAAGCAGTGACTCACATTGTCAAAGAGAGTCAAGAGAGTGCCCACGGGTTAAAGAGCCAGAATTTACCCGTTTTTGTTCACCTCATAACTTAAGCTACATTGTGGCTTAAGTCTTGAATTTTTCCATTTTTGGAATCCACATGATGTCTACTTTCAGGTCCAAGCATTAGTTTTCAATCATATACACAAGAGGATGGGAGATGAAGGCATTTTGTCAAACTGGTCAAATTAGGCTCCATTCAGCACGGTTTAATGTTTAAGCCTAATTGCCCTACTTAAACATGCTATAACTTTGATTTCTTTGTTGGGGGGGAGGGATTATACACATCCCAAAGTTACCCCCCATGGCCTAAAAACCAAATCATACTCACTTTTGATAAGCTTAAATTTAGTCTTAAAACTGGCCAGAAACTATTCTTGAACCCGGTTCAACAGAACCCGGTTTTCTCTAGCATTCAGCCGTGAGTTTCAGCTTTGCAAGTTGATTGCCACACTTCACTAGACTTAGCACACGTCTCAAGATACTCTATGATAGGTTGCTGCCTTGGTAAGTTCAACTAATGAGAAGCAAGCAGCCATGGAAGATGTCTCTTGTATGTGATTGGATAGCCGAAAAGGGAGAGTTTCTTTACGGCTGGCCAATGGCGTTCAGGTCAAGTCTTAACCTTGATTAAGTGGTGATTCTGTATCTTTATCAAGATTAAGGGCCCTAGACTCATGTTTGGTGGTGTTTCTGCATCCATTCATTGAGCTTAGTCTATCCAATCCTTGATTACTTCACACGGTTTCAAGAGAAGCAAAGTCAGTTTACTAGCTTTAATTTTAAGTTAGTAATTCATAACTTTGAATCTCTTCCGTTTTCAATTCATTCATAAGCTTCCTTAAATTCATTCCCATGCTTAACCAGAGTTAAGAGTACCCCCTTTGGTCTAGCTTCCATCACAAGCACCTAGCCTAACTCAATCGTGCAAAGTGACCAAACTCGGTCTTAGCTTTTTGCAAAGTGGCATGGCTACCCCGTGCCTAAGAGCACGACCGTGACTCCCTTTGGCCGTGAGTTTTCTCTTGTTTTAAGTTGTGTTCTTAATGTGTGTTGGCTTGGGTGGTTCGTTCCCTTAAGACATACATCATGTTTAGTGTTAGTGAGGGATTATATAAGCCCTCATGCTGGCTTGTAGGAATACTTTTGATTAATTAATCAATGAAGTTAAGCCTTAGCTCCTTTGAACTCTCAAACTCTTTTCTAGCTTATCTCTATCTTTGGCCGGGTAGGGTGGTGTTCTAGCAAGAGTCTTAACTTCTTCTTAGTGGTGATGCTATTTCCAAGAGGTTATTAAGGGCCCTAGCACAGGCCTTGGTGGTGATCCTGTATCCAAGAGGTTATTAAGGGCCCTAGAACAAGCCTTGGTGGTGATCCTATATCCAAGAGTTTGTGTTAGCCTCGGTTTATCCCACAAAGTTCTAGTTTGAGTTTGTGATTTCAAAGCTTGCTACTCTTCTCACTTCTTGCTTGCATTTATGAGTTTTCCTCACTTGACCATCCCTTTGGTGATACATCATATTTGGTATCAGAGCTTGGTTTCTCCTTGGCCTGGTACTTGCCCCCAAACTTCCCTAAACAAAAGCCCAAACACATCCTGAAAACACAAACCACAATCGGCTATTATAGCCATGACAAGCAGAAGGTTAGCACGGCCACCCCGTGCCCCTATAGCACGACTGTGCCACCTCCTTTCCAACTTGTTCTACTCTAGTTCAAGTATGAGTGCTGCAAGCATGACTTTGGAGGAGAAGTCCACGACCCTCATGAGGAATTATGAAGCCATGAGGTTACAAAATGAAGAAATCAAGGGCCACAATGAGTATTTGAAGCGCCAACTTGGTGAGTCCATAAAGCAAAAACGAAAGGAATTTAGAAGCTCTCGTTCCTCGAACTCGTCCGAATCTAAGCAAGATGAGGACAACCATGATGAAGGCCGTCACTTGAACTCTTCAAGTGAGGAAGAGCCTACTAGGAGGCCAAGAAGGAATGGGAGGAATGCATCTAACTTTGGAGACATCAAGGTGGAGGTCCCGGAATTTAAAGGGAGGCTTGATCTTGATGAGTTCTTGGAATGACTCCAAACCGTGGAGAGGATCTTCGATTACAAGGAGATCCCAGAATAAAAGAAGGTGAAACTTGTTGCTCTTAGCCTCTGTAAGTATGCTTCCGTTTGGTGGTCCAATTTGTGTGCCAAAAGAGCAAGACAAGGGAAGGGGAGGATTCGGACTTGGGAGAAGATGAAGACCAAACTCAAGGGGCATTTCTTGCTACCCTCCTATCTTCAAGATAATTACTCTCAACTCTATTCCCTAACTCAAGGTAATATGAGTGTTGAAGAGTACACTAGAGAATTTGAGAAATTGTTGATCAAGTGTGACCTTAGAGAGGCCGAAGAGCAAACCATAGCGAGGTACTTAGGGGGACTTGATCCTAGGTATGGTCATATGGTTGAGTTGCAACAATACACTACCTTTGATGAGGTTTGTGTTCTAGCCCACGACGTGGAGCAACAAAGAAAAACCAAGCTCTCCAAAAGAGACCCTCTAAACCTTTCCCTAAGAGCCAACCTTTCAACAAGGGGAGCTCTTACCCACCTCCTAAGCCCACGGTTCCTAGTCCCTTCCCTCCACAAAAACCCCAAACCCCTCAAAGGAACCAACCCCCTTCAAACCGACCCGACCCCCCTCCTATGAACAATATGAGATGCTTCAAATGCCAAGGCCTAGCTCACATAGCCTCGGAATGTCCTCATGGGAGAATTATCTCCTTGGCCGAAGGGGAGGCGTGTAAGGAGGAAGAAGAGGAGGAGGAAAAGGATGTGTACTTCATGGAAGAACAAGATGAGGTCGTACAGGAGGTGGATGAAGGAGAATTACTTGTTTTGAGAAGAGCCTTGAATAGCCAAAAGGGAGGCTTAGAAGAACAAAGGGAGAACATCTTCCATATAAGATGCACTATCCCTGGCAAAGTTTGCTTTCTCATCATTGATGGAGGGAGTTATGCTAACGTTGCCTCTTCAAGCATGGTGGATGTTGATGTTTTTTTAGGGAATGTGAAATAACTAAAAACAGAAACCTCAAGCATGCGATATCGTCGTATTACTTTGAGGGTCAATCCTCAGGGACGACGTTGAGATTACGATCATTTACAACAAAACGATTTAACTAAACCTAGGCGTGCAAACCAAACGAATTCAAGTAAACTAAACTCTAACACTATACCAATGAGACATGATTGAAAACCAAGCAACTAACCAACATTATTCCGAAATTGAACATAGTGTCAATTCAACACAATGAACAATCTAACACCAACTCTAAGCAACATCATGATCATTAACCACCAACTAATCCTAATACTAACAACCAAGTCATCCAGAAGCACAAATTGCTAAAGCTTGTTATCACATAAGAGAACATAACACAAGAACAAATAACAGAACATACCAAAGAAGGCAAACATACCAAAGAAGGCAGCAGCAGTGAAAGATGAGCAACGATAATGAGTAATGAATTTGAACTAATCTAGAAAAACATGAACTCATAAGTTGAAATGAATAATACCTAAACCAGAAAGACTTGAAATTAATCAAACCCAAAGCCAAAATATGACGATTAAGCAGCAGGGAAAGGGGAAACTTCACCATGCCAGACAAAAAAAAAACAATCACTACCTCAGATTCACCAGGGGTTCAAGTTGAAGGTTCATCCGTGACATAGCAGACCACCGAACAGAGAACACAAACAGGGGAAGGGGAAAGGAATCGACACTACCCAACCTCCGGCCTCCTCACTTGTAGCTCAGTCGTCCATCAATGGCGGTATCGCCGTTAACAACAAAGCAAAAACGAAACAAGGGCAGGGGAATTGGAATCGGATGTAAACACCAAAATTTCCAAAAAAGAAACAACCAAAGTATGAATTACACCCAAAGACTTCGAAATCAAAGCTCAATTACATGGAATTAAACACCAAAAACAATTGAAAATTCGAAACCCTAATCAAAACAACCCTAAATTACGAAAATGAAAACGAAATTAAACTAAACCTAAAACTGAATTTAAACCCTAACCTAACGCTAATTTTACCTAACCTAATTACCTACTTCCTCCTTACCTTCAATGGCGTCTTCTTCAACCCTTTATACCCGAACTCTCTTCAACCTTAGTCGTCGATCTGCTTGCCAGCGTGGATGATGGAGATGAAAGGCAGCGAAGGTGATGTCGTGCCGTTTGCTGCGCGATCCACGGGTGGATGAGATGGGGAGATGAGGATGAAGAGGACGAAGGTGGGTTTCGAATTCTGTGGATTGGGATGGTTTTGGAGTGGGGAGGTTTGGGATTGGAAGTTTCTGTGGGCTGGGGTTTCGGTGGGCTGGTTTTGGAGGAGAAAGAAGAGATAAGGAAGAGAGAGATGAGGGTCGAGTTATGGGTTTCGGGGTCTGGGGGTCGAGTGAGGAGAGAGAAAGTGAAGGGGAAGAAGAAGGAAGGGGGGGTATGACGAGGTCACGTGAATCGCACATGGCGGGCTGGAGAGGCTGGATCGGGTTCACTTGCTTTGGACCGATTTTTGGCAATTTTCTTCGCCTTTTTGGCCATTTTTTCACATTTATTAAAAATCTGCAAAATAAAATAAATTCAGTTAAAAACCTTAAAAATACGATTAAAACGACCATAAAATAAGTGTAAAGGTACCTTAAAAATAGCTCATTTTTGGCACGAACAAATACTCCCACACCAAGATTTTGCTCGTCCTCGAGCAAAATAAACTAAGCTAACTAAAAATGAAAAATAAGGAAAAGAAAATCCTAACTCATTATCGTAGGAATCACGATTGGATTTAGCGTATGCAATAAGCCTTTAAACCCCTTGGACTCCCAAGTGGACGAGTGAGGTTTCGTAAGGGTTTCAAAGTGAAAGTACCAACAAAATTATTCCAAAAATAAAAGAAAATCTTTTTGGCTTTTTTTAAAACTGATATGTACAAAATTTGGGAATAATATGCACAAATCCTAATAAGCTAAATCACCAATGTACTCAATTATTAACCTGCATATGCATAAAATGTACTTCAAAGCCCTCTACGTCCTAAATGACATCAAAGCACTAATTTTTCACCCCATTGAACATCAAGATTTTGAATCCATCCCCGTGTTCGTGTGCAAGTGTATCATCATCTTAGGGCTCAGATTTACCAGAATTAGACTCAATCCCACTTGGTTGATACAACTACGTTATTACCATACTGACTTTGGAAGCAAGCTTTCCCAGTAGCAATATTGCCTCAAAGGGTAACACCCAATACCACGTGCCTAAAAGGGTAACGCCCAGTAGCGCATGCCTCAAAGGGATACTTGTCATTCCAAATTTATTCTTTCTTTATTTATAATACAATTTTTTTTCAATTTTTTTTTCAGAGTAGTCATGTCAAAAGCTAGTGGGAGAATCATTCATGGAAACCGAAGACCTAAAGATAATGATGAAGGAATAAACAAGGAGTGGATTTACGCAACCTATAATGAACAACTGGAGTTAGAATCAGGGCTTAGAATATCACATTTGAGGTCGGAGACTTATTATGCACATCCTATTTATATACAAGCTAATAAATAAAGCACATGGTATTTAAACTAATCAGAAAAAAGTACACACGTCCCCAAAAACAACGAAAAATCTTCAAAAAAATTTCAAAAATGGGCACCTCACCCTCACACCAAAACTTCACAATGTCCTGATTGTGGGAACCAAGGTGCTAAAAAGCAAGCTCATCAGCTAAACAACTGCAAAACCATATATATACAACTAGAACACCACTTAAAATCAAAAACAAAACAAACACATGTTTACAAAAGCAAAGAAAAACGAAATCACAAAAGAAAGCCAAAATCGAAACTGAAACCAAAGCAAATACACTTATTCACAATCCAAAATATTTACAACTAAGTAAAAAAAAGACAAGAAAAGGAAAAGAAAAGGAAAGAGAAGAAAGTGGAACGATCATACCAGGTTAGGTGTTGAAGTACACCTAAGCTATAGCCTCGCGAAATGCGCAAATAGAGGCCTATGGAGTATCAACCACTCCATATCAAATGGGACATCGCCACTTAACTCAAAACCCATTAGCACACGAAGTAGCTTGTCAAATACAGAAGACCAACTCTCGATAAATGTAACATAGAAGAAATAAGAAAGTTGGCGCCATATAAAGTACGTCCACCTTATCAATACAGCACAAGTAAGTGCTCGTTTCAACTTGTCAAATGCATGGTCCCAAACATCGAACAAGCAGATGTAATGCAAACTAGCCAGCTAGTGGGTCATTGGCCTAGAAACTGGATTATCATGAGTGAACCGTCTAGGCAAAGCAAAGGGCCCTAAATCCACAAGTCCTTTAAGGTCAATGTACGCAAGAGTCTGGTCTAAATCAAATGTCTCAATAGCATTGTTCTCAGACTCAACAAATTCAGGCTTGTAGTTTCCAAAAAAGATGTCAGTTTGAATGGGTTAAAAAAAAAGATTCGTATTTAGCACACAAATCCATATCCAAACCCACATTTGCATCAAAACAAAATGAGTCATATTCAACAAGGAATGACTCAAATGGTATTAGAGGATTAAAAGAGAATGATTCATATTCAACACAAAAACCCTCATCAAGACTTGCACCAATATCAAACCCACATGAAGAAGATTCATATTCCACGGACATAATATCATCATCAAAGTCCAAAATGGTGGGTTCAATGTCCTTTTCACGTGACTCTTGTGAAATAGCATTTGAGTCATCTAAATCATGAAGCTCAACTACAGATGGGATGCTCATATCTAACTCACTAGTATGCTCAGACTCCTGACCCTCCTCAGAGTCAGAAGATTTATCAAAAATGGTGGGTGGGTGGGCATAAGCTAGGGCATTTTCAGTGACATCCTTTTTGTGAGTTAGTGTGTGTTGCAAGGTCAGGAGATAGAGACATAGGGAGGTCATCCTCTTGTTTTAAACTAGGCAAAGGTTGGGCATCATTCAAGCCATGCCTAGGAAGATAAGAGGGCTCAAAATCATCAAAAAGACTAACTCCTGATTCAGGAGATCCTAAACAAGAGTCACACTCATTACATGATGGAGATGTCACCATGCCCTTTGATTTAAAAGAATCAAATCAATTTGTCATTACTAATATGCTGGTTAAAGGTTGTATAATTCAACCAAATTTTGTTTTAGTTGTTTCATTGCATGACAAAAGGGAAGAATCCAGCACTGACCCTCTTTTGCAAGCAGAATTCGACAAGTATCCAAATGGTTTAAGTCTGATATTTTTGCATGGATTTCAAGTTCAAGATGTACGCTTTCCAACAAGACAAGTTTCATCCAATTTGGAGTTCATTCGGTCGTTCAAATCAGCCATTTACCAAGATGTGTCAAAACTGTCCAGCAAACCAGAAACAACCCTGTTTTGATTAAGTCATAACTTAAGCTATACTAATGCTTACGTTACGAATTTATACATTTTTGGAGTCCTCAAGATGTGTAATTTCAGGTCCAAGCATCAAATTCCAATTATGCACACAAGAGGATGAAGAAACAAGGAGTTTTCCAAAACTGGTCAAATTAGGCTCTAATTTGCACGGTTTTAAGTTTGAGTTTATTTAACCCATTTAAACTCATCCTAACCTTGATTTCTTGGTTGGGGGGATTATAGACATCCTAAAGTTACCCCCCCTTGATTTCTTGCACAATCATACTCACTTTTGCTTTGCTTACAAGTTGCTACAAAAACCGGACAAAACTGCCCCTAAACCCGGTTTAGTGCAAACCGGTTCTTCCTAACCTTTCAGCCGGTTTTTTTACTAAAATGCAGCTTGGAACGCCCCTCTATGCTGGGCACACGTCCCTAGGCCTTTATTGATTGGTTGCATGGCCAAAAGGTGGTCCAATGAGAGCTTGATTGGTGTCCATGAGTTGCTTGCTTCCCATTGGCTAGCCGTAAAGTGGTTTTCCACTTTTGGGCTGACCAATGAGGTGAGAGTGAGAAATTTCAGCTTGTATTAAGGCTAAGAATAGTGTGTAATGATGTATTAATATCTTAGACATAGTTTAGATATGTATTTCAATGTATTAGATTAAGTTTAGTTAACTTGTAATCTAGTTTAGTACAAATCAGGTTGTAATAACTTGTATTAGTGCTCTAAACCTTTCCTAAGCATTAAGGAAGGTTAGAAGTGTACTTTTGCTTGTTTACTAGCTTGCCTTGGCTGCCTATTAAAGCATCCCCATGGCCTAGCTTGTAAGAAAACCCCTTTGAATGATATAAATCAGTTTTGAGAGCATTTGTGCTTTCTTCTCTTTAAACTTTTACTTGCTTATCTTAGTTTAGGCAAAACTAAGTGGTGATCAAGTGAGTCTTAACAAGGATTAAGTGGTGTTTCTGTATCTTAATCTTAGTTAAGGGCCCTAGACTTGGAATTGGTGGTGTTTCTGTATCCAAATCTCAAGTTTAGTTCTATCCATTTGATGCTATACTCAAGGTGTTTCAAAGAAGACTAAAGTGGATTTGTTAGCCTTAATTTGAAGTTAGCATTTCTTACTTTGTTTCATCTTTCCACTTCACACATCCATAACCCTTCCCACATACATGTCCATGCTTAATCCAAGCTAAGGCTACCCCCTTTGGCTTAGCTTCCAACCTAAAACACAAAAACACCTCAAACCGTGCAATTGAGAAATGCTAGGCGTGAAGGGCAGCAAAGTGGCACGGTCTACCCGTGCCTAAGGGCACGACCGTGCCACCCTTAAATCCATGCCATATTACTTGTTTGAGTTTAGTTCGTGGCTTGGTTGGTTTGGGTCCATTCCTCCCTTGTGTTATACATCACCTCACGTCAAAGAACCTTTGGTTTATCACTTAGAATCACTTGATTCTAAGTTCCATTCTTCCTCCACATACTTGATGCCTCACAACCATCATTTCATGTGACCACTTTCCCTTGTTTTCCCCTTGAGGTTATCTTCCTTTGGTTGCTGAGTTAGTTGTATTCTATTGAACCCTAGCTTGGTCATCGGCAGGTACATCATTACAATTCTCCCTACTTTGATTAAAACATTGAGAATGTTCAGTAATTTTTGCTTTCATGGTCTCTACCATTTTAGCAATCAATTCATTAATTCTCTTCTCAACACTAGCACATTGAGCATCAAAATAGTCACGATATGGACAAGAACAAGCACCATGAGCAGGAGATTCACAATAATCGCATCAAACAGGAGGCACAGAAGCATAAGAGGAGTCATACAAATCTATAAAATGACGTCGGGAGTAAGGATTAGCATAAAAAGCGGACTCAGCATGAGTTGGGTACTTTAAGTTCATTTTAGTTTGTTTAAACTCATAAGTATCCCAATTTAACCTTTCAAAGAAATCCCAAACCTTATCTTGAGTTCTAGACAACAATCCTAGCAAACCCTCGGAGCACATGGACTCAACAATACCCCTAAATTTAGCATTTAAACCCAAAACAATGACCTCATAAATTTACCATTTCTCAAAAGTTTGATTCAATTGAGCACGATAATGATTAAACCGAGACAGATAACTCCAGAAAGGTTCATGCTCAAATTGTCGGAAATTAAAAACTGGCATTTTGAAAATTTTTAAGTTTTTTAAGTTTTTCAATTTTTAGGGGTTTTTTATTTTTTATTTTTTTGGGTTTTTTGGATTTTCAATTTTTTTTGTGGTTTTCAAGTTTTTCACATTTTTTTGAATTTTAAGCTTTTTCATTTTTTTTGAATTTTTGAATTTTTTCAAATGTTTTTGGATTTTTTTGGGTTTTGTGAAGAAACGATAGCTAAGTAACAATTGATAAAGAAATCAACCAAACAAATCACAACAACTAATTAAGCAACTTCACAGCTAATAATAAAATAAACGAAACAAAGTGTGAAAGAGAGTAGCTATGAAAACGAAAAGATGACCAAATCTCATACCGTCGTCCCCCGCAACGGTGCCCAAAACTGTTGATGTTTTTTTTAGGGAATGTGAAATAACTGAAAAGAGAAACCTCAAGCATACGATATCTTCGTAGTACTTTGAGGGTCGATCCTTAGGGACGATGTTGAGATTACGGTCATTTACAACGAAACGATTTAACTAAACCTAGGCGTGCAAACCAAACTAAGTCAAGTAAACTGATGGAAACCCATCCAGTCCAGATCATGTTCATGAGGAGAATATTCCATCACGTCCAAGAACAAGAT
>JACYFF010031957.1:63735713-63771490 GCA_017589665.1 Selenicereus undatus
AAAAGAGCCCAAACCGTGCCCATTCTTCACTCCACGGTTTTTGTGGGTAGCAAGTAGGCACGGCCTACCCGTGCCCCTAGGCACGAACGTGCCCCCCCTTGCCGTAGCCAAAAGTCTTTCTTTTCTTCTCCCTTTGATGTGTAGTGGCTTGGGTAGTGTTTTCCCTTGACACTTACATCATAAACTAAACTCTAACACTATACCAACGAGACATGATTGAAAACCAAGCAACTAACCAACATTATTCCGAAATTGAACATAGTGTCAATTCAACACAATGAACAATCTAACACTAACTCTAAGCAACAACATGATCATTAACCACCAACTAATCCTAATACTAACAACCAAGTCATCCAGAAGCAGAAATTGCTAAAGCTTGTTATCACATAAGAGAACAGAACACAAGAACAAAGAACATAACATAACAAAGAAGGTAGCAACAGTGAAAGATGAGCAACGACAATGAGCAATGAATTTGAACTAATCCAGAAAAACATGAACTCATAAGTTGAAATGAATAATACCTAAACCAGAAACACTAGAAATTAATCAAACCCAAAGCCAAAATATGATGATTAAGCAGCAGGGGAGGGGGAAACTTCACCATGCCAGAACAAAAAAAAACAATCACTACCTCAGATTCACCAAGGGTTCGAGTTGAAGCTTCATCTGTGACATAGCAGGCCACCGAACAGAGAACACAAACAGGCGAAGGGGAAAGGAACTGACAGTACCCAACTTCCGGCCTCCTTGCTTGCAGCTCAAGCGTACATCAACGGCGGTATCGTCATTAACAACAAAGCAAAAATGAAACAGGGGCAGGGGAATTGGAATCAGATGTAAACACCAAAATTCGACCAAACTTTCCAAAAAAGAAACAGCCAATGTCTGAATTAGACCCAAAGACTTCGAAATCAAAGATCAATTATATGGAATTAAATGCTGAAAACAATTGAAAATTCAAAACCCTAAATCGAAACAACCCTAAATTACGAAAATGAAAACGAAATTAAACTAAATCTAAAACTGAATTTAAACCCTAACCTAACCCCAATTTTACCTAACCTAATTACCTACTTCCTCCTTACCTTCAATGGCGTCTTCTTCAACCCTTTATAGCAGAGCTCTCTTCAACCTCAGTCGTCGATCTGCTTACTAGCGTGGACGATGGAGATGAAAGCCAGTGAAGGTGATGTCGTGGCATTTGCTGCGTGATGCACGGGTGGATGAGATGGGGATATGAGGATGAAGAAGACGAAGGTAGGTTTCGAATTCTGTGGGTTGGGATGGTTTCGGAGTGAGAAGGTTTGGGATTGGAAGTTTTTGTGGGCTGGGGTTTCTATGGGCTGGTTTTCAAGGAGAGAGAAGAGATAAGGAAGAGAGAGATGAGGGTCGAGTTCTAGGTTTCGAGGTAGAGTGAGGAGAGAGAAAGTGAAGGGGAAGAAGAAGGAAGGGGGTTATGGTGAGGTCACGTGAATCCCACATGCCGGGCTGGAGAGGCTGGACCGGGTTCACTTGCTTTGGACCGGTTTTTTTTCTCTAAACCGGTTTTTGACAATTTTCTTCGCCTTTTTGGCCGTTTGTTCATATTTATTAAAAATCTGCAAAATAAAATAAATTCAGTTAAAAACCTTAAAATACAATTAAAACGAGCATAAATTAGGTGTAAAGGTACCTTAAAAATAGCTCATTTTTGGCACGAACAGTGAAGAAGCTAGGCCTTCAAGCTTCGACCCATCCCCATCCTTAGGCCATCCAATGGCTTAACCAAGGTAAAGGTTTACAAGTCAATTCGAGAAGTTTGATTCCCTTTTCCATTGGCAAGAGTTATCATGATGAGTTGAAGTGTGACATAATTCCCATGGATTCATGTCACCTTTTGTTGGCGAGACCATGGTTGTTCGACCGAAAGGTGATGCATGATGGCCATTTGAATACTTACACTTTTCATAAAGATGGGAAGAAGATCAACCCTGCCCCCTTAAGCCCTTCCCAACTCCACAAAAGTAAGCTACAAAAGAACCAAGACCATTCGGATTTGCTCCTCACCTTCGGTGAGCCCCTTCTTCAAGCATCCCATCATGAGTTGAAGGCCTTTAAAGAGTGGATTCTCACCTCACTAGGAGATCCGAAGCACCCCTACCCTCTCATCCCATAGCCATCTCACTCCTGAAATGTTTTGCCCATGTCTTCCCCGAAGAGATACCCTCCGGCCTACCCCCACAAAGGTCCATCCAACACCACATTGATCCCATTCCCGGGGCCATACTTCCCAACAAACCGGCCTATAGAATAAACACTAAAGAGACCATGGAGGTCCAAAGGCAAGTGGAAGAGTTGGTAACCAAAGGATTGGTGAAAGAAAGCCTTAGTCCATGTGCGGTGCCGACCTTGTTAGTCCCAAAGAAGGATGGGAGTATGCGAATGTGCGTAGATAGCTGGGCAATCGACAAGATAACCATTAAATATAGATATCCTATCCCACGGCTTGAGGATATGCTTCATGAATTACATGGCTCAAGTGTGTTCTCCAAGGTGGATTTGAGGAGTGGCTACTACCAAATTAGGATTAGAGAAGGGGATGAATGCAAGACGGCCTTTAAAACAAAGGGAGGCTTGTACAAGTGGCTAGTCATTCCATTCGGATTGTCTAATGCTCCAAGCACCTTTATGAGGCTCATGAATCAAGTATTTTGGCCATTCATTGGAAGATTTGAGCTTTCATACTTTGATGACATCTTGATCTATAGCAAGAGTGAAGAGCAGCACCAAGAGCATTTAACTCAAGTCATGGAGGTTCTTGAAAGGGAGAAGCTTTATGGTAATGATGGAGATCCCTCCATCCCCTTGATTTAAAAGGAAGCAAATCAATTAGGTAATATTACTATGCTGGTTAAAGGATGAATAAATCATCCAAGTTTTGTTTAAGTCTTAAAACTGCAGGGCAAGGGGTTCATTCATACAGCTAACCCACTTTTGTGTGCTTAATTACTCAAGCCTCCTAAGGGTTTCAGTTTAATATTTTTTGTTGGAATTGAAGTTCAAGAAGTCAGTTTTACACCCAAACAAGTTTCATCCCATTTGGACTTCATTTCCCATTCAAATTAGCAAATAAAGCCAAGGTGTCCAAACTGCCCAACAGGACCAGATTATGCACGGTATTATTCCCTTCATAACTTCAGCTATATGATGGCTTAAGTCTTGAATTTTTATATTTTTCCAATCCTCATGATGTCTAATTTTAGGTCCAAACATTAGTATTCAATCATGCCCACAAGAGGATAGGAGATCAAGGCTTTTTTCCAAACTGGTCAGATTTGGCTCTAATTTGCGTGGTAAAATGTTTAAGCCAAATTACCCTACTTAAACATACGTTAACCTTGATTTCTTGGGAGGGGTATACACACCCAAAGTTACTGCCCATAGCCTAAAAACCACATCATAGTCACTTTTGATAAGCTTAATTTAAGTCCTAATACCGGCCAGAAACTGTTCTTGAACCCGGTTCAATAGAACCCGATTTTCTCTAACATTTAGCCATGATTTTCAGCTTTCCAAGTTGATTGGCACACTCCTGAAGGCTTGGCATACATCCCTAAGTCATCCTATGATAGGTTGTTGCCTTGGTAAGTTCGACCAATGAAGATGAAGCAGCAAAAAGAGTGTCTCTTGCATTTGATTGGCTAAACAAAAAGCAATACTCCTTTACGGCTACCCAATGAGAATTCGACAAGCATTCTGGTTGTATTAAGCTTAATTATGAGTAGATTGATGTATAATAAGAATTATTATTACTTTAGTTCATGCTTTGAATGCATTAGATTAGTTTAAGTAAGCTTCTACTTAGTTTAGCACAAAACTGGTTTGTATTAGCTCTTAATACTTTTCCTAGCTAGTAAGGAAAGGTATAGGTGCTTGCTTGTGTGTGTGCTTGCTAGCTTAGGCTTATTTAAAGAGCATCACATGGCCCCCTTTGTATCATATCTTGCAACTTTGAATGAAAATAAGTTTCGAGAGCTTGTAGCTTTCTTACCTCAAATACTAAACTTGCGTATCCTTAACTAGCCCGGTTAAGGTGGTGATCAAGTGTAGTCTTAAAATTGGTTATGTCGTGATATTTGTATCTTAATAATAGTTTAAGGGCCCTAAAATTAAGTTTGGTGGTGTTTGTGTATCCAAACATTGAGTTTAGTTCTATCCCATTTGATGTTCAACCTCAAGGATTCAAAGAGAGTTAAGGAGAGTTTGCTAGCTTAGTCTTGAGTTAGTAAATCTTATCTTTGATTCCCTTCCACTTTCGCTCAACACAAGCCATTCACAAATCCATTCCCATGCTTATTCAAGGCTTAGGCTACCTCTAATAGTCTAGCTTCCATCACAAACTCCAAACCACACTCAATGATGCAAAGTGAGAAAACACGACATCACGAACCAGCAAAGTGGCACGGCCTGCCCATGCCTAGAAGCACGACCGTGCCACCCTCATTTCATGTGATTTCACTTGTTTGCTTCATGTTCTTCGCAGCTTGTTGCTTGGTTTCATCGTTTCCTTGAGTTATACACCAGAATACATTACGTTCTCCTTTGTTTTTCATTTAGAATCCCTTGCTTCTAAATTCCATTCCTACCTCACGTGTTTGTTGCCTCGCAACCAATATATTACGTGCCACTTTCCTTGGTTTTCCCAGGATTGTATTCTCCCTTGGTTTGTAAGCTTTCACTCTTAAATTGAGTTCTAGCTTAGACCCTCGACGGATGCATCATATTTGGTATCAGAGCAAAGGTTTCACGTGGGCCTAGTATACCCTTCCACCTCCACAAATCACTCACCCATTGATGTATAATAACGACAACAAGATGCAACTCACAAAGAATACACAAGAGGGGATTTAGTTTTGAAGGAGAAGAAAACCCAAAACAAGAAGAGGATGCAAGAGCTTAGATAATCAAGTGACCTTGCAAGGGATAATCTTAAGAGCCACCCTTGGAGAGCACTTGGACAATCTCTTTAGATCAAGTAGTGACTGAATTGAATCACCTTCTAGTTGAGATAAAGAGACCTAGAGACCCACTTCAGTTGCCAGGCTCAAGATATAACACTAGGAGTTTTAATGGAGAGAGTTTTCTAACTCACAAAGTTTCATATATTCAAAAGTTATTACAAATGAAGGCCAAAGCCAGTTTTGTTCTCCCTTGGAAGAGTTCCCCCTCTCCCATGCAGCAAAAACAAGGTTAGTACATGTGGGGAAGAGGAAAAAGATCCTATCTATCACTTACTAGATTAACACCTCACTAACTAGCTTAATCTACCTCATTAGCGATCATGATGCCTCCCAAATGAGGTGTCAAGCTTATGAAGGTCCTACAATGCAGAAAAAGAAGTCAATTTAGCAAGTGGGCAAAGCTTAACCCAAGGAAAGGACCCCTTTGTACCAGGTAGTGGGCAACCGATTACAAAGGGCGTTTTCCTTGTCGTTTTGGTTGGTTAATACCAACACAAGGGGGTGCTTTGGATGGGATTTGAACCCATGAATTGATAAATATTTATGTCCCCTTTCATGTCCTAAAAGTTCAGAAAACATGGACTTAAGCTGCTGGTCCAAAACTTCCTTCATTTCGGATTGTGCTGGATTAGCACCTAGCACGCAGCAGTTTGAGAATCTTGCTATTTGACCAACCAAATGACCTCCAAACCCTTTGCATCTTGTCTTATTGGATTCCTAACATCTTAAACTTAACGAGAAGGGGCAAAGAAGCCAATCATCCCCTCACTTTCAAGTTCAAAAAGGTGCACAAAACAGGGCCAATTTTCGGTCGAATCTGCCCACATTTTTTTCGAATGCTCCAATGTGTTTTTGACCAAGGCATGGATGTTTTGGACTTCCTTGGGGCTTGAATGGGTGTGTGGGCTAGCTGGCGACTTCTTTAAGGCTTGGTCTTGATGGTCCGCATCATTCTCCCCAGCTTGATTTGAGTTTGACCTCAAACTTGGTATCCCATCATCTTCATCATAGTATGGGCTTAAGTCAGCTACATTGAAGGTGGTGGACACCTCATACTCATCGGGAAGGTCTACCTTGTATGCATTTGGACCAATCTTCTTAAGGATTTCAAATGGCCCATCCGACCTTGGCATTAGCTTGGACTTGCGCTTGCTTAGGAACATTTCTTTTCTCAAATGAATCCATACTAAGTCCCCGAGCTGAAAATGATCTTCTCTTCTCTTCTTGTTAGCATAAGAATTGGCTTGATCATTTTATTTTTCAAACCTCTCCCTCACCTTGGCATGAAGTTCTTCAATTTATTTTGCTCTCTTCTCGACTTCACAACCAAACTTAGTGGGATTAGAGATGGGAACAAGATCAAGGGGACTCTGTGGGTTGTTCCAATACACTACTTGGAAGGGGGAAAGACCCATGGCCTTGCTTGGGGTTCGATTGAAAGCAAACTCCGTATGGCAAAGTAACTCATCCCACCCTTTAATGTTCATCTTCACTAGAACTCGAAGTGGGGTGCCCAAAGTACGGTTTGTGACTTCGGTTTGGCCGTCCGTTTGGGGTTGGCAAGAGGTGTTGAATTTGAGTAGAGTACCAAGTCTCCTCCACAAGGTGAGCAAAAAGTGACTTAGGAATTTTGTGTCACGATTGGATACCATACTTCTTGGGATGCTATGTAGTTGTACTATCTCCTTAAAGTAAAGATTAGCCACTTGTGAAGCATCAAATGTAGTATGACACGCCACAAAATGAGCCATCTTTGAAGATTTATCCACGACCACCATGATAGAGTTCTTATGCCTTTGAGTCCTTGGCAATCCCGTGATAAAATCCAAGCTAACATCTTCCCGAGGTCCTTGAGGAACTGGCAAAGGGGTGTAGAGACTTTAAGGTCGAATGTGATCCTTGGCTAGTCGGCAAGTAGAGCATCTTTTGATAAAATGCTCTACATCCCTTGACATCCTTGGGCAAAAGTAATGTTCCTTAAGCATGGAACACGTCTTCTCAACTCCAAAATGGCCCGCTAGAGCTCCTCCATGAAGCTCCTGGATCAAAAGCTCCCTAAACCCACATCTAGAAATGCATAGCCGGTATCCTTTGAAAAGGAACCCATTCTCCAAGTGAAATGATCCGTGGCATGACTAGAACAACCTTCAAGCATGACCCTGAAATTTTCATCTTTAGCATACACTAGTCTAGACCAGTGCTATGCACGGTGCATATTAAAATAGACATTTCATAACATATACTATGCAAGTAATGAACCGTTAGCCATTGTAGCCATAGTTAATATTATAATTTAGGAAAGATGATAGAATAATCAATGAAAAATATATTTAGGTAGCAAATTCATATATAACCAATGGGATGAACAACTACAAACCACATGACTTAGGAAGAAGTCTATAATAGTACGATAGAAATAGTATATAGTAATTACGACAAAAGACACGCTAAATAACATGATGAGCAACCAATCTATCATGCTAATGACGAAGAATCCACCTCCTCCTTTTATACCTACAGAGGAAATAAAGTTTTAGAAATAATTTGAATGACAATGATGGGGCTAACGTTTATATTTACACGTGATCTACCTGGTGTACCTAACATTGGTCTTTCGTAAGTAATAAACCTCTTCCTCCCAATGAACTGGTGCAATCAAAGCAATAGGAACCTCTACTTCATAGTGACGTGGGGGCTCCATGACAAATACCCATGGTTGACCTATGTAATCATCTATAATCGCATAAAGCGATAGATGACCATATGGCTGTAAAAAATATTAACATAGGATAGTCAATAGTAAAAGAATAAATTGTGTTAACTATGGTACGTAGGGAAAACTGTAATACCTGCGATGCATACACATCCAACTGGGCAGTCGTCATGTGCATAAGAATTCGAGCATCCTCATGAAGAACAGTAAACTCTCTACAACCTGTATTATCTTGCAAGAGAACTCTGAAGATATACCTATAATTTTAAATAGCACAGGACGGTTATAATAATGCAAACATGTATTTGAAAAAGTAGAACAAAGTACATAACAATAGGTAATCAAGTATGCAAACCTCTTTTGTGTCAAATTTGGAGATTGACATGTGCAGTAAGGTACATTTAGAGCGAATACGTAAGAGTGATCACCTTTTTTGCAATTAGTGCAGGCGTCATAAATCAACGAGTGAATTTCAATTACGTATGCAAAAAGTTGGCAATATCTGACCTGCATATTGTGAATTGTAAAGATTATGTTTTGTTAACAGAATAAATGCAAGCATAAAGTTACATTTGTAACATTAATTTCTAGCTTACATTCCGCGTAGATGCATATTGATGTAATCTAATCCTTCGAGCATCGAACAACTTCTCCAGATTGTACATACGTAATGTTCTCTTACGTATAAAATCAAAATGGGCCATCACACCATTAGTGCCAGAAAACCTAATACATGGAAGGAGGGTAACATGTGTGAGATCAAGTATATATAACTTATATGGGAAATGGAAATTAAAACTAATGTTGTTGGTCGTATATACCACCCTTCAAAGTCTTCTGTTGCTTGAATGTCCGGGTTAATCAGCAATCTACTAATTGGTAAAGTAGAAACCGATATTCCTAAAAGTATATTTCATGCAAGACAACATATTAATAAAGTATACCATCATAGTGATGTTAACCAAATTGATGGGGTGAAAGTATATGAATTGGATGTGATGGTACCTTGATATTCCCTAATGTGCACTCTAGCAGCATGAAGTATATTTTCAGTACCCAAATGTTGCTGAAGGTGGGTGCCCTCAACTTCCGCAAAATCTCCCCATAAAGTTAACCTCAACGGGCGCATGCTACATATAAGAATTAGATGTACTAATATTAGTAGGGTGAGTAATCTATATGAATTAATAGAAAAGGAAAAATCTATACTAATGGAAATACATACTGTATATTAGAAAGTAATAATTCGCGCCTTGCAGTGCCCCTGTTCCTTGTCGTTTCTAATGGCGATATTGCCACTACCATGCCGATGACGTCTGTACAACAAAATGATATGAAAATGTTATAGATAATTGAGAGGAAATACATACAGAAATACAGGTACTTAAGTACACCGTGTTAATTATACGTACCTATAACATTGTCACGTGTTCTTAGACGCCGAGGGACATCAATGAACGACACACAAGGTGGTAGGTGCTGATAAGGAATATCAGGACAATCCTCAACCACGCTAAGGAGTCTCGATCTCGGCGTAAAAACCAACTTCAAATTGTTCTTTACCACATTCCTTTCTCCATCTGTCGCAACATCAACCAAGAGCCCAGAGATGTGGTAAACTTTGCCAGCATCGAGTATAGATCGCCATTGGTTAATTTGAGCATCGCCTTCTATGCTGGCGAATATCTCATCACACTGTAAAACAATCAACTCCATTGATAAGCAATATACTTGTACATGTTGGGAAAATTTTTATCAACTTCAATAAATCAATACCTGATAGTCCATAAATATAACCTTCCACAGTGTGCGTTGCTCATATACTCGAACCGTCATTGATCGCATGAGTCGAACAATTAGGGTGACGGATCTATTGCCAGGGTTAGTGGCACATATAGGCATAGAAGTATGTACTAAACCTGACATATCTGTAAGCATAAATAAAAGAAGAAAACATATTAGTATAATCTAATGTAGTGAACACATCATAATAGCGAATGAAACAATAGTAATGTAAATAAGTTATATGGGTAGAAGGGACTAACCAAGCATCAGGAATGCCATTAAAAATTTCATGGTAGACAATGTTTTTAGTCATATTGTGAGGCACATCCCTTTTGTTGCAAATTAAGAACTTCAGCCCTGAAGGATAGGTAACGCGAGAGATAGCTACATATAGTTGACCGTGGGAGAACACAGGTTTTGGTAGATAAACTCCTACATACTGTAATGTTTGACCTTGACTTTTATTAATTGTCATTGCAAAACCCAGTTTCAAAGGGAACTGTCTCCTCTTTAAGGCAAATGGCGAGTCCTTAGCTGAAGGACTTAAGTCAACCCGTGGAATAGTCACTACTTGCCCAATATTTCTTCCAGTCAAGATTTTGGCTTGGACAACTTTAGTACCAAGTCTTTCAATAATCAAGCGAGTGCCATTGCATAACCCAATTGATGGGTCAAGATTTCTTAGTAGAATAACAGGGACACCAACTTTCAACTGAATTTCATGATTCGGGAATCCTGAAAAGTTCATACCATGAAGCATCTCTGGTGGATTAATGTCATCAATGACAGAATCATTGTTAGTCGGTAAGAATGTGTCAGAGCTCAGGTACGTATGGCTAGAACCGGGAATAATTGATAGAATCTTAGAATTTATTTCATCCACATCAGTGTTTAGGGGAGCCAATATACAACGGTCCTGAAAGTATGACTCATTTCTGTATCTTTCCACTAAACCTAGATACACAAATTCGATCAAGTTCGTGAGGCCGTTGTTGTCATTCTGAATGAGATGTTCTTCAGGAATCTTTATCCAATCCAATTCACTACCGTCTAAAAATGAGTATCCCTGCACACGACCATTACCAACATTCAAAGTCCATTCTGCAAAACTTCGTAACCGCTCATGTTCATTGTCACTTAAATTTGAATGCATAAGGCGCATGTTGGTTCTAAGATGTTGAATATTGCAGTAAGACCAAAAGGTTGCCCTTGATATTGAATATGCAACGATATCTGCTCTACTACCCTTTGTAACAACCGGAAGTATTTGCCTGAAATCACCTCCAAAAATGACCATTTTTCCCTCAAATATTTGGTTCTGATTGCATAGATCTCGTAAAGACCGTTCAACGGCTTCTACCGTGTGGCGATGGGTCATGGGAGCCTTATCCCATATGATAAGTGATGTTTCCCGAATTAGCTGTGCTAATTCAGACTGTTTAGGAATGGAGCATGTGGATGTCTCATCTGCATCAATTGGTATTTTAAACATCGAATGAGCTGTTTTCCCAAAAGGTAGTAATAGAGCAGCTATTCCAGAGGATGCCACGCATAGCACGATCAAGCCTTTTGACCTAAAATGTGTTACGATAGTTTTCCAAAGATATGTTTTTCCAGTTCCCCCACTACCATAAATGAAGAAGCAGCCTCCTCCTCCATGTTCATCTACTTGTATAACTGATTGAAAAACTCGCATTTGATCTGAATTCAATGTTGGTAGCAACCTTTGTAGGTTATGGCTTTCTTGCTCTTGATTATAATCAAGTTGTTCTCTAATAAGTCTGTTACCAAGTTGACGCATCAGATTAGGTGACGGCAAAGGCATAGGAGGGTAATCCCTTAATGATCTGCCATTCTTATTTAAAACCATCTCAATTTCATAAAGTCCAAGGTCCTGTCGTTGTTCAACAGTAATCTGTAAACTATGGTCTCTAAGTTCCCTCTCTATTTGTCTTTGTAAATCATCAGTAAGGTCTTCCCAATGTTGCTCCCACAATCGATGGGGGTCAGACACTTCTGAAAACATGAGCATTGAACAGAACATACTTCGTAGTTCAGCCCCTGTTGCCCATAGTGATGCTTCTACTAGTGCCTCATGCCACTCATTAGCATCATCAACCAACCCTCGTGCCAAGCAAGCTTCCTTAAAAGTTGAATATAATATACCATTGACAGTTCTTAAATTCTCATACGATGTAGCTCCTTGAACAATGTGCAACAGCATTCGCAGATAATATCTCTCGCCCATGTTTGGGTGAGCATAGGGCAGTCGCCCGATGAATACCCTTTGTTTTCGTTTAGTCCATTTCCTCATCCCTTTATTCCATACATAATAAGAAGGGAATGTCGCATAAGGGTAACGTCTTGCTTCAGGATCTTCACTATTCACAATGAACCAACCTATGAGCATACTAATCCTCTGTGCTCCTTCTTCCACAACCCTGTGAAGTCGATCACGATCATCGAATATAACATATTGTTGACCCGGCAAGTGGTATTGCAATAGTTCAACTGATGGATAACGTTGCGTGATCTCAAATTCAAATATTCTCCAAACAGCATCCACTGGTGACACATAACGACAATCCAAGTATTGCTTAATCTCATTGACGTCTTCATAGTCAGGAGGACCATTCCCCTGTTGAGGATGTTGGACGTTGTCCTCGATCACTATGGTAGCCCTATCAGCCCCCTTATGCATGTATTTATGGAGGTACTTAATGACCTTCTTTTGTGCACACCGCTCAACATTAATGTGCGCATCATATTTGACACACAGATCACGGTTATAGGGGATTACCCATCTATTGTCCATTCTCTTACCACGAATAGTTACACTTCGACCATCATCCCGACGCCTGTATTTCACAAAACCATTTTCTTCAATAATGGTCATATCACAAAAACTCTTAGGGTAATGCTTTGTGCACTTGTTACCCTCAATGCATGGAGCATACGGAATGTCAGTGCCACATGGACCATGTATCATATGTCTTATAACAGTTTCGAATGCGAGGGGGTCAGTGTCTTCATCATGGAGCTCTGCGCATATAATACGATCGATGTCTTCAGTGCACGTAGGCTTGTCCTCACTTGCAAGGGTTAATAATATATGGGCATGTGGTAATCCCCGTTTCTGGAATTCAATGACATGGATATCTAGACATGTAACGGATGAGTATAGGTTCCAATGATTAAAATAAATGCCAAAAAATAAAGTAAGATAGAGATTTAATAATATGCTAAATACATGACATAGTCAGCTGACAACATTACCTGCAATAACTTTGCCGAAAAGATTTCTCTCCTTGAAATCTCGTTTTAGCTCTTTTAGCCTTAAGCGAAATACTCGAGCAACAATGTCTGGCCGGTAATTCGCATATTGGCCTGGCTGTTGTGCTAGAGCTTCTTGGATTTCCGGCCAATTAAGATTGCAGGTGAATGTGATAAAAAAATCTGGATAACCCATTTGATTGCAGATGGCCATTGCGTCCAAAAAATGATGTCTCATATAGCGTGGCCCACCTGTGAATGATGCAGGTAGTATTAACCTTTTTCCCACTACATGAGCATCATTTTTACCCGCCGTAATAGCATCTTGCAAGCCATTGTATAATTCTGCTCGTAGTGTGCTTTGGTGATTTTTGATATATAGTAACCTCCAAGCCTCAATTGCAGCGTAACAATCCACAATAAATTGAAGGAACAATCTGCTGCATCGAAGTAGAATGTTTCCTTCGTCAGGCCTATATTGTATGAGGAAGGCATAAAATTCTCTCATTGTCACCATTACTCGATTACTGCTTGACCCCCCCACACATTGAATGTAAGCTGACCAACCATCCGTTCCATAAGGAAACAGGAGTGGGTATTGAAGGGGCATATACGATGGTTGCGTTTCATATACTCACTGTAAATTTCCACCGATTTTTCGAACAATAATATCTCGATGCTCTTCCCCTCCAACATCACCACCAACTATGAGAGCTGCAACTTCATCCACAGTGGGTAGTGTATATTGTCTTCCAGGACGTGCTTTAATGATGCGAATGCTTAAATTAATCACAGCAGCTGCCTCGAAGATATCACGTGCATTGCGAAAAACCTTGACATAAGGGTTCACAGCATCAAGCATATGTTGTAAAGCCTGTAATGTACCCTCATCAACTCCACCCACTCTTTGGTCACCATGTAAAGCCCGACATCTATTTCGCACTTCATCATGTGTGTCATAGATATATAGCTGACCAAATTTTGGTCGCTGTCCTTCTGCAGGGAGTAATGAACCAATTCGGTGGTAATTGTTTCCACTTATTCTGAAGGAGTAAGGACCATGTCCATCCATTACAGAGTGGTCGATAGCTCCACCCATTGATGTGAATGATAACATGGAGTTATACATTCTTATATTATCGAGAAAATTAGGTTGATTCAACAATGTGTCAAGCACTGGAGGAGGTGGGCGTAATGACGGCAACATAACACGTCCACTTTGACAACAAAGCATGAATCGAGGTTGTGAAACACTACCTCTTGCGACTCTCTCATCCAACCACATGGCCGCGCGACAGTGTCCACAGGAAACCAAAGTTCCCGTGAAATTCCAACGGCTTACGAACGTTCTTGCAGGTGGAGTGCTGCGTGCAATTGCTAGTTGAATTTCTCTAGATTGTGACTGGTGCTGCTCACGTTCTGCGATGAAGTGTGATTGGGTGTGATCTGGATGACGCCGGCTAAATAGCCTCCATCTTGCATTTTGTCGAGCAAGTCTTGCTCGAAGCCTTCTTACAGTGATGTCACCACTTCCAGTGTGGGTTTCCATCACTAATTCAGAAAAATTACGTACATTATTAGGTAAAAGTTCATCATTTTGTTGTTCAGTGAAGCAGATGCAGTTGCATCCATAGCCTATTTAGTAACATATTTTTTCCCTATACAGTATGATTTTGTATAGATTTGTGAATGAATTTTATGAGTGTCACAAAGTTTGATAATGTAAAGGGTGGTTTTAATCTGTTTGGTACGTAAATCTACCTAACTGGTTGTCAAAGTGTGACTCACACAGTATGATTTTGTTTAGAAGTTTCGTCAATTTCATGCTTTTTTAGATTCCATTGTGTTGTACATTATTTATTGTGTGTTTAATATATAGGAATTGAACTATGTAAAATATTGAGAATTTGACGAAAATCGTGTATTTCGGGGTAAAATCAAAGGAAAATTATACTACCTCTTGTATGTTAAAGGACTTATTATTCATTGAAGCAATTTTAGGACTGTCACAAAGTTTGACAATGTAGATGGTGTCTTTAATTACATTGGTATGTAAATTATCCGACTGTTTGTCAAAATATGACTCATATAGTATGATTTTGTATATTAATTTCCTCAATTTCATGCTCTTTTAGGTTCAATTGTGTTGTACATTATGATTTTTGTACATAATATTTAGGAAATAAACTATGCTAAATGTTAAGAATACTGCCTCGTATTTCACAAAGGACGTATTATTCATTGAAAGAATTGTAGGAAGGTCACAATGTTTGATAATGTAAAGGGTATTTTTAATTTGCTTGATAGGTAAGTGTACATAATGTAACTAAACAATTTCTAGTAACCAAATATTTAGTATAGTAATTATATACGTATATTATTTACATTAAGTATTGTAATTACTAATTATGTACATATGTAATTTACATCGTACATATTGTGGTAATGTTTGTACGTGGAATTATTATTCTCTTAATGTTGATTTTTAGGTTTTCCAGCTTAACCGAAGGTAAGTATAGTATATATATCAAATGTTGGTTTTAATTCATGTGGAGATGTACACAATGGGTTATTTGTATTATAGGTGAAAGCTGTAATGTTAATATCGATATCTTTTTTGTAACACATACTATACTTCATATATTCGTGACAAATATGTGTATAATAGTATCCAAAATATTAAAGAATAATATGTGCATATTATTTCCACAAGGAAATTTAAAGTAATGGAATAGAAATAAAGAAGAATACGTGAATATAATGAGTATAGTGTGATAAACTAACCTCAACAAATATCAATATCAAGGGCACGCATGCGATAAAAGACTGCAAATGATGAATATGAAAGAAAATTAGATAGCTCGCTTATTCTTTATTGGGATTATACTATAAATTAAGAATAAAAAACGAACGTATTATAGTGGAAAGGAATTTTAGAAGTGTCACAAACTGTGATAGTGTAAAGGGTGTATTTAATTTGATTGGTATGTAAATGTATCTCGTTGTTTGTCAAAATATCACTATTATAGTATGAGTTTGTATAGAACTTTTCTCAATTTCATGATCTTTTAGGTTCCATTGTGTTATACATCATGTTTTGTGTATATAATATCAAGGGCAAGCCTGCAGGAAATGATTGGAATTGAAGAATAGGCAAGAAAATTAGTTGGCTCGCTTACTCTTTACTGGGAGTGGACCATAGATTAAGAATTACAAACCGAACATCTTATACCGGAAAAGTTTGGCTATGTAATCGATGAGTTACTGCACTGTATGACTTTCCCTTATACAGTAACATAGTTTCATTGCCTTTTTTTTATATTTTACTAGTGTTTTTCTATTTCTTGGAGTTACTTTTTCCTTTTTCCTTTTTTATATTTTCAGATTTTCTATAAGTTGCTTTTTGTAAGTCGTTTTTTGGGGATAAAAAATTTAACAAATTAAAAATATATACAAACAATGAAAGAACAAAAACAAAAAAGAATAAAATCAAAATAAGAAAATATAAAGCAATAAAAAATGAAAAATAAAAAATAAAAAACAACAAAATAAACAAAGGGCAAAACCAAAAATAATGAAATGAAAATCAAAAATAAAATTAAAAATTAGAAATTATAAAAATAAAATCACAAAATAGAAAATAAAAAATAAAAAATAAGCAGGAAAAATAAAAAATAAAAAATAACAAATAAGGAAAAAAGTAAAAAAAATAAAAACTAAAGAAATAAAGAAATTAAAAAATAAAGAAATAAAAATAACAAATAAAAAAAATGGGAACTACAAAATTAAAATTTTAAATTTGAAAAAATAGAAAATAGAAAATAGAAAGTAGAAAATAGAAAAAAAATAAAAAATGAAAAAAAATCAAACAATAAAAGAACAAAGCGTACTTCAACCCAATTCACTTTATTTTTAAAATACCATCGAATTCATGCAGTACGAAAAACAAATATGGAGAAAATTTAGAGGATTGTTGGATTATTCCCCCACCCCCAAAAGAAACACTAACTAATGTCCATCAAAATGAGTGAGCTTCCTGATCCCATAGATAAATTTGTAATAATTTTTACACAATCCTGTTTGAAGTTGCTTATAATTTATGCTTATATGTAGTATATATGTTTTACGATTGTAATTAGTATAGGGTTGGACCTATTGAATGGAGGTCTCGATATGTACATGCACAGTTGAACAAATAGAAAGGTACGCTGTGAGCCTGAGAAGTTGTTTGTTTCGCAATTTTTGCAACAAACTCCTTAGCTACTGAGGGTATGCATCACATTTTCCGGACATTAAATTTTAATATTATAATTAACTGATAGTGAAAGCAGTAAGTTTTAATCGACAACAACGTAAACATCATCGGTAAACCTTACAGTGTGCACAGTCATCGCAAGATGGGCTAAATGATGATTAAACTGAATCAGCAGTTTTGTAGCCCCAGCAACCCCCTCCCATAGATTTTCATGAAGTAGACATTAATTAAGAACCAAGAACACACCAAATTGACCAATCTAAAACAGAGAAAATGCTAACAGAAAAGGAAAGTAAAAATTATCAATATCCTGCTATATATAAATGCAGGAGCAATGACTATATAGCACTTTGAAAGTGACTCCCCATCTGTCTCCCTAAAACATAGATAATATCAAATCGATCGATAAACATAAATAAGTGAGAAAAATAAAATTGATTGGATCATTTAATTCTACACATCAAATAAATAATACACATTCAAAAAGCCCATGATAATTAATACGTATAAGAGATTGAAATCTACAAATTCAAATCTAAACAAATCAGATGAAAAAACCATTTAGTTCTTCATGCAATTTTCTAGATGATGTGAAGGGAGACAAAGAAGACCTTTTGATGCAGCAGAAATGCATTTTTAACACACCAAGGATAAATGGATCAAAACATCATATTTCACGGAAAACAGCTTCTCCTGCACTTCTCTGTTGGTAGTGCTGAATTTTGTAGATGGTCTTTTTTTTGGGGACTTCTAACAGTCTCATAGTAGGATGCTGCCAATGCATCCACCCATTTTGAGCATCAATTAGCATGTAATACACCTTTTTTATGTCAAGGAAATTGTAAATAGACCAAAAACTCTATATTATACACGTCAACTGTCCAATGAAAAGATCTTGTAAGTTGTGGTAAATTAGATAAAAAGTACTACAATGCAAAATGAAATAAACTGCTAATTGTAGAATCACTCCCAAAGTCACAATTGTGGCCAAATTCTCACTTCAATCAATTGTATCAGTCTAAACATCCATGACTCAAACAAAGAAAAGAACCCAAATTGCAAACAAAAGTGACCATATACATTATGCCTATTCTGCATACAGGGAACAAAAAGAAAGAAAACGTGACCCATTGCAATTGCCTCAAAAGGGCATAAATTGAAGACCAATACCTAATGTTGGACGAGATCAAGGTGGAAATGCAGGTTGAAGAAGATTAGCTCCAATTTAGCCTACAATAAAAAAAGTACAGAACATCATACCGTCAATAAAATTGAGAATATGACTTTAACAACCCAATTATGACTTTTTACATGATTATGTGTACCTGGGAATAGCACGAAGCTTGGAAAATATGACTTTAACAACCCAATTGATGAGTTACGTATGGGGTATGAGATGGAAGAGAGCGTTGACAGTGTTGTGAGAGCAAAAAAATTACCGTTTGAGGAGAAAATACTGAGCTGGGAGCAGTTTCTTTTTTGTGGGTGAGAAGGAGCGATGTGGGCGGCAAGTTTATAGGATATAGGAGTCTAGTGGATATATCACCAGATTTATTTTTGAAAAAAATTAAAGGCAATTGTATATTAGCTTCAACCCCATAACTGAAGAACGAAAACCCTCATCATTTTAGTTTCAGATTTCACAAAATAAAAGTCTTAAGAATTAAAACAGATAAACGAAACCTTACCTTGGCTACAGGGCCCATCATGATACCAACCCAAAGGTGCTCTCGACAACAGGGCCAAGCGTAATGTTGTCCGGCCACGATCTGGACGTCGGTGAAGCCCAAGGTCTTGACGGCAGGGAAGGAGGTCGAACATCCAAAGCGAAATGGGTGAGCCTGCACGAGAGGTTTGATAAAAGGAATAAACAACTGGAAAACCCAAGGAATTGAACCATTGATGACCCAAAGAGTACGATATTAACATCCATCATCAATTGCCAAACTAAACCGATGCCCAAAAGCTCTACCAAAGAAAAAGGGAGGGGGGGACACTCAAAATCAAAACCAAAAAGTCAAAGAATTCATGCTCAAATATCTGAAACTGTACCAAATGAAAATCAATTACATAACATTTGCACTATAATTCAGATCTGAAATCGAAATAAACAGGGGCAAATGAAGATGAAAATCAAAATCTTTAACCCAAAATCTCATTGTACTCTAATCTATGCTAAGCTAAGGTTTCGCTTCTAGTAGTTGCATGCTTCCTCTCACAGACCTAGAAAATCGGCTTCGTATAGACCCAGAAACATGGTGGTGATGAAGGATCGATGTTTTGGAGTTATTTTTGTTGAGCAATTATTCAGCAGATGTTGATGATTATGCTCTTCTCTTTTCTTCAATTTGTGTTCTGCATTATGAGAGAGATAGAGGGACCATAAAGGGTAGCCATGGGAAGGACATAAATGGAGATGTGTGGGGAGAGAGAGAGAGAGAGAGAGAGAGAGAGAGAGAGAGAGAGAGAGAAGACAAGTATGTTGGGCAACATTCAAGATAGTTCTGGAACGTGGACAGATAGAGGGGTGGGGGGAAGAGAGAGAAAAGGAGAGAGGTTTGTGAATTTGTGGGTAGTGGGTAAAACGTGGGTAGGCAGATGGGATAAAGTGAGTAATTAATTTTTGATTGAGGTGTTCAAATCAACGGTAGCTATTTATTGTTATGCAAATCGAACGGTTATAAATTTCAAATTAATGAGAATTTAGGAAAAGGTAGTTATAAAAAGATTGGTATTATGTATTAGTATAGATGTCCTTGATACACTCAAACCCAAGTACCTTGGACTCAAGAGTACAGACCAATAGGTACCTCCTAGAAAGTGCATCGGCCCCTTTGTTCATTTTGTCGGCCTTGTGTTGGATCACAAAGTGGAAGGATTGCATAAACTCCACCCACTTAGCATGTCATGGCTTGATTTTATGTTAACCTTGAATAAACATAAGGGCTTGGTGATCCGTGTGTGATGTATTCAAGCTTCACTAACACAGAGATTTGCTAAACTTAATCAAGAATGCATTTTGGTAGAAAAGATGAAAAGGAAATCAAGAACCAAGATAGAACAAATGGACTAGCAAGGATGATGATAACCCACCTTGGTTTGCACACTTGGGAATCTTCTTCCTTCAACTAAGTTATAGAAATTAATCACCTTCTTAGTTGAATTGAGAACACCTAGAGACCCACTTGAGGTTGCCAAACACCCAAGATATAACAGTAGGAATTTGAAGAGAAATGGAGAGAGTTTTCACAACTCAAAGCTTAATGCATATTAATTTGTCCTTCCTTGTCAGCCCAAGGTCTCCCTTTTATAGTGGGGAGCCTTTAACAAGCTGCAAAAGAGGTATAGAACAACCACATACACGTCCAAAAGAAAGGGGGGGACCAAAAAGCTAAAGACGAAAGCTGAAAAGTGCTTTTAGTTTCTGTCACCAACTTTTCAGTGCACAAGGGTCAACTTCAAACTGGTATAACTCATACATTTCTCCCTTAAATTGGCTTCAAAAGGTCTTGTTGGAAATCTCTACAATTCATATTTCATGGCCTCAAGTTGTACGCCATTTAGAGTATCCCTTTGGGATATATGCGGAAAAAGGTGCAGCATATGCAAATTGGCACAGTTTCTACTGCTTCTACAAAAGGCTCCCATTGACTTATTTCCTAGATACCTAACCTATAACTCTTTATATGCCCTTGAAGCCGAGACATTAAGGGCTCCAAAAAGTATTTTTTTAGCCCTTTAAGTCCACCTTAATCTTGGGTAATTAGACTTCCAAAACCGGGCCAAATTCTGACCAAACCGGGTAGCATGTCTTTTGTTTTGTTCATGATGTTTCAGACCATTGCTTGCACTTCTTGGACTTCCTTGATGATGCTGGGCCCTTGTGGCATGGAGGGGGCAAGGTTAGAAGGGTTATGAAGATGGTCCCCATCATACTCCTTTGGATAAGGCACTTTGAAGTTCAAGTAAAACTCCATAAAGTGTCTTTTGTCATGAAATTTGAAAAGTGGAACCGAATGAGAACCTTGCCATGCATGAATTTCCATGGAGCTTACCTCCCATGAGGTTGAGTGGAAAGAATGAAAAAGACACCCTTGGAAATATACATCAAACGCCCTTTCTTCGAAACGAATTATCCTCAATTCTTGTTGTAAACGAGGGCATTCTTCTTCACTCAAGAGTTCCTCAATTCCTTCAACAACACCACATTGCTCCAAATCGGACACTTGGAGTTCTTCAATTTCATGCTCATTAAATTTTGGATGTAGGTCACTATTCACCTGATGGCTTTCATGACATTCTTCTTTAAAGATCGAGGGTTCCCCTAGTTCGCCTTCCTTATCAGGGATGAGAGGTTAAAGGTTGAAACCCCATTGTTTGATGCGCACCTGAACACTATGAACTTCATGCTTCAACTTGAGTAGCTTCCAAATGGACATGGCATTTCGGGTCTTTGTGGGATGGGTTTTGTGTTTTGGGACAAGGTTTCCATTTGAAAGGTTGGGAGTAAGGCCAAGGAGATTAGTCTAAGCTCTTATACCACTTGATGTATTCAAGCTTCACTAAGGCAAAGATTTGCTAAAGTGAATCAAGAATGCATTTGGGTAGAAAAGATGAAAAGGAAATCTAGGACCAAGATAGAACAAGTGGACTAATAAGGGTGATGATAACCCACCTTGGTTTGCACACTTGGGCAATTTTCTTCCTTCAACTAAGTTACAGAAATTAGTCACCTTCTCAGTTCAATTAAGAAGACCAAGAGACCCATTTGAGGTTGCCAAACACCCAAGATATAACACTAGGAATTTGAAGAGAAATGGGGGGAGTTTTCACAACTCAAAGCTTAATGCATATTCATCTATCCTTCCTTGGCAGCCGAAGGACTCCCTTTTATCGTGGGGAACCTTTAACAAGATGCAAAAGAGGTAAACAACAAGAACTTACACATCCAAAAGCAAGGGGGACCAAAAAGAAAAAGACCAGAGCTGAAAGGTGCTTTTACTTTCTCTCACTAACTTTGCAGTGCACAAGGGTCAACTTCAAACAGCTATAACTCCTACGTTTCTCAGTCACATTGGCTGCAATAGGTCTTGTTGGAAAGCTCTGAACGTCAGATTTCGTGGGCCTCAAGTTGTACACCATATGGAGTACCCATTTAGGAGATATAGCGAAAAAGGTGCAGCATATGCAAACTGGGACAGTTTCAGCTGCTTCTAGAAAAAAGGCCCACATTGACTTATTTCCTAGATAGCTAACTTAGAACTCTTTATATGCCCTTGAATACGACATATTGAGGGTCCTAAAAAGTAATTTTGCAGCCCTTTAAGTCCACCTTAAGCTTGGGTAATTAGGCTTGTAGAACCGGGCCAAATTCTAACTAAACTAGCAGCATGTCATTTGTGTTGATCATGATGTTTCGGACCATTGCTTGCACTTCTTGGACTTCCTTGATGATGCTGGGCCCTTGTGGGATGGAGGGGGAAAGGTTAGGATGGTTATGAAGATGGTCCCCATCATACTCCTTTGGATAAGGCACTTTGAAGTTCAAATAAAACTCCATAAAGTGTCTTTTGTCATGAAATTCGAAAAGTGGAACCGAATGAGAACCTTGCCATGCATGATTTGGCAAGGAGCTTACCTCCCATGAGGTTGAGTTCAAAGAATAAAAAAGACACCCCTGAAAATATACATCAAACCATCTCCCTTCGAAAAGAATTGTCCTCAATTCTTGTTGTAAATGAGGGCATTATTCTTGACTCAAGAGTTCTTCAATTCCTTCAACAACGCCACATTGCTCCAAATCGGACAATTGGAGTACTTCAATTTCAAGCTCATCAAATTTTGGAGGTAGGTCACAATTCACCTCATGGCTTTCATGACATTCTTCTTTAAAGATCAAGGGTTCCACTCGTTCGCGTTCCTTATTAGGGATGAGGGATTGAGTTTGAGACCCCATTGTTGGATGCGCACCTAATGGCTATCAACTTCATGTTTCAACTTGAGTAACTTCCTAAGGGACATGGCATTCCAGGTCTTTGTGGGATGGGTTTTGTGTTTTGGGACAAGGTTTGTGTTTGAAATGTTGGGAGAAAGGCCAAGGAGAGTAGCCTAAGCTCTGATACCACTTGATGTATTCAAGCTTCACTAAGGCAAAGATTTGCTAAAGTGAATCAAGAATGCATTTGGGTAGAAAGGATGAAAAGGAAATCAAGAACCAAGATAGAAAAAGTTGACTAGCAACGGTGATGATAACCCACCTTTGTTTGCACACTTGGGCAATCTTCTTCGTTCAACTAAGTTAAAAAAATTAATAACCTTCTTTGTGGAATTAAGAAAACCTAGAGACCCACTTGAGGTTGCCAAACACCCAACATATAACACTAGGAATTTGAAGGGAAAAGGAGGGAGTTTTCATAACTCAAAGCTTAATGCATATTCATCTATCCTTCCTTGGCAGCCCAAGTCCTCCCTTTTATAGCGGGGAACCTTTAACAAGCTACAAAAGAGGTAAACAACAAGCACTTACACGTCCAAAAGCAAGGGGGGGGGACGAAAAAGCAAAAGACGAAAGCTGAAAAGTGCTTTCACTTTCTGTCAGCAACTTTTCAGCGCACAAGGGTCAACTTCAAATAGCTATAACTCCTACATTTCTCACTCAAATTGGCTTAAATAGATCTTGTTGGAAAGCTTTAGAAGTCAGATTTCACGGGCCTCAAGTTGTATGCCATTTGGAGTCGTCGTTTGGGAGATATGGGGAAAAAGCTGCAGCATTTGCAAATTGGGATAATTTTTGTTGCTTCTAGAAAAAGGCTCCCATTGACTTATTTCCCAGATAGCTAACCTAGAACTCTTTATATGCCCTTAAAGATGACATATTAAAGGTCCTAAAAAGTAATTTTGCAGCCCTTTAAGTCCACCTTAAGCTTGGGTAATTAGGCATGCAGAACTGGGCCAAATTCTGATTAAACTGGCAGCATGTCATTTGTGTTTTTTTATGATTTTTCGGACCATTGCTTGCACTTCTTGGACTTCCTTGATGATGTTGGACCGTCGTGGGATGGTGGGGGAAAGGTTAGAAGGGTTATGAAGATGGTCCCCAGCATACTCCTTTGGATAAGGCACTTTGAAGTTCAAATAAAACTCCGTAAAGTGCCTTTTGTCATGAAATTTGAAAAGTGGAACGGAATGAGAACATTGCCAAGCATGAATTTTCATGGAGCTTACCTTTTCCATGAGGTTGAGATGAAAGAATGAAAAACACACCCTTGAAAATATACATCAAACCCTCTTTCTTTGAAAAGAATTGTCCTCAATTCTTGTTATAAATGAGGGCATTCTTCTTGACGCAGGAGTTCCTCAATTCCTTCAACAACCCCACATTGCTCCAAATCGGACAGTTGGAGTTCTTCAATTTCAAGCTTATCAAATTTTGGAGGTAGGTCACAATTCACCTCATGGCTTTCATGACATTCTTCTTTAAAGATCAAGCGCTCCCCTAGTTCGCCTTCCTTATGAGGGATTAGAGATTGAACTTTGAGACCCCATTGTTGGATGCACACATCAAGGCTATCAAGCTCATGTTTTAACTTGAGTAACTTCCTAAGGGACATGGCATTTCAGGTCTTTGTCGGATGGGTTTTGTGTTTTGGGACCAGGTTTGTGTTTGAATGGTTGGGAGCAAGGCCAAGGAGAGTAGCCTAAGCTCTGATACCACTTGATGTATTCAAGCTTCACCAAGGAAAAGATTCGCTAAAGTGAATCAAGAATGCATTTGGGTAAAAAAGATAAAAAGGAAATCAAGAACCAAGATACAATAAGTGGACTAGCAAGGGTGATGATAACCCACCTTGGTTTGCACATTTGGGCAATCTTCTTCCTTCTACTAAGTTACAAAAATTAATCACCTTCTTAGTTGAATTAAGAAGACCTAGAGACCTAGTTGAGGTTGCCAAACACCCAAGATATAATGCTAGGAATTTGAAGGGAAATAGAGAGAGTTTTCACAACTCAAAGCTTAATGCACATTCATCTATCCTTCCATGGCCGACCAAGGCCTCCCTTTTGTAGAGAGGAACCTTTAACAAGCTGTAAAATAGGTAAAGAAAAAGCTCTTACGTGTCCAAAAGCAAGGGTGGGATGAAAAAGCGAAAGACGAAAGGTAAAAAGTGCTTTTACTTTCTGTCAGCAATTTTTCAGTGCACAAGGGTCAACTTCAAATAGCTATAAATCCTACATTTCTCGCTCAAATTGGCTTCAATAGACCTTGTTTGGAAAGCTTTAGAAGTCAGATTTCACGTGCCTCAAGTTGTGTGCCATTTGGAGTCGTATTTTGGGAGATATGGGGAAAAAGGTGCAACATTTGCAAACTGGGGCAGTTTCTACTACTTCTAGAAAAAGGCTCCCATTGACTTATTTCCTAGATACCTAACCTAGAACTCCTTATATGCCCTTGAAGCTGACATATTAAGGGTTCCAAAAAGTAATTTTGCGGCCCTTTAAGTCCACCTTAAGCTTAGGTAAGTAGGCTTGCAGAACCGGGCCAAATTTTGACCAAACTTGGCAGCATGTCAGTTGTGTTGTTCTTGATGCTTCGGACCATTGCTTGCACTTCTTGGACTTCCTTGGTGATGATGGGCCCTTGTGGGATGGAGGGGGAAAGTTTAGAATGGTTATGAAGATGGTCCCCATCATACTCCTTTGGATAAGGCACTTTGAAGTTCAAATAAAACTCCATAAAGTGTCTTTTGTCAGGAAATTCGAAAAGATGAACTGAATGAGAACCTTGCCATGCATGAGTTTTCATGGAGCTTACCCCCCATGAGGTTGAGTTGAAAGAAGGAAAAGACACCCTTGGAAATATACATCAAACCCCCTTTCTTCGAAAAGAATTGTGCTCAATTCTTGTTGTAAATGAGGGTATTTATCTTGACTCATGAGTTCCTCAATTCCTTCAACAACCCCACATTGCTCCAAATCGGACACTTGGAGTTCTTCAATTTCAAGCTCATCAAATGTTGGAGGTAGGTCACAGTTCACCTCATGGCTTTCATGACATTCTTCTTTAAAGATGAAGGGTTCACCTAGTTCGCCTTGCTTATCAGGGATGAGATATTAAAGTTTAAGACCCCATTGTTGGATATACACCTCGAGGCTATCAAGTTCATGTTTCAACTTTAGTAACTTCTTAAGGGACATGGCATTTCGGGTCTTTGTGGGATGGGTTTTGTGTTTTGGGACAAGGTTTGTGTTTGAAAGTTTGGGAGGAAGCCCAAGGAGAGTAGCCTAAGCTCTGATACCACTTGATGTATTCAAGCTTCACTAAGGCAAAGATTGGCTAAAGTGAATCAAGAATGTATTTGGGTAGAAAAGATGAAAAGGAAATCAAGAACCAAGATAGAACATGTGGACTAGCAAGGGTGACGACCCACCTTGGTTTGCATACTTGGACAATCTTCTTCCTTCAACTAAGTTACAGAAATTAATCACCTTCTTAGTTGAATTAAGAAGACCTAGAGAACCACATGAGGTTGCCAAACACCCAAGATATAACACTAGGAATTTGAATAGAAATGAAGAGAGTTTTCACAACTCAAAGCTTAATGCATCTTCATCTATCCTTCCCCGGCAGCCTAGGGCATCCCTTTTATAGCGGGGAACCTTTAACAACCTGCAAAAGAGGTAAACAACCGGCACTCACACGTCCAAAAGCAAGGGGGGACCAAAAGGCAAAAGATGAAAGCTGAAAAGTGCTTTTACTTTCTGTCAGCAACTTTTCAGTGCACAAGGGTCAACTTCAAACAGCGATAACTCCTACGTTTCTCAATAAAATTGGCTGCAATCACTCTTGTTCGAAAGCTCTGCAAGTTAGATTTCACGAGCCTCAATTTGCACGCCATTTGGAATGGCCTTTTGGGATATATGGGGGAAAAGGTGCAGCATATGCAAACTAGGACAGTTTCAGCTGCTTCTAGAAAAAGGCTCCCATTGACTTATTTCCTAGATACGTAACCTAGAATTATTTATATGCCCTTGAAGCTGACATATTAACGGTTCCAAAAAGCAATTTTGCAGCCCTTTAAGTCCACCTTAAGGTTGGGTAATTAGGCTTGCAAAACCGGGCCAAATTAAGACCAAACTGGGCAGCATGTCATTTGCGTTGTTCATGAAGTTTCGAACCTTTGCTTGCTTTTATTGGACTTACTTGATGTTGTTGGGCCCTTGTGGGATAGAGGAGGAAAGGTTAGAATGGCTATGATGATGGTCCGCATCATACTCCTTTGGATCAAGCACTTTGAAGTTCAAATAAAACTCAATAAAGTGTCTTTTGTCGTGAAATTCGAAAAGATGAACCAAATGAGAACTTTGCCATGCATGAATTTGCATGGAGCTTACCTCCCATGAGCTTAAGTTGAAGGAATGAAAAAGACACCGTTGGAAATATGCATCAAACCCTCTTTCTTCGAAAGAGTGTTCCTCAATTCTTGTTGTAAATGAGGGCATTCTTCTTGACTCAAGAGTTCCTCAATTCCTTCAAAATCCCCACATTGCTCCGAATCAGACACTTGGAGTTCTTCATTTTCAAGCTCATCAAATTTTGGAGGTAGGTCAGAATTCACCTCAAGCCTTTCATGAGATTCTTCTTTAAAGAACAAGGGTTCCCCTAGTTCGCCTTCCTTATCAGGGATGAGAGATTGAAGTTTGAGACCACATTGTTGGATTCGCACCTCAAGGCTATCAAGTTCATCTTTCAACTTAAGTAACTTCGTAAGGGACATGGCATTTCCGGTCTTCGTGGGATGGGCTTTGTGTTTTGGGACAAGGTTTGTGTTTTGAAGGTTAGGAGCAAGGCCAAGGAGAGTAGCCTAAGCTCTGATACCACTTGATGTATTCAAGCTTCACTAGTGAAAACATTTGCTAAAGTTAATCAAGAATGCATTTTGGTAGAAATGACGAAACGGAAATCAAGAACCAAGATAGAACAACTGGACTAGCAAGGATGATGATAACCCACCATGGTTTGCACACTTCAGCAATCTTCCTCCTTCAACTAAGTTACATAAATTAATCACCTTGTTAATTGAATTAAGAAGACCTAGAGACCCACTGGAGGTTGCCAAACACCCAAGGTATAACACTAGGAATTTGAAAAGAAATGGAGAGAGTTTTCACAACTCAAAGCTTAATGCATATTCATCTATCCTTCCTTGGCAGCGCAAGGCCTCCCTCTTAAAGCGGGGAACCTTTGACAAGCTACAAAAGTGGTAAAGAACTAGCACCTCCACGTCCAGAAGCAAGGCGGGGACCAAAAAGCAAAAGACGAAAGCTGAAAAGTGCTTTTACTTTTTGTGAGTAACTTTTCAGCGCACAAGGGTCAACTTCAAATAGCTCTAGCTCCTACGTTTCTCACTCAAATTGGCTACAATAGCTCTTGTCGGAAAGCTCTGGAAGTCTTATTTCACAGGCCTCAAGTTGGACGCCATTTGGAGTAGCCGTTTGGGAGATACGGGGAAAAAAGGTGCAGCTTATGCAAACTGGGAGAATTTCTGCAGCTTCTAAAAAAAGGCTCCCATTGACTTATTTCCTAGATACATAACCTCGAATTCTTTATATGCCCTCGGAGCCGACATATTAGGGGTTCCAAAAAATAATTTTGCAGCACTTTAGGTCCACCTTAAGCTTGGTTAATTAGGCTTGCAAAACCGGGCCAAATTCTGACCAAACTGGGCAGCATGTCATTTGCGTTGTTCATGACGTTTCGGACCATTGCTTGCAGTTCCTGAACTTCCTTGATGATGCTGGGCCCTTGTGGGATGGAGGGGGAAAGGTTAGAATGGTTATGAAGATGGTCCCCATCATACTCCTTTGGATAAGGCACTTTGAATTTCAAATAAAACTCCATAAACTGTCTTTTGTCATGAAATTCGAAAAGATGAACCAAGTGAGAACCTTGCCATGCGTGAATTTGCATGAGGCTTACCTCCCATGAGGTTGAGTTGAAAGAAAGAAAAAGACACCCTTGGAAATATACATCAAACCCTGTTTCTTCGAAAAGAATTGTGCTTAATTCTTGTTGTAAATGAGGGCATTTATCCTGACTGATGAGTTCCTCAATTCCTTCAACAACCCCACATTGCTCCAATTCGGACACTTGGAGTTCTTCAATTTCAAGCTCATCAAATTTTGGAGGTAGGTCACAATTCGCGTCATGGCTTTCATGACATTCTTCTTTAAACATCAAGGGTTTCCGTAGTTTCCCTTCCTTATTAGGGATGAGAGATTGAAGTTTGAGACCCCGTTGTTGGATGCGCACCTCAAGGCTATCAAGTTCATCTTTCAACTTGAGTAACTTCGTAAGGGACATGGCATTTCGGGTCTTTGTGGGATGGGTTTTGTGTTTTGGGACAAGGTTTGTGTTTGGAAGGTCGGGAGCAAGGCCAAGGAGAGTAGCCTAAGCTCTGATACCACTTGATGTATTCAAGCTGCACTAAGGGGACGATTTGCTAAAGTGAATCAGGAATGCATTTGGGTAGAAAAGATGAAAAGGAAATCAACAACCAAGATAGAACAAGTGGACTAGCAAGGGTGATGATAACCCACCTTGGTTTGCACACTTGGGCAATCTTTCTCCTTCGACTAAGTTACATAAATTAATCACCTTCTTAGTTGAATTAAGAAGACCTAGAGAACCACTTGAGGTTTCCAAACACCAAAGATATAACAATAGGAATTTGAAAAGAAATGAAGAGAGTTTTCACAACTTAAAGCTTAATGCACATTCATCTATCCTTCCTTGGCAGCCCAAGGCCTCCCTTTTATAGCGGGGAGCCTTTAACAAGCTGCAAAAGAGGTAAACAACTAGCACTTACATGTCCAAAAGCAAGGGGGGGAACAAAAAGCAAAAGACGAAAGCTGAAAAGTGCTTTTACTTTCTGTCAGCAACTTTTCAGTGCACAAGGCTCAACTTCAAACAGCTATAACTCCTACGTTTCTCACTCAAATTGGCTACATTAGCTCTTATTGGAAAGCTCTAGAAGACAGATTTCACAGGCCTCAAGTGGCACGCCATTTGGAGTAGCCGTTTGGGAGATATGGGGAAAAAGGTGCAGCATATGCAAACTGGGACAGTTTCTGCTGCTTCTACAAAAAGGCTCCTATTGACTTATTCCCTAGATACATAACCTAGAATTCTTTACATGCTCTTCAAGCTGACATATTAATGGTTCCAAAAAGTAATTTTGCATCCCTTTAAGTCCACGTTAAGCTATGGTAATTAGGCTTGCGAAACCGGGCCAAATTCTGGACAAACAGGGCAGCACGTCAATTACGTTGTTCATGACGTTTCAGACCATTGCTTGCACTTCCTGGACTTCCTTGATGATGCTGGGCCCTTGTGGTAAGGAGGGGGAAAGGTTAGAATGGTTATGAAGATGGTCCCAATCATACTCCTTTGGATAAGGCACTTTGAAGTTCAAATAAAACTCTAAAAACTATCTTTTGTCTTGAAATTCGAAAAGATGAACCGAATAAGAACCTTGCCATGCATGAATTTGCATGGAGCTTGCACCCCGTGAGGTTGAGTTGAAAGAATGAAAAAGGCACCGTTGGAAATATACATCAAACCCCCTTTCTTCGAAAAGATTTGTGCTTAATTCTTGTCGTAAATGAGGGTATTTATCTTCACTCATGAGTTCCTCAATTCCTTCAACAACCCCACATTGCTCCAAATCGGACACTTGGAGCTCTTCAATTTGAAGCTCATCAAATTTTAGAGGTAGGTCACAATTCGCCTCATGGCTTTCATGACATTCTTCTTTAAATATCAACGGTTCCCATAGTTCCCCTTCCTTATCAGGGATGAGAGATTGAAGTTTGAGACCACCTCAAGGCTATCAAGTTTATCTTCAGACTCGAGTAACTTCGTAAGGGGCATGGCATTTCGGGTCTTTGTGGGATGGTTTTGTGTTTTGGGACAAGGTTTGTGTTTGGAAGGTCGGGAGCAAGGCCAAGGAGAGTAGCCTAGGCTCTGATACCACTTGATGTATTCAAACTTCACTAAGGAAAAGATTTGCTAAAGTGAATCAGGGATGCATTTGGGTAGAAAAGATGAAAAGGAAATCAAGAACCAAGATAGAACAAGTGGACTAGCAAGGGTGATGATAACCCACCTTCGTTTGCACACTTGGGAAATCTTCCTCCTTCGACTAAGTTACATAAATTAATCACCTTATTAGTTGAATTAAGAAGTCCTAGAGACCCACTTGAGGTTGCTAAACACCAATGATATAACACCAGGAAGTTGAAAAGAAATGGAGAGAGTTTTCGCAACTCAAAGGTTAATGCATATTCATCTATCCTTCCTTGGCAGCCCAAGGCCTCCCTTTTATAGCAGGGAGCCTTTAACAAGCTGCAAAAGAGGTTAACAACTAGCACTTACACGTCCAAAAACAAGGGGGGGAACAAAAAGCAAAAGACGAAAGCTTAAAAGTGCTTTTACTTTCTGTCAGCAACTTTTCAGTGCACAAGGCTCAACTTCAAACAGCTATAACTCCTACGTTTCTCACTCAAATTGGCTACAATAGATCTTGTTGTAAAGCTCTTGAAGTTAGATTTCAGAAGCCTTAAGTGGCACGCCATTTGGAGTAGCCTTTCGGGAGATATGGGCAAAAAGTTACAGCATATGCAAACTGGGACAGTTTCTGCTGCTTCTAGAAAAAGGCTCCTATTGACTTATTTCCTAGATACATAACCTAGAATTCTTTACATGCCCTTCAAGGTGACATATTAAGGGTTCTAAAAAGTAATTTTGCATCCCTTTATGTCCACGTTAAGCTTGGTTAATTAGGTTTGCAAAACCAGGCCAAATTCTGGACAAACAGCGCAGCATGTCATTTACGTTGTTCATGATGTTTTGGACCATTGCTTGCACTTCCTGGACTTCCTCGATGATGCTGGGCCATTGTGGGATGGACGGGGAAAGGGTAGAATGGCTATTAAGATGGTCCCCATTATGAAATTTGAAAAGATGAACCGAATGAGAACCTTGCCATGCATGACTTTTCATGGAGCTTACCTCCCATGAGGTTGAGTTGAAAGAATGAAAAGACACCCTTGGAAATACACATCAAACTCTCTTTCTTCGAAAAGAATTGTGCTCAATTCTTGTGGTAAATGAGGGTATTTATCTTGACTCATGAGTTCCTCAATTCCTTCAACAACCCCACATTGCTCCAAATCGGACACTTGGAGTTGTTCAATTTCAAGCTCATCAAATGTTGGAGGTAGGTCACAATTTGCCTCATGGCTTTCATGACATTCATCTTTAAAGATCAAGGGTTCCCCTAGTTCGCCTTCCTTATCAGGGATGAGAGATTGAAGTTTGAGACCACGTCGTTGGATTCGCACCTCAAGGCTATCAAGTTCATCTTTCAACTTAAGTAACTTCGTAAGGGACATGGCATTTCCGGTCTTCGTGGGATGGGCTTTGTGTTTTGGGACAAGGTTTGTGCTTGAATAGTTAGGGGCAAGCCCAAGGAGAGTAGCCTAAGCTCTGATACCACTTGATGTATTCAAGCTTCAATAAGCCAAAGATTTGCCAAAGTGAATCAAGAATGCATTTGGGTAGAAAAGATGAAAAGGAAATCAAGAACCAAGGTAGAACAAGTGGACTGGCAAGGGTGATGACCCACCTTGGTTTACATACTTGGACAATCTTTTTCCTTCAACTTAGTTACAGAAATTAATCACGTTCTTAGTTGAATTAAGAAGACCTAGAGACCCACATGAGGTCGCCAAACACCCAAGATATAACACTGGGAATTTGAATAGAAATGAAGAGAGTTTTCACAACTCAAAGCTTAATGCATATTCATCTAACCTTCCGTGGCAGCCTAGGGCCTCCCTTTTAAAGCAGGGAACCTTTAACAACCTGCAAAAGAGGTAAACAACCAGCACCCACACGTACAAAAGCAAGGGGGGAACAAAAAGCAAAAGACGAAAGTTGAAAAGTGCTTTTACTTTCTGTCAGCAACTTTTCAGTGCACAAGGGTCAACTTCAAACAGCGATAACTCTTACGTTTCTCACTAAAATTTGCTACATTAGCTCTTGTTCGAAAGCTATGGAAGTTAGATTTCACGGGCCTCAAGTTACACACTATTTGGAATAGCCGTTTGGGACATATGGGGAAGAAGGTGCAGCATATGCAAACTGGGATAGTTTCAACTGCTTCTAGAAAAAGGCTCCCATTGACTTATTTCCTACATACCTAACGTAGAATTATTTATATGCCCTTGAAGCTGACATATTAAGGGTTCCAGAAAGTAATTTTGCAGCCCTTTAAGTCCACCTTAAGCTTGGGTAATTAGCCTTGCAAAACCGGCCCAAATTCAGACGAAACTAGGCAGCATGTCATTTGCGTTGTTCATGAAGTTTCGAACCATTGCTTGCATTTCTTGGACTTCCTTGATGTTGTTGGGCCCTTGTGGGATAGAGGAGGAAAGGTTAGAATGGTTATAATGATGATCCCCATCATACTCCTTTGGATAAGGCACTTTGAAGTTCAAATAAAACTCAATAAAGTGTCTTTTGTCATGAAATTCGAAAAGATGTACCAAATGAGAACCTTGCCATGCATGAAATTGCATGGAGCTTACCTCCCACGAGCTTAAGTTGAAAGAATGAAAAAGACACCATTGGAAATATACATCAAACCCTTTTTCTTCAAAAGAGTGTTCCTCAATTATTGTTGTAAATGAGGGCATTCTTCTTGACTCAAGAGTTCCTCAATTCCTTCAAAAACCCCACATTGCTCCAAAATAGACACTTGGAGTTCTTCATTTTCAAGCTCATCAAATTTTGGAGGTAGGTCACAATTCACCTCAAGCCTTTCATGAGATTCTTGTTTAAAGAACAACGGTTCCCCTGGTTCGCCTTCCTTATCAGGGATGAGAGATTGAAGTTTGAGACCACGTTGTTGGATTCGCACCTCAAGGCTATCAAGTTCATCTTTCAACTTAAGTAACTTCGTAAGGGACATGGCATTTCCGGTCTTCGTGGGATGGGCTTTGTGTTTTGGGACAAGGTTTGTGCTTGAATAGTTAGGAGCAAGGCCAAGGAGAGTAGCCTAAGCTCTTATACCACTTGATGTATTCGAGCTTCACTAAGGCAAAGATTTGCCAAAGTGAATCAAGAATGCATTTGGGTAGAAAAGATGAAAAGGAAATCAAGAACCAAGGTAGAACAAGTGGATTAGCAAGTGTGATGACCCACCTTGGCTTACATACTTGGACAATCTTCTTCCTTTAACTTAGTTACAGAAATTAATCACGTTCTTAGTTGAATTAAGAAGACCTAGAGACCCACATGAGGTCGCCAAACACCCAAGATATAACACTGGGAATTTGAATAGAAATGAAGAGAGTTTTCACAACTCAAAGCTTAATGCTTATTCATCTATCCTTCCCTGGCAGCCTAGGGCCTCCCTTTTATAGCAGGGAACCTTTAACAACCTTCAAAAGAGGTAAACAACCAGCACTCACACGTACAAAAGCAAAGGGGGAACAAAAAGCAAAAGACGAAAGCTGAAAAGTGCTTTTACTTTCTGTCAGCAACTTTTCAGTGCACAAGGGTCAACTTCAAACAGCGATAACTCTTACGTTTGTCACTAAAATTGGCTACATTAGCACTTGTTCGAAAGCTATAGAAGTTAGATTTCACGGGCCTCAAGTTGCACTCTATTTGGAATAGCTGTTTGGGACATATGGGGAAAAAGGTGCAGCATATGCAAACTGGGATAGTTTCAACTGTTTCGAGAAAAAGGCTCCCATTGACTTATTTCCTACATACCTAACCTAGAATTATTTATATGCCCTTGAAGCTGACATATTAAGGGTTCCAAAAAGTAATTTTACAGCCCTTTAAGTCCACCTTAAGCTTGGGTAATTAGGCTTGCAAAACCGGGCTAAATTCAGACGAAATTGGGCAGCATGTCATTTGCGTTGTTCATGAAGTTTCGAACCATTACTTGCTTTTCTTGGACTTCCTTGATGTTGTTGGGCCCTTGTGGGATGGAGGAGGAAAGGTTAGAATGGTTATGATGATGGTCCCCATCATACTCCTTTGCATAAGGCACTTTCAAGTTCAAATAAAACTCAATAAAGTGTCTTTTGTCATGAAATTCGAAAAGATGAACCAAATGAGAACCTTGCCATGCATGAATTTGCATGGAGCTTACCTCCCACGAGCTTAAGTTGAAAGAATGAAAAAGACACCGTTGGAAATATACATCAAACCCTCTTTGTTCGAAAGAGTGTTCCTCAATTCTTGTTGTAAATGAGGGCATTCTTTTTGACTCAAGAGTTCCTCAATTCCTCCAAAACCCCACATTGCTTCAAATCAGACACTTGGAGTTCTTCATTTTCAAGCTGATGAAATTTTGGAGGTAGGTCACAATTCACCTCAAGCCTTTCATGAGATTCTTCTTTAAAGAACAAGGGTTCCCCTAGTTCGCCTTCCTTATCAGGGATGAGAGATTGAAGTTTGAGACCACATTGTTGGATTCGCACCCCAATGCTATCAAGTTCATCTTTCAACTTAAGTAACTTCATAAGGGACATGGCATTTCCGGTCTTCGTGGGATGGGGTTTGTGTTTTGGGACAAGGTTTGTGCTTGAATAGTTAGGAGCAAGGCCAAGGAGAGTAGCCTAAGCTCTTATACCACTTGATATATTCAAGCTTCACTAAGGCAAA
>JACYFF010031957.1:63794110-63818810 GCA_017589665.1 Selenicereus undatus
AGTTCACAGGGTGTTTTAAATGTGGCAAACCAGATCACCTTGTGAAAAACTGTCCTCTGCTTCAAGAAGAGCAGGAGTTCGAACAACCCAGGAAACAGGTTCGAAAACAACCTGTGAACACCGCAGGCAAAAGATTCTCGAAGGCTATGCTTGCTGCCTTGGTAGACTCCTCTGAGGATGAAGGTGATTCTGAACGTGATGGAGATGCTGTAGCCCTAATGGCACAAAGTGACTCAAACTCAGATGATGAATCCACAAACAGCTTGAATGATCTCAAGAACAAGGTATATCGTCTCAATAAAGCAACTCTCAAAGAACTTTTGTATACTTTGATGGATACTTGTGCTGAATTGAAACGAGATGTCCGAGACCTAGAACTAGAAAATGAGATCCTTAAGAATGAAAAACTTGAGGCTGAAAGGGAAATTCTAGCTTCACATCAAACCATAAAAGACCTTAGGGAGACCTTGATCTTGAACGGAGAAAAATATACCACCAATCAAGCCAAGGCTGAAAAGGAAACCCTTGAGCTTAAAGAAAAGGTCGAAGTTTTGTTTGCTGAAAACAAGAACTTGTCGGCTAAACCAAAACGCATAGAACACGACCTTGCCACAAACAGGTTGTGGAACAAATCCTCACAAGCTCTTGATTGGTCAAACACTCACCACAATCGAAACAAAAAGGGACTTGGATATAAGCCTAAACGAACAGTTTACCCAATCCATAGAAAATATGTGGGATTACCTGAAAACATTGTTTGCTTTCATTGTGGTAAAACTAGTCACTACAAATATTCATGTCCTTCAAGAAGGTATGCCATTGAAAAGAATGAAAGACATGTAAAACAAATCTGGATTAGGAAAGATGAGCTTTATTTGTCTAAAAGAATGGGACCCAAGTGGATCTGGGTTCCCAAAACTAACCCTTGATTTGTTTTGCAGGCTGAAGTGACAGAGAACAACCCCACAACCAACCCAGCAAACAGGGTAAGAAACACCCTGGAAAATAGCTCAGAAGATAACCTAGAAAACAGGCAGTTGTGGTATGTTGATAGTGGGTGTTCGCGGCATATGACCAGAGAAAAATCAAACTTTCTCTCACTTACAGCTTCAACCGGTGGGAGCGTGGCTTTTGGAAACCGCAAGTCTGGGACAAATGTCGGTATAGGTAGCATTGGTAAAACTCTCTCCCATTCAATTGATAATGTGTACTTAGTTGATGGTTTAAAGCATAACTTACTAAGTGTGTCCCAACTGTGTGACAAGAACAATCTAGTGGTGTTCTCACGAACACATTGCGTGGTTGCAAATGTCAACACAGGAGATGTTGTGTTAAAAGGGAAGTGTCACAAAAATGTTTACAAAGTTTGTATGTCCACACTTCTCCAAAACAACCTGACTTGTTTGAGTGCTGTGAATGATGATATAATGCTTTGGCACAAGAGACTAGGTCATGCGAGCCTTACTCTTTTAAACAAACTTGTTTCTAAAGACTTGGTTGTTGGACTACCTTCCATCAAGTTTAATGATGACAAGGTATGTGAAGCTTGTGCAAAAGGAAAACAAGTTAGATTGTCTTTTAAATCAAAAAGGTGTGTTAGCACTACCCGACCTCTTGAATTATTACACATTGATCTATGTGGTCCTATGAGGATATCAAGTAGAGGTGGGAAGAGGTATGTGCTTGTCATAGTGGATGATTACTCTCGATTTACTTGGACCCTGTTCTTGGCCTCCAAGGATGAAACTTTTGAGAATTTTATTGCCCTTCTCAAAAAGGTTGAAAAGAGAATAGGACACTCATTGGTTAGCTTGAGGTCTGATCATGGTACTGAATTTGAAAATGCAAGTTTTACAAATTTTTGTAATATGCATGGTGTTGATCACAACTTCTCGGCCCCAAGAACACCCCAACAGAATGGGGTGGTTGAGCGCAAAAATCGCACCCTAGAAGACATGACTAGGACAATGCTTATTGCTAGTGGTCTTCCTAGGAACTTTTGGGCAGAAGCTTTGAACACATCTTGTTATATTATGAATAGATGTATGATTAGACCTATTTTGAACAAAACTCCCTACGAACTCTTCAAAGGCAGAAAACCCAATATTATGCATTTAAGAACGTTCGGTTGTAAGTGCTTTGTGCATAATAATGGGAAGGATGCTTTAGGAAAGTTTGATCCCAGGAGTGATGAGGCAATATTTCTCGGTTATTCTTCTCACAGCAAGGCATACAAAGTCTTTAACAAAAGAACCTTGTGCGTTGAGGAAAGTGTGCGTGTGCTTTTTGATGAATCTAACACTTTGAAAAAGAATGATGCACAGGAAGAAGAGTTTGAATTAGGTCTTATCCGAAAAGAAGTGTTGCCCCATGAGAGACAAGGTAAGAACACCATGGAGACAACAGGTCCAGAAGTTGTTCCTCAAAACGGCAGGCAAGGTGAACACCAAACAGGGGGAAACACCGTTGAACCCTGTTCGGGACCATGTTCTTCAGGAACAGGCTTACTAACAGGTGCAGAAACAGGCTCAGGAGGTGTTCGTGAGCCTGATTCTCCAAATATTGAGGCTAGAGTAGAGCATGTGTCTGTGGATCCATTTACTCCACGGCCTTGGAAGCATCATAGTTCGCACCCCCTTGATCAAATTCTGTCTGATATTAACAGTGGAGTGCAAACTAGGTCTAAGCTTAAGAATTTCTGTGCTTTCTATGCTTTTCTCTCTAACATTAAGCCAAAGAATGTGAATGAAGCTCTTGCAGATTCATATTGGGTCACGACAATGCAAGAAGAGCTCCATCAATTTGAAAGGAACAAAGTATGACATCTTGTACCTAAACCTGCAGAGAGAACAATCATTGGAACCAAGTGGGTGTTCCGAAACAAACTGGATGAGTCAGGAACAACCACTAGGAACAAGGCACGGCTGGTTGCTCAAGGGTATAACCAAGAAGAAGGGATCGATTATGAAGAAACCTTTGCACCAGCTGCTAGAATTGAGGCTATTCGAATCCTAATAGCCTTTGCAGCTCAGATGGAAATCAAGCTATATCAAATGGACGTGAAAAGTGCATTCCTAAACAGATACCTTAAAGAAGAAGTGTATGTCAAACAACCCCCTGGTTTCGAAAACAATGATTTCCTAATCACGTTTTTCAACTTGACAAGGCTCTTTATGGTCTAAAACAAGCTCCTAGAGCTTGGTATGAACTTTTGTCAAGCTTCTTACTTAAAAATGAGTTTAAAAGAGGCAAGGTAGACAACACCTTGTTTCTAAAATCAAAGGGGGAACACTTGTTGGTTGTTCAAGCATATGTCGATGACATTATATTTGGTGCAACTCATCATGTTTTATGCAATGAATTTTCAAATATGATGAGGAGTGAGTTTGAGATGAGCATGATGGGTGAGCTTAATTTTTTCTTAGGCTTACAAATCAAGCAAACTTCAAACGGCACCATGATCCATCAACAAAAGTATATCAAGGAACTACTTAAGCGGTTTGGGATGGAGTCGGCCAAACCTATAGATACTCCCATCTCTCCTTCAACCAAGTTGGAAATGGATGATGGGAGTCCCTCAGTTGAGGAGAAACTCTATAGAGGCATGATAGGGTCACTCTTATATCTCACCGCTAGTAGACCTGATATTGTTTTCAGTGTTGGTCTATGTGTCTGTTTTCAGTCTAATCCTAAAGAAACTCATCTTAAGGCTGTTAAACGAATACTACGATATTTGAAACATACACCTTATTTGGCTTTATGGTATCCTAAAGGTTGCAATTTTAATCTTGTTGGATATGCTGACGCTGACTATGCTGGATTCCTAGTTGATAGAAAGAGTACCTCAGGTATGACTCAATTTCTTGGACCTTGTTTGGTATGTTGGGCTACCAAGAAGCAACATTCAGTTGCCATGTCCACAGCAGAAGCTGAATATGTCGCAGCAACTTCATGTTGTGCTCAACTGTTGTGGATAAGGCAACAACTTAAAGACTTTTGTGTTGACACTGGATGCATTCCTATTTTTTGTGATAACACAAGTGAAATTAATATTGCCAAAAATCCATGTCAACATAAAAGAACAAAGCATATTGACATTCGACATCATTTCTTGAGAGATAATGTTGAAAAGGGTTTAATATCTATGAATTTTTGCACAACGGAAAATCAAATTGCTGATATATTCACTAAGGCACTAGCTAGAGATCAATTTGAGAGAAATAGATTGGAACTAGGGTTGGTAAGAACACCTTGAGATACTTGTTTCCAAGACATGAATTAGCTGTGGCAAAAACAACCTCTACGCCCTGTTCTCTTCCTTGTGTGCAAATCTTATTGGCAACTGCTGTGATTTATGTAGTATGAGTGCATACACTCGAATTGTGTGCATTTGCTTTAATCTATACAAAAAGTGCAGCATAAGGGGATGTATTAAGGATCACGGGAGCAGCCTTGCCATCTCTAATCAAGATCAAACGACAAAGAACAGGCAGGCATCTTGATCGAATGACAAAAAACAGGTATGTCTCTTGGTTATTCAGTGCATATGGGAATGTGTTTTCATTAAATTTTCCTCCTTCCCAAGGTACACGGTTTTATTATTTTTCACCAGTTACAATCCTCGCGCCTCTTTAAAACCTTGGCGGCTCTCTTTAATTACCCTGTTCTCAGCTGTCACTTCACCTGACTCCCTCTCAAAAGCAAAACCTGCGAACAAGCTTAACCCTAATCTCTCTCCTAGCGACAATGGCCTCCAACACCCCCTCTCCCTCAACCGCCGACCTGGTTCTTGCTTCTTCAATCCCTGCCCCTCCTCGCCCACTCCTATACAAGCCTTTCAATTTCTTGAAGAGCTTGTCTCTAAATTCAGTCGAGTTAGGGATTGACAGTATTCCCTTCACTGTTGGGAGGGAATTGGTGTGTCTTCAGAAGGAGACTCCGACCTTTCAAACCGGAGAAAAACGAAAAAGAATAAAAATCGTGGCCAAGCGTAGCAGAACAAGGCCACAACCAAGGTCTCAGCCCCCTCAAGCTCCCCTGTCTCCAAAATCCTCTCCGCCCTCTCGCAAATCGGCGAGATTAGCTTTTCAATCCTCTCCCTGTACCTCCAAACCCTCTGCTCCATTTATCCAGGAGATTTCCTCGTCCTCTACCGAAGGGTTCTCAAGCTCTGATTCTGAGAACACCTCTTTCAAACAGGGACGACCGGTGTTCTTCGATATCCTTGAAGAACAAGCCCCTCAAAAATCCTCTAAACCTACTGTAAAGCCCTCTCCTCCAAAATCAACCGTCCCAAGAAAGCCCAGAACAGCCCCCCATCAACCGCTACTAGCTCTGTTCCTCCTCCCAAACCTTAAAACTGTCTACACCCTCTCCTATGTCTGACATGCATGCGCAATTGCTTAAGCGCAATGTCGTCAGGGGGAAGGTAATCAATGAACGGTTCTTCGAGGAACAAGGTCTGGGGGTGTTCCTGACCAAGTTGCGAGCCCAAGGTGGCTCGACTTGTTTGCGAACACCCAGTTGGGGTGTTCTGTGCCTGAGTTGGCTGAATTTTATGCCAACTGCAAGGTCACCGAAGGGGTGGTGACAAGTTTAGTGAGTGGGCAAGGCATCAAGGTTGATGCGCCCACACTTGGGAAAATTCTGGGAGTGCCCTCACAAGGCTTTGCTGTGTATGTGAGGGAAGACAAAACAGCCCTGGAACCAGTCAGGCTCCTAGAGGTGTCAAAACGCCTCAGTCAGAAACAGGGCCTGAGAACACCTCTCTCGGTTAAGAAGGGTGAAATGACCTCCCTACACCAACTCCTGTTTATGTTCACCATCAAGAACATAATTGCCCGAGGTCAAGGGCGCAACTCAGCAGATGCCCTCGATTAATGCCTGGTGGACCTCCTAAATCGGGAGGAACCAATAAACCTCCCTGCGCTCATGATTCGCCACATAAGGCGAATTGCAAACACCACCCGGGCCCATGATCTTGGCTATGGGTTTCTGCTGACAAGGGTGTTTGAGCACTTTGAAATAGTGCTCACACGGAGAGTAGCAGCCCAAACCATTAATGAAATTGGGATTGACACCCTGCTAGGGTGTGGCTATGAGATTGGCGAAGGGTCAGTCTCCAAACAGGGTCATCAACCACCTCGACCACCTGTTTCTGAGCAACCTTCCATCAAGGTTGAGGCTGTTCTTGAGGACAATGCTCGCCTCAAGGATGAGCTCTCAGCTGTCAAGGCTGCTTTTGCTGAGGAATAAGCCCTCTCTGCCAAACGCCATGAAGACTTGCTTGCTCTTCTCTCCACCCTTGCCCCTAGCATTCCTCCTCTGCAAACGAAACCACCCCCTGCTCCCTTATTGTCTAGGCTGTTTTTTTTTGTTTTGTTATTTTGCAATTGTACTGCTTTGCTTATTAATGAAATATCTACTTGCAGTCTCTCTTGCTTGTTGTTCCTTATGCTTTATACGCTTTATACTATGTTGTTCCTTATCATTACTATGTTGTTCTTTCTTTTTCATGATGCCAGAAGGGGGAAGAATAGTATAATGTATTGAACTATTGACAAAATTGACAAAGTATGACAAATGAACTTAATCTTGACTCGATAGGGTAGGTTGACCTCTACAGTACCTTCGTGGATCCCTATCAACATGCATTTTTTTCTCCTTTTTGTCAATATGGACACTTGGTTTGTCATCATCAAAAAGGGGGAAATTGTTGAATTCGTTATTCAGTTTTGATGATAACAAACCTAAAGTAATGTTGCTCCAAACAAAGTTCTCCAAACAGGCATACACTGTTGTTTTCAATATGTGCCTTAACTTGTTTGCTGAATGTTGAGAACAAGTCTTGATAACAGGTCTCATACCTTGATGGCTCACGCTCAAGTCAAGAACACCACATCGATGAGTTGATTGAATGTGAAGATCAGTTTCTGAACTCAAGCGATACAAGAACAACCTGGCAAACAGGTTGGCCTAGGTGGTTGGGGCAGCGTATTCATCTTGAACAAGATGACTAGATCTACAAAAAGATGTCTTTGGTAATTTAGGTCTTATTCTAGACTCTTGTTAATATGTCAATCTTGAAAAGTCTCTAACTAACCACTCTTGAATCGGTTACGCTATTTGCTTCAGAACACCAAGTTCAAACAACCCTGAAAACAGGGTAACGAGGGTGTTTTTGAACTGCAACGGCCAAACCCGGTTTCTTTGGAAAACTTATTTTGATTGGCCAAAAGCTCTAATATATTTTGATAAAATTCCAAGACAACAATTTAAGCTGTAGAAAATCTTCTTAATTCAAAATTCAAGTTGAAGATTTGCAAAACTGATTTTGGAAAATATTTACCAAAACCGAAAATATCTCTCTCTTATCCTTTGGAAAGTGATTAATTCAAAAAATCATACTGAAGATTTTCTCACGGATATTTTTGGGCAAAGATAATCTTCCAAAATCAAATTCCTACAATATTGGGAAACATTATCTTTTAGCCGTTAGAATTCCTTGAGCTAAGCAAAAAATTTCTCTTTGCCAAACTTAGCTGATTTCTTCTCTTCTCCTTGATTTTTGACCGTTGGAATTTTTGTATAAAAATATAGCATTTTACTCCCATTGATATATATAAAAAGAAAAACGAGAAACTTACACAACAAACGCAAAAAGGGAGAATTAAAAAGTGGTTTTTCTAGTGAGAAAAAGTTGTTTTCGAGCTACTCTTGAGAAAAGAAAAACCGAGACAAGTTGTGTTAAAGTTGAGCTTTCAAGATATTGGCATACTAGGACTTCATTGTACCTTACATCTACTTAAGACAGAAGCACCCAGTAAGGTGTTTTGTAACCCTGATCTTGAATCAGAAAAGTGAGTGAATGGTCCTCAGTCGTGTGGACTTTGGACGTTTCCAATCTGGTGAGATTTGGACGTGGTGTAACCTGTCTTAGGGAAGAAGGTTACGTGGTTGCAAGTTGTAACAAGGTGTGTTGCATTTGTAACGTTTGAAGCCCGATAGTAAAAGTGGTTAAATCCTACACGAGGTAGGTCGTGGTTTTTCACACCTCAGTTGGGCTAGAGGTGTTTTCCACGTAAAAATTGTGTGTGCTTAATTTTCGCATTTATCTTGTTGATTTTCGCCTTTGTGCAAATTGAAAACATTTGTTGTAAACAAGTTGGGAGCTTGTTTGTAATTCAAGAACAACGTTTGCAATCAGGAAGGTGTTTGTCAGTAAATACGCGAAAATCGAACACCACAATTCACCCCCCTCCTTGTGTGTAAGTACTCCTAAATTCAACTACGAAGGTGATTAATTTATGTAACATAGTCGACGGAGGAAGATTGCGCAAGTGTGCAAAGCAAGGTGGGTTATCATCACCCTTGCTAGTCCACTTGTTCTATCTTGGTTCATGGTTTCCTTTTCATCTTTTCTACCCAAATGCATTCCTGATTCACTTTAGCAAGTCTTTTCCTTAGTGAAGCTTGAATACATCAAGTGGTATCAGAGCTTAGGCTACTCTCCTTGGCCTTGCTCCCAACCTTCCAAACACAAACCTTGTCCCAAAACACATAACCATCCCACAAAGACCCGAAATGCCATGTCCCTTGCGAAGTTACTCAAGTTGGAAGATGAACTTGATAGCCTTGAGGTGCGCATCCAACCACAGGGTCTCAAACTTCAATCTCTCATCCCTGATAAGGAAGGGGAACTACGGGAACCCTTGATGTTTAAAGAAGAATGTCATGAAAGGCATGAGCGAATTGTGACCTACCTCCGTGATTTGATGAGCCTAAAATTGAAGAACTCCAAGTGTCCGATTTGGAGGAATGTGGGGTTGTTGAAGGAATTGAGGAACTGATGTGTCAAGATAAATACCGTCATTTACAACAGGAATTAAGCACAATTCATTTCGAAGAAAGAGGGTTTGATGTAGATTTCCAAGGGTGTCTTTTTCATTCTTTCACATCAACCTCATGGGAGGTAAGCTCCATGCAAATTCATGCGTGGCAAGGTTCTCATTCTGTTCATCTTTTCGAATTTCATGACAAAAGACACTTATGGAGTTTTATTTGAACTTCAAAGTGCCTTATCCAAAGGAGTACGATGGGGACCACCTTCATAACCATTCTAACCTTTGCCCCTCCATCCCACAAGGGCCCAACATCATTAAGGAAGTCCAGGAAGTGCAAGCAATGGTCCAAAACATCATGAACAACGCAAATGACATGCTGCCTGTTTGTCCAGAATTTGGCCCGGTTTTGTAAGCCTAATTACCCAAGCTTAACGTGGTCTTAAAGGGATGCAAAATTACTTTTTGGAAACCTTAATACGTCATATTGAAGGGCATGTAAATAATTCTAGGTTATGTATCTAGGAAATAAGTCAACAGGAGCCTTTTTCTAGAAGCAGCAGAAACTGTCCCAGTTTGCATATGCTGTACCTTTTTTGCCATATCTCCTAAACGGATTTCCCAAATGGCGTGCAACTTGAGGCTTGTGAAATCTCACTTCTAGAGCTTTCTAACAACAGCTATTGTAGCAAATTTGAGTGAGAAACCTAGGAGTTATAGCTATTTGAAGTTGACCCTTGTGCACTGAAAAGTTATTGAAAGAAAGTCAAAACACTTTTCAGCTCTCATCTTTTGCTTTTTGGTCCTCCCCTTGCTTTTGGACGTGTAAATGCTAGTTGTTTACCTCTTTTGCAGCTCGTTAAAGGTTCTCCGCTATAAAAGGGAGGCCTTGGGCTGCCAAGGAAGGAGAGATGAATATGCATTAAGCTTTGAGTTGTGAAAACTCTCCATTTCTTTCCAAATTCCTACTGTTATATCTTGGGTGTTTGGCAACCTGAAGTGGGTCTCTAGGTCTTCTTAATTCAACTAACAAGGTGATTAATTTCTTCAACTTAGTCGAAGGAGGAAGATTGCCCAAGTGTACAAACCAAGGTGGGTCGTCACCCTTGCTAGTCCGCTAGTTCTATCTTGGTTCTTAATTTCCTTTTCATCTTTTCTACCCAAATGCATTCTCTATTCACTTTGGCAAATCTTTGCCTTAGTCAAGCTTGAATACATCAAGTGGTATCAGAGCTTAGGCTACTGTCCTTGGGCTTGCTCCTATACTTTCAAACACAAACCTTGTCCCAAAACACAAAACCCATCCCACAAAGACCTTAAATGCCATGTCCCTTAGGAAGTTACTGAAGTTGAAACACGAACTTGATAGCCTTGAGGTGTATCCAACAATGGGGTCTCAAACTTCAATCTCTCATCCCTGATAAGGGAGGTGAACTAGGGGAACCCTTGATCTTTAAAGATGAATGTCATGAAAGCCATAAGGCGAATTGTGACCTACCTCCAACATTTGATGACCTTGAAATTGAAGAACTCCAAGTGTCCGATTTGGAGCAATGTGGGGTTGTTGAACGAATTGAGGAACTCATCAGTCAAGATAAATACCCTAACTTACAACAAGAATTAAGCGCAATTCTTTTCGAAGAAAGAGGGTTTGATGTATATTTCCAAGGGTGTCTTTTTCATTCTTTCACATCAACCTCATGGGAGGTAAGCTCCATGCAAATTCGAGCATAGAAAGGTTCTCATTCGGTTCATTTTTTCGAATTTCATGACAAAAGACACTTTATGGAGTTTTATTTGAACTTCAAAGTGCTTTATCCAAAGGAGTACGATGGGGACCATCTTCATAACCATTCTAACCTTTCCCCCTCTATCCCACAAGGGCTTAGCATCATTAAGGAAGTCCAGGAAGTGCAAGCAATGGTCCGAAACATCATGAACAACGCAAATGACATGCTGCCCTGTTTGTCCAGAATTTGGCCCGATTTTGTAAGCCTAATTACCCAAGCTTAACGTGGTATTAAAGGGATACAAAATTACTTTTGGAAACCTTAATATCTCATCTTGAAGGGCATGTAAATAATTCTAGGTTATGTATCTAAGAAATAAGTCAATAGGAGCCTTTTTCCAGAAGCATCAGAAACTGTCCCAGTTTGCATATGCTGTACCTTTTTCCCCATATCTCCCAAAAGGCTACTCCAAATGGTGTGCCACTTGAGGGTTGTGAAATCTAACTTCTAGAGCTTTCCAACAAGAGCTATTGTAGCCAATTTGAGAGAGAAACGTAGGAGTTATAGCTGTTTGAAGTTGACCGTTGTGCACTGAAAAGCTGCTAACAGAAAGTAAAAGCACTTTTCAGCTTTCCTATTTTTCTTTTTGTCCCCCCCGCCTTGCTTTTGGACGTGTAAGTGCTAGTTGTTTACCTCTTTTGGGGCTTTTTAAAGGCTCCCCGCTATAAAAGGGAGGCCTTGGGCTGCCAAGGAAGGATAGATGAATGTGCATTATGCTTTGAGTTATGAAAACTCTCTCCATTTCTTTTCAAATTCCTATTGTTATATCTTTCGTGTTTGGCAACCTCAAGTGGGTCTCTAGGTCTTCTTAATTCAACTAAGAAGGTGATTAATTTATGTAACTTAGTCGAAGGAGGAAGATTTCCCAAGTGTGCAAACCACGGTGGGTTATCATCACCCTTGCAAGTCCCCTTGTTCTATCTTGGTTCTTGACTTCCTTTTCATCTTTTCTACCCAAATGTATTCCTGATTCACTATAGCAAATCTTTTCCTTAGTGAAGCTTGAATACATCAAGTGGTATCAGAGCTTAGGCTACTCTCCTTGGCCTTGCTCCTGACCTTCCAAACACAAACCTTGTCCCAAAACACAAAACCATCCCACAAGGACCCGAAATGCCATGTCCCTTACGAAGTTACTCAAGTTGGAAGATGAACTTGATAGCCTTGAGGTGTGCATCCAACAACGGGGTCTCAAACTTCAATCTCTCATCCCTGATAAGGAAGGGGAACTACGGGAAACCTTGATGTTTAAAGAAGAACGTCATGAAAGCCATGAGGCAAATTGTGACCTACCTTCAAAATTTGATGAGCTTGAAATTGAAGAACTCCAAGTGTCCGATTTGGAGCAATGTGGGGTTGTTGAAGGAATTGAGGAACTCATTAGTCAAGATAAATACCCTTATTTACAACAAGAATTAAGCGCAATTCTTTTCAAAAAAAGAGGGTTTGATGTATATTTCCAAGGGTGTCTTTTTCATTTTTTCACATCAACCTCATTGGAGGTAAGATCCATGCAAATTCGTGCATGGCAAGGTTCTCATTCGGTTCATCTTTTCGAATTTCATGACAAAAGACAGGTTATGCAGTTTTATTTGAACTTCAAAGTGCCTTATCTAAAGGAGTATGATGGGGACCATCCTCATAACCATTCTAACCTTTCCCCCTCCATCCCACAAGGGCCCAACATCATCAAGGAAGTCCGGGAAGTGCAAGCAATGGTTCGAAACGTCAAGAACAACGCAAATGACATGCTGCCCAGTTTGGTCTGAATTTGGCACGGTTTTCCAAGCCTAATTACCCAAGGTTAAGGTGGACTTAAAGGGCTGAAAAATTACTTTTTGGAACCCTTAATATGTCAGCTTGAAGGGCATATAAATAACTCTAGGTTATGTATCAAGGAAACAAGTCAATGGGAGCCTTTTTCTAGAAGCAGCAGAAACTGTCCCAGTTTGCATGTGCTATACCTTTTTCACCATATCTCCCTAACGGATAATCCAATAGGCGTGCAAGTTGAGGCCTGTGAAATATGACGTCCAGAGCTTTCCAGCAACAGCTATTGTAGCCAATTTGAGTGAGAAACCTAGGAGTTATGGCTGTTTGAAGTTGACCCTTGTGCACTGAAAAGTTGCTGACAGAAAGTAAAAGCACTTTTCAGCTTTTGTCTTTTGCTTTTTGTTCCCCCTCTTGCTTTTGGACGTGTAAGTTCTAGTTGTTTACCTCTTTTGCAGCTTGGTAAAGGCTCTCCGCTATAAAAGGGACACCTTGGGCTGCCAAGGAAGGATAGATGAATATGCATTAAGCTTTGAGTTGTGAAAACACTCTCCTTTTCTTTTCAAATTCCCAGTGTTATATGTTTGGTGTTTGGCAACCTCAAGTGCGTCTCTAGGTCTTCTTAATTCAACTAATAAGGTGATTAATTTATGTAACATAGTCGAAGGAGGAAGATTGCCAAAGTGTGCAAACCAAGGTGGGTTATCATCACCCTTGCTAGTCCACTTGTTCTATCTTGGTTCATGGTTTCCTTTTCATCTTTTCTATCCAAATGCATTCCTGATTCACTTTAGCAAATCTTTTCCTTAGTGAAGCTTGAATACATCAAGTGGTATCAGATCTTAGGCTACTCTCCTTGGCCTTGCTCCCAACCTTCCAAACACAAACCTTATCCCAAAACACATAGCCATCCCACAAAGACCCGAAATGCCATGTCCCTTACGAAGTTACTCAAGTTGGAAGATGAACTTGATAGCCTTGAGGTGCGCATCCAACCACGGGGTCTCAAACTTCAATCTCTCATCCCTGATAAGGAAGGGGAACTACGGGAACTCGTGATGTTTAAAGAAGAATGTCATGAAAGCCATGAGCGAATTGTGACCTACCTCCAAGATTTGATGAGCGTGAAATTTAAGAACTCCAAGTGTCCGATTAGGAGAAATGTGGGGTTGTTGAAGGAATTGAGGAACTGATGAGTCAAGATAAATACCCTCATTTACAACAAGAATTAAGCACAATTCTTTTCGAAGAAAGAAGGTTTGATGTATATTTCCAACGGTGTCTTTTTTATTCTTTCAACTCAACCTCACGGGAGGCAAGCTCCACGCAAATTCATGCATGGCAAGGTTCTCATTCGGTTCATCTTTTCGGATTTCATCACAAAAGATAGTTTATGGAGTTTTATTTGAACTTCAAAGTGCCTTATCCAAATGAGTATGATGGGACCATCTTCATAACCATTCTAACCTTTCCCCCTCCATCCCAAAAGGGCCCAGCATCATCAAGGAAGTCCAGGAAGTGCAAGCAATGGTCTGAAACGTCATGAACAATTCAAATGACTTGCTGCCCAAGCTTAAGGTGGGCTTAAAGGGCTGCAAAATTACTTTTTGGAACCCTTAATATGTCAGCTTGAAGGGCATATAAAGAATTCTAGGTTATGTATCTAGGAAATAAGTCAATGGGAGCCTTTTTCTAGAAGCAGCAGAAACTGTCCCAGTTTGCATATCCTATACCTTTTTCGCCGTATCTCCCAAACGGCTACTTCAAATGGCGTTCAACTTGAGGCCTGTGAAATCTCACTTCCAGAGCTTTCAACAACAGCTATTGTAGTAAATTTGAGTGAGAAACCTAGGAGTTATAGCTATTTGAAGTTGACCCTTGTGCACATAAAAGTTACTGAGAGAAAGTAAAAGCACTTTTCAGCTTTCATCTTTTGCTTTTTGGTCCTCCCCTTGCTTTTAGACGTGTAAATGCTAGTTGTTTACGTCTTTTGCAGCTTGTTAAAGGTTCCTCGCTATAAAAGGGAGGCCTTGGGCTGCCAAGGAAGGATAAATGAATATGCATTAAGCTCTGAGTTGTGAAAACTGTCCATTTCTTTTCATATTCCTAGTGTTACATCTTGGCTGTTTGGCAACCTCAAGTGGGTCTCTAGGTCTTCTTAATTCAACTAACAAGGTGATTAATTTCTGCAACTTAGTCGAAGGAGGAAGATTGCCCAAGTGTACAAACCAAGGTGGGTCGTCACCCCTGCTAGTCCGCTAGTTCTATCTTGGCTCTTGATTTCCTTTTCATCTTTTCTACCCAAATGCATTCTTGATTCACTTTAGCAAATCTTTGCCTTAGTGAAGCTTGAATACATCAAGTGGTATCAGAGCTTAGGCTACTCTCCTTGGCCATGCTCCTATACTTTCAAACACAAACCTTGTCCCAAAACACAAAGCCCATCCCACAAAGACCTTAATTGCCATGTCCCTTAGGAAGTTACTGAAGTTGAAACACGAACTTGGTAGCGTTGGGGTGTTATCCAACAATGGGGTCTAAAACTTCAATCTCTCATCCCTGATAAGGGAGGTGAACCAGCGGAACCCTTGATCTTTAAAGATGAATGTTATGAAAGCTATGAGGCGAGTTGTGACCTACCTCCAACATTTGATGAGCTTGAGATTGAAGAACTCCAAGTGTCCGATTTGGAGCAATGTGGGGTTGTTGAAGGAATTGAGGAACTCATGAGTAAAGATAAATACCCTCATTTACAACAAGAATTAAGCGCAATTCTTTTCGAAGAAAGAGGGTTTGATGTATATTTCCAAGGGTGTCTTTTATATTCTTTCACATCAACCTCATGGGAGGTAAGCTCCATGCAAATTCGTGCATGGCAAGGTTCTCATTCGGTTCATCTTTTCGAATTTCATGACAAAAGACACTTTATGGAGTTTTATTTGAACTTCAAAATGCCTTGTCCAAAGGAGTATCACGGGGACCATCTTCATAACCATTCTAACCTTTCCCCCTCCATCCCACAAGGGCCCAGCATCATCAAGGAAGTCCAGGAAGTGCAAGCAATGGTCCAAAACGTCATGAACAACGCAAATGACGTGCTGCCCTGTTTGTCCAGAATTTGGCCCGGTTTTGCAAGCCTAATTACCCAAGCTTAACGTGGACTTAAAGGGATGCAAAATTACTTTTTGGAACCCTTAATATGTCATCTTGAAGGGCATATAAAGAATTCTAGGTTATGTATCTAGGAAATAAGTCAATAGGATCCTTTTTATAGAAGCAGCAGAAACTGTCCCAGTTTGCATATGCTGTACCTTTTTCGCCATATCTCCCAAAAGGCTACTCCAAATGGTGTGCCACTTGAGGGTTGTGAAATCTAACTTCTAGAGCTTTCCAACAATGGCTATTGTAGACAATTTGAGTGAGAAACATAGGAGTTATAGCTGTTTGAAGTTGACCCTTGTGCACTAAAAAGTTGCTGACAGAAAGTAAAAGCACTTTTCAGCTTTCGTCTTTTGCTTTTTGTCCCCCCCGCCTTTCTTTTGGACGTGTAAGTGCTAGTTGTTTACCTCTTTTGAGGCTTGTTAAAGGATCCCCGCTATAAAAGGGAGGCCTTGGGCTGCCAAGGAAGGATAGATGAATGTGTATTATGCTTTGAGTTGTGAAAACTCTCTCCATTTCTTTTCAAATTCCTAGTGTTATATCTTTGGTGTTTGGCAACCTCAAGTGGGTCTCTAGGTCTTCTTAATTCAACTAAGAAGGTGTTGAATTCGTTATTTAGTTTTGATGATAACAAACCTAAAGTAATGTTGCTCCAAACAAAGTCTCCAAACAGGCATACACTATTGTTTTCAATATGTGCCTTAACTTGTTTGCTGAATGTTGAGAACAAGTCTTGAGAACAGGTCTCATACCTTGATGGCTCATGCTCAAGTCAAGAACACCACCTCGATGAGTTGATTAAATGTGAATATCAGTTTCTGAACTCAAGCGATACAAGAACAACCTGGCAAACAGGTTGGCCTAGGTGGTTGGGGCAGCGTATTCATCTTGAACAAGATGACTAGATCTACAACAAGATGTCTTTGGTAATTTAGGTCTTATTCTAGACTCTTGTTAATATGCCAATCTTGAAAAGTCTCTAACTAACCACTCTTGAATCGGTTGCGCTATTTGCTTCAGAACACCAAGTTCAAACAACCCTAAAAACAGGGTGACGAGGGCGTTTCTGAACTGCAACGGCCAAACCCGGTTTCTTTGGAAAACTTATTTTGATTGGCCAAAAGCTCTAATATATTTTGATAAAATTCCAAGACAGCAATTTAAGCTGTAGAAAATCTTCTTAATTCAAAATTCAAGCTGAAGATTTGCAAAACTGATTTTGGAAAATATTTACCAAAACCGAAAATATCTCTCTCTTATCCTTTGGAAAGTGATTAATTCAAAAACTCATACTAAAGATTTTCTCACGGATATTTTTGGGCAAAGATAATCTTCCAAAATCAAATTCCTACAATATTGGGAAACATTATCTTTTAGCCGTTAGAATTCCTTGAGCTAAGAAAAAAATTTCTCTCTGCCAAACTTAGCTGATTTCTTCTCTTCTCCTTGGTTTTTGACCGTTGGAATTTTTGTATAAAAATATAGCATTTTACTCCCATTGATATATATAAAAAGAAAAACGAGAAACTTACACAACAAACGCAAAAAGGGAGAATTAAAAAGTGGTTTTTCTAGTGAGAAAAAGTTGTTTTCGAGCTACTCTTGAGAAAAGAAAAACAGAGACAAGTTGTGTTAAAGTTGAGCTTTCAAGATATTGGCATACTAGGACTTCATTGTACCTTACATCTGCTTAAGACAGAAGCACCCAGTAAGGTGTTTTGTAACCCTGATCTTGAATCAGAAAAGTGAGTGAGTGGTCCTCAGTCGTGTGGACTTTGGACGTGTCCAATCTGGTGAGATTTGGACGTGGTGTAACCTGTCTTAGGGAAGAAGGTTACGTGGTTGCAATTTGTAACAAGGTGTGTTGCATTTGTAACGTTTGAAGCCCGATAGTGAAAGTGGTTAAATCCTACACGAGGTAGGTCGTGGTTTTTCACACCTCAGTTGGGCTAGAGGTGTTTTCCACGTAAAAATTGTGTGTGCTTAATTTTCGCATTTATCTTGTTGATTTTCGCCTTTGTGCAAATTGAAAACATCTGTTGCAAACAAGTTGGGAGGTTGTTTGTAATTCAAGAACAACGTTTGTAATCAGGAAGGTGTTTGTCAGTAAATACGCGAAAATCGAACACCACAATTCACCCCCCCTCTTGTGTGTAAGTACTCCTAAATTCAACAAGTGGTATCAGAGCAGGTTCTCTCACAAAAGGCTAACACCTTGAGAGATTCTGAAGATGAGTACACCACAAGCAATTCTTGAAGGGCAATCCATTACTCGTCCACCCTATTTCAACGGCCAACATTACAGTTGGTGGAAGAATAGGATAGAGAACTATATTCAGGCAGAAGATTATGAGTTATGGATGCTCATCAAGAACAGGCCCCTTGTTCCCACCATGGTGCTTGAAGATGGTAAGACGGTTTCCAAGGAACCTAAAGAGTTTGATGCTGAAGATTATAAGAAAATGGAAAAAAATGCCAAGGCCAAGAAGCTACTGTATTTTGGCCTAGGTCCAGATGAATATACACGCATCTCGGAGTGTGGGTCAGCCCAGGAGATATGGAATGCCCTCCAAGTAGCTCATGAAGGAACCAGTCAAGTCAAACAATCACGTATTGAGCTACTCATGAGGCAATATGAGTTGTTTGATATGGGTGATCGTGAGAACGTGATGGATATGTACACACGCTTCACCCACATAACAAACGAGCTAAAATCCCTGGGAAAATCCTTCACCACAGAAGAACTGGTGAGGAAGATTCTAAGGATTTTGCCTCGATCTTGGGAAGCGAAGGTGACAGCCATCCAAGAAGCTAAAGACATGAACAAGATCACCCTCGATGAGTTGATCGGTAATCTTCAAACCTATGAACTCAGAAAGAACTCACAACAAAAGGAGGAGTAGAAGAAGGATCGTGGGCTTGCCTTGAAAGCACAAGAGGATGTTGACTCTGACCTTGAGGATGAAGAGATGGCTTTAATGACGCGAAAGTTCAAGAAATTCTTCAAAAAGGTCAAAGAAAACAGCAAAAGAAAGGACTTCAGTAAATTCAAAAACATCCCCCGAGAATAGTTCACAGGGTGTTTTAAATGTGGCAAACCAGATCACCTTGTGAAAAACTGTCCTCTGCTTCAAGAAGAGCAGGAGTTCGAACAACCCAGGAAACAGGTTCGAAAACAACCTGTGAACACCGCAGGCAAAAGATTCTCGAAGGCTATGCTTGCTGCCTTGGTAGACTCCTCTGAGGATGAAGGTGATTCTGAACGTGATGGAGATGCTGTAGCCCTAATGGCACAAAGTGACTCAAACTCAGATGATGAATCCACAAACAGCTTGAATGATCTCAAGAACAAGGTATATCGTCTCAATAAAGCAACTCTCAAAGAACTTTTGTATACTTTGATGGATACTTGTGCTGAATTGAAACGAGATGTCCGAGACCTAGAACTAGAAAATGAGATCCTTAAGAATGAAAAACTTGAGGCTGAAAGGGAAATTCTAGCTTCACATCAAACCATAAAAGACCTTAGGGAGACCTTGATCTTGAACGGAGAAAAATATACCACCAATCAAGCCAAGGCTGAAAAGGAAACCCTTGAGCTTAAAGAAAAGGTCGAAGTTTTGTTTGCTGAAAACAAGAACTTGTCGGCTAAACCAAAACGCATAGAACACGACCTTGCCACAAACAGGTTGTGGAACAAATCCTCACAAGCTCTTGATTGGTCAAACACTCACCACAATCGAAACAAAAAGGGACTTGGATATAAGCCTAAACGAACAGTTTACCCAATCCATAGAAAATATGTGGGATTACCTGAAAACATTGTTTGCTTTCATTGTGGTAAAACTAGTCACTACAAATATTCATGTCCTTCAAGAAGGTATGCCATTGAAAAGAATGAAAGACATGTAAAACAAATCTGGATTAGGAAAGATGAGCTTTATTTGTCTAAAAGAATGGGACCCAAGTGGATCTGGGTTCCCAAAACTAACCCTTGATTTGTTTTGCAGGCTGAAGTGACAGAGAACAACCCCACAACCAACCCAGCAAACAGGGTAAGAAACACCCTGGAAAATAGCTCAGAAGATAACCTAGAAAACAGGCAGTTGTGGTATGTTGATAGTGGGTGTTCGCGGCATATGACCAGAGAAAAATCAAACTTTCTCTCACTTACAGCTTCAACCGGTGGGAGCGTGGCTTTTGGAAACCGCAAGTCTGGGACAAATGTCGGTATAGGTAGCATTGGTAAAACTCTCTCCCATTCAATTGATAATGTGTACTTAGTTGATGGTTTAAAGCATAACTTACTAAGTGTGTCCCAACTGTGTGACAAGAACAATCTAGTGGTGTTCTCACGAACACATTGCGTGGTTGCAAATGTCAACACAGGAGATGTTGTGTTAAAAGGGAAGTGTCACAAAAATGTTTACAAAGTTTGTATGTCCACACTTCTCCAAAACAACCTGACTTGTTTGAGTGCTGTGAATGATGATATAATGCTTTGGCACAAGAGACTAGGTCATGCGAGCCTTACTCTTTTAAACAAACTTGTTTCTAAAGACTTGGTTGTTGGACTACCTTCCATCAAGTTTAATGATGACAAGGTATGTGAAGCTTGTGCAAAAGGAAAACAAGTTAGATTGTCTTTTAAATCAAAAAGGTGTGTTAGCACTACCCGACCTCTTGAATTATTACACATTGATCTATGTGGTCCTATGAGGATATCAAGTAGAGGTGGGAAGAGGTATGTGCTTGTCATAGTGGATGATTACTCTCGATTTACTTGGACCCTGTTCTTGGCCTCCAAGGATGAAACTTTTGAGAATTTTATTGCCCTTCTCAAAAAGGTTGAAAAGAGAATAGGACACTCATTGGTTAGCTTGAGGTCTGATCATGGTACTGAATTTGAAAATGCAAGTTTTACAAATTTTTGTAATATGCATGGTGTTGATCACAACTTCTCGGCCCCAAGAACACCCCAACAGAATGGGGTGGTTGAGCGCAAAAATCGCACCCTAGAAGACATGACTAGGACAATGCTTATTGCTAGTGGTCTTCCTAGGAACTTTTGGGCAGAAGCTTTGAACACATCTTGTTATATTATGAATAGATGTATGATTAGACCTATTTTGAACAAAACTCCCTACGAACTCTTCAAAGGCAGAAAACCCAATATTATGCATTTAAGAACGTTCGGTTGTAAGTGCTTTGTGCATAATAATGGGAAGGATGCTTTAGGAAAGTTTGATCCCAGGAGTGATGAGGCAATATTTCTCGGTTATTCTTCTCACAGCAAGGCATACAAAGTCTTTAACAAAAGAACCTTGTGCGTTGAGGAAAGTGTGCGTGTGCTTTTTGATGAATCTAACACTTTGAAAAAGAATGATGCACAGGAAGAAGAGTTTGAATTAGGTCTTATCCGAAAAGAAGTGTTGCCCCATGAGAGACAAGGTAAGAACACCATGGAGACAACAGGTCCAGAAGTTGTTCCTCAAAACGGCAGGCAAGGTGAACACCAAACAGGGGGAAACACCGTTGAACCCTGTTCGGGACCATGTTCTTCAGGAACAGGCTTACTAACAGGTGCAGAAACAGGCTCAGGAGGTGTTCGTGAGCCTGATTCTCCAAATATTGAGGCTAGAGTAGAGCATGTGTCTGTGGATCCATTTACTCCACGGCCTTGGAAGCATCATAGTTCGCACCCCCTTGATCAAATTCTGTCTGATATTAACAGTGGAGTGCAAACTAGGTCTAAGCTTAAGAATTTCTGTGCTTTCTATGCTTTTCTCTCTAACATTAAGCCAAAGAATGTGAATGAAGCTCTTGCAGATTCATATTGGGTCACGACAATGCAAGAAGAGCTCCATCAATTTGAAAGGAACAAAGTATGACATCTTGTACCTAAACCTGCAGAGAGAACAATCATTGGAACCAAGTGGGTGTTCCGAAACAAACTGGATGAGTCAGGAACAACCACTAGGAACAAGGCACGGCTGGTTGCTCAAGGGTATAACCAAGAAGAAGGGATCGATTATGAAGAAACCTTTGCACCAGCTGCTAGAATTGAGGCTATTCGAATCCTAATAGCCTTTGCAGCTCAGATGGAAATCAAGCTATATCAAATGGACGTGAAAAGTGCATTCCTAAACAGATACCTTAAAGAAGAAGTGTATGTCAAACAACCCCCTGGTTTCGAAAACAATGATTTCCTAATCACGTTTTTCAACTTGACAAGGCTCTTTATGGTCTAAAACAAGCTCCTAGAGCTTGGTATGAACTTTTGTCAAGCTTCTTACTTAAAAATGAGTTTAAAAGAGGCAAGGTAGACAACACCTTGTTTCTAAAATCAAAGGGGGAACACTTGTTGGTTGTTCAAGCATATGTCGATGACATTATATTTGGTGCAACTCATCATGTTTTATGCAATGAATTTTCAAATATGATGAGGAGTGAGTTTGAGATGAGCATGATGGGTGAGCTTAATTTTTTCTTAGGCTTACAAATCAAGCAAACTTCAAACGGCACCATGATCCATCAACAAAAGTATATCAAGGAACTACTTAAGCGGTTTGGGATGGAGTCGGCCAAACCTATAGATACTCCCATCTCTCCTTCAACCAAGTTGGAAATGGATGATGGGAGTCCCTCAGTTGAGGAGAAACTCTATAGAGGCATGATAGGGTCACTCTTATATCTCACCGCTAGTAGACCTGATATTGTTTTCAGTGTTGGTCTATGTGTCTGTTTTCAGTCTAATCCTAAAGAAACTCATCTTAAGGCTGTTAAACGAATACTACGATATTTGAAACATACACCTTATTTGGCTTTATGGTATCCTAAAGGTTGCAATTTTAATCTTGTTGGATATGCTGACGCTGACTATGCTGGATTCCTAGTTGATAGAAAGAGTACCTCAGGTATGACTCAATTTCTTGGACCTTGTTTGGTATGTTGGGCTACCAAGAAGCAACATTCAGTTGCCATGTCCACAGCAGAAGCTGAATATGTCGCAGCAACTTCATGTTGTGCTCAACTGTTGTGGATAAGGCAACAACTTAAAGACTTTTGTGTTGACACTGGATGCATTCCTATTTTTTGTGATAACACAAGTGAAATTAATATTGCCAAAAATCCATGTCAACATAAAAGAACAAAGCATATTGACATTCGACATCATTTCTTGAGAGATAATGTTGAAAAGGGTTTAATATCTATGAATTTTTGCACAACGGAAAATCAAATTGCTGATATATTCACTAAGGCACTAGCTAGAGATCAATTTGAGAGAAATAGATTGGAACTAGGGTTGGTAAGAACACCTTGAGATACTTGTTTCCAAGACATGAATTAGCTGTGGCAAAAACAACCTCTACGCCCTGTTCTCTTCCTTGTGTGCAAATCTTATTGGCAACTGCTGTGATTTATGTAGTATGAGTGCATACACTCGAATTGTGTGCATTTGCTTTAATCTATACAAAAAGTGCAGCATAAGGGGATGTATTAAGGATCACGGGAGCAGCCTTGCCATCTCTAATCAAGATCAAACGACAAAGAACAGGCAGGCATCTTGATCGAATGACAAAAAACAGGTATGTCTCTTGGTTATTCAGTGCATATGGGAATGTGTTTTCATTAAATTTTCCTCCTTCCCAAGGTACACGGTTTTATTATTTTTCACCAGTTACAATCCTCGCGCCTCTTTAAAACCTTGGCGGCTCTCTTTAATTACCCTGTTCTCAGCTGTCACTTCACCTGACTCCCTCTCAAAAGCAAAACCTGCGAACAAGCTTAACCCTAATCTCTCTCCTAGCGACAATGGCCTCCAACACCCCCTCTCCCTCAACCGCCGACCTGGTTCTTGCTTCTTCAATCCCTGCCCCTCCTCGCCCACTCCTATACAAGCCTTTCAATTTCTTGAAGAGCTTGTCTCTAAATTCAGTCGAGTTAGGGATTGACAGTATTCCCTTCACTGTTGGGAGGGAATTGGTGTGTCTTCAGAAGGAGACTCCGACCTTTCAAACCGGAGAAAAACGAAAAAGAATAAAAATCGTGGCCAAGCGTAGCAGAACAAGGCCACAACCAAGGTCTCAGCCCCCTCAAGCTCCCCTGTCTCCAAAATCCTCTCCGCCCTCTCGCAAATCGGCGAGATTAGCTTTTCAATCCTCTCCCTGTACCTCCAAACCCTCTGCTCCATTTATCCAGGAGATTTCCTCGTCCTCTACCGAAGGGTTCTCAAGCTCTGATTCTGAGAACACCTCTTTCAAACAGGGACGACCGGTGTTCTTCGATATCCTTGAAGAACAAGCCCCTCAAAAATCCTCTAAACCTACTGTAAAGCCCTCTCCTCCAAAATCAACCGTCCCAAGAAAGCCCAGAACAGCCCCCCATCAACCGCTACTAGCTCTGTTCCTCCTCCCAAACCTTAAAACTGTCTACACCCTCTCCTATGTCTGACATGCATGCGCAATTGCTTAAGCGCAATGTCGTCAGGGGGAAGGTAATCAATGAACGGTTCTTCGAGGAACAAGGTCTGGGGGTGTTCCTGACCAAGTTGCGAGCCCAAGGTGGCTCGACTTGTTTGCGAACACCCAGTTGGGGTGTTCTGTGCCTGAGTTGGCTGAATTTTATGCCAACTGCAAGGTCACCGAAGGGGTGGTGACAAGTTTAGTGAGTGGGCAAGGCATCAAGGTTGATGCGCCCACACTTGGGAAAATTCTGGGAGTGCCCTCACAAGGCTTTGCTGTGTATGTGAGGGAAGACAAAACAGCCCTGGAACCAGTCAGGCTCCTAGAGGTGTCAAAACGCCTCAGTCAGAAACAGGGCCTGAGAACACCTCTCTCGGTTAAGAAGGGTGAAATGACCTCCCTACACCAACTCCTGTTTATGTTCACCATCAAGAACATAATTGCCCGAGGTCAAGGGCGCAACTCAGCAGATGCCCTCGATTAATGCCTGGTGGACCTCCTAAATCGGGAGGAACCAATAAACCTCCCTGCGCTCATGATTCGCCACATAAGGCGAATTGCAAACACCACCCGGGCCCATGATCTTGGCTATGGGTTTCTGCTGACAAGGGTGTTTGAGCACTTTGAAATAGTGCTCACACGGAGAGTAGCAGCCCAAACCATTAATGAAATTGGG
>JACYFF010031957.1:63874444-63894182 GCA_017589665.1 Selenicereus undatus
CAATGGTGTCTTTTTCATTCTTTCAACTAAACGTCATGGGAGGTAACGTCCATGAAAATTCATGCATGGCAAGGTTCTCATTCGGTTCCACTTTTCGAATTTGATGACAAAGGACACTTTATGGAATTTTATTTGAACTTCAAAGTGCCTTATACAAAGGAGTATTGTTAGATCTTAGAGTATACTTCCACAAGAGGGGGGCTGAATTGTGGTGTCTGATTTTCGCGTTATAAGTAATAAACACCCTGACTGAGGTTGTTCTCAGATGACGAACACCCTGTTGACTTGCTTGCAGGGGGTGTTTTCAGATATTGCAAATATGAAAATCACCAAGATAAATGCGGAATTAAAGCACACACAATTTTTACGTGGAAAACACCTCTAGCACAACTGAGGTGTGAAAAACCACGACCTACCTCGTGTAGGCTTTTAACCACTTCACTATAACCGGGCTTAACTCGTTACAAATGTAACACACCTTGTTACAACTTGCAACCACGTAATCTCCTTCTCAAGGCAGATTACACCACGTCCAAATCTCACCAGATTGGACACGTCCAAAGTCCACACGACATAGGACCACTCACTCACTTTTCTGATTCAAGATCAGGGTTACAAACACCTTACAGGGGGTGCTTCTGACTAAGCAGATGTAAGGTACAGTGAAGTCCTAGTATGCCAATATATTGAAAGCTTGCTTTAAACACAACTTGAATTGGTTTTTCTTTTCTCAAGTGAAGCTCAGAAATTCTTTTCACTAGAAAAAACCTCTTTTGAAATTTTGCCTTTTGGGAATGTTGTGTTTCAAGATTTCTTTTTGCTTTCCTCTCTCTATATCTCAGTATGTGTCTCTGTATTTTTTCAGTGAAAACGAAGCTGTTTTTAACCATAAATTCCAACGGTCAAAAACCAAGGAGAGGAAAGGAAATCACCTAAGTTTGGAAGGTATTTTTTTCAAGAAAAAAAAACTCCCAACGGCTAGTGATAAAACATTTCCCAAAATCTAAGGGATTTGTTATCTTAAGAGATAACCTTTATCTCCTTATAGCCGTGGGTAAGCTTTAAGTAAGGCAACCAGAAATCTTTAGCATTTTAAAAACTTTATCACATCCGAAGATATGGGCAGAGAAAATCTTCCAATTTTGGCAAATCTCCCAAAATCTATTTTCCCAAATCTCCCATAATATATTCAAGAAATATATTTTCCAGAAGAATAACATTTGAAAATATTCTGGAGATTTTGGCCAACCGAAATAATTTTTTCAAAGATAATCGGGTATGGCCACTTCAGGTCAGAAACACCCTAGGCACCCTGTTTACAGGGTTGTTCGCAGTCTGGTGTTCTGAAGCACTTAGCGCAAATACCGATTCAAGAGATGTTTAAAAAGCTTTTTCAATATTGGCATATTAACAAGAGTCTAAATAAATAAAGCCTATATACCCAAGACTTCTTGTTTGAATCTTGTCCAAGATCCGTAGAGCTGCTGTGAACATCAAGGCTACCTTGTTTGCTGGGGTTGTTCTTTGCATTGCTAGAGAAGCTGTTGGGAACATCAAGGCTACCTTGTTTGTTGGAGTTGTTCTTTGCATTGCTAGAAGAGCTGCTGTGAACATCAAGGCTACCTTGTTTGTTGGAGTTGTTCTTTGCATTGCTAGAAGAGCTGCTGTGAACAGGCCTTACAACCAACTGTGAGATGGCGTTCTTGACTTAATGTAGAATCACCCATTTAAAACCTGTTTTAAGAACTTGTTCTCACATGTACCAAACCAGTTAACACAGTAAAGATTACAAACACCAGTTAGGCCTGTTTACTTGGACACATTTTTACACTTGGATTTGTTATCATCAAAACTTGAATATAATACCTCAACAACTATGATGAGGACCTTCTTCATAACCCTTCTAACCTTTCCCCCTCCATGCCCAGCATCATCAGGGAAGTCTCAGCGGTGCAAGCAATGGTCCAAAACATCATGAACAACGCAAATGACATGCTATGCAGTTTGGTCAGAATTTGGCCCGGTTTTGCAAGCCTAATTACCCAAGCTTAAGGTGGACTTAAGGGGATGCAAAATTACTATTTGGAACCCTTAATATGTCAGATTCAAGGGCATACAAAGAGTTCTAGGTTAGGTATCTAGCAATTCAGTCAATGGGAGCCTTATTCCAGAAGCAGTAGAAACTATCCCAGTTTGCATATGCTGTACCTTTTCCACCATATCTTCCAAACGGCTACTCCAAATGGCATACAACTCGAGCCCCGTGAAATCTGGCTTCCAGAGCTTTCCAACAAGACCAATTTTAGCCAATTTGAGTGAGAAACGTAAGAGTTATAGCGTTTTGAAGTTCACCCTTGTGTACTGAAAAGTTGCTGATAGAAAGTAAAAGCACTTTTCAGCTTTCATCTTTTGTTTTTCGGTCCCCCCTTGCTTTTGGATGTGTTAAAGGTTCCCCACTATAAAAGGGAGGCCTTAGGCTTCCAATGGAGGATAGATGAATATGCATTAAGCTTTGAGTTTTGAGAACTCTCTCCATTTCTCATCAAATTCCCAATGTTATATCATTGGTGTTCGAAAACCTCAAGTGGGTCTCTAGGACTTCTTAATTCAACTAAGAAGGTGATTAATTTCTGTAACTTAGTTGAAGGAAGAAGATTGCCCAAGTGTGCAAACCAAGGTGGGTTATCATCACCCTTGCTAGTCCACTTGTTCTATCTTAGTTATGGGTTTCTTTTTCATCTTTTCTATCCAAATGCATTCTCGATGCACTTTAGCAAATCTTTGCCGTAGTGAAGCTTGAATACATCAGGTGGTGTTAGAGCTTAGGCTACTATCCTTGCCCTTGCTCCCAACCTTTCAAACACAAACGTTGTCCCAAAACACAAAACCCTTCCCACAAAGACCTGAAATGCCATGTCACTTAGGGTGCTAGCCGAGTTGAAACAAGAACTTGATAGCCTTGAGGTGCGCATCCAACAATGGGGTCTCAAACTTCAATCTCTCATCCCTGATAAGGATGGCGAACTTGGGGAATGCTTGATCTTTAAAGAAGAATGTCACGAAAGCCATGAGGTGAATTGTGACCTACCTCCAAAATTTGATGAGCTTGAAATTGAAGAACTCCAAGTGTCCGACTTGGAGCAATGTGGGCTTGTTGAAGGAATTAAGGAGCTCTTGAGTCAAGGAGAATGCCCTCATTTACAATAAGAATTGAGGACAATTCTTTCCGAAGAAAGAGGGTTTGATGTACATTTCCAAGGGTGTCTTTTTCATTCTTTCAACTCAACCTCATGGGTGGTAAGCTTCACGCAAATTAACGCATGGCAAGGTTCTCATTTGGTTCATCTTCTCGAATTTCATGACAAAAGACACTTGATGGAGTTTTATTTGAACTTCAAAGGGCCTTATCGAAAGCAGTATGATGGGGACCGTCTTCATAACCCTTCTAAGCTTTCCCCCTCGATGCCCAGCATCATTAGGGGAATGCTTGATCTTTAAAGAAGAACTTGAAGAACTCCAAAATCTGATGAGCTTGAACTTGATTAAAGAAGAATGCTGTCATTTACAACAAGAATTAAGGACAATTCTTTTCGAAGAAAGTGGGTTTGATGAATATTTCAAAGGGTGTCATTTTCGTTCTTTCAACTCAACATCATGGGAGGCAAGCTCCATGCAAATTCATGCCTGGCAAGGTTCTCATTCGGTTCCACTTTTCGACTTTCATGACAAAAGACACTTCATGGAGTTTTATTTGAACTTCGAAGTGCCTTATCTAAAGGAGTATGATGGGGACCATCTTCATAACCCTTCTAACCATTCCCCCCATCCCACAAGGGCCCAGAATCATCAGGGATGTCAAAGAAGTGCAAGCAATGGTTCGAAGCATCATGGACAACACAAACGACATGCTACCCAGTTTGGTCAGAATTAGGCCCAGTTTTGCAAGCCTAACTACCCAAGCTTAAGGTGGACTTCAAGGGCTGCAAATTTACTTTTTGGAACCCTTAATATGTTAGCTTCAAGGGCATACAAAGAGTTCTAAGTTAGGTATCTAGGAAATAAGTCAATGGGAGCCTTTTTCTAGAAGTAGCAGAAACTGTACTAGTTTGCATATGTTGCACCTTTTTCCCATATCTTCAAACGGCAACTCCAAATGGCGTGAAACTTGAGGCCCGTGAAACATGACTTCTAGAGCTTTCCAACAAGAGCTATTGCAGCGAGAAACGTAGGAGTTATTGCAGTTTGATGTTGACCCTCGTGCACTGAAAAGTTGCTGACAGAAAGTAAAAGCACTTTTCAGCTTTTGTCTTTTGCTTTTTGGTCCCCCCTTGCTTTTGGACGTGTAAGAGCTTGTTGTTTACCTCCTTTAAAGCTTGTTAAAGGTTCCCCGCTGTAAAAGGGAGGCCTTGGGCTACCAAGGAAGGATAGATGAATATGCATTATGCTTTGAGTTTTGAAAACTCTCTCCATTTCTCTTCAAATTCCCAGTGTTATATCTTGGGTGTTTGGCAACCTCAAGTGGGTCTCTAGGTCTTGTTAGTTCAACTAAGAAGGTGATTAATTTCTGTAACTTTGTTGAATGAAGAAGATTGCCCAAGTGTGCAAACCAAGGTGGGTTATCATCACCCTTGCTAGTCCACTTGTTCTGTCTTGGTTCTTGGTTTCCTTTTCATCTTCTCTACCGAAATTCATTCTCGATTCAATTTAGCAAATCTTTTCCTCAGTGAAGCTTGAATACATCACGTGGTATCAGAGCTTAGGCTGCTATCCTTGCCCTTGCTCCCAACCTTTCAACCACAAACGTTGTCCCAAAACACAAAACCCTTCCCACAAAGACCCGAACTGCCATGTCCCTTAGGAAGTTAATCAAGTTGAAACATGAACTTGATAGCCTTGAGGTGCGCATCAAACAATGGGGTCTCAAACTTCAATCTCTCACACCTAATGAGGAAGGCGAACTAGGGGAATGCTTGATCTTTAAAGAGGAATGTCATGAAAGCCATGAGGTGAATTATGTCCTACCTCCAAAATTTTATGAGCTTGAAATTGAAGAACTCTAAGTGTCCGACTTGGAGCAATGTGGGCTTGTTGAAGGAATTAAGGAGCTCTTGAGTCAAGAAGAATGCCCTCATTTACAATAAGAATTAAGGACAATTCTTTCTGAAGAAAGAGGGTTTGATGTACATTTCCAAGGGCATCTTTTCCATTCTTTCAACTCAACCTCATGGGAGGTAAGCTTCACGCAAATTCACGCATGGCAAGGTTCTCATTTGGTTCATCTTTTCGAATTTCATGACAAAAGAAACTTTATGGAGTTTTATTTGAACTTCAAAGGGCCTTATCCAAAGCAGTAGGATGGGGACTGTGTTCATAACCCTTCTAAGCTTTCCCCCTCGATGCGCAACATCATTAGGGGAATGCTTGATCTTTAAAGAAGAACTTGAAGAACTCCAAAATCTGATGAGCTTGAACTTGAGTAAAGAAGAATGCCGTCATTTACAACAAGAATTGAGGACAATTCTTTTCGAAGAAAGTGGGTTTGACGTGTATTTCAAAGGGTGTCATTTTCGTTCTTTCAACTCAACATCATGGGAGGTAAGCTCCATGCAAATTCATGCCTGGCAAGGTTCTCATTCGGTTCCACTTTTCGACTTTCATGACAAAAGACACTTCATGGAGTTTTATTTGAACTTCGAAGTGCCTTATCTAAAGGAGTATGATGGGGACCATCTTTATAACCCTTCTAACCATCCCCCCCATCCCACAAGGGCCCAGAATGATCAGGGATGTCAAAGAAGTGCAAGCAATGGTTCGAAGCATCATGGACAACACAAACGACATGCTACCCAGTTTGGTCAGAATTAGGCCCAGTTTTGCAAGCCTAACTACCCAAGCTTAAGGTGGACTTCAAGGGCTACAAATTTACTTTTTGGAACCCTTAATATGTTAGCTTCAAGGGCATACAAAGAGTTCTAAGTTAGGTATCTAGGAAATAAGTCAATGGGAGCCTTTTTCTACAAATATGCTGCACCTTTTTCCCATATCTTCAAATGGCAACTCCGAATGGCGTGAAACTTGAGGCCCGTGAAACATGACTTCTAGAGCTTTCCAACAAGAGCTATTGCAGCCAATTTGAGTGAGAAACGTAGGAGTTATTGCTATTTGAAGTTGACCCTCGTGCACTGAAAAGTTGCAGACAGAAAGTAAAAGCACTTTTCAGCTTTTGTCTTTTGCTTTTTGGTCCCCCGCTTGCTTTTGGACGTGTAAGAGCTTGTTTTTTACCTCCTTTAAAGCTTGTTAAAGGTTCCCCGCTGTAAAAGGGAGGCCTTGGGCTGCCAAGGAAGGATAGATGAATATGCATTAAGCTTTGAGTTATGAAAACTCTCTCCATTTCTCTACAAATTCCTAGTGTTATATCTTGGGTGCTTGGCAACCTCAAGTCGGTCTCTAGGTCTTCTTAATTCAACTAAGAAGTTCATTAATTTCTTTAACTTAGTTGAAGGAAGAAGATAGCCCAAGTGTGCAAACCAAGGTGGGTTATCATCACCCTCGCTAGTCCACTTGTTCTATCTTGGTTCTTGATTTCCTTTTCATCTTTTCTATCGAAATGCATTCTTGATTCACTTTAGAAAATCTTTTCCTTAGTGAAGCCTCAATACATCAGGTTGTATCAGAGCTTGGGCTACTCTCGTTGGCCTTGCTCCCAACCTTTCAAACACAAACCTTGTCCTAAAACACAAAACCCTTCCGACAATGACCCAAAATGCCAAATCCGTTAGGAAGTTACTCAAGTTGAAACATGAACTTGATAGCCTTGAGGTGCGCATCCAACAATGGGGTCTCAATCTCTCATCCCTGATAAGGAAGGCGAACTAAGGGAACGCTTGAGCTTTAAAGAGGAATGTCATGAAAGCCATGAGGAGAATTGTAACCTACCTCCAAAATTTTATGAGCTTGAAATTGAAGAACTCCAAGTGTCCGATTTGGAGCAATGTGGGGTTGTTGAAGGAATTTAGGAACTCTTGAGTCAAGAAGAATGCCCTCATTTGCAACAAGAATTGAGGACAATTCTTTTCGAAGAAAGAGGGTTTGATGTCTATTCCAAAGGGTGTCTTTTTCATTCTTTCAACTGAACATCATGGAAGGTAAGCTGCATGCAAATTCACGCATGGCAAGGTTCTCATTCGGTTCCCCTTTTTGAATATCATGACAAAAGACACTTCATCGAGTTTTATTCGAACTTCAAAGTGCCTTATCCAAAGGAGTATGGTGGCGACCATCTTCATAACGCTTCTAACCATTCCCCCTCCACCCCACAAGGGACCAGAATCATCAGGGAAGTCCAACAAGTGCAAGAAATGGTTCGAAACATCATGAACAATACAAATGACATGCTGCCCAGTTCAGTGAGAATTAGGCCCGGTTTTGCAAGCCTAATTACCCAAGCTTAAGGTGGACTTAAAGGGATGCAAAATTACTTTTTGGAACCCTTAATATATTAGCTTCAAGGGCATACATAGACTTCTAAGTTAGGTATCTAGGAAATAAGTCAATGGGAGCCTTTTTCTAGAAGTAGCAGAAACTATCCTAGTTTGCATATGCTGCACCTTTTTCCCATATCATCCAAATGGCAACTCCAAATGGCGTGAAACTTGAGGCCCGTGAAACATGACTTCTAGAGCTTTCCAACAAGAGCTATTGCAGCCAATTTGAGTGAGAAACGTAGGAGTTACTACTGTTTGAAGTTGACCCTCGTGCACTGAAAAGTTGCTGACAGAAAGTAAAAGCACTTTTCAGCTTTTGTCTTATGCTTTTTGGTCCCCCGCTTGCTTTTGGACGTGTACGAGCTTATTGTTTACCTCCTTTAAAGCTTGTCAAAGGTTCCCCGCTGTAAAAGGGAGGCCTTGGGCTGCCAAGGAAGGATAGATGAATATCCATTAAGCTTTGAGTTGTGAAAACTCTCTCCATTACTCTTCAAATTCCTAGTGTTATATCTTGGGTGTTTGACAACCTCAAGTGGGTCTCTACGTATTCTTAATTCAACTAAGAAGCAGGTTAATTTCTGTAACTTAGTTGAATGAAGAAAATTGCCCAAGTGTGCAAACCAAGGTGGGTTATCATCACCCTTGATAGTCCACTTGTTCTATCTTGGTTCTTGGTTTCCTTTTCAACCTCTCTACCCAAATTCATTCTCTATTCAATTTAGCAAATCTTTTCCTTAGTGAAGCTTGAATACATCAGGTGGTGTTAGAGCTTAGGCTGCTATCCTTGCCCTTGCTCCCCACCTTTCAACCACAAAGGTGTCCCCAAAACACAAAACCCTTCCCACAAAGACCCGAAATGGCATGTCCCTTAGGAAGTTACTCAAGTTGAAACATGAACTTGATAGCCTTGAGGTGTGCATCCAACAATGCGTTCTAAAACTTCAATCTCTCATCCCTGATAACGAAGTCGAACTAGCGGAACGCTTGATCTTTAAAGAAGAATGTCAGGAAAGCCATGAGGTGAATTGTAACCTACCTCAAAAATTTGATGAGCTTGAAATTGAAGAACTCCAAGTGTCTGATTTGGAGCAATGTGGGGTTGTTGGAGGAATTGAGGAACTCTTGAGTCAAGAAGAATGCCCTCATTTGCAACAAGAATTGAGGACAATTTTTTTCGAAGAAAGAGGGTTTGATATATATTTCCAAGGGTGTCTTTTTCATTCTTTCAACTCAACATCATGGGAGGTAAGCTCCGTGCAGATTAATGCATGGCAAGGTTCTCATTCGGTACCACTTTTCGAATTTCATGACAAAAGACACTTCATCGAGTTTTATTTATACTTCAAAGTGCCTTATACAAAGGAGTATGATGGGGACCATCTTCATAACCCTTCTAACCTTTCCCCCTCCATCCCACAAGGGCCCAGCATCATGAGGGAATTCCAAGAATTTCAAGCAATGGTCTGAAACATCATGAACAACACAAATGGCATGCTGCCCATTTTGGCTAGAATTTGGCGCGCTTTTGCAAGCCTAATTACCAAAGCTTAAGGTGGACTTAAAGGGCTGCAAAATTACTTTTCGAAACCCTTAATATGTCAGCTTCAAGGGTATATAAAGTGTTCTTGGTTAGGTATTGATGGATATCCCTCCATCCCCTTTGATTTAAAAAGGAAGCAAATCAATTTGGTAATCTTATTATGCTGGCTAAAGGATGAATAATTCATCCAAATTTTGTTTAAGCTTTGAAATTGCAGGGCAAAGGGTTCGTTCCAGCACTGACCCGTTTTTGTGAGCAAAATTCGGCAAACATCTTCATGGGTTAAGTCTGATATTTTTACATGGATTTGAAGTTCAAGATGTTAGCTTTCCAACAAGACAACTTTCATCGAATTTGGACTTCATTTGGTCATTCAAATCAGCCTTTAATCTCAAGGTGTCAAAACTGCCCAGCATGGTCAGAATGTACTCGGTTTTGCAAGCTTAATTACCCAAGCTTAAGGGTGATTTAAAGAGCTGAAAAATTACTTTTTGGAACCCTTAATATGTCAGCTTCCAAGGAATATAAAGAGTTCTAGGTTAAGTATTTAGCAAATAAGTCAATGGGAGACTTTTTCTAGAAGCAGCAGAATCTGTTCCAGTCTGTATATACCTGTACATTTTGCCTGATATCTCTCACACGGCTAATCCAATTCACCTGCACGAGGAGGCTCCTGAAAGCTGACTTCAAGAGCTTTCCAGAAAGTCCTTTTGCAGCTCATTTGGACAACTATGCTAGGAGATATAGCTGTTTAAAGTTGAGGCTAGAAATCTGAAAAGTTGCTGACATAAAGCAAAACCACTTTTCAGCTTTTGTACTTCTACTTTTTGGTCCCCCATGCCCTTGCACGTCCATGTACTCTTGTTCCCTCTTATTTTCAGCTTGTTAAAGGCCTTCCCACTATATAAGGAAGCCTTGGGGTGCATTAGAAAGTTGAAGTTGAAGTTGAAGTTGAAGTTGAATTCAGTTTTGAGTTGTGAAAACTCTCTCAAACTCTCTCTAAAATTCCTAGTGTTATATCTTGGGTGTTGGCAACTCCAAGTGGGTGTCTAGGTCTTCTTAATTCAACTAAAAAGGTGATTTTAGTTGAAGGAAGAAGATTGCCCAAGTGTGCAAACCAAGGTGGGTTTTACATCACCCTTGCTAGTCCACTTGTTCTCTCCTTGTTCTTGTGTTCTTTTTCAACTTTTCTACCCAAATGCATTCTTGATTCACTTTTGCAAATCTTTGCCTTAGTGAAGCTTGAATACATCAAGTGGTAAGATTGCCCAAGTGTGCAAACCAAGGTGGGTTTACATCACCCTTGCTAGTGGACTTGATTTATCTTGGTTCTTGATTGCATTCTTATCTTTCTTCCCATTGTATATGTTTTTGTGAGTTTTGACTCCCCAAAAAATATACATCAGGTATGTAGGAAATAAGTCAATGGGAGCCTTTTTCTAGAAGCAGCAGAAACTGTCCTACTTTGCATACGCTGTACCTTTTTCCCCATATCTCCCAAACGGCTACTGCAAATGGCATACAACTTGAGGCCCATGAAATATGGATTCCATAGCTTTCCAAAAAGACCTATTTCACCTAATTTGAGTGAGAAACATAAGAGTTATAGCATTTTGAAGTTGACCCTTATGTACTGAAAAGTTACTGACAGAGATTAAAAGCACTTTTCAGCTTTCGTCTGTTGCTTTTTGGTCCCCCCCTTGCTTTTGGACGTGTGGGAGCTTGTTGTTTACCTTTTTTACAGCATGTTAAAGGTTTCCCACTACAAAAGGGAGGCCTTGGGCGCCAATGAAGGATAGAAGAATATCCATTAAGCTTTGAGTTGTGAAAACTCTCTCCATTTCTCTTCAAATTCCTAGTGTTATATCTTGGGTGTTTGGCAACCTCAAGTGCGTCTCTAGGTCTTCTTAATTCAAATAAGAAGGTGATTAATTTCTGTAACTTAGTTGAAAGAAGAAGATTGCCCAAGTGTGCAAACCAAGGTGGGTTATCATCACCCTCGTTAGTGTACTTGTTCTATCTTGGTTCTTGATTTCCTTTTCATCTTTTCTACCCAAACGCATTCTTGATTCACTTTAGAAAATCTTTGCCTTAGTGAAGCTTGAATACATCAGGTGGTATCAGAGCGTGGGCTACTCTCCTTGGCCTTGCGCCCAACCTTTCAATCACAAACCTTGTCCCAAAACACAAAACCCTTCCCACAAAGACGCGAAATTCCAAGTCCGTTAGGAAGTTACTCAAGTTGAAACATGAACTTGATAGCATTGAGGTGCGCATCTAACAATGGGGTCTCAAACTTCAATCTCTCTTCCCTGATAAGGAAGGCGAACTAGGGGAACCCTTGATCTTTAAGGAAGAGTGTCATGAAAGCCATGAGGTAAATTGTGACCTACGTCTAAAATTTGATGAGCTTGAAATTGGAGAACTCTAAGTGTTTGATTGGGAGCAATGTGGGGCTGTTAAAGGAATAGGAACTCTTGAGTCAAGAAGAATGCCCTCATTTACAACAAGAATTGAGGACAATTCTTTTCGAAGAAAAAGGGTTTAATGTATATTTCAAAGGGTGTCTTTTTCATTCTTTCAGCTGAACATCATGGGTGGTAAGCTGCATGCAAATTCATGCATGGCAAGGTTCTCATTCGGTTCCGCTTTTCGAATTTCATGACAAAAGACAATTCATGGAGTTTTATTTGAACTTCAAAGTGCCTTATCCAAAGGAGTATGATGGCGACCATCTTCATAACCCTTCTAACCATTCCCCCTCCACCCCACAAGGGCCCAGAATCATCAGGGAAGTCCAAGAAGTGCAAGCAATGGTTCGAAGCATCATGAACAATACAAATGACATGCTGCCCAGTTTGGTCAGAATTAGGCCCGGTTTTGCAAGCCTAATTACCCAAGCTTAAGGTGGACTTAAAGGACTGCAAAATTACTTTTTGGAACCCTTAATACGTTATATTCGAGGGCATACAAAGAGTTCTAAGTTAGGTATCTAGGAAGTACATCAATGGGTGCCTTTCTCTAGAAGTAGCAGAAACTGTCCTAGTTCGCATGTGCTGCACCTTTTCCCCCATATGTTCCAAACGACAACTCCAAATAGCGTGCAACCTGAGGCCCATGAAATATGACTTCTAGAGCTTTCCAAGAAGACTTATTTCAGCAAATTTGAGTGAGCAACGTACGAGTTATAGCGTTTTGAAGTTGACCCTTGTGTACTGAAAAGTTGATGATAGAAAGTAGGAGCACTTTCAGCTTTCGTCTTTTGCTTTTTGGTCCCCTCTTGCTATTGGACGTGTGGGAGCTTGTTGTTTACCTTTTTTACAGCTTGTTCAAGGTTCCCCGCTATGAAAGGGAGGCCTTGGGATGCCAATGAAGGATAGACGAATATGCATTAAGCTTTGAGTTATGAAAACTCTCTCCATTTCTGTTTCAAATTCCTAGTGTTATATATTGGGTGTTTGGCAACCACAAGTTGGTCTCTAGGTCTTCTTAATTCAACTAAGAAGGTGATTAATTTCTGTACTTTAGTTGAAGGAAGAAGATTGCCCAAGTGTGCAAACCAAGGTGGGTTACCATCACCCTCGCTAGTCCACTTGTTTTATCTTAGTTCTTGATTTCCTTTTCATCTTTTTTAGCCAAATGCATTCTTGATTCACTTTAGCAAAGCTTTGCCTTAGTGAAGCTTGAATACATCAGGTGGTATCAGAGCTTAGGCTACTCTCCTTGGCCTTGCTCCCAATCTTTCAAACACAAACCTTGTCCTAAAACACAAACCCCTTCCCACAAAGACCCAAAATGCTATGTCCCCTAGGAAGTTACTCAAGTTGAAACATGAACTTGATAGCCTTGAGGTGCGCACCCAACAATGGGGCCTCAAACTTCAATCTCTCACCCCAAATAAGAAAGGGGAACTAGGGGAATGCTTGATCCTTAAAGAAGAATGTCATGAAAGCCATGAGGTGAATTGTGACCCATCTCCAAAATTTGGTGCGCTTGAAATTGAAGAACTCCAAGTGTTCGATTTGGAGTAATGTGGGGTTGTTGACAGAGTAGGAACTCTTGAGTCAGGAAGAATGCCCTCATTTAAAACAAGAATTGAGGGTGCGACTTGAAACTCGTTCTTGTACCTGCAAAACAACATCAAAAGGATTCCAAAAATGGAAAAACATTAGGGCTAAGCTACAACGTAGCTTAGGAAATCAGGTACACAAAACCGAGCACTTTGAAGCTAGTGAACCCGTTTGTGCTTGCTTCACTATCTTGCAATAATTGAGCCATCTTCTGCACTTGGGATCTTGTTCTTGGACGTATAGGAGTTGAATCATCAGGGACAAGATCTTTAGTGGCTAGGTTTCCATCATCCCCCCCCCCCCCTTGTTGAAAAGATTTGACCCTCAAATCTGGTGGGGAAGGATCTGAATAATAAGGACTCAAATAAGCCACGTTGAAAGTAGCTGAGACTTCATAATCACCTGGTAAATCAACCTTATAAGCATTATCATTGACTCGTTCCAAGACTTCAAATGGACCATCAGCTCGGGGCATGAGCTTATTCTTCCTTTTAGAAGGGAATCTCTCCTTCCTTAAGTGAATCCATACTAAGTCTCCAGGTTGAAATGCAATCTTTCTCCTATGCTTGTTGGCATGGGCTTCATATGTAGCATTGGTCTTTTCAATCTTTACCTTTACCAACTCATGGAGTCTCTGAATCTCTTTTACCCTTGCTGCTACGTCAATATGGGGCTCATAGTCTTGTGGTCGCGGAGTAAGATCAATGGGACTCAATGGATCAATCCCATATACCACCTTGAAGGGTGAAAGACCTGTAGCCTTACTAGGAGCTTTGTTATAAGCAAATTCAGCATGTGACAAGAGTAAATCCCAAGCCTTAGAATGAGGTTTAATCAAAGCCCTTAAAAGAGTACCAAGGGTTCGATTAGTTACCTCAGTTTGACCATTAGTCTGGGGGTGACAAGTGGTACTGTACAGCAACTTAGTACCTAGTTTCTTCCAAAGAGTAATCCAAAAATGACTCAGAAACTTAGTATCCCTATCAGAAACAATGGTTTTCGGAATACCATGCAATGTTGTCACTTCCTTGAAATAGAGCTCGGCAATATGGGTAACATCATTAGTTTTGCTACAGGGGATGCAATGTGCCATCTTTGAAAACCTGTCTACCACCACAAGTATAGAATCCTTGCCTCTTGGAGTTCTTGGTAGACCTAGAATAAAGTCCATACTCACATCTTCCCATGGTAGTGTTGGTACGGGTAAGGGAGTATATAAGCCCTGAGGTAGTGAATAACTCTTTGCAGCTTGACATGTTCCACACCTCTTCAGAATATCCTGCACATCTCGTTCCATACCTGGCCAAAAATAATGTTCCCTTAGCATAATAACAGTTTTATTCTCACCATAATGTCCAGCTAAGGATCCTCCATGGACTTCTCGAATCAGCAATTCTCTTGTGCTGCACTTAGGAATACATAGCCGAGTACCCTTAAATAGAAATCCTTCTTGAACATGGAAATCTCCTTTGGGGTGATTGGAACAAGCAGTATATAATGCCCCAAAGTCTTCATCTTCAGCATATAATACCTGTAGATGCTCAAAACCAAGTACACAAGCATCTAACTAGAATAATAAGAGATATCTCATGGATAGAGCATCTGCACCTTGATTGAGTTTACCTGACTTGTGCTTGATAGTAAAGTGATATGACTGCGTAAAGTCAACCCATTTGGCATGCCTGGAGTTTAACTTATGCTGGCCTTGTATATACTTCAATGCTTCATGGTCAGAATGTAAGATAAACTCACTTGCAATAAGATAATGATTCTAATGCTCTAAACATCTCACAATAGCATAAAACTCTTTATCATAAGTGGAGTATTTTCTTCTTGAATCACATAACTTCTCACTAAAGAAGGCTAGAGGTTTACCTTCTTGTGTAAGAACTCCACCAATGCCCACACCAGAGGCATCACATTCAACTTCAAAAACTTTACTAAAGCAAGGCAAAGATAATACCGGTGCTTGAGTAAGTTTAGCTTTGACATCTTCAAAGGCAGATTGAGCTTTTGGATTCCACATAAAGGATGTACCTTTGACAACTTCAGTCATAGGAGCCATAATAGTGCTGAAATTCTGAATAAATCTCATGTAGAAAGAAGCTAAACCATGGAAAGCTCTAACATCATGAATACTCTTAGGTATAGGCCAAGAACGAATGGCTTCTACCTTACCTTCATCCACCTTGATACCATCTTCAGACACAATATAACCAAGAAATGTAACTTCTGGAGGTAGGAAAGAACACTTCTTAAGGTTACCAAATAGTTTCTCACGTTTTAAGACAAGCATCACTTGAGTTAGATGATCTTGATGTTCATGCTCATTCTTAGAATACACCAATATATCATCAAAGTAAACTACCACAAACTTGCCAATATAAGGTCTAAACACTTGGTTCATCAACCTCATAAAAGTACTAGGTGCATTAGAAAGACCAAAAGACATTACCAACCATTCATAAAGACCACGTTTGGTTTTGAATGCAGTCTTCCATTCATCACCTTCTCTGATTCTGATCTGGTAGTAACCACTTCGAAGATCAATCTTTCAGAATATTTTAGAGCCATGTAACTCATCGAGCATATCTTCAAGTCTCGGTATGGGGTACCTGTACTTGATAGTAATCTTGTTAATGGCCCTGCTATCAACACACATTCGCATACCTCCATCTTTCTTAGGCACCAAAAGAGCTGGAACTGCACATGGACTCGAAGACTCACGAATCAAGCCCTTTTCCTGCAATTCTGCAACCTGTCTTTGAATCTCATTAGTATCCTTTGGGTTCATCCTATATGCAGGCTTGTTAGGTAGGATGGATCCTGGGATAAGATCAATGTGGTGTTGAATGTCTCTTTTTGGAGGTAAACCCGTGGGAATCTCTTCAGGGAATAAATGACAGAAATTTTCAAGGAGTGCTTTTGCAACGGGGTGAGTGGGTAATAGATTGTTAGGTTCCTCTTGGATGCTCAAAATCCACTCTATAAGGGCTTTGAACTCATGTTGTGAAGCCTTTAAAACTGACTCATTCAAGGCTAGTAAACACTCACTCTGTTTGGGCTTATTTTGTGGGGGATTTTCATGGAGTTTGGATGGGGCTAAAGGGGCTAATGTGATTTTCTTGCCATCCTTGGTAAATGAATATGTGTTGGGATAACCATTATGCATAACTCTACGATCATACAACCATGGTCTTCCCAACAAAATATGACATGCATCCATAGGAATAACATCACACCATAACTCATCTTTATAATTTTTCCCAATGGAAAATGAAACCAAACAACGAGAATTCACCTGAATGCCCTTGCTTTGATTTAACCACTGGATGTTGTAAGGATGTGGATGAGTCATTGTTTGCAGCCCTAGTTTCTCAATCATACTCAGAGAAACAACATTAGAACAACTACCACCATCAATGATCAAAGAGCATATTTTACCTTAAGAGGTACACCTTGTATGGAATATGTTCTCTCTTTGTTCATCTTTAACTCCTTTTTGATTGCTAAGGACTCTCCTTAAGACCAAGAGTTCTCCTTCATCAGCTTCTTCAATGACATTTTCATGAGCTTCTTCAGATTCAGGCTCACTTTCATTTTCGTGCTCCTCTTCTTCAAAGTCCTCTTTGACGGTTGTCCATTCAGCTAAAGTGATAACCTTTCTGTTTGGACATTCAGAAGCAATATGACCAAGACCTTGACATTTAAAGCATCTTCTATTAGCCATTGGGTTTGGGTTTGGATGGAATGGGGGTGCTGGGGCCTTTTGAGGTGATATAGTTCTTTGTGGATTCAAGGGAAAGGGATTTTGTGGTTTTGGTGGTGGTTGGAAACTCCCCTTGTTAAAGGTTTGGTTCCGGTTTGGAGGGCGTGGAATTGATGGCTTGAATGTTAGTCTAGCTTTCTTTTGTTGTTCAACTTTCTGAGCTAGTACACAAGCATCATCAAAAGATACATAGGATTTTAGTTCTACCACATTAGAATACCTAAGATCAAGACCACCCAAGTATCTAACTATGGTTTGTTCTTCAGGTTCTTGGATATCACATTTAATCATCAGTTTCTCAAATTCACGAGCATATTCTTCAACATTCATACTTCCTTGAGTAAGATTATGAAATTGAGAATAACACTCTTGGACATAAGTAGGTGGTAAGAATCTAGCTTTCAACTTGGATTTCATTTTCTCCCAAGTTCGAATTCTATACTTTCTTTCCCTAAGCGTTTTAGCATTCAGATTTGTCCACCATAAGGATGCATACTTTCTAAGCCTTAAAGCAACCAACTTAACCTTCTTATCATCAGGTATGTCTTTATATTCAAAGACTCTTTCAACTGTATGCAACCAATCAATAAACTCTTCAGGATTAAGCTTACCTTCAAATTCAGGAACTTCAACTCTGAAGTCATTGTTGTTAGCTTGCATCCGGGGTTCTCTTCTAACCATTCTGGGCACTTCTTCTTCACTTAATGAATCAAGATGATGACTGAAGACTTCTTCACGTGCCCTTGGTTCTGATTGAAAGGTATCTTCATTCATTTTCTGCTTTTGCTTCATGAAAGAACCCAACTGCTTTCGAAGATACTCATTCTGTCCCTGAGCTTCTTGGTTTCTTTGAGAATCTTCTCGAATTTTGCTAGCCAAGAACTCATTCTGCTTCATCAAAGCTTCAAATCTTTCTTCCAATGACATGCTAGGTGAAGTCATGATAGAATAGATTGGAAAACCAAAGAGAAAACTGAATTTGTGAGAAAGGGGAAGTGGAATGATTTGTGGAAGTGGAAAGGCAATCAAGGCCAAGGAGAAACCGAAGCTCTGATACCAAATATGATGTATATGTCAAGGGAATAGAGAACCCAAGCCAATACACATCAAAAGGGAGAGGAAAAGGGAGGAATTGGCCACGACAAGGGTGGCACGGTCGTGCCCTATGGCATGGTCAGACCGTGCCACTTTGCTGTCCACAAAAACCGTGAAGAGAGAAAAAGAGCACGGTTGGAAGCCTTTGTGGTTTGATTCGGTTTTGGGCTATTTTGGTGAATGGGAAATGTTGAAAAGGGATGTATAAGTTGGTATTTGAGGTAAGAAAGTGAAGGGAATTGGAAGATTAGCTGAGTAGAAGTAATCAAGCACTAATCCATGCTAATCACTTCACTAAGCAAATCATAGAGATGAAACTAGAATAGGATAGAACTAAACCTGAGATTCGATACAGAATCACCACCAACCTTCAAGTTTAGGGCCCTTAATCTTGATTAAGATACAGAATCACCACTTAATCAAGGTTAAGACTCACTTGAACACCACCTTAATTGGCCTAACTAAGGATAAGCAAGTAAGGATTTGTGAGAGAGAAAAGCAAAGCTTCTCAAAGTGTTTCAAGCTGAAAATATGAGTTATGTTTCTTCCTTGGCCAAAATGGCCTTACATACTAGAGGAAAAATACAATACTAGGCTAGGAAATGCCCACATCACTTTCCTTCCTAGTGAGAAAAAGTGTTAGGACTAATCTAAGTACATGATTAGCTAGTAATACAATTGGTTTGGCTAAACAAGATTACATCATGCTTAAACTAATACTAATACATCAAACTATAGATCTAATCCTTGTCTAGCTTGATTACACAATACTTAGGCCAATTTTTAACACTAATACAAGCTGTGATTTGAAGAAACTCAGCACATGCCAGCCGAAATGTGTAGGAGAAGAAATCGGCAAGCCAATGGGAAGCCTCCATGCAAGGGACACCAAGCTCTCTCCCATTGGTTGTTCTTTTCTAGATTTTCTTCATTCCAAGGCAGCTTGAGGAGTGTGCCAAGCTTGGGAAGAGCAACTTTGCAGCTTGGTTTGATAGGGTGGCCGGCCATAGGGGGTGGAGAACCGGTTTTGGCAAAATCGGGTTCTAGGAGAACCGGTTTGGGCCGGTTTTTTTGTGCAATTTGTTCTTGTTGCAAAAATGGCCAAGACTTGAATTTTAAAGGTGGGGGTAACTTTAGGATGTGTAGAATCCCCCCCTCAATAAAATCAAGGTTACAAAAGGGTTTTGTGGGTTAATTAACTGATTACTGCAAACCGCGCAAAACCGGGGCAAAATGGATTCACTTGGAAAATGACCTTGATCTTCAATCCTTTTGAGGGTATGACTTGAAACTCCTTCTTGTACCTGTAAAACAACATCAAAAGGATTCCAAAAATGGAAAAACGTTAGGGCTAAGCTACAACGTAGCTTAGGAAATCAGGTACACAAACCCGGGCACTTTGAAGCTAGTGAACCCGTTTGTGCTTGCTTCACTATCTTGCAATAATTGAGCCATCTTCTTCACTTGGGATCTTGTTCTTAGACGTATAGGAGTTGAATCATCAGGGACAAGATCTTCAGTGGCCAGGTTTCCATCAGAGGGTTTGATGTATATTTCCAAGGGCGTCTGTTTCATTCTTTCAACTCAACATCATAGGAGGTAAGCTCCATGCAAATTAATGCATGGCAAGGTTCTCATTTGGTTCCACTTTTCGAATTTCATGACAAAAGACACTTCATCGATTTTTTTTTTGTACTTCAAAGTGCCTTATACAAAGGAGTATGATGAGGACCGTCTTCATAACCCTTCTAACCTTTGCCCCTCCATCCCACAAGGGCCC
>JACYFF010031957.1:63935100-63950369 GCA_017589665.1 Selenicereus undatus
TTTTTTTTTGTAGAGGATAATTAACGACCATGGGCGGGACTCTTGGCAATGAAAGGGCTCCACTTGAGAATGGACAAAAATGTGGCTATGGGCCTTATTATTGGCGTTCAAGCTCTTTGCAAATTCTCAATGCGATTCCTTCCTCCTCCTTGACATCTATTTTGGTTAGGAAGGTTAGAGTCAAGCAAGGGACACTTCGTTATCGGCGAACTGACGAAAACAAATGTGTCGATGTGAGCAAGGATTATGAGAACTATTTCAATGCTACTATTCTCGAAAAGGTTAACACTGAACGTCGTGGCCCTGAAATATACCCTATTGAGGGGGAATTTTATCCAGCCTTACACAAGCTTCTTACCACAAGAAGGAATTGGGGGCCAACCTTCCAATTTCGAGGCCACTCAACTTTTATGTTGGGCGTGATGGAATGGACTAAACGAGTGCTTACTCGTTTTGATGAACCTTTGAAACAAGCAGGCATATTTGGTGTCGTTGGTGTTTCCCAGTTTCCGTACCATTTTGACGCAAATATATGGTGGGCTTTCTGTGAACTTTGGGGTCCACTAACCAATACTCTTCATCACGGTGCCGGTGAAGTTGGTATTTCACTTTATGACTTAGAGCGGGTTGGAGGTTTACCCATTCTTGGAGATATATACGAGGAATTCTTACCTCCAAACAAGGATTCGGCTAAACACGATGAATATCCTGCTACTGTTATTGAGTTGTTACGTATTCATGCTCAGCTCTGCAAGTTTCACAAGGTTAATCATATTTATTATGACCTCTGGTTGGACCATTTTTACCGAGAATACTTGGTCTACTTTGCATATGGGGAACAAACAAATTCCGAGAAAGAGAAATTTGAGACCAAGAAAAACAGCCCGCTTCGTATCTCACGCCAAGAACGAATGCCAGACTTAAATGTTACAACTGAGGGTGAACTTGCTGCTTTCTTAGTCTTTTGGCTGAGTTGCTTTGTCTTACCACATGGTAGAGAGGTCATAAGGCCAGAAACATTTGTAATGGCTACATTGATGGCTTTTGGGCGACGAATTTCTTTGGCTCCCACAGTGCTTGGCTATATCTATCACGGCTTAGGAGAGGCGGCAAGTCATCCAGACCATCCTGGTAAAGCTAATGTCATCTTTCCCAGTCACTATGTGATAGGTTGGTTAGCGGAGCGATTTCCTTGTTTGTATCGTCATCGTCTAGATAGTGACTGTCCGAGTGATTTTCCCACTCTTGTTCGTTATGCTGGATTACTTGGGAGCAAGCTTTCCTTATCCTAAGCCAGACATGTTTTCAGGGATGGGAGGTATCTTTCCCTCAGAGCTAGCTCCTATCGCGAGGACTCCCGTAATGGTCGAGATGTGATCGACATGGGGTTACCGGAGGACGATTTTAAATTTTTCTTATCCATTCGGTCAGCTGTACTTCCTGTACGTGTTGGTGCTGATTTACTTGTGGAGCCTTATTACCCCAACCGATTTGCTCGCCAATTTGGGTTTGATCAAGGGGTTCTGTCTAATCGCTTAAGCTTTATCAGAGCCCTTCGACAGCAAAGGAGTGTGATGGATCTCACACAAGCCTATGCTGATCTTCAGAGGCGGGATACAGGGGCTAAGTTTTATGTCCCTCCTTCCTATTATGAAGGAGTTTGTTCTTGGGATTCTTGTAGTTGGTGGACCAAAATCAGTACTCCTTATCTGAGTCAGTCCGTTGAAAAGGTTCACCAGACTACAACGAATAAGAAAGAGCTTTTGAGGGAAACTGTTTATATTATTGATCACCTATGCCCTCTCTGTGAGTTTGTTCCCGGAGCTATTGAAGTTTCGGGAGATATAGGCAGCAATTGTACGAAAGAGAAACCTTCAGTGTCATCCTCTAAAAAAGGGAAAGCCAAGGCTTCGGGAAGCAACAAAAGGCCTCAGAAGAAGAAGAAGAAAAGGCCTTCCTATGATCAATCGCATATTATCATGAATTCTCATGATCAATCGCCTATTGAAGTAAATTTCAAGAGAGCTCGCTATGACCGCCCCAATCAATCTGATGATTCTGATGTGGGGCATGGTGCAGGTTTTGAAGATTTGCCTGTCGCGGACTTAGATACTTTTACTGAACAGAGAAATTTGAATCAATGGGATGCCCTCACAGGAACAATAGAAGTGCCCCTACATGAAGTGCCTCTTGCTGCAGTAGAGCACTCTGGTACAATCGAAACTGCTATCGTTCCTATGCCTACCACTCCTGGTGACTTGGTTGAAGTCATGCCTATTCAAAGCATCCCTACTTCTTTAGCGAGTCTCTTTTATAACTTGAAAGAAGATTGGGTTCAAGAAAGCATTCTCAAAGGAGTAGGGGCGATCATTGATATTATTTCTAATCATAGCTCTGCCAGGGACTTGTTAGCTAGCAAAACACGAATTTTCCAATCTTTGAATGCACTTCGCTCCATGATTGACATTTACAAGCTCAGCATAATAGAGATTTGTTGGCTTTCCTCCAAGGTAGAAGAGATATTTGGCATAGTTGAGGCCGCTGCGAAGATAGAAGAATTAGTGGATGTTGATCGAGTTAAGGCTTTGTCTGACCAAGATCTCATTTGTTCTTCTGAAATTGTTCATATTGAAGGCGAGCTTAATAGCATGTCTAATGAGGCCACAAAGCTTAAAGTTAAAGAGCAGGAGATTCTGAGGGAGGAAGGGCGGATTCGCAAAATGCGAGAGGATTTGACTGCCCAGCAACAAAATTTAAATGAGGCAGAGAGAATGTTGAAATCCTCTCTAGATTTGAGGAAACAAGAAGCTGAACAGGTGAAGGCGGACTTGATTGAGGCTGGGTTTTCCAAGCTGCAGGATTTGGAAAAGGAGAAGGAACGTGTCAAGAATTTGGTCGACAATGTAATCTCCTTTAATAATGTCTAGATTTTGCTTTGTTTTGTTTAATTAGTTTGCATTTATATTCCCAGCCTTCGGCCCATTTTGTACTGTACGATTCATGCTATTGCAATAAGATTTGGATGTTTCTTCCTTTTCTCCCTTTTTTTTGATCTCCCTCTCCCCCCCCCTTTTTTATTTATTTATTTTTTTTAATTATTTTTTTTAAGAAATAACGAAAATCAGAATAATTACACAACAAGGAGTAATTAGTAATGATTCTCGCTATAAACATCACATGATCCCTTGATACATCACATGAATCTAAAATCTCTCATATATAAGGGAAAAAGAGGGGTTTATTCATTTTTATGGCTGGGTCTGGCATGAAACCAGATTGCCTACGTACCCCTTTTCTTATGGGATCAAGCCTTCCGTAGTTCAATGCAATTCAACTATCTAGCAACTTCAAGTAAAGAATTTCTTTACAAATTTGCCATTGACACAGGCATATATTATTCGGCCATCATGATTTGAGAGCTCATATGCTCCTTTAGGAAAGACTCTGGTGATTACATATGGGCCTTCCCATTTAGGCTCAAATTTCCCTTGTGTCTTTCGATTGATGACAATAGGTCTCCTTATTGTTAAGACCAGATCACCCATGCCAAATGAGCGAAATTTGACTCGTCTATTGAATGCACCAGCCATTTCAGCTTGGTAAATTTCAAGCCTTTGTTGGGCCATTAGCCGACGTTCATCTAATGCTTCCAGCTCAGCCAATCTGACTTGAGTGTTTTCATCTGGATTGGTGAATTGCATGGCCACCCTTAAAGAAGGTAATTGCATCTCGAGGGGTAACACGACTTCAGAACCAAACACCAAGTTATAGGGTGTACAGCCAGTTGCAGTCCGAACAGTGGTTCGATAGGCCCATAAAGCTTCTGGTAGTCGTTCATGCCAATCCCTTCTTGATTTTGAGATCATTTTCTTCAGAATCTTGCAAAGCACTTTATTGAATGCTTCAGCTTGACCGTTCGAGGATGGATTATAGCTTGATGAAAAGCTATGTCTGAACTTGTACTTCTCTGCAAGCCTTATCATCACTTGATTTTTAAAGTATAGGGCGTTGTCTGAAATGATCTTGTATGTGACTCCGTATCTATAAATGAGATGGGTAAGTTAGCAACTTGCTTTGCTCCCACTTCTTTTAACGGGATGACTTCAGCCCATTTTGAAAAGTAGTCTGTTGCCGCCACATTAAACACATGTCCACGAGAGGAGGATGGCTTGAAAGGTCCTATCACGTCGAGTCCCCATGCATGGAAGGGCCAAGATAATATGCTTGGCTGGAGTAATTGTGGTGGCTGGTGGATGAAATCTCCATGCATTTGACAAGCTTTGCATGCTTTAGCAAATTTTATAACATCTTGAACCATAGATGGCCAATAATAACCCAACCTTTTGACTTGATTAGCAAGTTTTGGACCTGCCTAATGAGCACCACATACCCCAGCATGAACTTCATTTAGGACATAAGTTGCTTCCTCTCTTGACAAGCATCTAAGTAACGCCCCATCAAAAGCTTTCCGATATAAGGTGTCATTTTTAAATGTAAACCTTAGTGCTCGTCGTTTTATATGTACCCTTTTCTTAGGATCTGTGGGTAGAATGCCATACTGGATGTACTCAATAAGAGGTTGCCTCCAGTCTGTCTCTTCTTCAATTTCAAGAACGGAGACCACATTTGTTTCTGATGGAGATCTCTCCATGCCCTTTGATTAGAAAGAATCAAATCAATTAGACCATGTTAATATGCTGGCTAAAGGGTGATTAAATCATCCAAGTTTTGTTTTAGTTGTTTCATTGCAAGACAAAAGGGAAGAATCCAGCACTGACCCTATTTTGCAAGCAGAATTCGACCCGCATCAAAATGGTTTAGGCCTTATGTTTTTGAATGGATTTCAAACTTAAGATGTCAGCTTTCCAACAAGACAAGTTGCATCCAATTTGGAGTTCATTTGGTCATTCAAATCAGCCATTTACCAAGATGTGTCAAAACTGCCCAGCAAACCAGAAACAACCCGGTTTTGATTAAGTCATAACTTAAGCTATACTAATGCTTAAGTTACGAATTTATACATTTTTGGAATCCTCAAGATGTGTACTTTCAGGTCCAAGCATCAAATGCCAATCATGCACACAAGAGGATGAAGAAACAAGGAGTTTTCCAAAACTGGTCAGATTAGGCTCTAATCTGCACGGTTTTAAGTTTGAGTTTATTTAACCTACTTAAACTCACCCTAACCTTGATTTATTGGTTGGGGGGATTATAGACATCCTAAAGTTACCCCCCCCCCCCATGAGTAAAATCACAATCATACTCACTTTTGCTTTGCTTACAAGTTGCTACAAAAATCAGACAAAACTGCCCCTAAACCTGGTTTAGTGCAAACCGGTTCTTCCTAACCTTTTAGCCAGTTTTCTCCACTTCAATGCAGCTTGGAACGCCTCTCTATGCTGGGCACACGTCCCTAGGCCTTCTCATGAGTCATTGCTGCCTTGAAGACAACCAATGGGAGCTAGACAAAGCAATGATGTGGTGCTTTCTTCCCATTGGCCAGCCGTAAAGTGGCCATGCAAAAGACGGCTGCACATGGGGCTTCCTAGACTACTTGCTGGTTGTATTAAGGTGTAATCAATGTTTAAGTGTTGTATAATTATCCTAGACATAGTTTAGATTCATGTTTTGATGTATTAGATTAGTTTAAGATGTTTGTAAACTAGATTAGTGCAAATCAGCTTGTAATTAACTCCTAATCCTTTTCCTACCTAGTAAGAAAAAGGTAAGGTGTATGTTTCTTGTATTTTCAGCTTGGCCATCACTTGCTTGCTGCCTATTAAAGAAGCACATGGGCAAGGCAAAGAAACCATCCATTATTGAAGTGAAAAAAAGCTCAGTTGAGAGCATTTGCTTTCTACTTTCCAAATTCTTGCTTGCTTATCTTAGTTTAGGCCAAACTAAGTGGTGTTCAAGTGAGTCTTAACAAGGATTAAGTGGTGTTTCTGTATATTAATCTAAGTTAAGGGCCCTAAACTTGGATTTTGTGGTGTTTCTGTATCCAAACCCCAAGTTTAGTTCTATCCATTTGATGCTATACTCAAGGTGTTTCAAAGAGGATTAAAGTGGATTTTCTAGCTTTAATTTGAAGTTAGTAACTCTTACTTTGATTCATCTTTCCATTCCACACATCCATAACCCTTCTTATATCCATTCCCATACTCCCACAAAGCTGAAACCATCACCAAAAGGTCTAACACCAAGCCAAACGTTCAAGCATTTCAAACCGTGCAATATGAAGGTACACGGTTTTATCAAACCGAAATGTGGCACGGTGTGGCCGTGCCCTTAGGCACGACCGTGCCACCTTGTTTTCGTGAAGACTCTTCTTTTGGCTTCATGTTCTTGGTGGTTTAAGGCTAGGGTACTTCCACCCCTTGTGTTAAACATCTATTCCCGTCAAAGATCCTTTGTTTTATCACTTAGAATCACTTGATTCTAGGTTTCATTCTCCCTTCACATACTTGATGCCTCACAACCATCATTTAATGTGTTCATTTTCACTTGTTTCCCCTTGATGTTATCTTCCTTTGGATGCTAAGTTAGTTGTATTCTATTGAACCCTAGCTTGGTCATCGGTAGATACATCAGTTTCTTCAATTTCATCAAGACGGTCTAAAGTTGAGGCCAACAAGTGACGTTCCCCGATTGTTATTTGAATTTCCCTTTCATCAGTGAGAGTCAGTGAAGCAGCCAACTTTTCTAAGGCATCTGCTTTGTCATTTTCAGACCTCGGTACATGATTGACTTCTACTTGAAGGAATTGGTTCATAAGGCTTCTTACCCTCTAGTAAAGTGGCAATAATTTGGTGTCTCTTACCTTGTATTGACCATTTATTTGTCGGATAATTAATTGCGAATCCCCAAATACTTCAAGCTGGTCAATATGCATTTCATGGGCCAATTCGAGACAATGATGAGTGCCTCATATTCAGCCACATTATTTGAACAGATTTCGAGGAGAGAGAACGAGTGAGGAACAAGTCCTCCAGATGGTGTGACAAACACAATTCCTACACCGGCTCCACGATTCCTTGCTGCCCCATCAAAATATAGCTGCCATGTTTTAATTTCAGCAAGCATAACTTCATCATCTGGCAAGTCATCAGGCAATTCCTCATTATCTGGACATGGAAGAGCTGCTAGGAAATCAGCTATAGGTTGTCCCTTTACTGCCTTTTGAGGCATGAATTTGATGTCAAAAGGGGCCAAAAGCATAGCCCATTTAGCCAACCTTCCTGATAGCATATGCCTAGACAATATATACTTTAATGGATCTGCCTTTGAGATCAAAATAATTTGATGAGACAAGAGGTAGTGCCGCAACTTTTGAACGGCGAAGACCAAAGCCAGGCAAATTTTTTCCATAGAGGAATAATTTATTTCTGCACCCACCATTGTCCGGCTAATGTAATACAAGGCGTTTTCCTTCCCTTCATCGTTATTTTGAGCCAACATAGCCCCTAACGATTGTTCGAGGGCTGCCGTGTATAAGATTAAGGGTCTTCCTTGTAGAGGAGCCATTAGGACAGGTGGTCTCGTGAGATACTGCTTGATCCTTTCAAAAGCATTTTGACAAGCTTGATCCCAAATGAAAGGCGTGTCCTTTTTTAGGAGTCTTGTGAAAGGTTGACACCTTCCTGACAAATTTGAAATGAACCGTCGTATGTAGGCCAACCTTCCTTGTAAGCCCCGCAATTCTCTTAAGTTCCTCGGAGGGGGCATTTGGATTATGACTTTGATTTTATCCAGGTCAACCTTAATCCCTTCCTTCCGAACCACGAAGCCGAGAAATTTCCCTGAGGTGACTCCAAATGCACATTTTAAGGGGTTCATCTTGAGTTGATGTTGATGAAGCTTTTCAAAGACCTTTCTTAGGTCATGTGAGTGATTTTCTCTATCTTTTGTTTTTACAACCAAGTCATCAACATAGCATTCAACTAGGTTGTGGAGAAAATCACGAAAAATGATTGTCATGGCCCTCTGATAGGTGACCTTGGCATTTTTCAGCCCAAATGGCATTACTGTATAGCAGTATATGCCTTGTGGTGTTCGAAAGGCTGTTAAGTCTTCATCTTCGTGATGCATTTTGATTTGATTGTGCCACGAGAAACAATCCATGAAAGACAGAGCCCCAAACCCTGCACTGGCATCCACGAGGAGTTCAGTGATTGGTAGTGAGAAATCATCCTTGGGACATGCATCATTTAAGTCCCTGAAATCCACACATATCCGAAGTTGACCATTCTTTTTCCGAACTGGTACGATGTTAGCCAACCAAGTGGGGTATTGAACTTCACGAATGAAGTTAGCCTTTATGAGCTTGTCAACCTCAACATTTATTTGAATTGTCAGTTCAGGACGAAAGCGTCGTTGAGGTTGCTTTATCGGCTTTACTCCTTTAGAAACGGCTAACTTATGGGCAGCGACACTTGGATCCAAGCCTGGCATGTCTTGATATCCCCAAGCAAATACATCCTTGTATTCCCGAAGGAGTTGTTCATACTGTACCTGAAGCGGATGCCATGACCATACAAGTCCAAGAGAGCTCTCAAGTCCTCCTTAATGCTCACGAACTCCATCAACAGGAACTTGGCCCGTGAGGGGTTTTGCAACTCCAATTCCAACCTCATCACGAATCATTGGGATGCGTGTCGTGCCTATTTTGGGAAGGTCAAGAGGCCTTCTAAAGGGTTTGGTCCATAAAAAATGAAGTCAAACCCTCGGAAATAATAAAAGAAGCCAAAACAGCAAGTTGTATTTTCACGGCAAAGTTACCCGGTTTTTACCCGGTTTTGTGAGCTTAATTAACCAAGCTTAGAATGGGTTTAACTTGCTGCAAACCCACTTTCTAGGAACCTTCTTATGTTAGCTAAAGAGGCATTAAAAGATTTCTAGGTGAAGGCTTTAGGGTATAGGTCAAGAGGAGGCTTTTTCCACAAGCAGCAGATTGTGCCCCAGCCTGATATTGCTGCACGTTTTTCCACATATCTCCCAAACGGCTGATCCAAATGGCGTGAAAGAGGAGGCTCCTGAAAGTGGACTTATAGAGCTTTCGAACAAGGCCTTTTTTAGCTCATTTGGCCAACAAACCTAGGAGATATAGCCCTTTAAAGTTGACCTATGTAAACTGAAAAGTGCTGACATAAAGCAAAAAGCACTTTTCAGCTTTTGTTTGTTGCTTTTTGGTTCCCTTGCTTGCTTTATGGTCGTCCAAGGCCTTGTATGCTGCATGTTGAAGCCTTGTGAAGTTGTCCTATATAAGGGGAAGCCTTAGGATGTAGAATGGAAGTTGAATGTTTATGAAAGAAGCTTATGATTTGAATTCTCTTTAAAATCTTGAGTTCTCTTTATCCTTTCACAAAAGGTGGTGAGTCTTGAGTGGAATCCTTTATAGAATTGTTGTTGGCATTGCCTTTATGCAATTCTTGGTGGATCCTTAGGCTTGATTGGTGGCATTGCCTTTAGATCAAGTCATATCTTCTTCCAAAGTGAAAATTTGCAACTAAACTCAAGTGTTCTATATTCCGGCCCATTAGCACACACTCCAGTACCACCTCTTCATTATTTAACATGGCACTCACAAAACTTGGCTTGGGTTCATCAGTTGTGCCCAAATTTATCTCTTGAAGCTCATCAATTGTTGCTTGACCACCCTCTTCCATTTCTGGTGGTGCTGGTTGGATAATTTCGACAAAATCCTCAGAGGATCCTTGTTTTATAGCAACTGAGTCACCATCTAATCTCTTAGATGAATAAGTGTGAACTTGGACTTCATCACTCCCTTTACAATTTAGCATATCGATCCTGTGATGCTTGGGAACCTTTTGACAAGGAAATTCAAAGTTTTGAGTATCTTCCTCACCTGCCACAGACACAACATTAACTTGCTCCACCTGCTCAATTTGGCTAACATCATTTTGTCCCTGAACCCAGATGAAGCTTCTAGGCTGTTGCTTTTCTTCTTCAGCTTCCACTTTTTCTGCTTTCTGACTCGGACATTCTTTGCTTGGGTTCACTGATTTTACCAAGTCTTTGGAAAACTGAGATTCGGGGTTGGACTTGCACATTTTGGGAAAACATCTCTTGTTCTCGGGGTGTAAAGACCATATCATTTGTGGTATGAGCCTTGAGAATCCCCCCCATTATTGGATATTTGAAGATTTTCGAAGGTATTCTCGTGCAATGATGCCTTTAGGACTCCACTTTCAAATGAAATATTCAATTTTCGGTTTTCCTTGGCAAGTCCTCTCTTATTCTTCTTGCTCCACTTTGATGATGATGGCCCTCCTAGAGATGAGCCGCTTGAAGAGAATGCTCCTATTAGAGGCTTTGAAAGGTTTTCCCTTAACACCACTCTCTTGTTGCCGAGTGATGTTCTTATGACCAGATTCTCTTTGGGTACCGACTGATCAATTCTTCGGAGGGGAAAAGTATAACTCGTGACAAGAGAGTTCACAATTTCCTTCACTGGAGTCAGGGTCTTTTGGTCGTCCTTTCTTTTGTCTTTAGGTGTGTATTTGAACAACACCTTTGATCGTGGAAACTGAACTTCCTTGGCTTCACTTGCGTAACTATTGACAACCCGAATGACCTTTTGGGGCAAAGTAAGGGCTTTGGGTTTTTCTTTTTGGTTGTCCTTTTCTTGGGCTAAAAGAACTTGGGAGGTCCCAGAATCCGCAGATTTGTAAAACTTGGCATCAGCGTAATTAACATCTTCCCCATGAAAAGGATTTGTGTCCCCACGGATTATTTTCTCATTGCCATACTCGTCAGTGTATTTCAAACACTGGTGAAGAGTCGAGGCAATAACCCTACTAGTATGAAGCCATGGTCGCCCAAGTAAGGCGTTGTAGGAAGTATTAGCATCTATTACATGAAAAAGAGCATCTGTGTAGAGATCATCTAGCTCAACTTTTAATGCAATAGTGCCTAAGGCTTTCTGCCTTACCTGATTAAACCCTTGTATTGTGGGCAAAGTTGGGGACAACTGATTTGGTGCTATCCCTATTGCCCTTAATACCCTCAATGGAAGAAGGTTGACTGCAGAACCACAATCAAGCAGGATCCGATTTATTCCTTTATCTCCAATTCTGCCGGTGACATACAGAGGCCTGTTATGATTTGCAGACCCCGACTGGAGATTTTCATTAGAGAATGTTACGCAAGCCATGCATGCAGCACATCAGTTTAAAGGATATGATAACACCTCATCCACCTCAATAGGATCGACTTGATCTTTGTAGTCGTCGGGGTCCATTAACGCTTGTATAAGTGCCCTTCTTAGCTCTTTGGACATTTGTAAGGCGTCATAGACACTTAGGCGCGCTGGGATTCGCTTGAGATGAGAAATAACATCATAACGAACCTTTTCTTTATGAGACCCTTGACGAACTTGAAAAGGGGTTGTGGCAGGAAGATCCTTCTTGGAATCTTTAGTTGCTTGTCTGTTCTCAGCAGTTCCCTGGCTATTTGAGCTCGAGGGAATTACTTCCTCATCACCCTTTTCTTTGGCGTCATCCGATATTAGTGGTATCTCTGGTGTCGTTTCTTTTTTCTCCTCTTTCCCTGCTGGTTTCGGTGGTTGGAGTTGATGACCAGATCAAAGAGTTATTTGATCCACTTCTTGAATAGTGTTTGCGGGAATGGCATTCGCTTCTTCACATTCATCAGCCCATGAAGTCATGCAATATTGGGCTACTTCCCCTTCTTCAGGGTCATCATCCGAGGAGTCACTGCCGAAAAAACCTTTGGGGATATAATCACTTAAAGTGAACGGGGTCTTAACCGGTGGCACGTACTCCTCTTCAGAAGATAAGTCTGGCTTCTTTTTGGCCCTTGACTTCTTTTTCTTGTTCTTCTTGTTTTTCTTTTAAGGTGGCTTCTGTCCTCTTATTTTAAGTCCTGGGTACTGAGAAGCATGGACTATTCCCTGCTGAAATGATCGCCTACTGGAGTAGGTTTGCCACCCAATGCTATCATCACGCTCATCTTCTGATGTTGCCCATGCCTCTAGACTTGGGTCTAGGTAAAAATCATATAAGGTGGATGCTCCTGGTGAGGGTGCAGGCATATCTGGATACGCCCATACTATTGCTACATCATCATCAACATGAACTTGATGGGGACCGCATGAGGTGGTAATGACACCGTTGGGATCCCATTATTAGTTTCTGAGAATGATGGATGAGATACATCCCTCTGTTCCACCATTGAAGTTGCATTTGACGACGCGGTGGGTCCTTTGGCTGGAGCCCCTTCTATCTCAATTTCTCCCCTCCTAATCATATCTTCGATTATGTCTTTAAAGACATAACAATCTTTTATAGGGTGGCTAACGATCCTATGGTATGAGCAATACTTAGGATCATTTGTCATATTGACCTCGGCAGGTCGTTTTGGCTCTGGAAGAGAAAGGGCTTTTGCAGCTATTAACTCATCAAGTATCCCTTGAACATCATCATCATCGAAGGGATACTTCTTTTCTTTTCTTTCCTGGAGGGTGAGTCGTCAAGCTCCCTCTTTTTGTTTGTCTTTGCCGTTGTTGAAATTTCCGCCATTGTTTGGCTTTAGGCTTGCTCTGACAAATGTAGCCATTGACTCTACCTTCTTGTTTGGCCTTTTGATTTCTTCCCTCTTGGGTTGTATGGCTTTCTGACGAGCAAGTTGTCTTTCTACATTGCTCGCTTTAGACACGAGAGCATCAAAGTTTTGAGGCTCAGCAGTACCAACATATGTAGCGACTTGAGGGTCTAAATTGTTTGCACACATTTGAACTGCTGATTGCTCGCTTAGCTTTTCTGGGCATTGCAAGCTTAAGCTTCTCCACCTCATGATGAAATCATTAACACTTTCGTTTGGCCTTTGGTGAGTATCAACAAGATCTATTATAGAAACTCTTCGCTTTGAACTCACGAACTGGCCTAGGAATGCCCTTTGGAGGTCATCCCAAGTGTGTAATGACCCAGGCTGAAGTTGGGTATACCATGTAAACGCGGCTCCTTTGAGGGACTGTACGAACTGCCTGATCAACAACGCGTCATTTAAGGCAGTTTCGCCGCACGCTGAGTAAAAATGGGCCAAATGCTCATGCGGTGACCCATTTATTCCATCAAACTTTTCAAAGTTTGGCTATTGGTAACCCTTGGGGAAAGGAACCGAGTCGTAGTGACTTGGGTATGGGCTCCTATACCCCAACACTGGAGGACTCATGGCTGCTTAATGCTCTCTGATTCCTTGAGCTACCAACTCCTTGATAACTGTGTTGTTACTGCTAACCTCATTAGTCTTTCCATGCTCCCTATTTTCAAGGTGCATAGTGAGGTTAGCTATTTCAGCCTCTTTTTCTGCAAGTTTCTTTTGCAACTCTTGCATCTGCACCTCGAGACTGGGCGTGCTGGTAACCAAGATCGGCATGTTTTCAGCCTGATCATCCTTGCTGATTTACTCTTGTAAGATGATGGTGGATGTCGCTTCTTCTTGGGAAACGGCAGGCCTTGTAACTTCATCTTGTCTTTTCAGTTGGTCCTTGCCTTGCTGAAAGGTAGTGGCTGAAGATTGTAGGGCCACCTCGGCATATGAAATGCTTTGGCCCTTGATCTTGTGATAGGGCCGCTGTATGCTTGTGACTCGATCCCTTCAAAGGTTAAATCACTTTGATTTTGTGGCCTAGGAGGTAAAATCCTCCTACCTTTTGTAAGGCTTTGAGGAGGAGTAGTGGTTGTGACCTGCAAAAGTCTCGGCACCGTAGTGGAGGTGCTTGAGGTTGAAGGTTTAACAAATTTAACCTTTGCAGTTTTAGGTATTGTTTCCTCCTCTGAATACGAGGTCATCATGACTTCGGCTATGGGAATATCAACAGGGATAGTCCCGATAAGAATCCGCCTTGTAGGGCGAACTTGAGGAGTCTTCTTGACTCCTGAGGTTCCTTCCCCAAATGGCTTATTGGGGGTCTTCGAGGTTGGGGGTTTTTTGCTTGTCTTTACCCCCTTCCTGGTGGATGCAGGAGCCCAAGTGTGGATTGAACCTAAGGAAGGAACTTGATTTTGCCTTAGAGGTAGATTAGCGAGCCGAGTTTGCCTTGGGGTCGATGTGGGGACCCGAACTTGCTTTGGGGTCAGATGAGGGACCCGAGCTTGCCTTGGTTGGATTGTCACTCAGGCAGTTGGTGCTTCCCTTATGTTGGTTCCCCTCATATTTGGCATTTGGCTGGGGTATGGAGTCAGCACCGGGTTGAATCGCCTAGCCATCGAGGGGCACGCCGTAGAGGATAACCTTTGCTGAAAAGCCCTCCTCAAGGTCGTCTTAGCTAGCTCCAAGGCTGGTGATGGAGCTAGCTTCGGTGCAGCCGACTTGGCACGACGCTTGTCGCTTCTACGCTTGTTGCGTTTTAGGTTCTTCACCGCTTTCTTTTTAAGCGGTTTGTCGGCCTTAGGGGTGGGCCTGCTTGTCCTTTCGAGGCCCCTGAGAGGTTCCATTGAGTTTGACAATGGAAACTCAGCCAGGATGGATCGTGGCCCAACAGTGAAGACCACGTGCACATTCTTCCTAGCCTAGAACATTCCACATTTGATCACAAAAGTGACGGGAAGCTCATTGAAGTTAACGGTGACTTGAGGTGCCATTGTTTTTTGAACTTCAATACAAAAACAAACACAACAAAAGAGAAGAAAATAAATATTAGTTAATAATATACAAATCGGAGATGAAAAGGAAAAGAGCGTCCCACCAGGCATGCCAAAAATTATGTTGGGCAAAAATTTAATAAAAATAAATAATATGCACAACACAACTTTCCGACGTATAAAAATATATATATATACATCGGTTTATTTTGAGTACGACCCTATTCAAGAGGATAAACCTCCTTAATTACGTCTCCCGTCTCGGAGACCACCTTTTGATTCTGATTCGTTCTATTTTATTGTTTTCTTTCTTTGTTTGTTTTATTTTGTATTAATAAGACTTTATACAATTTGGATCGACATGTATATTGTATGCCGGGTCACCTGTTATCCAAACTTAATTGCATCAGATAGTGTCCGTATAGGCACCTTCTAGGAAGGGTACTACATGTACACATTCTTCATGTGCAGGTTAGGATACGGGCGATTTAATTTAATTTGGAATTTAGGTTGCACTCACTTATTTATCGTGAGTTGCCTACGTACCTGTTTTATAGAGGATCAAACAAGTCGTAGTTCTTTGATTTTATTTTATTTAATTTATATTTTTTTTTATCTTGGTTAAGTTATTTATGTTAGGATAAT
>JACYFF010031957.1:63955369-64047807 GCA_017589665.1 Selenicereus undatus
ATTTTTGAAGCAAAAGCAAAAGTTGAATGAAGACACCCTTCAATCTGAACCAAGAGCATGTGAACAAGTCTATAGCCATCATGTTGATTCATCAAGTGAAGAAGAAGTGCCTGGAATGGTTAGAGGAGATCCACGAAATCAAGCTAACAACAATGATTTCAGAGTTGAAGTTCCTTAATCTGAAGGTAAACTTGATCATGAAGAGTTTATTGATTGGTTACATACTGTTGAAAGAGTCTTTGAGTATAAGGATATACCTGATGATAAGACGGTTAAATTGGTGGCATTAAGACTCAAAAAGTATCCATCTTTATGGTGGACAAACTTGAATGCTAAGAGGCTTAGAGAAAGGAAGTTTAGAATTCAAACATGGGATAAAATGAAGTCTAAGCTTAAGGCAAGGTTTCTCCCACCTACTTATGTCCAAGATTGTTATTCCCAATTTCATAATCTCACTCAAGGTAGTATGAATGTTAAAGAGTACACTCGTGAGTTTGAGAAATTGATGATTAAATGTGACATTCAAGAACCTGAACAGCAAACCATAGTTAGATACTTGGTTGGTCTTGATCCTAGGCATTCTAATGTGGTAGAATTGCAAGCCTATGCTTCTTTTGATGATGTTTGTGTACTAGCTCACAAAGGGGAACAACAAAAGAAAGCTAGACCAACCTTTAAACCTTCAAATCCAAAGCCTCCAAACCGGAACCAACCTTTTAACAAGGGGAGTTCCAACCCACCACCAAAGCCACAAATGCCTTTCCCTCCTAATCCACAAAGAACCATAGCACCTCAAAAGGCTCCAGCACCCCCATTTCGTCCTAACCCTAACCCAATGAGCAATAGAAGGTGTTTTAAATGTCAAGGTCTTAGTCATATTGCTTCTGAATGTCCAAACAGAAAGGTCATTACCTGATGTACCTGCCGATGACTAAGTTAGGGTTCAATAGAATACATCTAACTCAGCATTCAAAGGTAGATAACATCAAGGGGGAAACCAAGGAAAGTGGTCACATAAAATGATGGTTGTGAGGCATCAAGTATGTGGAGGGAGAATGGAAGCTTAGAATCAAGTGATTCTAAGTGATAAAACAAAGGTTCTTTGATGTGAAGTGATGTATAGCACAAGGGGGGAATGGAATATGGGAACAAGCTACCAAGAAAGATGACAACCAAACACCTTGGCCACGAAATAAAGGTGGCATGGTCGTGCCCTATGGCACGGGGTGGCCGTGCCACTTTGCTGTCCACAGGGTCGTGGGTAGTTCACTTTGCACGGTTGAAGGTATTTGTGAAGATGGCATGGAAGCTAGGCTTTTTAGTGCAAGTCTAGGCTTTGATTGTGTATGGGAATGGACATGGAAGGAGCTTATAAGTGAGGGAGAATGGGAGAGAAGCCAAATTAAGAAATACTAACTCATAAACAAGCTAGTAAACTTAATTAAGCCTTCTTAAGCAACCTTGTGAATAGCATCGGTTTGGATAGAACTAAACTTAGGCAAGGATGCAGAAACACCACCAAGCTAAGTTTAGGGCCCTTAAACAAAGTGTTAAGATACAGAAACACCACTTAACATTTGCTTAAGACTCACTTGAACACCACCTTAATTGGCCTAATTAAGGATAAGCAAGTAAGAGTTTGAGAGAAGAAAGCACACTAGCTTTCAAAACTGATTTTTATCACTTCAAAGGGGTTGTTTTTACAAGCATGGACATGTGCTCCTTAAGTAGGTAGCAAAAGACCATCAAGCTAGCAAGTAAAGGATATTTCTAACCTTCCTTCATGCTTAGGAAGGGTCTTAGTGCTAACTACAAGCTATTACAACCTGATTTGTACTAAACTAGATTACAAGTTAACTAAACTTAATCTAATACATTGAAAAAAAAATCTAAACTATGTCTAAGCTATTAATACATCATTACACACTATGCTTAGCCTTAATACATGCTGAGATTTCTCACTCTCACCTCATTGGTCAGCCCAAAAGTAGAAAACCACTTTACGGCTAGCCAATGGGAAGCAAGCAACTCATGGACACCAATCAAGCTCTCATTGGACCACCTTTTGGCCATGCAACCAATCAATGAAGGCCTAGAAGTGTGTGCCCAGCATATAGGGACGTGCCTATCAGCTTGCAAGTGGAGAAAAGTGGCTGAGAGCTTAAAATACTTCAGCTTGTACTAAACCGGGTTTAGCCACAGTTTCTGGCCGGTTTAGGACATTGATTAAGCTTAGCAAAAGTGAGTATGATTGTGATTTTAAACATGGGGGGGTAACTTTAGGATGTCTATAATCCCCCCCAACCAAGAAATCAAGGTTAGGGTGAGTTTAAATGGGTTAAATAAACTCAAACTTAAAACCGTGCAGATTAGAGCCTAATCTGACCAGTTTTGGAAAACTCCTTGTTTCTTCATCCTCTTGTGTGCATAATTGGAATTTGATGCTTGGACCTGAAAGTACACATCTTGAGGACTCCAAAAATGTATAAATTAGTAACTTAAGCATTAGTATAGCTTAAGTTATGACTTAATCAAAACCGGGTTGTTTCTGGTTTGCTGGACAGTTTTGACACATCTTGGTAAATGGTTGATTTGAACGACCAAATGAACTCCAAATTGGATGCAACTTGTCTTGTTAGAAAGCCGACATCTTACGCTTGAAATCCATGCAAAAACATCAGGCCTAAACCATTTGGATGCTTGTCGAATTTAGCTTGCAAAAGAGGGTTAGTTCTGGATTCTTCCCTTTTGTCTTGCAATGAAACAACTAAAACAAAACTTGGATGATTTAATCACCCTTTATCCAACATATTAGCATAATCTAATTGATTTGATTCTTTCTAATCAAATGGGATGGAGAGGTCTCCATCATTACCCTAGCTGAATGGACGGCTGTTAAAAAAGACTTGGAAGAAGAGGAGAACGAAAGTGAAAGTGAGCAAGAGCATGAAGAGGCTCATGAAGATGTCACTGAAGAAGCTGATGAAGGCGAGCTCTTGGTTTTAAGAAGAGTTCTAAGCAATCACAAAGGAGTTAAAAGATGAACAAAGAGAGAATACATTCCATACAAGGTGTACCTCTCAAGGTAAAATATGCTCTTTGATCATTGATGGTGGTAGTTGATCTAATGTTGTTTCTCTAAGCATGATTGAGAAACTAGGGCTGCAAACAATGACTCATCCACATCCTTACAACATTCAGTGGTTAAATCAAAGTAAGGAAATTCAGGTGAACTCTCGTTGTTTGGTTTTATTTTCCGTTGAAAAGAATTATAAAGATGAGTTATAGTGTGATGTTATTCCTATGGATGCATGTCATATTCTTTTGGGAAGACCATGGTTGTATGACTGAAAGGTTATGCATAATGGCTATCTAAACACCTATTCATTTACCAAGGATGGCAACAAAATCACATTAGCCCCTTTAGCCCCATCCAAACTCCATGAAAAACCCCCCACAAAACAAGCCTAAACACGGTGAGTGTCTACTAGCCGTGAGTGAGAGTGTATTAAAGGCTTCACAACATGAGCTTAAAGCCTTTAGAGAGTGGATTCTAATCATCCAAGAAGAACCTGAAAACATGATGCCCACTCGTCCCATTGCCAAAACACTCATTGAAAACTTCTGTCATCTATTCCCTGTGGAGATCCCCACGGGTTTGCCTCCCAAAAGAGATATTCAACACCACATTGATCTTATCCCTGGTTCCATCCTACCTAACAAACCGTCATGTAGGATGAACCCAAAGGATACTAATGAGATTCAAAGACAGGTTGTAGAATTGCAGGAAAAGGGCTTGATTCGTGAGTCTTTGAGTCCATGTGCCGTTCCAGCTCTTTTAGTGCCAAAGAAAGATGGTGGAATGAGAATGTGTGTTGATAGCAGGGCCATTAACAAGATCACTATCAAGTACAGGTATTCCATACCAAGACTTGAAGATATGCTACATGAGTTACATGGCTCCAAAGTGTTTTCAAAGATTGATCTTCGAAGTGGTTACTACCAAATTAGAATCAGAGAAGGTGATGAATGAAAGACTGCTTTCAAAACCAAAGGTGGACTTTATGAATGGTTGGTAATGCCTTTTGGTCTTTCTAATGCACCTAGTACTTTTATGAGGTTGATGAACCAAGTGTTTAGACCTTATACTGGCAAGTTTGTGGTAGTATACTTTGATGATATTTTGGTGTATTATAAGAATGAGCATGAACATCAAGATCATCTAACTCAAGTTATGCTTGTCTTAGAACGTGAGAAGTTGTTTGGTAACCTTAAGAAATGTGCTTTCTTCACTCCTGAAGTTACATTTCTTGGTTATATTGTGACTGAAGATGGTATAAAGGTAGATGAAGGTAAGGTAGAAGCCATTCGTTCTTGGCCTATACCTAAGAGTATTCATGATGTTAGAGCATTCCATGGTTTAGCTTCTTTCTACAGGAGGTTTATTCGGAATTTCAGCACTATTATGGCTCCTATAATTGAAGTTGTCAAAGGTACGTCCTTTATGTGGAATCCAAAAGCTCAATCTGCTTATGAAGAGATCAAAGCTAGGCCTACTCAAGCATCGGTGTTGTCATTGCCATGCTTTAGTAAAGTCTTTGAAGTTGAATGTGATGCCTCTGGTGTAGGCATTGGTGGAGTTCTTACATAAGAAGGTAAACCTCTAGCCTTCTTTAGTGAGAAATTGTGTGATTCTAGAAGAAAATACTCCACTTACGATAAAGAGTTCTATGCTATTGTGAGATGTTTAGAGCACTAGAATCATTATCTTATTGCACGTGAGTTTATCTTACATTCTAACCATGAAGCATTGAAGTATATTGAAGGCCAGCATAAGTTAAACTCTAGACATGCCAAATGGGTTGAGTTTATGCAATCATATCACTTCACTATCAAGCACAAGTTAGGTAAACTCAATGAAGGTGCAGATGCTCTACCCAGGAGGTATCTATTATTGTTTCAGCTAGATGCTTGTGTGCTTTGTTTTGAGCATCTACAGGTCTTATATGCCAATGATGAAGACTTTGGGGCATTATATGTTGCTTGTTCTAAACACCCCAAACGAGATTTTCATGTTCAAGAAGGCTTTCTATTCAAGGGTACTTGACTATGTATTCCAAAGTGTAGTACCTGAGAGTTGCTGATTCGAGAAGTTCATGGAGGTTCCTTAGCTGGACATTATGGTGAGAACAAGACTATTATTATGCTAAGAGAACATTATTATTGGCCAGGTATGCAACGTGATGTGCAGGATATTTTAAAGAGGTGTGGAACATGTCAAGTTGCAAAGAGCCATTCGCTACCTCAAGGTTTATACGCTCCATTGCCTATTCCTATCTCACCATGGGTTGATGTAAGTATGGACTTCATTCTTGGACTTCCTAAAACACAAAGGAACAAAGATTCTATATTTGCTGTGGTTGATAGGTTTTCTAAGATGTCTCATTTCATTCCATGCAACAAGACCAATGATGCTACACATATTGTTGAGTTGTACTTCAAACAACTAAGAAGGTTACATGGTATTCCAAGGACAATTGTTTCTGATAGGTATACCAAGTTTTTGAGTCATTTCTGGATTACTTTGTGGAAGAAGTTAGGTACTAAGCTGAAATATAGTACTACTTGTCATCCACAAATTGATGGGCAAATTGAGGTTACTAATCGAACCTTAGGGACTCTCCTAAGTGCTTTGACTAAGCCTAATGCCAAAGCCTGGGATTTGTTTTTACCACATGCAGAGTTTGCTTACAACAGGACACCAAGAAAGGCAACTGGTCTTTCCCCATTCTAGGTGGTGTATGGAATTGATCCCCTTAGTCCACTTGATCTTATTCCAAGGTTATTTGATCAGAAGCCACATCCAGATGCAGTTGCAAGGGTAGAACAAATCAAAAAGGTTCATGAGTTGGTAAGGAGCACGATTGAGAAGACCAATGAAGCCTATCAAGCTCACGCCAACAAGCACAAGAAGCAAGTGGTATTCCAACCAGGAGACCTTGTGTGGATTCACCTTACAAAGGAGAGATTTCCATCCAACAGGAAGAATAAGCTAATGCCACGAGCTGATGGTCGATTTGAGGTACTTGAATGTATTAATGACAATGCCTACAAAGTTGATTTGCCAGGTGACTGTGGAGTTTCAACCACATTCAATGTTGCTGATTTGCAAGCTTACCAAGACGATGATTACCTTGCTGATTTGTGGATCAAATCTTCTCAACAAGGGGAGGATGATAGAGTCCCCACCACCATTGCCAAGGAAGAAGGTCCAACAACTCGTTCAAGGTCCATTACACACTCCAAGTTGCAAGCATTGCTTCAAAATGGCCATGATGTTCAAAGCCTTGGTTATGCATGGAAATAGAAATGGAAGGAGCTTGTAAATGAGGGAGAATGGAACAGAAGCTAAATTAAGAAATACTAACTCAAGTTAAGTTAGTAAAACTCAATTAAGCCTTCTTAAGCAACCTTCTGAATAGCATCAAATTGGATAGAACTAAACTTAAGCAAGGATACAGAAACACCACCAAGCTAAGTTTAGGGCCCTTAAACAAAGTGTTAAGATACAGAAACACCACTTAACATTTGCTTAAGACTCACTTGATCACCACTTAGTTTGGCCTAAACTAAGATAAGCAAGCAAGAATTTGAGATTGTGCCTAAGCACCAAAAGCTATAAGCTTTCAAAGGGGTTTTTGATTCAAAGTTGGTTGTTATGCAAGCTAGGCCGTGGGGCTTCTTAAATAAGCAGCCAAGACCTTTGCTAGCTAGTAAAATACACCTTACTACCTTTCTTCATACTTAGGAAAGGTATTAACACTAATTACAACCGGTTAGAACATAAACTAGATTACAAGCTTTCTAAAGTAATCTAATACATCAAAATATAAATCTAAACTATCCCTAAGCTTAATTATACACTAACTTACTCTTAATTAAGCTTAATACATTCAGAATGCCAGCTTTATTATTATTGGTACATCCCAACAGGTATTACGGCTAGCCAATCAGAATTAAGGTGTTGTTTTCTTCTTCATTTTCTCATTGGTTCACACACTTCAAAGCTTCTTTAGCAGCAAATGAGCATGTGTCTAGCAGCCTTGGACGTGGTGTGATGTAGCCAAGTGGCCATGCAGCTGGGAGAACCCACTTGAGAAGGAAAAACACCTCATGCTTCAACCGAGCTTACTAGGCAGTTTTCTGGCTGTTTTTGGAGGCCACGTTTCCCATACCAAACATGGTGATAATCTGGCTTGCCACATATGGATGGAAACCTAAGGAAGTATTATAACTCCTCCAAGTGGAATTACTCATTTTGGAATTCATTTCCCTAGTGAAAACATCAAAATGGCCAGATTGGTCTGAACCGGGTTCAATCTGCACAGTTTGGAAGAATGTTCTGGTTCTTCATCTTCTACTTGATATAACTTGATTTTATCACTTGGAACACGTAGCTAACATCTTAAGGACCCAAAATATGTAAAAATACAAGACTTAAGCCTTAATATAGCTTAAGTTATAAACTAAACAAAACCGAGCTGTTTCTGGATTGCTGGGCAGTTTTGACACTTGTTGGTTTTTGGCTGATTTGGACGACCAAATGAACTCCAAATTGGATGCAACTTGTCTTGTTGGAGAGCTGACATTTTGAACTTGAAATTCATCAAAAGAAATCAGACTTAAACCATGTTTATGCTTGCTGAATTTGGCTCACGAAAACGGGTCAGTGCTGGATTCTTCCCTTTTGTCCTGCAACGAAACAACTAAAACAAAACCTGGATGATTTAATCACCCTTTAGCCAGCGTATTAACATGGTCTAATTGATTTGATTCTTTCTAATCAAAGGGCATGGAGAGATCTCCATCACTAAGATCTAAAGATAATGATGAAGGGATAAACAAGGATTGGATTATACATCTATAATGAACAATTGGAGTTAGAATTAGGGCTTAGAATGACACACTGAGGTCAGAGACCTTTCATGCACATCCTACTTACATAGAAGCTAATAACCAAAGCGTAGGGGATTCAAGCTCATCAGAAATAGAACAATCATCCCCAAAAACAAAATGAAAATCTTTTTTTTGGATTTTTCAAAATTTTCAAAAAGTATGTACAAGTAGGCACCTCACCCCCACACCAAAATTTCACAATGTCCTCATTGGGAGTGGGAAAGAAACATAAATACTGAAAAGAAAAATCTGAAAAGAAAACACATGTTTAAAAATAAAAACAAGACTCAAAAGCAAAAGGGACATGACTTCCAACATATAAAAGGAAAAGCAATTAACTATGGAAAAAAGAAACTGGAATAAGATAAAGAAGACAAAGGGAGAAGAAAAGACAAAGAAGAAGAGAGAAGAAATTTCTAGCAAACCAGGTCAGGTGCTAAGTACACCCAAGCTATCTGACACCACAATCACCGATCAGGGCTCGACTCGCAAAGTATCAGACATTCCACATCTTCTTGGCTCGACAGCTCTAGAAATTGTTTCAAACACTGGCCATTCACTTTGGAGGTGGCACCACTCTTAAGGTCCTGAATTTCAACTGCACCATAGGAAAAAACATGTGAGACAATATAAGGACTCGTCCATTGGGACCTCAATTTCCCTAGAAACAAATGGAGCTTAAAGTCATATAAGGGTACTTTCACTCTGGGGTAAACTCTTTTCTAAAAATATGTCGATTGTGAAACAACTCCGCCCTCTCTTTGCAATATCGAGTACTCTCATAAGCCTCAGCTCTAATCTCATCAAACTCCACAAGTAAATGACAAGGCTTACCATAAACTACCCTTCAAGGTGACATACCAAAGGGAATTTCGAAAGTCATCCTATATGCCCAAAGAGCATCCACTAGCTTGTCAGGCCCATCTTTCCTATTCCTACTCACTGTCTTCTCTAAAATCTGTTTGATCTGCCAATTGGATACTTCAACCTGGCCATAGGTTTGGGGATGATAGGGAGTAGTAAGCCTATGGACTATGGAATACCCCTTCAGTAAGGCATCAAAAGATCTGTTATTAAAATGAGTGCCCTGATTACTAATGATAGCATAGGGCACACCAAATTGAGCAAACATGTTCTCCCTAAGGAATTTCACAATGACCTTAGCTTCATTGGTCCTAGAAGGGATGACCTCAACCCATTTAGAAACATAGTCCATGGCTAACAAAATGTACTCATTCTCAAAAGAAGATGGAGATGGTCCCATAAAATCAATACCCCACAAATCAAAAATCTCCACCACAATGATGGGGTTCAGTGGCATCATATCTCTCCTGTGTATTCTACCCAACTGCTAGCATCTAGGGCAACACTTGTGGTACTCAAATGCATCCTTAAATAGAGTAGGCCAGCAAAAACCACATTGAAGAACCTTGGCTGCTGTCTTCCTACCACTAAAATGCCCCCCACTTGCCTGGTCATGACAAAAAGAAAGGACACTTCTCACCTTATGGTCGGGAATACATCTCCTAAAGACTTGGCTAGAGCAGTACTTAAACAAATAAGGGTCATCCCAAATAAAGAATTTCACAAGGTGGAAGAATCTGTCCCTATCATTCTTAGTCCAACCCTCAGGGATCGTACCATCAACTAAATAGTTCACAATGTTAGCATACTAAGGATTAGATTGAATAGCATGCAATTGCTCAGCGGGGAAGCACTCAGAAACACTGGACTCACTCTCTCTATCATAGGGAATCCCAGACAGATGGTCAGCTACAAGGTTCTCAAACCCTTTCTTATCCTTAATTTCACAGTCAAATTCTTACAAAAGCAAAATCCATCTCACAAGTCTAGGCTTAGCATCCTTCTTAGAAAGAAGGTGCTTAAGAGTAGAGTGGTCAATATAAACAATCACATGAGACCCAATCAGATAGGGCCTAAACTTTTCAAAACCAAAGATCACAGCCAAAAATTCTTTTTTGGTAACAGTGTAATTTAGCCAAGCATCATTCAGTGTGTGACTAGCACATTGGACAAAGGCCTCCTTAAGCTTAGAAAATGCCTCAAGACACTCCTTATAGAAGTGAAATGGCACATCCTTAGTTAGCACATTGGACAAAGGCTTTGCAATCTTACTAAAATCCTTAATGAAACGACCATAAAACCTATCATGTCCAAAGAAAGACCGCACCTCTTTCACACAAGTGGGAGGGGGAAGATTAACAATCAAGTCAGTCTTAGCTTTGTCTACCTCAATTCCATCTTAAGAAATAATGTGTCCTATGACTATACCCTTTTTATCCATAAAGTGACATTTCACCCTGTTTAAAGTCAAGTTTTTCTCCCTACACCTCTCCAACACTTTTCTCATATTAGATTTGCAATCATTAAAATAAGATCCAAACACAAAAAAGTCATCCATGAAAATTTCCATAAATTTCTCAACTAGATCTGAGAAAATAGAAATCATGCATCTTTGCAAGGTAGCAAGGGCATTGCACAGTCCAAACAACATTCTTCTAAAGGCATGTGTCCCAAATGGACAGGTGAAAGTAGTCTTCTCCTTATCCTCAGGAGCAATAGAGATCTGGGTATAACCCGAATATCCATATGAAAAGCAATAGAAGGAATATCCGGCCAACCTTTCTAGCATTTGATCCAAGAAGGGGATGGGAAAATGGTCTTTCCTAGTGGCAGTATTCAATTTTCTATAATCTATACACACATGCCACCTAGATTGAACTCAAGTAGGGACTAACTCGTTCTTATCATTCCTAATCACGGTAATACTGGTCTTCTTAGGAACAACTTGAACAGGGCTAACCTACTCACTATCAGAAATGGGATAAATAATTCCATGGTCTAACCATTTCAGCACTTCCTTCTTAACTACTTCTTGCAAGGTGGGGTTCAAATGCATTTGGCGGTCACGATAGGGCTTAGCATTGTCCTCTAAATGAATTCTATGTTGCACAATAGAAGGACTAATACCCTTGATATCCGCTAGAGTCCATCCTAAAGCTTTCTTGTTCTCTCTAAGTAAAGTAATCAGTTTGTCCTCTTGGTCCCTGTCCAGATCAGAAGCAATTATGATAGGTAAGGATTCATCAGGTCCTAGAAATGCATACTTAAGAGAGTCAGGAAGAGGTTTCAATTCAAGAGCAATAGGGAAACAAATTTAGTAACAGATTCAGAAACAGCAATGAGTAAACAATCAGCAATGGAGCACAAGTCATCAAATTCAAACACATCATATTCAGGCTCATCATCTATAAGAAATGACTCATACTCACTAGCAAATACATCATCAAAGGCATCATCGAATATAGAATCCCCTATCCAATTAAGAGCAGAAAATTTCATATCATCAAATCCAAAAGGTTGTCCTTTGCATGTTAAAGATGTTCAATACTAAAGCCATGTTGTCAAAAGACAGTCTCATCATACCATGCCTTCAATTAATGAGGGCATTAGCAGTGGCTAAGAAAGAACACCTTATAATCAATCATAGGGACTTGCCTAACTAAGTTGGACACCTTCCTAGTTTCAATAACAACAAAGTCCACTGGGTAAAGAAATTCACCCACTCTAATGAGCACATCCTCGACTATCCCTCTAGGCACCCTAGTCGATCTATCAGCCAGTTGAGTGACCATCTTGGCGGGTTTTAGCTCACCTAATTCTAGCCTCTCATACTCAGTAAAGGGTATCGAGTTAACACTAGCCCCTAAGTCAAGCAATGCTCTGTAAATAAGTTGGTCCCCTACGACTATAGACACAATAGGACAACTGGGGTCCTTATACTTCATCGGGATCTGATGAGAAAGGATAGAATTAGCACCAAAGGTAAAGAATGCCTTCTTAGGTACACTAGTTGCTCTCTTGGTGGTATATAGATCCTTTAAGAATCTAGCATATGGAGGCATCTGCTAAATAGCATCGAGCAAGGGAATGTTGATCTTTACTTGATAGAAAGTCTCTCTCATCTTCTCAATATGATCTTGATTTTTCTTCTTTAGCCTATGGGAAAAAGGAGGTAAAGGCATTTGGATTTTCTCAGAAGAAGAAGGGGAGGAAGAATCCTTAGAAGGTGAAAAATTTACCGAGTCAGAGGAGTCTTTCTCTTTAAGCTCCTCTTTCTTAGAAGGTGACTCAGGAAGGGAAGGGTTATCTGAATCATTGGGGAGACCATCAGTAGCATCCCCTGACTGACTGGATGAACCAGTCTCTGGAGGAGAAAAGGAAGTAGAATTTTAGAAGAATTGGTAAGGACATGTGTAAGGTTCATTAGGATTTCTCACTTGGTTATCAATCTCTCGACTAGAACGGAGAGATATAACTGCATTCACTTTCCTCACAAACTAACTAGGGTTGCCAGAAGAAGGAGAGGTGTGACCCTTAGGGTTCACCTCAGGTTGACTTGGGAAAGCACCTGGTTCCCTAGAAGATGATGCTAACTGAAAAAATTGTTCGTTCATCATTCTTTCTATGTTAGCAGTAATCATTCTCTCTACATTGTTATTAATTCTCCTTTCTAATTTATCAATATCAGTATACCCAGGATAAGGTTGAACTTGAGCCATGGGAGGTAGAGGTCTAGGTGCATTAGGTACACCAGAAAAAATCGATATCTGAAAGGAATTTGAGGGATGAAAGATGGGATAGGAGTTGTTTATTGGAAACACCCCAGGTTGAGAGTTAGGAATCATAGCATTTGGCCATTTATTCCAAGAAAAGTTAGGGTGATTTCTCCACCTTGGGTTGTCATAAGGGGAGAAGGGGTCATTCTTAGGTCTCTGGAAGGTCATACTCGATTGCTCTTATTTTGTTACTAACTGATGAGCAAAATAAGGACACACACTCAAAGAATGATCTAGGGCCTGGCAATGAGAACAAGACACTGTAGAAGTCTGTGATAATTGGGACATCTGGGGAGATAATCCCTTCAACATGTTTTCAAATTTTGCCCTGAAGTCCAAGTATCAGTGGTTAAACATACTCTTGAAGGCAACTTCTCAAAGAAACCCTTTAATTTCATTCTTTCATCAATGAAAAGAGCATAACAATCTCTAGCTATTGTGTGTCTTGAAGGGGGAACAAAATTTCAATGCAAACTCTTGCAAAAACCACAAAATCCCTCACGTTCAACAAACATGAAAGGAAACTCATCTATGATAATCATCTTAACAAGCTTTTTCCTACTAAAATCTGGATCAAATTGCGAACAAGAAGGAGCATTCACATGCTCAATAGACCCATCTTCTTTAACAACTCTTTTTGTTTGAAAACTAAGCAATTTTTGTTTTTGATCCACATTAGCAGGATATTTCTTGCATCTCTGTAAATGATTTTGCATAACACTTGTCCCATTTTTAGAACAAACATGAAGCAATTGTTCACAATATTTACACTCAATCTCTCCTTCAACATTGGTTTCATCATAATGCTTCCAATATATGGACTTTCTCTTTTTTCCAGAAGCGAATGAAGTACTTACATTGGGTAGAGGTGGCTTGCTTGCCTTACTTCTAGTAGAATTTGCCTCCTTTGATGACCTTTTTGTGGTCTTTGTTGGTGCCACTTCCTCTGTATCGTCGATGTCATCATCATCAACAATTATGTTCATAGGAACATTTATATTAGTCGTATCATTGCTCAAACTCGAAAACATTGTATTCTACAAACAAACGAGTAAGACATTGAATAGAGAAAACCTAAAACTTTAACCCTAAAACTTTTGGTTGGGGAGGCTTGTTAATTATATATAATTAATTATAATAATTATGAGTCAAACTCATATAGTATATGATAAAATATAGCCGCAAGAGGGACTCAAAGAATCTTGAATTAAGCAAATAGTCAAATAGAGCAAGTGCATTCAAAGAAATAATGAAAGGATAGTCAATTTGCAACACCTACATGATTTAATTTAGCTTTCTGTCAACAAGACAAGTATACAAACAAGTGAAACAGCAGTCATGACAAATTAAGTAATAAACAAGAGAATGAAGAGATGTATTCAACACTTTTAACGTAAAACTTCATTTATTCAAAGCTTGCCATGACAACATGAAAAGTGAAAAGTGTGAAACCAAGCAGCAACTAGCAATTTTAGCAAACTCTAAACAAACATATAGAAAAAGTCAAAGAAGAGTCCATCAGTCCAGTAGTCGACATTCGATAACTGGTTTTACTTGGCCATGAACAATAATTTTCACATATCTGAAATTTACACAAATCAAGTTCTTCGAGCATGCCATCAACATTAATTTCTATAGAACTGTTAACTGTAAGTAATTCACATAAACAACAAAGCTAAACTATTATACTCACTAATAATCACTGTACTCAGCACTCAGCCTGAGCAGAATCCGGCGAGCGAACAATGGCAAGCACGAGCAGATTCCGGCAACCAAGACTCGAGAAACGATGGCTATGCGAACAGATTCCAGAATCCAATGACCAAGACTCGACCAAGACCAAGAGGCAAGCGCAACAGAGCAGGGAGAGAGAAACGGAGGCCGGTGGGTGGTGTGTGTGGCTGTACTGCGGTCGCCGGTCAGCCCGGTGGCAAGTGGGATTATTGGCGACGACGACTCGACGAGGGCTAGAGGCTGGTGACTAGTGAGTGAGTGGTGGTGGGACTGGGAACTAGGGGGCAATTATGCTATGCGATGTGCAAAGGCTAAGGCAATTAGGCGAACTCAACCGGCGAGACCGAGACTTACTGACTTAGGGTTAGGGAGTTACTGAGTTAGTGTTTGCTGCCAATTAAAAAAATTTGGTTCGGATCGGTTAACCGTGGTTAACCAAAAAATCTACCCCCTGAGCCGAAATCGAACCGTGAACCGGGGAAAAAAATCAGTTTGGTTAACCGAACTAAAAATTTCATAAAATTCGATCCGGTTAACCGGTTTTTCGATTTTTCGGTTCGATTTTCAGTTTCGGTTTTTTTTTGCTCACCCCTACTTGTGAGCTTAACCACCTCTTCACATGCCTCTTGCACAAAATTTGCTTCTAACTCATCAAAATTAGTGTGCTTATCTAACACACTAGCAATCTCAAACTCTTCACCCTCATAAAACTCATGAGACTAAGTAAAAGGGGGAGGTGGATCAGGAAAAACTTGGATAGCCATAGTGACGTGTTGTGAAAAATTACTGCAGGTGCATGGTGCCAATGTAATTAGTTGCAGCAAGTACAGTTTGTAGCCGTAGGGAACTTGCTTTACTGTACCAACCCAATTTTCAACACAAGCTGGGTAATAAATTACTTTAATTGTGGACTAAACTACAACAATTGAGTAAAAATAAATTGAATTGAGGAATAGAAGGTAAAAATCTTAGGTTGGGATTCACCACACCATTATGCCTAGCAGTCAATCATTAAACCTTTTGAACATGCTTATGCAAGTGGTTGGAGTGTATAGATTACAAATTTAATGCCTATCTATGCCTTCCGTCGAAGGTCGCTAGACGAGCCAAAATTACCAAATCATTTATTTTTTTGTTATTAGAATTAAAAGGCCATAAGATTGAGTAATCTTTAATCCCAATTAGAACCCCAATTATCTTCATAATAAGATTTTTAATTGCTCACAAATCCTCTCTAGGTAGAGGTTTTAACTTTCGATACACCCCTAAACCTAAACTAAGAACTGTGAAGTAATCTCTTTCAAGACTTTCATCAACCAATTAGCGAACCAAGTGAAAATCCAAATCACAAATATGGATGAGTTCTACAAAGGTCTAAATCATGATTAATCAAGCGTAATGGGGGCTACACCCAACCCGGGAAGGGGAATTTAGCCACAAATCATATCATGAACAACAATCACAAAACCTAGATTCATGAACATGATTAACCCAAAAACCTAGAAAAGCAATAATAAATAGGCAGAGAAAGAATTGAGAACAAACTCAAATTAACTAAAGTGGAAGTAGCAAATTGATGGCTTCCACTAAGTTGATTTTTAATCCGCAAGAGTCTCTACTAATCTCCATAACAAATCCTAAAAACCATACAAAGAAAATGCAAGAAGATCGTCTAAAAGATATCCCTAATTAATTCCTTTAGTATTATGAAAAAAGAACAACACACGGCCAAGCATCGATGCATGGGCACCATAGTGTTTTTGAAACGAGTAGCTGCACAACCATGCATTTTTGCATCATACTCGTGTGCAACTCCATGAATCAGGATTGAAGTTTGATTTGTACCATTGTGCCTTACTAATGCATGACCAATCGTGGACTTCTTGAGCTCTTCATTGCTTCTCCTTCGGCCTTCGACCCTCAAAACTTTATTGGATCCCCTTTCTTCCTTTAAAAACATCCCCTAGCCTTCCTTCTTATTAATACTTATGAATTTCTCATTTTTTTGGCAAAGATTTCTGAAAAAATGAAATTATGCCCTCTATAAGCACAATATGAGCCAAAGGAAGCTAATTTGATCTCTTATGAAAATCCAACATAGAGATAAGAGGAAAAGAGGTCCAACATATAGGCTTACCACGACCACCTTAAGTGATCTAGGTTCAAGTGCAAGGTCAAGGGATAGAGACATAACAAAATCATGCTCTAGCGCTGGGGCAGGCAAAGGGATATCATCATGCAAATCGAACGTAGTAAAATGAGAGGACTCAAAATCAACATAAAGACTAATTGCAAATTCAAGAGATCCTAAATTAGGGTTAGGCTCATGCAAATTTTTATTCATCCTAATTTGATTAAAGCACTGAGAAATGCTCCCCTACATAGTCTCCATCATTTTATTGGTCGCATAATTCATCATCATTTTAAGGTTACATGTGGTATCAATATAATCATGATATGGACAATTATGAAAATCATGATCATAAGACTTACAATAATCACACAAATAAGGAGGCATGTAAGAGTAATATGGGGATCATATGAGTCCTTCAAGTGATCCTGGTAGTAAGGACTAATATGAAAAACATAATTGTCATGAGTAGAGTATCCTAAGGCTCCTTTTGCTTGTTCAATCTCGTAAATTTCCCAAACCAAATTTTCAAAGAAATTCCAAACCTCGTCTAGACTTTTATACAACAATTCATGTAAACACATGATGATGTCCCCACAAATGTTTCATTTTTCAAAACTTTCGACAAGTTCTACAAAGTGCTAAATCAAGATTAATCAAGCATAATGGAGAAACAATTAGTGAATCAAGTGAAAATCCAAATCACAAATGTGGATGAGTACTACAAAGGGCTAATCATGATTAATCAAGCATAATGCGAGCTACACCCAACCCGTGAACAGGAATTTAGCCTCTCATCATATCAAGAACAACAATCATAAAAACCTAGGTTGATCAACATGATTAACCCAAAAACCTAGAAAAGCAATGACAAATAGGAATATAAAGAATTGAGACACAAACCTAAGTTAACTGAAGTGGAAGTAGTAAATCAGTGTCTCGTAATTAGTTGATTTCTAATCCATAGGAGTCTCTAGGAATCTCCCTAATCAACCCTGCGAACCACGCAAAGAAAGTGCATGAAGATAGTCGAAAAGATATCCCTCATTAGTTCCATAATTCACGTAAGTATCGCAAAAACAACACCACAAGGTTGTGTGTCGACACACGGGCACTGATGCGTTTTAAACTAGCAAACAACACAGTCGTGCAATTTTGCATGGCTACTCATGCGCAACTTTAGGGATCAGGATTGAAAATCTACTTTGTACCATTGTGCCTTAATGCACAGTCAACCGTGGACTTCTTGAGCTCTTCATTTTTGCTCATTTGGCCCTCGAAACCTTATTGGATCCCTTTGCTTTATTTGAAAACATCTTGTGGCCTTTCTTCCTATTAATACTTATGAATTTCTCATTTTCTTTATAAAGATTCCTGAAAATAAGAAAAAAAACACCTCTATAAGCACAATACCAGCCAAAGGAAGCTAATTTGATAATCCCTTGTCAAAATCCAATGTATAGATAAAAGGAAAAGACGTCCAATAAAGTGTCAAAATGAGGTCAAAATAGAGGCTTATCACGACATCCTTAGGTGAGCTAGGTTCAAGTGCAAGGTCAAGGGATAGAGACATAGTGAAATCATGCTCTACCTCTAGGACAGGTAAAGGCATATCATCATGTAAATCAGACATGATAAGATGAGAGGACTGAAAATCATGATAAAGACTAAGTACAATTCTAGGAGATCATAAATTGGAGTTAGGCTCATGCAAATTTTTATTCATCCTAATATGATTAAAGCAGTGAGAAATTATCTCCTGCATAGTCTCCATCATTTTTATTGGTCGTATAATTCATCGTCATTTCAAGGCTTTCACATGTAGTATCAACGTAATCATCATATGGACAATTATGAACATCATGATCATAAGACTCACCGTAATCACCCAAATGAGGAGGCACACAAGAGTAAGATGGGTTGTCATATGAGCCCCTCAAGTAATCCTAGTGATAAGGAATAACATGAAAAACATACTTGTCATGAGTATGGTATCCTATGGCTCTTCTAGCTTGTTCAATCTCATAAATTTCCCAAGCCAAATTTTTAAAGAAATTCTAGACTTCCTCTCAACTTTTACACAACAATTCACGTAAACCACAAAGACACATTGACTATATTTATCTGGTAAATCCAACATTCCTATGATGATGACCTCACAAATTTTTCATATTTCAAAACTTTGGTTCAATTGAGTCAGATAATAATTAAGTCTCCATAAATAGCTCCAGAAAGGTTCATACTCAAATTGAGGAAAATAGAAAAAAAACTATTATCTTATGAATTTTCTTGAAATTTTAATGTTTAACTTTTTTGAATTTTAATTTTTAATATTTTTTATTTTTTTGGGTTCTTCTTAAAAGAAGTGGTCAATGACTCTAAGACAACTAATAATTAAGACAACAATAAGATACCTAAATAATTAAATTAACAAAAAAATAAACTGAGAAAATAAAACTAAATTACCTAAAGAGAATAAGGAGCAAAATGTCATGAAAAATGAAAGGTGACCAAATTTCAAAATCGCCATCCCCTGTAATGGCGCCAAAACTTGTCATGATTTTTACAAAAGATAAAGTTTTAACCGTAAGCGGACAGTTGGTGCACATGGATGGGGTTGAAATTACGGCCAGATAGTAATTATAAATTAACTATCATGAAAATTAAAATAACAAGTTAATTATGTTGGGCCAGTGCATGATCCGCACAAGTCAAGCAATCTAAGTTATATTACCATTATTACCAGTAGACTTCAGTGCTTAGCTAATTAACATGAAATAAGAAATAAAAAGAACAATCCAACCTATAAAGGAAGCATAAATCAGCATCATAATTATCCTCACCATCTCATAAGCATCGTTACCATCACATGTTGCTAAAAAAGAACAAAAGAAACAGAAAACAAAATGAAGAGCATGCATCAAAACTTCAAGTAGTTAGTACCAGTGACCAAAGAAACAAAAGACAAATTAGGAAATTATGTGGTGAAAATTGAGAACTTAGACCCAAAGTAATGAACAAGATGAGCCAATTGTTTGTTTGCTGGTCACAGCCGCAAAAATAAGCAATAGGGGAAAGGAAACTAATCAATTGAACCACAAATTAGAACCCAGTAGTCGTCAATTTCATAACCAAATTGCGAACCAAATTGCTATTATTAATTAAATCAACAAACCCAGAATCCGGCTACACTACTTTAGGAACTAAAAACTCGATTTAAAACTAAAAAACAAAAAGGAAGGAAAAGACACATAAATAAAAGAATGCTAATCTACTTCTATCTACTTTCTACTTTCTACTTTCTAGTCCTCAATTAATCTTATTGCCAAGATTTATAGCTAGAATTGACCACTTTAGTGGTTCATTAAACTCGAATTGTCCGTAACTACCCAATTGAGGAAAGGGATGATGGTGATATTGAAGGTCTTGACAGTTAGAGAAGATGAATGATAATCGCAAAGGAGTTGGAGGATGACAAGTTAATGGAGACGAAGATGATGATGAGCTAGTGAATCAATGAAAATAAAGGGGGTGAGATTTCATAACTAATAGCAGTAGTAAAGAAGAGGAATAAAAGAGAAGAGAGAAAAGATAAAAGAAGAGAGCGGGTGAAGGTGGATGCAGATTACATAAGTGAAAGGATTTGGACTAATTTTACGTGGGTTATGTCGGGCTATCAACCACGAGATCTTTAAGTCACCAAAATTTGGACATTTCTTGTGTTTTTAGACCAACTTCATGTTTGTTGTTATCTCGAAAGAAAATAAAACTCATATGAAAATCCTATTTTATTTTTATTTTGAGCAAAAATAAAGTATATAATAGTATAAAAATGTAATCATTTTGGGTTGAACACATAGAAGGGGGAATGCCCTCCCCACTCTTGGAAGTAAGTCCAAGAGCACTTCACCGCTTAGCCTTAAAATTTATAGAGGATAGTGACATAATCTATACGAAATCCAACTAAGGGGTAAACCTACGAAGCTTAAACACAGAAGAGGCAGCTCCTTATGGAGGAGATTTATGGAGGTGACTGTAGTACCCATATGAATGGGCAACTGTTATCTAAGAAAGTACAAATACACAAGCACTACTGGACCACGATGGATTATTTTCAGTTCACCTTAAGGTATCAAAAATGTCAAAAGTATAGCCCTCTTCAATATACACCTCCTTTAGAGTTATATACCATCACATCACTATAGCCATTCTACATTTGGGGAATTGACATCATGCGTAAGATCCACTAAAGGGGACAAATGACCAGAATACATTTTAGTAGCAATTGATTACTTTATCAAGTATGTTCAAGCGACATCATATGCAATTTGCACCTTTAAGCAAATCATCGTTTCATCACAACAAACATTATTTGCTACTATGGAGTACCACATAACCAAATAAGTGATCATGGGGCTCACATTAAGGAAAAGAATTTGCTTAAGTAACCCAAGATTCAACATTTGCAATCTACTACTTACAGACCACAAAGAAATCGAGTTATAGAAGAGGCCAATAAAAACATAAAAAATATCCTAAGCAACATCATAAAAAAACTATCAAATTGCCTAATAAAATCCTTTTGCATAGTGGGGATTTTTCCATACTTCACCAATTAACCAAAATCACACATCATCTCACTTTACAACAAAAGCATTATAATTGCATATCCACTAATTCAAATAATCTTACTTCGTCCAAAAATTAGATTACGACCATGCATGTATACAAACCCTAGTTCATGGCTTTCTCTAGTTTACACACCAAGCCACTTTAATAACATCCAAAAATCATCATCCACAACATTCCAGCCACTCTTTATACTACAGATCACAAAATCAAATCAAAATCTAAAAAGTTCATCATTTTCAACATAGAGCTTGAATGATCATGTATGATTCCAATTCTTACATGCTTCCAAACTCATCCACACATAATAAAACACCAAAGGAACACTCATTGTTATCAATACAACATGATCCATAATGAAATCATTCATAAGAACCCAAATTAAACAAGAAAATAGTTAGGATTTTACCTCACTTTAGGCTTAGACTTAGAGAGGAGGGGGTAGCGGGAGGTGGAGTTAGTGGTGGCTGAGCGTGCTGGGCGACCGTTAGCAGCCCAAAAGAGGTGGCAGACAACAAAGCAGGGAGAACCGTGGGTGGAGGGGGAAAAGAAGAAGAAAAAAGTGGCTTTACTTGGCTGAATTTTTTTTACTTTTCTTGTTCATTTTGGCTAATTTTATCCACCCAAGAAGTAGCTTTTTACTAATTATAGTTCATTATGATAAAATTTTTGTGTAGCTCAAAATTAAATTTTTGTGATATTAAGGAAAAAAATTTATCGCTTAATCATATTAACAAAGGCCTACTACCGATTCACCCAAAAGTTTTACGATAATTAAAACTCCAATTACAAAGTGCCACCTAAAATGAATTTTTCCTAACCGGAATTATTAAATGCGATAAATAAATACGAAAATTAATAACATAGTTTAATTAAAGAAATAAGCATGATTTATGTCTGTTTATTACACCTACCCACTCCAACCCATTTATTCCCACTCCATTCTATTACTACTTCCCACATTTTGAAACATTTTTCAATTTATGTAATTATGTACATGAATATTATAATTATTATGAACTAATATTAGTTATTTTTGTATATTGAAGATTTTTTTTTTTGCACATTGTTAGTGTCACAAATTGCAGATGTATTTTTCTTATATGGAAGAAATATTTTATATTTTTTGCATTGTATATTCGATACTTGTTATTCGTGACACAAATTGCAGATGCATTTTTTTTGTATATTTGAGAAATATTTTTTAATTCTTTACATTGCTAACCAAATATTCGTTATTCGTAACCCAAACTGCAGATGTGTCTTTTTGTGTGTCTTGAAGGAAAATATTTTTTTGTGAGGTTGACCAAAATTCATTATTTGTTATTCGTGACTAATATCTGTTAACTAAAATGCGAAACTATAAAACATCATAAAAGCCTAAAACAACACAGGATGTAAGTACTTCACCTCAATCAAACTTTAAGTGAGAGAATAATAACTCTATTAGAACTAGAGTACTAATATCAAAAGAATTTGCACACATAAACAAAATTTAGGCCATCGCAACATTCTCACAATTTCCCACCATTCATAAGCCAAAAGAATGTCAAGAAGCTAATTAATAATGGTCTGCAACCTTAATCCTACAACTCCACAGACTTTTATCATGACTCATATCCTCAGTTAGCCGTAACACTTCCAAATCGTGTTTGATCACGTTGTTCCAGCTTTTCTTAAGTCGACCTCCTCCCTTTCTACAATCTAAAAGGTTAATCATCTCTCATCTTCTTATAGGTTCCTTAACACTCTTCCTCTTCACCTAACGAAGCCATCTAGGTCTAGTCTCTCTTATCTTATCTTATATGGGTGCCACTTTTACTTTCTTTTTTATCACCTCATTCCTTATTCTATCAAATCTCCTATGGCTACTCATCCACCGAATCATCCTTATCTCTGCTACCATCAAATGAGCTTGATTCGTCTTTATTCGCCAACATTCAGAGCTATAAAACAATGCTAGTCTTACTATCATTCGATAAAGTTTGTGCTTTAATCCTATTGGAATCCTTTTACCGCACAACACTCCAGAGGCATTCTTCCCTTTTTGTCATCCCACCTTTGATTGATGTCTTCATCAAAATCCCCTTTTTGTTGGATGATCGAACTCAAATATTTAAACTTCTCAACCCTTAGTAATGCTACCCCATCAGTGGTGACTCCACTTCCCTTCTACTGGGACCGCACATAAATATTCTATTTTCGATTAACTTAATTTGAAGCCTCTAGACTCTAGGGTATGTCTCCATCACTCCAACTTATTGTTGACTCCTTCCCCAGTTCGATAAGTTTACCCTAAATTATTGCACATAATTTAAAACTAGAGGAAATACAAATAATTGGGCTTAAGGGAAGCATGGCATGGAAAGTCTTGGATTTTGACCAAAGCCTACCAAATGCACTAATAGATGATCCATGACACGGATACCTAGTTGTACCCACAATACATAAAAAACGAAAAGGTATACATCCTACTTGATTAGGTTAGAGGTGCCTATAAAACTGATGTATATTTTTTCGGAGTCAAAACTCACAAAAACATATACAATGGGAAGAAAGATAAAAATGCAATCAGGAACCAAGATAAATCAAGTGGACTAGCAAGGGTGATGTAAACCCACCTTGGTTTGCACACTTGGGAAATCTTACCACTTGATGTATTCAAGCTTCACTAAGGCAAAGATTTGCAAAAGGGAAACAAGAATGCATTTGGGTAGAAGAACAAGGAAAGAACACAAGACCAAGATAAATCAAGTCCACTAGCAAGGGTGGTGTAAAACCCACCTTGGTTTGCACACTTGGGCAATCTTCTTCCTTCAACTAAAATCACCTTTTTAGTTGAATTAAGAAGACCTAGAGACCCACTTGGAGTTTCCAACACCCAAGATATAACACTAGGAATTTTAGAGAGAGTTTTCACAACTCAAAACTTAATTCAACTTCAACTTCAACTGCCCTTCTAATGCAGCCCAAGGCTTCCTTTTATGGTGGGAAGGCCTTTAAGAAGCTGAAAAGAGGAGGGAACACAAGTACATGGACGTGCATAGGCATGGGGGACCAAAAAGTAGAAGTATAAAAGCTGAAAAGTGGTTTTGCTTTATGTCAGCAACTTTTCAGATTTCTAGCCTCAACTTTAAATAGCTATATCTCCTAGTATAGTTGTCCAAATGCTCTAAAAAAGGACTTGATGGAAAGCTCTTGAAGTCCGCTTTCATGAGCCTCCTCGTGCAGGTGAATTGGATTAGCCGTTTGAGAGATATCAGGAAACATGTGCAGGTATATACAGACTGGAACAGATTCTGCTGCTTCTAGAAAAAGTCCCCCATTGACTTATTTGTTAATTACCTAAGCTAGAAATCTTTACATGCCCTTGAAGCTGACATATTAAGGGTTCCAAAAAGTAATTTTGCAGCTCTTTAAATCACCCTTAAGCTTGGGTAATTAAGCTTGCAAAACCGGGCCATTTTCGGTCCAAATTGAGCAATGGGCCATTGGTGTTGTTCATGATGTTCTTGACCATTGCTTGCACTTTCCTTGACCTCCTTGGTGGTGTTGGACCCGAGGTCAAGTAGGTTTGAGGCTTCCTCCCCAAGGATCTTTTCATCCTTGTTGGGATTGGGTTCTTCCAAACAAAAGAGGGAAGTAGAATTGGGGATGCAAGTACTCATGGGGCTCCCCTTGTTGAAAGGTATGTCTTTGGAAGAGGAGTTAAAGCAATTTTCCTCAAAAGGAAGAGCAAGATGCTTGTGTAAGTAATAGGTTGGAGCAAAAGCATACTCTAGTTTACCTCTTAACTTGTCCCATGAGTTGACTTTACTTTTCCCTCTCTTCTTCCTCTTATACTTGTACTTCTCCCACCATTGAAGTGCACAACCTCTCATTCTTGAAATAACCACTTTGAACTTCTCTTGGTCATTAAGGATACAACAAGCAAAAACTCGTTCCACCTTAGATAACCAACCTGTGAACTCTTCCTCTTGGCCATGAAATTTTGGAATTGCGAAGCAAGCATATCCAATATCAATCAAAGCTAGCTCTTTGTCCAAGCTCATTGATGATGGCATGATGGATGAGGTCTAGTGATGTATGTAGGCTAAGGGAAGAAACATGGTTGTAGTAGAGTTTGTGGATGAGAAATAGGGGATGTGGGGTGCCGAATGGCGGCACGGTCGTGCCGTGGTGGCACGGTGTGGCCGTGCCACTTTTCTTGTTTGGCACGGTTGAGGTTTTGTGAAGCTTTTTTTGTGAGTTTTTTTTTTGTGTGGGAATGTGTTTGGTGATGGAAGCTTAGCCAAGAGGGTAGCCAAAGCTCTGATACCAATTGATGTATATTTTTTTTGGAGTGCAAACTCACAAAAACATATACAATGGGGGGAAGGATGACAAGGAAAATAAGAACCAAGATAAATCAAGTCCACTAGCAAGAGTGGTGTAAAATCCACCTTGGTTTGCACACTTGGGCAATCTTCTTCCTTCAACTAAAATCACCTTTTTAGTTGAATTAAGAAGACCTAGAGACCCACTTGGAGTTGCCAACACCCAAGATATAACACTAGGAATTTTAGAGAGAGTTTGAGAGAGTTTTCACAACTCAAAACTTAATTCAACTTCAACTTCAACTGCCCTTCTAATGCAGCCCAAGGCTTCCTTTTATAGTGGGAAGGTCTTTAAGAAGCTGAAAATATGAGGGAACACAAGTACATGGACGTGCATAGGCATGGGGAACCAAAAAGTAGAAGTACAAAAGCTGAAAAGTGGTTTTGCTTTATGTCAGCAACTTTTCAGATTTCTAGCCTCAACTTTAAACAGCTATATATCCTTGTATAGTTGTCCAAATGATCTAAAAAAGGACTTTATGGAAAGCTCTTGAAGTCAGCTTTCAGGCGCCTCCTCGTGCAGGTGAATTGGATTAGCCGTTTGAGAGATATCAGAAAAAATGTACAGGTATATACAGACTGGAACAGATTCTGCTGCTTCTAGAAAAAGTCCCCCATTGACTTATTTGTTAATTACCTAAGCTAGAAATCTTTACATGCCCTTGAAGCTGACATATTAAGGGTTCCAAAAAGTAATTTTGCAGCTCTTTAAATCACCCTTAAGCTTGGGTAATTAAGCTTGCAAAACCGGGCCATTTTCGGTCCAAATTGAGCAATGGGCCATTGGTGTTGTTCATGATGTTCTTGACCATTGCTTGCACTTTCCTTGACCTCCTTGGTGGTGTTGGACCCCTCGAATCTAATGCTTGAGCTCAACCATATATACATTAAAAACTCAAAAGTAAAAACTCTACCTTGCTTCGCTGCCACCACATAAGATGAGAGAGAGAATGATAGAGACAAGGACACAGAGGGAGAACGAGACAGACACCCTAGGAATATTTGAAGGACATAGAAGACGCCATCGGTGCTTCCACAAGTTTTCTTCAACCTAGCCATGTCAGACGCCCATTGTCAACTCTGAGTCGTATTCCGTCTGTACCCGTGTTGTGTCCACATGGATACGACAAGCAATTTGCCAAGTGAGAGCAATGTAGATTGATATAGTTCAACCAATCAAAAGGAATATATATTATTTTCATAAATGTTGATGAAAGAGCCTAGAATGACCAATTAATTGTATCCTACAAGCATCGGTATACCCAACTAACTTCCATAGGGTCCCCGAATTCTTTGGACAAGAGTGTCTTTCAAATGTGCCTCCCAATCTTATCTAAACACAAATTTTGAGTCTTAATAGAATAAGACGGGAAATATAGACAAATTTAATTGGTATTGATTTCAAAAGACATTGTTACAATCTTTGTGTATTTTTTACAAGATAAACAAATAATTAATTCCTCTGATTCAGTTTTTAATTTGTACTTGAAAAATGGCTATCAAGCTTGAGTCTCGATCGAGTTGACCAGTTTTACTATCTTTGAAAAAAATTAAATGAATTTAATCTTGAGAAAGTGCCTAAGAGGCTTAATCTCAATCAATAAGAGTTTTTTTAGTATTCGCTTAAGTATTGAGAGCCTCTCCTAGAGTGAATGAGTATTCGACCCTGTGAGGAGGAAATAGTGCTTTATTTATAGCAAAAGAATTTCCCTCCTCCTACTAGGGTTTGTGACCTATTTGCACTCTTGGATCATTGACTGCTCATTTGACTTGGCAGTCCATTTAATTAATGACCTAGTATTGAGAGCGTCTCCTGGAGTGATTGAGTATTCGACCCCATGAGGAGGAAATAGTGCTCTATTTATAGAAAAAGAATTTCCCTCCCCGTACTGGGGTTTGTCACTTATTTGCATTCTTGGGCAGACTTGGTAGTCCATTTAACTGATGACCTATTAGTCAATTTAGCCGTTGTGACTTCAAAGTTGATTTGGCCAATTTTACTCAAATAAATTAAATTAATTACATGGGCTAACTCAAAATAACCAATTTATATTTATTTTTTCTATCATGTCACATATTATTAAATTTTTTGTGCCTACATTGTGATTATAAGACTTGCTTTCTGACAAGAAATAAGAACCACATGATAGTTTAGACATTTCATCTAGGCCATTATCCAAGCAAAAATGAGTTGTCCATTTCAAATTTTTTTAAATAGAATTGTGTGACAGTAATACTGCATGAATTAATAATGGTTCTTGCAGGAATTGAATTGCAGAATTGCAACGGGCTGCCACAACGCTGTGCATGGCACCAAATGGTAACAAAGGCCAAAAAGTACTAAAATTCTCTTGATCACACATCACAAATACCCCCCTTTTAAGAATACCATTGTATATAAGTCCATCCTAACATTCCATGTTCTTTTCCAACAAAATCTTATATAAGTCCTTTTTTATTAAGTGCTCAACCAATTCAATAACAGAGCAATCAGATTAGTGAAGAATCATGCATATTATAGGTATGAACGCGGAAAAAAAAAGCAAGATGCAGAAAGAGCTAGCAAAGCTAGGAAGAAAATGGAAACAAAATAGCATTTTTTTAAATTAAAAAAACATGTAACAAAAACCCACCAAAGAAACAAAAGCAAACGAGTTGGTTCATAGCACTTAGCATATGGAAGATGTCAAGATAAGGAAACAACACAAGCAGATCTTAGTGAACCAGTTGGACAAAATGCGGTCTCTCCTTTGCTAACCATTTACATAATGCATAATACCAACTAAGTACATAAAATATTTTTAACATATCTTCTTTTGGTTTTTAAATATGGAAAACTATGATGATTTCCCTTCAGCTAAAAAGATTAAGCATTTCGCATCTAAACGTGGAGTAACAACAAGAGTTTAAGATAGGTAACACTGAGAGAAGGAAGACTGAAGCACCAAGGATCCAACATGCGGCTACAGTTGCAATTGTGGTGTGGATGTGGAATCGCAAAATCGCCTAATGAGACAACTGCATAGCAGATTGCATTTTTGCTATGTGAAAACATAGTTCACTCTAAAACCTTTCCAATGTGGCAGTTTTGTCCTACACAGACCTCATTTCAAATCCATGGAAGCACTTATGGAAAACCTTTCCAATGTGGCAGTTTTGTCTCACACGGACCTCATTTCAAATCCATGGGAACACTTATGGAAAATAAAATTGGAAAGACTAACTCATATGAGATTACCCACATCGAATGATCAAGAAGCATGCAGAAAGTAAAAATAAAGCCAACCCCGATTTTGAGCCAAATTTGAATAGATCCCATTCCCTAACACCATGACCACCTCCCTAGCCAAGGACGGTTATTTGGAACAAATTCACGTATTGATGGCGCCCCATAAATCAATGTAAGCATTGCGAACATGCTTTATCCTTATTCACATGCTACCTAGGAAATTTTGAAATAGGTCATCCATCCTAAGAGTGTTGCACCAAAAGCAAGTTCAATTGTGGAATTCATTAGAATGGATTCTCCGAAAGGATAGGTGCACCTTTTATGACGTAAGTAGTCATATTAAATATTTTAAACCTCAATTAGTATTATTACTATTACTAATAAAATTCATTAAACTTTGTGGTATGGTCATAGTAGGATTTTCCCACATGTTCATAAAAAAAAAATATATGACAAAAGAATAGGGAATGAGGTCCCACTTTTTACATGGATATAGGGGGAAAACCGAAAATTTTTCCTCTACTTACTATATGCGTTATAGCTCCAGGCTTTAAACATTCTTCGGGGTGATATATACCCAACATTCATGAAGTTGGCACTGTATGCATTAAAATTTTTACAATATGTGCCATGTCAAAATAAATAAATTCAAATTAATTATTTTGGTGTGAGGCCATTTGATTAATTTAATCTATTTAAATAAATTGGATCGATTCGATTACTAAGTTATGGCTCACATAACTACCAAGTGAAAAGTTAAATTAACTATCAAGCCAACGGTACAGGAAGACAACCAAGTTGCAAAACCTTATAGGATTTCCATATAAGTAAAACATCACTCTCTCCTATTCAAGGGATGGAAAAACTCATTCACTCTAAGGCGTTATGAAGACTCAAAGGTTTAATTTATTTGAAGGAAGACGACAAGCACTTCAAACGCATGCCGTCCACTTTCGAAGATCAAAGAAAACTCTTCTTGATAGAGATTAAGTCTCTTAGGTTCTCTCTCAAGATTAAATTCATTCAACTTCATTCAAAGCAGTCAAATCAATCAACTTAATTGATATTCAAGCCAATCGATCTTTCAAACACAAATTGGAGATCAAATTAGAGGACTTTTATTTGTTTACTTGTAATAAATATATAGATATGGTACCCATATATTTTGAAATCAATACAAATTAAATTTGTTCATATTTCTTGTCTTATTTTTTTTCAAACTCGAAGTTTGTGTTTACAAATTTTGGCATGCCCGATGGGACAATCTTTGCCTCTCATCCCTTTCTCCGAAAGACATTTTACATTCCTTCGAAGAACACATGTTCTCCAAGGACACCATCCCTCAATCTCAAAAGGTTGCGCACTTCTCCAAATATAAATTAGAGTCTTCCAATACTATTGTCATGCCTGTCATGGTGATAGGGACTTTTAGTGTGGAAGAAGAGCAGGTAAGCATGAAGGACACACTGGAGAGACTATCTAAGAAGAATGTAGAAAATGACACCCAAATCAAGCATCAAAATGAACAGATTGCTAATTTGACAAGGAGTTAGAGAAGTGATCTCCTAAAGCCTCATACGAGGACTCAAATAATGAAAATTCTGATAAAGAGTCTGACAACAAGGAAGACTCTGATGAAGAACCCAAGCAAAGAAAGACTCATCATCAGGCTTGATGTCTATTGAGGAAATCAAAAACTTGACAGCTACTATGGTGAAGGCCCATCTAAAAGGAGGTTCTCATAGAACTTATCGTTACAACAAGCCTTATACGAAAAGGATTGATGTACTGTGAATGCCTCATGGATTCCAACCTCCAAAATTCCATTGATTAGTTGGCAAGGGGAACCCAAAGCAAATATAGCACACTTCATCGAGACCTGCAATAATGCTGGGAAGTGGCCACCTCTTAGTGAAGTAATTTGAGCGATCACTTAATGGCTTTGCATTTGATTGGTACACAGACCTTCCTTCTACATCCGTTAATAGTTGGAAGCAAATGGAGAATGAATTCTTGAATAACTTCTATATCACACGCTTATGGTCAGCATTAATGAGTTGACTAAATCTTGGCAATTGAATAAGGAGCTAGATATAGATCATACCAATCGTTGACGTGTCCTCTCTTTGAAGTGCAAGGATCATTTGTCTAAATCTTCTAGTGTTGAGATGTGTGCTAAAGGAATGGAGTGGAATATCTTATACATTTTCTAAGTAAACTAGCTTAAGACTTTCCAAGAATTAGTGACACGAGTTCATCATATGGAGATGAAAGGCAGCTCGATGATAGTGAATCAATGGTGTCATCAAGAAATAGAAGCGCCATACTAAGAGACTCTAAAAAGAATGAATATTCTTGTTCTAAGTTTGATGCACCACAAATGCTTAACAAAGTTCTAGAAAAGAGACTCATAGAACTACTAAAGTTAAAGCATCCATAAGAAATTGGTAGAGCTAATGATCTCGAATATTGCAAGTATTGCACGATCACCAGTCATCATATAGAGAAGTGCAAAACATTCAAGGGACAAGTCCTGTAACTTGCAAAGGAAGGAATGATCACATTCGATGAAGAAGACACTAAAGAATCTGATTGACCATTCATCAAGATTATATTGGAAAAAGCTTTGAAAGAAGGACAACAGAAATGAGCATTTAGAGGCAAACTCCCAAGTCACTGAAGTCATATCAAGTCAAACATTCGAGACCCCTAAGTCAACGTAATATGCTTCCAAGACATATCTAAAGACTCTCAATTCACAAAATAATTTCAAATCTCAAGTCACCCTTAAGGTTTCAAAGTCCAAGCTACTAGACTCTCAAGTCAGCACAGACTGTCAAGTCACCACTAGAATTCTCAAGCCATCAAAGTCATAAAATTCCCAGTGATCGAAATCACACACTTCTAAGTCACTTAAAGACTATAAAACCAACAAAATCACAAACTTCGAAGTGAACTCAATGATTCTCAAGCTATCAAGATGGTAGACCCTCAAGTCTTCAATGACAAAAGCTCGTAGATAATTAAAGTTTAAAGATTCTCAAGTCATCTAAGTGACAAACTCACAAGTCAAACGAAGTTGTTGACTCTCAAGTCAATCTTAAAGACCCTCAAGTTATTAATGTTACAGATTTCTACATCTTCAAAATCAAAGACTAAAGAGTTTCCAAACTTTAGGACTATCAAATCACCAAAATTAAGGGCTCCAAAGTCTTTAAAGTTCAAGACTATCAAGTCAGAAAAATTTCAGACTCCAAACTAAAGATTCCCAACTCTTCAAATTTCTGGACTTCTAAGTCGTCAAAGTTCAAGACTCCCAAGTCATGAGACTTAAAGACTCTCAAGTTATCAAAATTAAAGATTTCCAACTCTTCAAAGATCATAACTCCCCGATTATCAAAGTTAAAGACTCCTAGGTTGTCAAAAGCAAAACTCCAAAGTCATCAAATACTAAGACTCCCAAGTCATAAAAAACAAGGCTTCTATTTCCTTAAAGATCAAGACTCCGAAGTCATCAAAATTTAAAGCTCTCAAGCTATTAGTGTTTAAGACTCCTAAGTCTTCAAATTTCAAGACTCCTATGTACTAAAATTTCAAGACCCCCAAATCATCGAAATGCTAACTCTCAAGTCATTAACCAGATTTTCGGATCATCTAAGAATGCTTTAAATTGTCCCCAAAGTGGTAGACTCCCAAGTCACTAAACTTTATAAGCCTTACTCATCATGTTACTCTCAAGGGTACTAAGTAAACTCTTCTACTATTTAAGTTGCACACTCTTAGCACTCCTTCAAATTGAGAGCAATGGTGACATATGCCTCTTCCTTTAGGGCGATAATGGCGCTAGAGCCTCCTCTTTCAAGTAGTCCACCTCCATAAGTTGACAACAACGACATCATATTAGTCCTTAAGTTGGCAGCTTTCACCTTGAAATCATAGGGCATCCTTATTCAAGTTGGGGATGATAATAACATGGCCTTCACCTTCATAATAGGGAAAGTCACCTGAGGAGGACCCGTGTGAGCAAGCCAACCAAGGATGAGAAAAATAGGAAAAGTCACTCAAAGTGAACCCATTCAAGGATGAGAAAAACCTTCGTGTTGGCTGTGGCAAGTCATAGAGAAAATGCTCCCCTTAGTCCAAAGTTTGAAACATCCAACATTTCAAATGACAAACCTATAATAACATTGAAAAAAAATAGCTTGACATACTCAGCATACCCTTCTTCAAGTTCATGACATAAGCGATGCAAATCTCCTTTTGAGAATTCAAGGTTAACTAATTAATGTACCCAAACGGGTCGACATTCAAAGATTAACCGATGTCAAGTCAAATTTCCTTTTGGAATTTTTCGCCTTTGAAGAAGTTTGCCTTTTGAGAATTCAAGTTTAACCCGTTGATGTACACAAAAGGGTCAAACATTCAATACTTAACCGATATCAAGTAAAATTTCCTTTTGGAATTTTTCACCTTTGGAGAATTTTCGCCTTTGTGGAAGTTCCCCTTAGAAGAATTCAAGGTTAGCCCGTTGATGTACCCAAAATGGTTAGACATTCAAGGGTTAATTGATATCAAGTAAAATTTCCTTTTGGAAAATTTTTTGCATTTGGAGAATCTTCACCTTTAAGAAAATTCACATTGGGAGGATTTAAGGTTAACCTGTTGATGTACCCAAAAGGGTCAAACATTCAAAGGTTAACCGATATCAAGTCAAATGTCCTTTTTTGGAGCATTTTTTTGGCTTTGGAGAATTTCCGCCTTCGAGGAAGTTCTCCTCAGAGGGATTAAGATTAACCCGTTGATATACCCAAAAGGGTCAGACAATCAAAGGTTAACCAATATCAAGTCAAATCCCCTTTTGGAAAATTTTTCACCTTTGTAGAATTTTCGCACTTGAGGAAGTTCACCTTATAAGAATTCAAGGTTAACCTGTTGATACACCCAAAGGGATCAGACATTCAACCAATATCAAGTCAAATTTCCTTTTTGAGAATTGTTCGCATGTGGAGAATTTTCGCATTTGAGAAAGTTCACCTTGGAAGGATTCAAGCTTAACTCGTTGATGTACCTAAAATTGCTAAACATTCAAAGGTTAACTGATAATTAAATCAAATTCACCTTTGGAGAATTCTCGTCTTTGGGAATGATCGCCTTAGGGGGATTATTAATTAGCGATGTGCTCCTTTTCGAAATTATTAATCCAAAGATTAGTCTCACGTAATCCAAAGGTTAGACCTACTTTAAAAGAAAGATTAGAACCAAAAAAAAGGATAAAAAAGAAATAAAAAAGGGGCCAAAAAAAGGAAAATCTAAAAGGAAAAAAAAGAAAGCAAAATAGACGATTTTCGGAAAAGTCAAGCTAGGGTCAGCGGCATTTCCACTCATTAGGGAGAATTCATTGCAAATAAGCGACAAGTCATGGATCACAGTAACACCCTACAACAGTCAAAGTTAAATTGCAAAAATCGATTGTGTGTTGATGCATGGCTACGCAATTAAAAATAAGGCTCTTAAAAAAAGGAGGCTAATTCTAGACTCTCAAGAGGAAGACAATATGATTCAAAGATGGCGTAGAATTAAAATAGCTCCCTGGAGTTGGTGCCTCCAAGTACAGTCAACAATGCTTACTATAGTCAAGAATGTGGGTGCTTGATTGCAAATCAACGATAATGAATTGCTTCACCAAATTATACTCGAAAATTATTCATGGAGATCTATTGGTTTATTATAGCGACATAAAAAAGCTATGAAGTAGCAGCTGAAGCAAATGGGCGGATGGCGTAATAATAATTCTCAACCCTCCTATTATTTAAAGTCCATAGTAGGTAGGCTACTCACTCAATTCATCCAAATATTGCAGTGTTAAACATTCATCTAGGCATGACCATGAATGCTTGTACTTTGGAAACCCAGGCTGAGTATGTTTAAAGGCTCAAATTAATCAACTCGATAAGTCCATTGTTTTTTATCTAAGGTTAACATGTTTAGATACTTATCAACACTTAATTTCAAGAGTCGACTGTATTAAACACTTCGAAGTCGTCTAGTTAGCTAACTCTAGAGGGGGCAATTTGCAAGCATTAAAATTTTTATAATATGTGCCATGTCAAAATAGATAAATTTAAATTAATTATTTTATAGTGAGCCCAATTAATTAATTTAATCTATTTAAATAAATTGAATCGAATCGACTACCAAGTCAAAAGTCAAATTGGCTATCAAGTTAACGACCCAAGAAAAAACCAAGTTGCAAACCATGGCAGGTTTCCATATAAGTAGAACATCACTCTCTCTTATTCAAGGGATGGAAAAACTCATTCACTCCAAGGCATTCTGAAGACTCGAAGGTTTAATTGATTAGAAGGAAGACTACAAGCACTTCATCGCATGCCGTCCACTTTCGAAGGTCAAAGAAAATTCTTCTTGAATAAGATTAAGCCTCTTAGGTCATCTCTTAAGATTAAATTCATTCAACTTCATTCAAAGAATTCAAATCAATCAACTTAATTGAGATTCAAGCCCAATTGACCTCTTTCAAACACAAATTGGAGATCGAATCAAAGGACTTTTATTTTTTTTACTTGTAACAAATTTACAGATATTGTACCCATATTTTCTGAAATCAATACAAAGTAAATTTGTCCATATTTCTTGTCTTATTTATTTTAGACTCGAAATTTATGTTTACAGGTGTGAAATTTCTCGTAAAGTTGTTAGTCATAAGACAAGTTTATTGGACCAACACAAAGAGGCTGTAATAAATTTGAACTAGAAATGGCCCAATCTAAAGTTGAGCTGAATCAAAGTCTCACCAACCTAACATTAATCCAAACCAAGAACCACTCTTACCATTTCTTCGTAATGCATCTACAAGTTTTACTTCTATGTATAGGTAGCAATAGCTAAAAGGAAATCGAGGCTCTATCCCATTCATAAAGCAGGGACGTGTCAAATATGAATAGATGAAAAAGAAATATTTTGACCACCTAATGCTAGACGCAACAAAAGTTTGCTAGTAGTATTTATACCGTGACCTATAGAAGACATGAAAAGTAGCCTTCGTAGATATTGCCCCAGAAACTACAGAGAAAATATTTGAATAGGAGTTTTATTGGTGAATAATGAAATCTAGTAGACCACTTTTTGGGCGAAGTGCCCTTCTTATGCCCGGTCTAAGCTCTCCATCTTCACCCCTAAGAAGACCAATCACCCATTTAGGCTACAAATAATAGCTCAAAGAATTATTACATGACGTAACAACTACCCTCGGGGGGGGGGGGAGATTCACTTTTCTTCCTGACAGTATGTCAAGCTTTGACTATTTATGCTCTATAATAAATAAATAAACCATTCATATGTAGCATGCATAACCCAGATTCTTGAAATAAACCGTCATTAGAACATAATACCTCAGGAAAAGCACAGCATCCCCAGAAACAAGACTTTTATGGCTCACAAAAATGCTCTAGCCTATAGTCAGCAGATGTTTTGCATTGGCTGACCTGGAAGTCATAAGTTAGATGCTTAGACATCCATCAAATAGCGTGTAAACTCTATAAACTGTACTATGTTGCCTAATGGTACCTAGATACATATGTCGAAACTTCCGCTCTACTCCATGGAGGTCCTTGACAACCAATTCTTGAGAGGGGTGCTGCAGTTTATACTCCTATATTAAACAGAATTACTTGGTCAATATCCCAACCTCTGAATCTATCAGTCTAACACTAAAAATGCTTTTACTAGAGCTAACAAATGATACTTGAAGCCTACTTCCCTTCCCTTACCTCTTTTTATAAGGAATGGATGAGGTAATAACTTATACCAAAGGTAGAAAGCAGTCTTCTATAGCACGACGAGGAATGGAGAACCCACCATGGGCACTAGTATCAGAAGTTATAAGTGTTTTACAGAACATGTGAGATGTTGATCTTGAAAGTAGCTCAGTAGCATTATCATCCCCTTTCAGCCCCTCTACTTCTCTGTCTCTCAAATTATTCTCCTCCAACTAAACTACAATGAACATGTAGCATATTCTCAACTCACCCATCACAAATTGAACTGAAAATCCTGGAAATCAGGGCAGATCGATGTCATTAATCAAACCAAATCAAATCAAATCAAATTATGCGACTTAGTATTAGATATGCTTTTAACCACAGAATGTAAGCTCTACCGAGTTCATGACTCGTGAATGAAATGCCAAATATGAAAAAGCCAAACAGTTAACCAAATAGGAGGCAATTTGGAAATCATACCTCTGGCAAAGGCAGCAGAGTCAGTTGTGTGTAGACCTCATCATTCTCCTTATTAGCTTGTTCACATAATAACAAACAAATTCAACTTTGTGTTCTACAAATATGAAAAGCCAAAATTGGATATTTGCATCAAATTGCCAATTAATCTAATTCTGCATTACATACGTGGAGCATGACACTGACAACCCTACAAAAGATTTGGGGTTTAAGATCAAGGGTGGGCAAGTCCAAAGGAGGGAAATAAGAGGAAGCAACAACTTGCTCCATGTGACCTTGAGGGAAATACACAACCACACTCCTTTCCCTTGGAAGTGAGGTGAGAGGGCCAACACACGCATGCCGAAGCTCCAAATAAGTAGAAGAAGTATCACCACCACATGGGGAAGAATTTGGAGAACATGAAGAGGAAGATGAAGAACGGTAATGGGCACCACATGTTCCCTTCGCACAATCCCTGAAGCAAAATGCATTCTTCTCCACCACCACCTCATTCACTGCATGATTCAAGTCAATTTCCATCTACTATGTCACCGGCTCAATATTAACAAATTAAAAACTTCAGGACAAAAATATCTGCTATTGGTTAGCAGGATAAGTAGTCAAATCGGGTTTTTAACGTACCCAGAAAGCTAATAACCGAGGAAAGAAATAGTTTTTTTTTTGCGAATGAAATCAATACGAAGGAAGAAACTCATTTTTGAAGGGTAACCATAAAGCAACAGAGGAGCATCTAACAGAGGGAGAGCACAAAAGGTTTAAAAAAAGAAAGAAAAAGATGAGTAAAAAGGAAAAAGAGCTACGAGAATCAAATAATAACAAGAGGTTGGAGTGGCACAAAAAATTCAAAGTACGACTCCTCCACCATCTGCAGGTACTAAGAAAGGGGCGCACCAGAAGAAAGGGAAGAAGCGGCAGTAGATAATTGCATAGGAAGCATGGAGACCAAAAGGCAAAAAGAGGGCAATGTAGGCACTAGGCAGTAGCTTTTGAACTTGCACTGCTGACAGATAAATTCGTGGATGAAGAGAGACAAAAAGGGAAGAAATATCGATTGGGGGAAGGGGGCAGCCAAGAGCACCTATAATAGTGAGCCAGTTTTTTGACTCACTAGCGAGGATCTATCACTATCGTAGCAGCTCTATTTTAAAATTTTTTTCCTCACAGTCCTCACTCTTTCCAATGGAAGGCTCACCACTTTGTCTTACCAAATAAAATAATACTTATGGACCCCACACCTAATCATATTTAATTGGTTTAGTTTTTTTGTGTTGGTTTGTTATTTGGCTTTATTAATTTTCAAAAAAATAATTTGCACATGATAATTGGATAGCATAACTAACTAGAGGGTCATAATTAAAAAAAAAACAACATAAGAGTTTCAATAAAAAATTTACACATGCTTGAATATAGAAATTACAAGAGTTCGATATTAAATTTAAAAAAAAGATACATTGGTTAACATTTGACAAAAATAAAAATAGTTCAATAGTTTAAAAAAAATTACAATATGACAATCATTCAATTATCCTCTTTGCCGCTGGCCCGACTTTCGCTTCAGCATTTTCTCAATCAAGTCCGTTTCGAGAGCTGCATGTGTGTTGAAGTTGTGAACTTCGCATTATCGTTGAAACTACGTCTCATAGCATGAATGGTGGTCGTGGTCAACAATTGGCTCTGGGGCAGTTTCTTCGGCAATGTCCTAATCAAATGCAAGTTCGTAGTTGTCCCGCTTGTCCTACACAATCATATTATGGAGTATCACACTTGATCTCATAATAGGACCGATTTCTTTTTGATCCATTAGACGAGCGGGGTCACGTACACATCGAGCTTATAACACACCAAAGGCTTGCTTAGCGTTCTTCTGAAATAACTCTTGACGTTCTACGAAGAGTTTTTCTTAGGCCCTTAGGGAAGTGGGATAATTTTAACAAATGTCACCCATTTCGAATGAACTCCATCCAAAAGATAATATCATATCTTCTACTCATGCTCATTGACGACATACTCACATTCAAGAGCCCGATCCTCTTCTAAGTCTTAAAAAACTGGTGAGCGATCAAGGACGTTTATGTCATTGAGACTTCCAGGCAACCCCAAGAACGCATGCCATATCCAAAGGTCGTATGATGCAACGGTTTCAACGATGATAGTTGGCATCTTAAAGATTTGCTTTTGAAATGATGTCTTCCAAGCAGCTGGACAATTCTTCCATTCCTAGTGCATACAATTGATGCTTTCCAACATACTAGGAAAGTGCAGTAAGTGATCAACATCAGCTTGATTGGGTTTTCTCAAGTACTCCTTCCCGAATACCTGAATGACACCTAAGGCAAACTTCCTCAAGCATTCCATTGTGGTGCTCGCGCCAATCTTTAGGTACTGATCAACGCAATCGGCCGCTACAGCATAGGCAAGCATTCGCATGGTAGCAGTACACTTGTTGATGGCATCAACCCACGCTTTCTAGCAGTATCATACCTCATTTGAAAGTGCTTTGAATGATTGCCAAGTGCTTCCACAATGTGAAGAAATAAGTGCCTCCGTATTTTGAATCTACGTCGAAAGTGATGTTCGTTGTACAATAAACCTTTCACAGAGTAGTCTTTGTATAAGCGGTCATAGGCAGCTTCTCTATCTCTCTCAATACATCTCTTCTTTTTCTTTTTTTTTTATAACCAAAAATACATCTCTTCTTTACCTGAGGCCTAATGTCAAAGGCGTAAGCTTTGTTGCTGCTTACCTAAGTTGTAGAAGGAACATCATTTGTTGTTGCACTTGTTGTTGATGTTGGACGAAAGCCACCATGACGGGGTCATGATATCATTGTCTAATGAAGAGGACGATGAAGTGGATGATTCCTCTTCAATTGGAAGCTTTTCAATGTTGAAAGCATCCATTACAAACGACTTGTGCTACATATTAATGATTAAATATTAATGTATAGAAGAGTAATAATTTGATTAAACAACAATAGACATGCCCGTTTTCATAAATTCATATTAGAACATGATTACATCAACTCATCTCTAAGACAACACATGGAAAATAAAAGTTACATAATAACATCTTACAACCTAAGATGAGCTACGTTGTTCTTGTAATCTATATAATGAAAGGGAGGGGGGGAGATATATTACTGAGTTGATGATAATGCCTTGATCTCCTTTGCATAATAAGCCACTTGTTTAGGAATCATCATTGAGGTGTCCATCATCATAATTTCATTATCCTGGGCCCAAAGCTTTTGTTCCCTCATCGTCATCTTCTAAGTTTTTTCTTCTTTTGTTGCTATGATGAAATCATTGAATACTTGATTCATATCAGTATTGCTACTGTTCAACACCATTAGCTGAGTAGTGACTAAATTAACAATGATGCTGTTAGCCTTTTCTTTGAGCCTTCTCTTCATAGCTTTACTGCCCTCGGGTCTTTTACTCCCACCGACACCTTCATCTTCTGTCTCTTCAGTGTCGGGATTGGACCTTTTTACGATCATGACCCTAACTTAGGTGGGTCACATACTGCCCTTCATTTCGATTGGCCTTTGAGCTTCTCATACTAATGCTCTAACTAAAACTTCTATCCCATAATGCTGGGTGTAAAACCTATGGACCTCCAAAATCTTAGCATCATTCCACCCATTGTGATTACCACGTTCCACTTTCAATATAATACATGTCCATTTATTAAGTACTGGGGCGCACCAAAGCCATTGGCTATTAAATGTCTTTGAAGTATGTGTCGATGTCTCTTGTGGGTGGTGCTCGTTAAAATTCGAGGCGACCCTAGACCAGAAGCTGGACTTCGTTTTAATGGCCCCGACAATGGGATCTGTGCCTACATTAACCCAAGCCCTTATTAGCTGTTGATCCTTGACCATTGTCCACTTTTTTGCACCAATACCTACACCGCCTACTACTTTCTTCACATCCCCTTGATTGGTACTTGGCTCAAAATTTACCACATAGTGCCCCAACCCGACCCTTGATCCCCGTTGGTGAGGATGAGGGTGTGGAGTTGCTCCTTCCAAAAAGGTATTTTAGGTGAGGAGGTGGTGGGGGGATAGTATGGAGGGTAATACGGGTATTCAGTGTTGTGCACATTGAAATAATGATTTTTTGTCGGGGGGGGGGGGGGGTAATATGGTGGAGGATAGTTTCGTGGATTCTGACTTGAACGACTTGGAACCGTGGTTGGTAATATGAATGGTGTGGATGATGGTTGTAGTTTTCTGGTGGATATGGTGGCTAAGACATATGGAGATTGTGTGCCGAAATCGGGGTAGCACTATTCCCCCTAGCTTGGGGTGAATCGTCACCCTCACACAAGCTCATAAAGGTTGGGGTGGTGTTACGGTCCATATTTTAGGTGCAATTACCACCTACAAATTTATAATTAGCCGTATTAAGATATTAATTCGTTATATTAATTGAAGCTAATGGCATTACAAAGTGCACAAACATTTTCAGATGCATAGCGTTACGTACAATCATACAATCATACAATCGTATTCAAATCAATACATTCATTTAACCACGTGTATACTCATGTCACGTATAATCATATTAACAAATAAACATATAATCGTGTTCAAATTAAACTTCATGAACCAAATCATATGCAGTTTAGTTTGGATAATCAGATTTATATTTAACCACCTCATAATGTTGAATCTTATATTCACTTTAATAAGTCATTTTCATTAACCTATTCAATTTAGTAACATTGACTAAAATGCCTAATTTCATTTTAATATGTGGCATATTCACTTTAGTAACATGTACTAAAAAAGGGAAATATTCATTTTATGGAGTAGCAGATTCATTTTATTTACCATACTCATTTACATATTCATTTCAGTAACATATACTAAAAACATAAACCATTCATTTTACGAAGTAACATATTCATTTTTATTATAATTGTCATTTACATGTTCATTTTAGTATCATATCCTACCTACTAATTCATTTTAATAAGTTACATTATAGTATGCATAATTTCATGAACATGCCTTAAAATATTCTACCACCAATTTTAATCATGTCATATTTGCAAACATATTCTCATAATGATTTCCGAAATACATAATCATATTTATAATTTCAAAACGTATAATCACAACTTATGTTCAATTTTAATCATGCCACATTTCAACATTTGACATGTAATTATTTCAAACATATTCTACCAACTACATTCATTTTAACAACTACCAATTTAATAAGCATAACTTCATTTACATGCCCAAAAATATTTACATGATCATATCATCATGTAATATTTATTAGAAGATTATTCTTAGAATGTTTCCTCAAACATATAATCATATTACTAAGTTAATAACATATAATTACAACATATAAACAAATTTTAATTATGTCACATTTACACAAATAACATGTAATAACTTCATACTATTCTAATATAAATTAAAATAGAGCACCCAGAACTTCAAATTATTGTAACATAAATTATTCTAACATAAATAACATATAATAACTACAAATAAAAAAACAATATTTTCCAACATATTGAAAAATAAATTGTTGCTCACAACCTCCTTCACGTCTTCCTTGATTAAAATAGAGCACCAACAACTTCTCTTCAAATATAAACAAAAAAAAGTTAGAAATTTAAATTATCAACTTCAATATAAAAAATAAAGAATTTATAAGGGTACTAAAAATGGACAATTCTCACTTCATTTCTTTCTTGATGAAATAACTCAATACAAAGAAAAATGCACCACTTTTTTCAAAAGGATGAAACATTGAAATTTTGATGGGGTCAATTTTATGAAGCAAATTACCTATTTATAGAGAAAATTTGAGCAAAAACAACTAAAACATGGCAAAGAGATGTTGGGCTAACGTCTCTCTGCCATACCAGGCCTCCAACGGCACAATGCAAGCTTTTCCTGTTTTTAAAAAATTGCCAACAACTCCAGGTCAAGATAAAAAAAATAAATAAATGGTCAGCGCCCTAAAACGAAACTGTTTTGGGGCACTACCCGACAAAAAAAAGAGGTTGGGGCGCCTCATGGCTCGTAGTGGCTCGGCTAGCCGCGAAGCTCGAGCTGAACGCTGCAAGGTAGTGAGCGGCCCGTTGCCTCGTTTGGGCCAGATTTTGGGGTGCAAGGCAACACCGCTAGGCCTGGTCTAAGACAGTACAAAACCCCCACCTCTTTGGTTTGCCATCCCTTGCTTTTGCATTATCTTTCTCCTCCCATTTGTAATTTTCCTTTTCTACAGTTTGAGAGAGCGACAAGGCCATGAACGGGCCTTCACCACTGAGACAAAAGGCATATTTTCATTAGCTAGTACAACAACAAATTACAATTTGGTTCTCTACAATTTTGTTAAACATATGTATACATACATATATATATATATATATATATATATATATATATATATATATATTAATGAATAGGAATGAGTTCTTAGACTAGAATGCCACCCACCATTTAATTTTTCTCAAAAGTATCATTTCCTTGTTCAAATTTGCCACCAACCTTTTATTTTAGGTTCGCAAATGCCACTTCAACCTCACACCACAAGCAGCTGTAGGTTTCTTTTAACTTCTTTTATTGTAATTGGTAAAGTTCTTCTTCTCTCTCTTCTTTGTTCTCCATTGTCGTCAGATCTCAGGCATGCCATGAAATTTCATATCCAACACCATGGCCATCAGTACTAGAGTAAAGATGGGAGTTTTAATTCATGAGTAATATCTCCAACATCGACCAACATCGACGCTGTCATCGAACAAGCTGAAGAAGCCAACCGCCTTTTCTCTACTAACGACCTCATTTAGTCCCTAATCTGCAAGCAAAGTAATTATATTCAAGAGTGGAGAAGAGATGCAGAAAAAGCTAGAATCATTCTTTAAATAAGTGCACTTGTAAAGCTTTAAACTCGCTTCAATATGCCAGATGCTTAATTCTTTTCCCAACGTATACAATTCAAGGTAGAACTTTTATGGTTGATGCATACCCCTCTTATTGATTTGGCTCTAATTTGAGAATCTTCATCTCAAAATTAGGGGAAGTTGTGGATTGGTTATGGAAAGGGGGGAGAGAAGTTGGTGGTTTCTTCTGTGTAGAGGTAGATTACCATATTATGAATGCATATTGTTTAGGGAATCAAAAGAAGAGTTGAGGTTTAGTGAGTACAACTATGAACTCTGCCATCTCTCAGCTTTGTAAGTCCAGCACCATGCTACCAACACCAGGGTTAAACTCAGACCTTCATGGTGGAGACTTTAAAAATGGTGGTTTAGGGGCTTTAATTATGGGCTTATAGACGGGAACTCTATAACATAGTCTGATCTAACAACAATCTAGGATAAAGTAGGAGGGGAGGAGAGAGATCAGAGAAGTGATGATTGCTTATATTGCAACTCAGTTTATCGGTTAAAAAACAAGAAAAATTAAAGAACCCTACAATAACCATGATAGGCCTGCAAGCGCACGGTGGCGTTGTAGATAATCAAGGTCAATCCCACAGGGACTAGGTGAAACTATTGAGCTATAATCCCTCAAGATATGGTAAGCAAATCAAATTTTGATATTAAAAATAATTTAATCTAGTATCTAACCTAATGCATAAATATTCAAGGAATTATACAAAACTAACAATCTCCCAATTCATGCATCAATCAAGCACGTCTTCCTCTAATGGTTGTTTTAAAACCGATAATTGAATTATCACAACCCTGTTTCAAGGTGAAGTGAAATACCTAAATCAAATCAATCATCAATTTTCATGGATTTCTTGATTAGTTTAGGTTTATTAGGAACACAATTATCAAATTAACGGTTTCGTAATCCATAATTCTCTTTCAAGACATCAAGCAATCGAGTTAAATCCTAGCATTCTGGTGTTTGAGATTTCACCTTTCGATCCTTCATCCAAATACCCACAACATGCAAGAAAGTGATCAGGTTTCTCACAAGACAATAAACTTCTAGAATCGAATAAAATAATCCAACAATTCCGAAAGCACCAAATGATATCAACACAAGATCAAGAAACTAACAAATGTTTGCATAAATCCAAAATCAAACAATAAAGATAATCAAAATACAAAACATAAATCTAAATTTAGAGAAGAGAAGAGAAGAGAAGAGAAAAGAAATGCTCAGCCATGATCGCGCTTGAACCGTCATTCGAACCTGGGATGGAATCCTTGCAAAATCTTAACTTCAACTCACTCTTTCTCTCTTTAATCTAATCTAATCCTAAGTAGAATGATATCGAGAATGGAATGATGGGATGGTTCCTTCTGCTGCTTGAGGGACGGGTACTTATAGGAAAACCCAATCAACCTTAGCCACACTATGTGAGAAAACGACCAGGCTAGCAGTTACACCTCCACCACGGTTCGTGGCATCTACCATGGGCAAATTGTGGTGCTCTCTTGCCATCATTCTTCTATGCTTCTCTTGCTCCATGGGCATAACAACTTAGAGGAATCCATGGTTAGTCAAAATAAACTCATTTATGGGTCAAATCAAGGGCAAAAAGGTCCAGAATCTTGCAAAACATAGAAAAGAACCATACCCGAGCGCAAAATGGGAAAAGAAGAATAAATTATCACATAAAGCTTATAATTTTTCCTAAAAATGAAGCAAAATAACCTTAAAATGATATACACTTTAAGCACTTATCAAACTCCCCCATGCTTAAGCAGTTGCTTATCCTCCAGCAAATACTAGAAAAAAAATGAGAAAGGGAAATGCATCTAGGACTCAAAAACATGAAACCTCTTTAAAGTAGGCAAGCCATAGCATATCACAAGTAAGAATAGCTATCAAAGACAACCGGCAAAATAGTGCGCAAAACATTTTAAAATCATAAGAAGGTGAATGTTTTAAAAAAAAGTACATGACCACAAGCTCGACATCAAAGTTGATCACCCCCAAAGAACCACAGAGCATGTTATGCAAGCACATGGAATTGATTAGAACCAAATGGACTAATAGAACCTCACTTTGGGGAAATGTGAATCACTCCCACTCATATGTTTGAAATATAACATAGGTTCACTCAAGACTTATTCCAAAGATGCAATCTACTATATGCTTGACAAGACTCTCAAATTCTCAACCACTAAAATGCAATATGCACAAGACAATCAAGAGGACTTTATTTGGGTTGTAATGTAGGCTAAAAAGGGTTAAGGGAAAGAAGTGGACAAATGAATTTGGGCAATGTGGAGCTACTTAGCCAAGTGACTAGGGAGCAACCAACAAACCACCAATTAACCAATAAGTGCACCAACACTCCAAACCTCAAAATACAATGTACATACCCCAATCAATTAAGTAGGAAATGAGTTGACAAAGAAAGGAATACAAGCTACATACATATCCAATGCCAAACACTTATTCATGATCCTTTTGTTTTTTACCTATTTCTTTTGCTTTTCTCTCTCTCTCTCTCTTTTTTTACAACATGACTTTATCTTCCTTTTTTCCTTTTTCTTCAACATAACTTTTTTTCCTTTTTTTTCTTTTTTTTTGAAAAAGAAAACAAAAATTGCAATTATTGAAAGGCATAGGATCACTAGCTATCAAGTCACAATTGAATAGATTAATACACAATCCGAACGAGAGGGAACCAATGCAAATGCTCAATATCATCAATCCCTCAATAAACCAACATACCAAAGCCACCTTAAACTTAATTGTCCCCAAAATCATCCACTACATAGATGAAGTGATGCGCCATAAACTTGGCTTAAAGGTAGGAACATGTGTTTGGCCAAGGACTAATATGAAGAGATCACAACAAAGATGGATATAGGCTCAAAAGGGCTAGCAAAGGGGAAATAAACATGTAACACAAGTGTAGGCTATTTGGCTACGTAGCTAAAATGATCAAAGAAAGAAATGCCTCTTTCATGTCATCAAATATGCACATGCGAATGTGGTTTTGGACAAGAACCTAAGCAAGTTCTATAGAAGCAACATGGAAAAGTGACACGCATGAAACAAACATAAGACTAAATATAATGAATTAGTCAAAATTGGGCTCCAAATCTCACAGGATATCTACTAAAGTATCATTAAGCTCATAAAATGACTCACGTGTACCAACATTAGCGCTATGGACTCCAAGGGAGTAACATAGTTCTCAATCAAGACAAGGGTTAAAATAAGAAATATTTACAAAACCTTCAAAAATTTTCGCACCAAAAGGAATTACACATCAAAAGTTAGTCAAGCTCATGAAAGCTATTTTGCCTAAACAAAAGCGTCATTGGAGGTTATCTCAAACCAATCCTCACCATGTCTATATGCAAATCCAAAATGCAAATCTAAAAATCAACTAAATGCCACATGCAAATAAAAAGAAACCTAAAACTATATGCTCTAACATATATGCAAACTAAAAACCAAAATGGAAAACATGAAAACTACCCTTCCCCCATGCTTAGATAAAGCATTATTATTCAAAGTAAGGAAACTTAGAGAAGGGGAACAAAAGAAAGCAATCTCACCTGGTTGCATGCAGAGTGCACCTAAGATATGCGGCCTCGTAATAACCAGCGCACATGAAGCATCAGCCACTTCATCGCAATGTCAAGACTCAACTCATTAAATTAGATTTCGTCAAAGCACGCAGGAGCTTATCAAACTCCTGGGACCATAATTTAGAAAATAAAAGTTAAGAGGCAATAACTAAAATAACACCAAAGAGTATACGTATCCTCTTAACTTTATCAATGGCCATAGAAAAATCATAGGAAGGATTAAAGAATGTAGTCCATGTGATTTTCTGAGGCAAGTCCTCTAGGCTTATACAATAAGGATCAATGGAAAGATCATACCCTCTAAAGTAAGCTAGGGCCATAAAATTATCAACTTTCCCACCAAGCACCTCAAACACGTTATCTTCATAGCCTAAATCAACATTAGCATAAAAAATCATAGGATTATTAATGAGCACATCCATATATACTCGGGGGAATGAGAGGTTAGTGAATAAAGAGGGGAAGCATTGGAATGATCAAGGGGATTAGAGAGAACATTATCATCAAAACCAAAGCTAAGGGACCAGTCATACACCAACACATCACGTGACCCCTCCAAGGGAGTCTCAACTTGAGCATACACCTTATCAAAAGTATCTTTTAATGCAAAACTTGCATCAACAATACTAGATGTAGCAACAACCCCAAAAGGCCCACCCACCTCGAGCCCCGTGCACTGAGTTATAGGAAAGTATGAACCATGTAAGGTCAAAACAACTTCAGTATTGTCCATGGGTGATGCAAAGTCAAGTTGTGCATAGCGTGCATAATAAGGATACAAATTAGTTTTATGATCAGAAGAATTACAGAAATCACACCAAAAAGGAGCATAATAAGATCTAGCATAGAATGTGCAAGGATCAGGAAATGAATATATAGAAACACGACTAGCCTTCTCAAACTCAAATGAATCCTAGGCAATCCACTCAAGCAATACCATGCATCAATGACATTTTGAGCATAAAAATCCCAAAAATAAAAAAGAGTACGGGTTTTGCTATTCACACCCTCATCAACAATATCCAAAATTTCCCATTTACCCACGCAACAACCATATTGAGTAAGGAAAGCATGCAAATGCTTAAAATACGTCCAAAATAATTCATGCTCGAATTGGGGAAAATGAAAAATTGCCATTGTTTTTTTTTCAAAATTTTTTTAAAAGAAAAATAAAATGCTTAGTCAAACCTATCAAGAAAAACCCAATATTCAACACTAGTCCTCGGCAATGCTACCAAAACTTGATAGGCCCGCAAGCGTACGGTGGCCTTGCAGCTAATCAAGGTCAATCCCACAGAGATTAGGTGAAACTATTGAGCTATAATCCCTCAAGATATGGAAAGCGAATCAAAATTTGATGTTGAAACTAATTTAATCTAGTATCTAACCTTATGGATAAATATTCAAGAAATTGTACAAAACTAGCAATCTCCCAATTCATGTATCAATCAAGCAGTTCTTCCTCTAATGGTTGTTTTAAAACCGGTAATCAAATTATCACAACCCTCTTTCAAGGTGAAGTGAAATACCTAAATCAAATCAATCATCAATTTTCATGGATTTCTCGATTAATTTAGGTTCATTAGGCACACAATTATCAACGCAATGTTTCTCAATCCGTAATTCTCTTTCAAATTACATCACGCAATCGAGTCAAATCCTAGAATTCCGGTATTTGAGATTTCACATTTCAGTCCTTCATCCAAATACCCACAACATGCAAGAAAGTTATCAAGTTTCTCACAAGGTAATAAACTTCTATAATCCAATAAAACAATCCAACAATTTCGAAAACACCAAATGATATCAACACAAGATCAATTAACAAATGTTTGCATAAATCCAAAATCAAAACAATAAAGATAATCAAAATACAAAACGTAAATCTAAATTTAGAGAAGAGAAGAGAAGAGAAGAGAAAAGAAATGCTCAACCAAGATCGCATTTGAACCGTCGTGCAAACCTGGGCTGGAATTCTTGCAAAATCTTCACTTCAACTCACTCTCTCCCCCTCTAATCTAATCTAATCCTAAGTAGAATGAAATGGAGAATGGAATGATGGGACGGTTCCTTCTACTGCTTGAGGGATGGGAATTTATAGGAAAACCCAATCAACCTTAGCCACACTATGCGAGAAAACGAACAGGCTAGAAGTTACACCTCCACCACGGTTCGTGGCATCTACCACGGGTAGACCATGGTGCTCTCTCGCTCATCATTCTTCTGTTCTTCTCTTGCTTCATGGGTATAACAACTTAGGGGCATCCATGGTAAGTCAAAATACACTCATTTATGGGTCAAATCAAGGGCGAACAGGTCCAAAATCCTGCAAAACACAGAAAAGAACCATACCCGAGCGTAAAATGGGAAAAGGAGTATAAATTACCACATAAAGCGTATAATTTTCACTAAAAATGGAGCAAAATGACCCTGAAATGATAATACACTTTAAGCACTTATCAAACCAGTTATGGGCCGCCTATAGTGGCAGGTCCAGTCCTGAACTGAAATATGAGTGGCAAATTTGAACAAAAGAAAAGGTGGGTGGTAATTTTGACAAAACATAGATGTTGCGTGACATTATCATCTAGCAACTCGAATGGGAACAAGGTTTCCTCTCTAGAGCATTTAATTAAATGGCCTTCAAAGCTTTTCCCCTTTGATGTTGTCACATGTTAATTTAGGAAGGGAAAAGAGAATTATCTTTTTGTTCTTATATTTTTCTCCTCATTCAGTCAATTATTGATAATTGAAAAATTATAAACTTTTTTCCCTTTAACCTTTTTAGTTTCACTTCATCAACTTGGGTATGACTACTTACCTAACAATCAATACAATAATAGAACGAACTAGTGAACTGTCAATTACTAAGTGTCTCATACCAACTTTTGTGATTAATCAACATTATAAATTTTGAATCACTATATGTAGGTTGCCATAATAAGAGTGTTCAACCTACGATCTCATAGACTGACTCAATGAGTTGAACAATAAGAATCATACATAAGTTAAATACATATATGGTGATTGGTAAAATACTTGTCAAGTATTTTGGGTTTGGATTGACTAAAAAAATAATAGTTAGGCATATTTCAAGTTCTAGTAAAATATAACTAGAATACATTTCGATTTTACGAGGTTCTGATTAAGCTAATTGTTTATAGCACACACACCTTTTTGTTATTTATTAACCTTTCATCAATTCTAAAGATATACAAGAGTTGCTAGTTATTACTCAAAAATAGCATTTAACTTAATTGAATATATGACATTTTTTTGTGAGAAAAGTGATATGAATGAAATTAGAGAAGCACAAGAAAGAATTGTCTTTTTTAATTTATATCTTGAAAATTAGACCCATAATTTGCTTTTCTTTATTCGTAAATATAATGATTCAGCTGCTTGTGGGATATTTTAAAGATTAAATGTCTTACTTGCATTACAAAGACGAGGTTTAATTCTCCTTAAACGGTGTAAATGCATAAAATTTAACCATCCAAAATAATATAAAAATTAGGGTTTTTCAATAATCGATCCTATAAAGGATTTGTTATTTTCAGTGGAAAATTGGCGTACCAAATCGGAGAAAGTCATAATTAGCGAGAAAGAATGCGAAATGTTTTTATTGATAAAATAGGAGGACTAGGAAATGTTTTCAAAGATTGAGAAAAAGTACCAGACAACGTGAACTGGAAGGAGTAGAAGAATTGGAAAGGGGTGGGATCGTAACACCCCAAGCATTTTCAGAAGTCCCTACTTCAATGGCCATTCAAAGGACAAAGGCCAAGCCTACTTCCATACTACCAGTTTCATAAGTTGGAGGGTTTAACACCCTAAGTTTGTCAGAATTGAGGATTATAGAATTGAAATGATTACTTATATCATCAAAATGTCACCTTCTTTTTCGGGGAGCATGCGTTTAAGAACTTGATAGTTGAGTGTGCTTCTTGTGGATCACTTTTAAGGCATGTTTGGTGAGTAAACAGAGTTGGGACATGAAATCCTAAATTTCAAGTTCTACTTTGTAGTGTTTGCTGAGGATTATAAGGAAAGGAGCTTGATTTCTAGAGGTATCATGTATCCCTCTAAATCCTTGAAACTTGAACCCTCCCTCCTTTGTAGATTTTAAGTCCCCATCCCCCTGACACCATCTTCATTCTCCAAACATAGACCTTAGCATTAGAGGGGGAGATAGAGAAGGGGAGGGAGCAGTTGGAGACTACCAGCCGTTGGTAACAATAAGGAAGGTCTCCTCCCCCGGGGCATCTATTGTACTGGCAAGCTCCTTACCGATGTTCAATTTAGTTCTCCACAAATGTTTAGTTCGGATCTCGTCTTTTTTTCTTTTTTTGTTGTTTTTTAATCGTTCATTAGAGATTTTTGAAGAAACAAAACAAAATGATGGTTTATTCCACATTTGTTAAGGAATCTTTATCTATTGTTAATAAACGGTTTCGCTTTTATTCTAATATGTTGCCTAGTTTCAAATTCAACATAGTGTTTTTTTTTGTGATTGTTCTAGATTGATTTGCTATGTACCATTGCCATTTTCTCTCATCCCGTGATTTTCTTCTTAGTTGCATCCTACATAAGCTTTAATGATATGAAAGCAATTAGCCAACAAAGAGAGTTCAATTACTTCATCTTATTTCTTCAATTTTTGCTTTTGTTTTTTCATATAGCATGATCCCTTTTACTTTTGTTGCTTCTGTCCAAATTGTGCAAAATGATCTTGCATTTCTTATTTGATTTTCTTAATAGTTTTGAGAAACTATAAGAGGAAGGTATGGGATGTTTGTCAAAATATTTGATTTGATACACTAATTTAAAGGAACAACAAGGGAAAAGTGTGAAAATACTAAGCAAAGGAGAAACACAATACCTAATCATAAATAAAAAACAATGGTTAATTATTATAGAATAAATATAAAAAATAAAATAGATGATTTAAATGGTTAGAACAGGTGACAAACTTTGCATTTTACATATTCAAGAAAATAATAACTGAAAATACAACTTATAATGCATATATAAGTTTAAAATAAAACAAGTCTAATTACATTCTAAAATTGCTAGGCAAATAATAAGGATGGGAGCTTGATTACATTCCAGTTTTTTTACCAAACATTTTGGTTTAGAATTCAAGTCCCACCCCAGACCCCAGATATCAAGTCATGATTCTGCTTTTTATTTTTGCTCACCAAATAGCACCATAGAATGGACAGCGTGTAAGTGAAAAAAAAACACATTAAAAAGGTCGTGGTAATTTATGGAGCTCTTCATCGATCTTCAAGTCATTTTTGATAACTATTGCAATCGCTAGGGCTAATAAAAAAACACATGTCCATTTAAAGCCAACAAATTAAATCCACCCAATTTAAAGAATGGGTGCTAAAAATAAGGGGGAAATAGGGTTGTGGTAGTATCCAGAAAATGGATATGTGTATGAGTTTTGGTTTTACCTGGACCATAACCGCCCTATGACTTGTTTCTAACAAACCTAACCCATGCTCTCCCCATAACGGGCCCATGTAACACCTAAAACTTGTTTTGTATGAAATTGTAAAGCAACAGTTGGCCAACAGATTGATGAGATGCAACCAAAGCTAAATTGCTAGTACTTTTATCAAATTAAGGTGGATTGTGAATGTGTGATTTGTGAATTGTCTAATGTGATTGATGCCCATTGCCTACCTAATTCTTTTGTGAATTCTGATGATATTGTTGCAATCTATAATTGCCAATTTGTTTGAGAGAAATGGGCAGACGGATGTAATATGGGTAAAAAAAAATTTGGTCTTCGTGCACCCGAATAAAACCCACATAAATGCAAAACCTGGAGGGTATAACACCCGGTACGTATGGTATGACTATGGATTTTAATTTTAAAAATGGATATGGGTGAAGGCATAGGAAAACTTACCCTATACTGCCTCATTACCAACCCTAGTGATGCAAGAGCTTTGGACAAACTCAAGCAATGAGATCAATTAGTAGTCTAGCCAAGCTTGTGTTTTGGTTTAGCAATGGAGTGAATCAAGAACAGGGGATATAAATGAGATAAAGGCCATGCCATCACCCAAAATAGTTAAGGAATCCATCCTCCAAATCATACAGGCCAAGCCACCAAATTTAGATTAAAGGAAACCACTCTAGTTAGCAACCAAATTCTAATTGTTAAAGAGATATCTTGAGAGTGTTTGTCATGAAACACAAAACTAAAGTTTTCATTGATAAAATTTGGTTACAATGAACAAGCAAACAAGCTAATATACACATCTCTAGCTAGCAATCAAGTAGCCTAGTTCCTTAGCTAAACAAATCTGGCTTAACTAGACCATTTTATAAAATAGGTTTAGCTTAAGCTAATTACAAGCATGAGTGTAACTAATACAATCTGTTTAGAGCTAATCTAGAGCTAGAGTATGATTAATTACCACTTACACATGGTCGAGAGAGAAATAGTAGGTTGCTGGTGGGCTTCCAATCTAGGAGTAAGTGGATGACCCTCCTTAAGCCAATTGGTCAAGTGTGCTTCCAAAGATGCAAGGGTAGCAATGATGATGTTCCTAGACGTTCAAGCACCATAGAGGCAAGCAAATAGGTCACCAAACCCTCTCTGTTAAGGGAAAGCTCAGCAAAGTCAAACAACTTGTTTAAGCTTGATAAACTTGGATTAGTGCTGGAAATGATCAAGATGGTTCCCTGACCTATACTCAAATTAGAACTGATTTTAATGCATAGATGGGTTCCTTAGGATGTCAACATGCATCTAAGTAGAAAAATCAACCTAAATCAGGTTTATTTTGAGTGAACTACCAAAACCGGGTCTAGATTGGCTTCAAACTGCAACGGTTTATAAAATGCAACTGAAACTCCATGAAGAACTTCTCATGATTTGGATTTATCTTCATAGCTTGACACCTTAGGATGTTGGCTATCATACCAAGCCAAAATTCAGGTCCAAGATAAGACTTTAGGTAGTGATCTCACCTAAACTTCTAATACGAGCATACTAGAATCCTCGCAGTATATCTTCACTGTTTTGGACCAATGCAGCAAAATGATTATGACTTAGGCCAAAAATGAGTATTCCTAGTGAAACTAGACATCTTAGCGAGTCCAGTAAAGTAGGACTCGCCTATAGGATATCTCAGAAACTACAAGAATCAGACCATCCAAAACCATGTTCAGTTTTGGATTGGAACAGAAGAACAAAGAATGAATCTGATTGATCATTTCTTGCCTACCTTGATCTTCTTGGGCTTGATTAGTGTCATGGACATCATTTGAATTTAGGGAAATCAATTGGATGGCTTGCTCTGCATCAACCTCCCTTCTTCAATAGGGGATATGAATGGGATAAAGGCTATGTCACTACCTAAACTAGTTAAGTAATCCACCCTCCAAATCATAAAGGCTAAGCCACTAATTTTGGATTAAAGGAACCCCCTCTAGCTAGCAACCAAATTCTGATTGTTAAAGAGAGATTTGAGAGTGTTTGTGATGAAATATGAAACTAAAGTTTTCATTGCTTAAATCTGGTTACAATGAACAGGCAAGCAGGCTAATATACAAGTCGCTAGCTAGCAAGCAACTAAGCTAATTCATTAGCTAAACAAATCTAGCTTAACTACCACAACCTGTTTACAACCAATCTAGAGCAAGAGCATGATTAAGTAGCCTTAAACACACCACTTGAACAAGATGGAAAGAGGAATAATAGGTTGCATGTGTTCGCTTTACGATCGTCCAATCTGTGAGCAAGTGTAATGTCGTTCCCTAATCCAATTGGTCAAGTGGGCTTCCAAAGTTGTAAGGCTACCCATGTTGATACTCCTGGATGTTCAAGCAACCAAGATAGCAAGGAAACAAGTCACCAAACCCCGTCCACTAATGAAAAGCTCAGCAAAGTCAAAATAGCTTGTTTAAGCTTGTTATGGAACTAGAAGTGACCAACTTGGTTCCCTAGCCTATACTCTACTTAGAACTAATTTTAATGCATAGCTAGGTTCATTAGGATGTCAATAAGCATCCTAAATAGAAATATCAATCCTAGATGAGGTTTAGGTAAGAGAACCAACCAGAAACCCAAATCGGGTTTGGATTGGCTTCAAACTGCAATGGTTGAAAAATGCAGCTGAAACTCCATGAAGAACTCGTCATGATTTAGATTGCTCTTCATGTGTTGGCACCTTAAGATGTTGGGTATCACCCCATTCAAAAATTCTGCTCCTAAATCAAACTTTAGGTGGTGATCCCATGAAATCTTCGAATACGGGTAGACTAGAATCTTCAAAGTATATCTTTACTATTTTTGAACAATTTATAAAATGCCTATAACTTAGGCAAAAATTGAGTTTTCCTTGCGAAAACAGACATCTTAGGGAGTTTGAAAAAGTAGGACTCGCCCATACAATGTCTTGGAAACTACAAGAATCAAGCCATCCAAAGCCATGTTCAGTTTTAGATTAGAACATCTGAACAAGGAATGAATCTGATTGATCATTGCTTGCTTCCCTTGATCTTCCTGGGCTTGATTAGTGTCATGGACATCATTTGGATTTGGGGAACTTAACTGTACGCCTTGCTCTACATCAACCTCCCTTTCTTCAAGACGATTTATTGCCGAATCTAACGGCTCTTCAAGATAATCCTTTATATAAGGACTAAGGTCACCAATGTTAAATGTGGCTAAAACAACCATATCTCCTGGGAATTATAGTTTACATGCATTATCCCATTCCTTCTTAATGAGCCTGCATGGACCATATCCTGTTGCCATAAGCTTATTCTTCCTCCTAGATAGGAGCCTCTCTTTTCTAAGATCTAACCATACTAGATCTCTCGGGCTCAGCTCTATCTTCTTTCTATGCTTGTTTGCCCTTACTTTGTAAGCTGCATTGGTCTTTTCAATATTATTTCTCACTTATTCATGGAACATTTTCATCTTTTTATTTCTTAGTTTAGCAACATGGTTTACCCTTGACTCACTTGGTAGAAGCAATAGGTCAATAGGGGTAAGAAGGTTCACCCAGTACACACACTCAGAGGGAGAGCGTTTAATAGCATAGGATGGAGCTCTATTGTATGCAAACTCTACATGGGGCAGTTTCAAATCCAAATCTTTCAAACTTTTGGTCACCAAACTTCTAATCAAAGTAGTAAGAGTTCGGTTTGATACCTTTGTTTGGACATTAGTTTGGGGATGATAGGTTGTACTAAACAAGAGTTTAGTTCCTAAGAGCTTTCATAAACTCCTCTAGAGATGAGGCAGAAACTTGGAGTCTTGATTAGACAAAATAGATTTATGCACACCATCGAGCCTAATGACTTCTCTAAAGTAGATCTTAGCAATGTAGCTTGAATCATCAGTCTTGTGGCATGGAATAAGATGAGCCATCTTAGAAAATCTATCCATAACCACCATGATTACATCCTTCCCCCTTTATGCCCTAGGAAGGGCCATAATAAAATCCATACTTACATCATCTCCAGGCCCCAATGGAATGGGCAATGAGGTGTATAAGCCTTAATGAAATTGGTCATTGGCCTTATGGCAAACGGAATAGGCTGTGATTATCTTGTGCACATCTCCTCCCATCTTAGGCCAATAGAAATACACTTTGAGGGTGCCAATGATCTTGTTTAGACCAAAGTGACCAGCTATCGCTCCTCTATGAGTCTCTCGAACCAATAGCTCTCTTAAGGAGCTCTTCAAAATACAAAGCTTGTCGCCCTCAAATAGTAGCCTTCTTGGATGGTGTAAGGGCTATTCTTTGATGGAGTCTCTTCTAGGATCCCATTCAAATCTGGATCTTCTTTGCGAAGTTCCTGGACAGATTGAAGTCCAAGGACTTTAGCCTCCAATGTAGAAGGTAATGCATACCTCCTTCAAAGTGCATCCATGCTACATTGTCATTTCCACTTTGTGTTTGCAAGTAAAGTTGAATGATTGTAAGAACTCAACCAATTTGGCATTTCTTGGATTCAATGTATGTTGGCCATTGATGTACTTGAGAACTTGATAATTAGAATACAAGACAAAAGGTCTAGCCATAAGTTAATGACCTCAATGATTCAGTACCCTTGCAATAGCATATGATTCCTTATCATATGTGTTGTAATTGCATCTTGAACCATTAAGCTTCTCACTGAAAAAGGCAATGGGCCTCCTAGACTGGACCAGGATAGCCCTAATCCCTACTTTACTTGCATCACGTTCTGACTCAAATAGAACCTCAAAGTTTGGAAGTGCGAGGATGGGGGCTTGGCATAGCTTCTATTTGAAAATCTCGAAGGCTCTTGGGGTAGTGTTTGTCCACTCAAATGCTCCTTTTTTTATGCATTCAATACGGAAGCCATAATAAAGTTGAAATCTTCGATAATCCTCCTGTGAAAAGAAGCCAACCCATCAAAAGATCTCACCTCTATGACTGTTTAGGTTGAGGCCAAGTCTGGATAGCCTCCACCTTGCTTTGATCAACCTGGATCCCCTTGGATGAAACCACATAACAAGGAATGTGAGTTGTGGAGTAAAAAATCACACTTCCCCATCTTCCTATGGAGTTTTTGTCCTCTCAAAACCTAGAAATCTCACCGTAGATGCTCCTTGTGTTGCCTCTCATTTCGGCTATAAACCAAAATGTCATCAAAGTATACAACAACAAAGTGACCAATAAAAGGTTTAAGTACTTCATTCATCAACTTCATGAATCTACTAGGAGCATTAGAGAACCTAAATGGCATTACCAGCCATTCATACAACTCATACTTAGTTTTAATGGTTGTGATGGAGTCCCCACTACCATTGCCAATGAAGAAGGTCTAACAACTCGTTCAAGGTCCAATATACACTCCAAGTTGCAAGCATTGCTTCAAAGTGGCCATAATGTACAAGAAGGTGTTCACGGGCTAGCCCCCTCAAAATAGTCCGATTTTGTCAATCTCATTACCTAAGCCTAACCATGGCTTAAGTCTTGAATTTTTGCACTTTTGGAATCCTCAAGAAGTCTACAATCAAGTCCAAGCATTGATTTTAAATCATGCACACAAGAGGATGAAGAGTCACGAGCTTTCCTAAACCGTTCCCATTTGACCTCCATTTTTCACGGTTTTAAGTTTGTGTTTAATTACCCCACTTAAACACATCCTAACCTTGATTTCTTGGTTGGGGGGGGGGGATTATACACATCCTAAAAATACCCCCCCATGTTTAAAATATAAATCATGCCCACTTTTGCTATGTGAACAAAATGCAAGAAAATCGGCTGCTATGGTTTCCCTTTCACCCGGTTCACTAGAACCGGTTCTCTTTCACCCAAATCGGTCGGCCACCCTCACTAGACAAGGTTATTGGCACACTCTTCAAGGATGGCACGCCCCTCAAGGTCACGTTGGATTGGTTGATACCTTGGAAAGAACAACCAATGGGAATGCATTGCAAAATATCTTGTCTCTCACTTTTGATTGGCTAACCGAAAAGGGGTCTCTACATTTCGGCTACCCACATGCTTCAAGGCTCCCATTTCTGAGTATATTAGTATTTAGTCAATAGCTAAGCATGGTGTAATCAACCTAGACAAGGTTTAAGGTCATGATTTGTTGTATTAGCAATAGTTAAGTATGTTTGCAATTAGTTTAACTTGTAACCGGTTTGTATTAAGCTTAAGCTAACACTTTTCCTTCCTAAGAAGGCAAGTGACGTGGCCCTTGCTCTCTAAGCTGAGTATGTAAAGCAAGGTTTCGGCCATGGCATAGACACACTCCACATTTTGAAGAACAAAATCAGTTTGAGAGCTATTTTCTCTCTACCTCAAAATCCTTACTTGCTTATCTTAGTTTAGGCCAAACTAAGTGGTGTTCAAGTGAGTCTTAACCTTGATTAAGTGGTGATTCTGTATCTTAATTAAGATTAAGGGCCCTAAGCTTAAAGGTTGGTGGTGATTCTGTATCCAATCTCAAGTTTAGTTCTATCTTATTCTAGATTCATCCCCACGGCTTGCAAGTGAAGTAATTAGCTTGGTTTCTTAAGTTAATTCATTTCACTTAGCTTATTATTCATGTTACTTCATTTTCCCACTTCAAATAGCTCCATTTCAACCCTATTCCATGGCTTGTACACCTCCAAAGGGGTTAGAAACAAAGCAAACGTCGAAGGCATTCAACCGTGCCTTGCTTGCATTTTCTAGCTTCGAAGGGCAGCAAAGTGGCACGACCACACCGTGCACCTAGGCACAACCGTGCCACCCTTGGCCATGATAAGGCATTAAGTTTTTGCTTCCTTTTGGTGTGTGTTGGCTTGGGTAGTGTTTTCCCTTGATGCATACATCAGGCTGTCTTCCATTCATCTCCATCGGTCATTCTGATATGGTGAGACCATTCAAAAATCAATCCTAAAAAAATACTTAGGCACCATGTAACTCATCTAACATGTCATCAAGTCTAGAAATAGGATACCTATACTTGACTTTGATGTTATTAGTGGCACGGCTATCAACACACATTCTTATGGTTCCATCCTTTTTTTGTCACAAGTAAAGATGGAACAAAACAAGGACTCGCACTCTTCTTGTGTAACCCTTATCAATAAGCTCTTGAACCTGACATTGAAGCTCCTTGGTTTTTATTAGGTTACACCTATAGGCTACCTTGTTTGGTAGAGAGGCACCGGGCAGTATGTGGTGCTCTATACTCCTAATTAGAGGTAATCCTAGCAGTGGATTAGTAGGAAATACATCTACAAACGCATGTACAGGGGGTTGAGCAAGAGGATGCAAAGGTGTCTCTACCTCTCCTTTTTCCGACACAAGCAAGGTATAAACAGGCTTGCCTTTGCTCATGGATCTCTCCATCTATGTTTCACTAAAAAACAAGGCCTTCTCACTTTTCTTTCCTTCCCCCTTGCTAGGTTTAACATTTTGGATTTGGTTAAGGCACAAAGGGGCTAGGGTGTAGCTACGGCCTTTGATCTTAAAGGTTTAAGTGCTAGCTATTCCATTATGAATGGCACCTTTATTAAACTGCCATGACCTCCCAAGTAATAAATGACATGCATCCATAGGTAATACATCACAAAGCACCTCATCTTTAAAATTACCAATGATGTATGCAATCAAAACTTGTTTAGGCACATAAATCTCATTTCCTTTCTTAAGCTATTATAGTGAGCGTGGCCGTGGATGGGGGGCAGTATGTAGTTTAAGTTTGTCAATTAAATGGATTGAACCAACTTTAGTACATCTTGCCCATCAATGATTAAACTACATACCTTGCCTTTAATTGCACGCCGTAAGTGAAAGATGAGCACCATTTAGCTTCCCTCCTTTGAACTCTCCACGGTGTGTAGTACTCTTTTGACGACCAGGAACTCCCTAATTTCAGAAGTTAGGATAGTGGTCTCATCGTCTTCTTTAGTTTCTTTGTGACATGGATTAATGACAATCTGATCAATCTTGTCAATCCTTTGATGGTGAGTTCTCTCCTGTTTAGACATTCATATTGAAAATAGCCGTATCCTTGACAATTAAAACACGTCTTACGATCAAGTTGCTTAGGGAACTCTCTGACAATGCCATTAGCTTTGTCTCAGCTTTGATCTCCTTCCGGCTAGATTTCAGGTTTAGGGGCAGAATAGGGCTTGGATGGGAGGTTAGGTTGTAAGTTCAAGCCTGTGAATGGCCTTTTGTTTTTAGCATACTTCTCCACTTAAATGGCCAGTTTACAAACATCCTCAAAGCTCCAGTATGGTTATAGTTCGACCGTTTCAGCTATGCTTTGGTTAGTGCCTTTAGGAACCTAACCACCTAACCACGGCTTGTTCTAGTTCCTCCTCCAATCCACTCCTAATCTTGAGTTTCTCCAACTCTCTGATATGCTCGTCCACACTCGTTCGACCTTGGTTTAAAGAGGATACTCCAAGGTAGACAATGGCCTTGATTTAAAGAGGACACTCTAAGGTAGAGATCTCTCTTATAACCCTTAGGTAGAAACCTCTCACGCTTCAATTTCTTTAACTTGGACTAAGTTGTGATCTCTAACTTCCCTTCTTTGGTTCTTTGTCTTTTGGTATTTTCACAACAAAGAGATGTATATTTCTTGAGTTTAAGAATAACTATTTTTCATCAGAATAGCCTTTATCCTCAAAGAATCTTTGTAAAGTTTGAGTCCATTCTAAGTACACATCCGGGTTCAATGTACCCTCAAATTCATAGGGATGAAACTTCATATCCCTGAAGTCATCTGTATTAGTTCTTGGAGGTCTTCTTTTCCCTTTAGGAGAATGTTCATCCTGGGATAAAGATGCACCATCTGGGGTTGGGCATCCCTTTGCTAATGATGCTCTTTCCTCCTACCTCCTCCGGGGTCATCCTCAAACCTGGCTAGAACTTTAGCCAGGCTGGTAGTAAGGGTCTGGAAATCCCTCTGGAGTTGGAGAATAGCATTCCCGCTCCCTAACTCAAGGGCGTCCTTATGACTTAGTCCTCTAGGGACCCTAGTTTGAGAAGGATCAACTTTCTCCCTCCTGGATATGGATTAGAAAGAAGGCTTAGGTTGTTTGAGAAGATTAAGGTTCTTTGTAACTAGTTTTGTGTTTTGGGCAGAATGAGTTCTTTTATGGCTACCGGAAACATGATTTAGGAATAGGGGAAGATTGCAAAGTAATGAAACAGTAAGTAAACTCACCATGTTGAGTTCTGATACCACTTTGATGCATGAGCTTTAGACAAACTCAAGCAATGAGATCAATTTGCAATCTAGCCAAGCTTGTGTTTTGCTTTAGCAATGGAGTGAATCAAGAATAGGGGACATGAATGGGATAAAGGCCATGCCACCACCCAAACTAGTTAAGGAATCCACCCTTCAAATCATAAAGGCTAAGCCACCAATTTTGGATTAATGGAAACTACTCTAGTTAGCAACGGAATTCTGATTGTTAAAGAGAGATTTTGAGAGTGTTTACGATGAAACACGAAACTAAAGTTCTCATTGATCAAATTTGGTTATAATGAACAAGCAAGCAAGCTAATATACAAGTCTTTAGCTAGCTAAGCTAGTTCCTTAGCTAAATAAATCTGGCTTAACTAAACTGTTTTACAAAATAGGTTTAGCTTAAACTAATTACAAGCATGAGTCTAACTAAGACAATCTATTTACAACCAATCAAGAGCTAGAGCATGATTAATTAGCCTTACACACCCCACTTGCACATGTTGGAGAGAGAAATAGTAGGCTACGGGTGATCACTTTATGCATGTCCAATCTACGAGCAAGTGGATGTCACTCATTAAGCCAATTGGTCAAGTGGGCCTCTAAAGCTATAAGGCTAGCAATGACGATGCTCTTAGACATTCGAGCAAGCATGGAGGCAAGTTAAAAAAGTCACCAAACCATGCCCACTAAGGAAAAGCTCAGCAAAGTCAAAACAGCTTGTTTAAGCTTGATAAACCTGGATTAGGGCCAGAAGCGATTAAGTTGGTCCCATAACCTATACTTGACTTAGAACTAATTTTAATGCATATCTAGGTTCCTTAGGATGTCAACATGCATCCCAAATAGAAATATTAGCCTTAAATCAGGTTCAAGTGAGAGAACCAACCAGAAACTCAGACCGGGTCTGGATTAGCTTGAAATTGCAATGGTTGACAAAATGCAGCTGAAACTCTGTGAAGAACTTATCATGATTTGGATTTCTCTTCATAGATTGACACCTTAGGATGTTGGCTATCATCCCATGCAAAAATTCTTGTCCTAGATCAAACTTTAGGTGGTCATCCCACCTAATCTTCCAACACGGGTACACTGGAATTTTCAAAAGATATCTTCACTATTTTGGACCAACGTACAAAGATGCCTATAACTTAGGTCAAAATTAAGCTTTCCTAGTGAAACTAGACATCTTAGGCAGTGCACCAAAGTAGGACTCGCCCATAGGATGTCTTTGAAACTGCAAGAATCAGGTCATCCAAAGCCATGTCCAGTTCTGGATTGGAATATAAGAACAATGAATGAATCTAATTGATTATTGCTTACTTACTGTGATCTTCCTGGGCTAGATTAGTTTCATGGACATCATTTGTATTTAGGGAACTCAACTGGATGCCTTGCTCTGCATCAACCTCCCCTTCTTTAAGAGGATTTATCCTCAAATCTGAAGGGTCTTCAAAATAGTCCTCCATATAAGGACTAGGGTCACCAGTGTTAAATGTGGCTGAAACAACAATATTTGTGGGGATTTGTAGTTTTTATGCATTGTCTCTCACCTTCTCAATGATCTTGAATCATGCATCTTCTCTTGATATAATCTTATTCTTCATCCTGGATAGGACCCTCTATTTTTTAAGATGTAACCATACTAGATCTCTCGGGATGAACTCCATCTTCTCTTTATGCTTGTTTGCCCTTGCTTTGTAAGTTGCATTGGTGTTTTTCAATATGCTTCGTCACTTGTTCATGCAACCTTTTCATCTCCTTGTTTCTTAGTTCAACATCATGGTTTACCCTTGACTCACTTGGTAGAAGCAGTAGGTTAATAGAGTAAGTGGGTTCATCCCGTACACACACTCAAAGGGAGAGTGTTTAGTAGCATAAAAGAGAGCTTTGTTCTAGGCAAACTTAGCATGGGGCAGTTTTAGATCCCAATATTTCAAGCTTTTTCTCATCAAACTCCTAATCAAAGTAGCAAGAGTTCGGTTTGTTAACTTTGTTTGGACATCAGTTACGAATGATGGGTTGTACTAAACAAGAGTTTAGATCCTAAGAGCTTCCATAAACTCCTCCGAAGATAGAACAGAAACTTGAAGCCTTGATCAGACACATTAGATTTAGGCACACCATCGAGCCTAATTAATACTCTGAAGTAGATCTCAGCAATGTAGCATACATCATCAGTCATGTGGCATGGAATAAAGTGAGCTATCTTAGACAATATATCCATAACCACCATGATTGCATCCTTCCCCTTTTGTGTCCTAGGAAAGGACATAATAAAACCTATACTTACATCATCCCAAGGCCCCAATGGAAAGGGAAGTGGGGTGTATAAGCCTTGATGAAATTGGCATTTCACCTTGTGGCAAATAGAACAAGCAATGATTATCTTGTAGACATCTCCTCCCATCTTAGGCCAGTAGAAATACTCTTTAAGGATGCTAATGGTCTTGTTTAGACCAAAGTGACCTATTAGGGCTCCTCCATAAGCCTCTCGAACCAATAACTCTCTTAAGCAGCTTCTCGGAACACAAAGCTTATCACCCTTGAGTAGTGGCCTTCCTAGATTGTGTAAGGGTTGTTCTTTGATGGAATCTCTTCTATGATCCCCATAAAATCGAGATCCTCTTTGTAATGTTCCTGGACAGAATGAAATCTACTAACTTTAGCCTCCAACATAGAAAGTAATGCATACGTCCTTCAAAGCGCATCTGTGATCACATTTTTCTTCCCAGTCTTGTGTTTTTATGTAAAGTTGAATGATTGCAAGAACATCACCTATTTGGCATGTCTTGTATTCAACTTATGTTGGCCATTGATGTACTTGAGAGCTTGGAGATCAGAATGCAAGACAAAAGGTCTAGCCTTAAGGTAATGACCCCAATGAGTCAATGCCCTTGCAATAGCACAGAACTCCTTATCATAGGTGTTTTACTTGCATCTTGAACCATTGAGGTTCCCACTGAAAAGGGCAATGGGCCTCCTAGACTGGACTAGGACAGGCCTAATCCCTACTCCACTTGCATCCCATTCCGACTCAAGTACAACTTGTAAGTTTGGAAGTGCTAGAACGGGGGCTTGGTATAGCTTCTATTTGAACATCTTAAAGGCTCTTTGGGCATCCTTCGTCCACTCCAATGCTCCTTTCTTCATGCATTCAGTAATGGAAGCCATAATAGACTTGAAATATTTGATAAACCTATTACAAAAAGAAGCCAATCCATGAAAAGATCTCACTCCGTGACTGTTTTAGGTTGAGGCCAAGTTTGGATGGCCTCTACCTTACTTTGATCGACCTGGATCCCCTTAGATGAAACCACATAACAAGGAATGTGAGTTGTGGAGTAAAAACTCACACTTCTCTATCTTCGTGTGGAGTTTTTGTCCTCTCAAAACTTGGAAAACTTATCTTAGATGCTCGTTGTGGTTCCTCTCATTTGGATTGTAAAACCAAATGTCATCCAAGTATACAATAATAAAGGGTTTAAGCACTTCATTCATCAACCTCATAAAAGTGTTAGGAGCATTAAACAACCTAAATGGCATTACAAGCCATTCATATAACTCATGCTTAATTTTAAAGGTTGTCTTCCATTCATCTGCATCCTGCATTCTGATATGGTGATAGCCACCTCTAAAATCAATCCCAGAAATCACTTGGGCACCATGTAACTCATCTATCATGTCATTAAGTCTAGGAGTAGGACACCTATACTTGACTATGATGTTGTTAATGGCATGGCTATCAAAATACATTCTCATGGTTCCATCCTTTTTAGGCACAAGTAAAGGTACAACAAAACAATGACTCATACTCTCTCTTATGTAACCCCTATTAATAAGCTCTTGAACCTGACGTTGACGCTCCTTGGTTTCTGTTGGGTTACACCTATAGGCTGGCTTCTTTGGTAGAGAAGCATCGAGCAGTTTGTAGTGCTCTATACTCCTAATTAGGGGTAATCCTAGGGGTAGATCAGTAGGAAACATATCCACAAACTCATATACATGGGGCTGAGCAAGGGGAAGCAAAGGTATCTCCCCTTCTCCTTTTTCCAACATAAGCAAGGAATAAATGGGCTTGCCTTTCCTTATGGATCTCTCCACCCATGTTTCACTAAAAAACAAGGCCTTCTCACTTGTGTTTCCCTCCCCTTGGCTAGGTTCAGCATTCTGGATTTGGTTAAGGGGCAAAGGGGTTAGGGTGTAGCTACGGCCTTTTTTCTTAAATGTGTAAGTGGTTGTTGTTGTATTATGAATGGCACCTTTGTCAAACTATCATGACCTCCTAAGTAACAGATGACATGCATCCATAGATAATATATCACAAAGTACCTCATTTTTAAAGGTACCAATGATGTGTAGAATTAAAGCTTGTTAGGTCACATAAACCTCATTTCCTTTCTTAAGCTATTGTAGTGACCATGGCTATGGATGGGGGATAGTAGGTAGTTTAAGTTTGTTAATTAAATGGATTGAACTAACAAAAATACAACTTACCCCATCAATGATTAAACTACATGCCTTGCCCTTAACCACACATCGTGAGTGAAAGATGAGCACCCTTCAGCTTCCCACCTTTAGACTCTCCATGGTGTGTAGTACTCTCTTGATGACTAGGAACTCCCCAACTTCAGAAGTTAGGATAGTGGTCTACACCTCTTCTTCAGTTTCATCTTTACTTGGATTCATGACAATCTAATCAATCTCCTCAATCTTTTTGATGGTGCGTGCTCTCCTGTTTGGACATTCAGATTGAAAATAGTCACATCCTTGACATTTAAAACACCTCCGACCATCAAGGTACTTAGGGAAATCCCTAACAATGCCTTCACCTTTGTCTCGGACTTGATCTTGTTTTGGCTTGATTTAAGGTTTAAAGGCAAAATAGGGCTTGGATGGGAGGTTAGGTTGTGAGTAGGAGCTTGTGAGTCCCTTTTTGTTTTTAGCATACTTCTCTACTTAAATGGCTAGTTTACAAATATCCTCAAAGCTCAAGTATGGTTGTAGATTGACCTTTTCAGCTATGCTTTTGTCTAGTCCCTTTAGGAACCTTACCGCAGCTTGTTCCAGTTCCTCCTCCAATCCACGCCTAATCTTGAGTTTCTTAAAGTCTCTAATATACTCCACCACACTCATTTGGCCATGGTTTAAACAGGACACTCCAAGGTAGAGATTGGCCTTGGTTTAAGGAAGGCACTTTAAGGTAGAGATCTCTATTATAACCCTCAGGCAGAAACCTCTCATGCATCAATTTCTTTAACTTGGACTAAGTTGTGATCCGTGACTTCCCTTCTTTGGTTCACATACAGAAGAGATGCATACTTCTTGAGTTTAAGAATAGACTTTAACCTCAACGAATCTTTACAAAGTTTGAATCCATTCTAAATTTACATCCAGGTTCAATGTACCCTCAAATTCAGGGGTATCGAACTTCACAACCCTCAAGTCATCTTCATTAGCTCTTAGATAAGAAACAAGGCTTAGGCTGTTTGACAGGATTAGGGTTCTTTATAGTTGGTTTTGTTTTTTGGGCAGAATAGGTTTTCTATGGCTGCTGGAAATGTGATTTAAGAATAGGTGAAGATTGCAAAGTGATCAAACGATAAGTAGATTCACCAGGTTCACTTCTAATATCTCTTTGATGTGTGAGCTGTAGACAAACTCAAGCGATGAGATCAATTTGCATTCTGGCCAAGCTTAGTTCAGTAATGGAGTGAATCAAGAATAGGGGATATGAATGGGATAAAGGCCATGCCACCACCCAAACTAGTTAAGGAATCCACCCTTTAAATCGTAAAGGCCACGCAACAGAATTTGGATTAAAGGAAGCCACTCTAGTTAGCAACAAATTTTGATTGTTAAAGAGAGATTTTGAGAGTGTTTGCGATGAAATACATAACTAAAGTTTTCATTGATCAAATTTGGTTGCAATGAACAAGCAAGCAAGCTAATATACATATCTTTAGCTAGCAAGCAAGTAAGCTAGTTCCTTAGCTAAACAAATCTGGCTTAACTAAACTGTATTACAAAACAGATTTAGCTTATGCTAATTACAAGCTTGAGTCTTACTAACACAATCTGTTTAAAGCCAATCTAGAGCTGGAGCATGATTAATTAGCCTTAAACACACCACTTACAAATGGTGGACAGAGAAATAGTAGGATGTAGGTGGTCACTTTACTGTTGTCCAATCTGCAAGCAAGTGGATGTCACTGCTTCAGTCAATTCATCAAGTGGGCTTCCAAAGTCATAAGGCTAGCAATCATGATGATCTTATATCTTCAAGCAACCATATAGGCAAGCAAACAAGTCACCAAAGGAAAAACTCAGCAAAGTCAAAACAACTTGTTTAAGCTTGATAAACTCGGATTAGCACTAGAAGTGATCAAGTTGGTTCCCTAACCTATACTTAGAATTAATTTTAATGCATAGCTAGGCTCCTTTGGATGCCAACAAGCATCGCAAATAGAAAAATCATTCCTAAATCAGGTTTAGGTGAAAGAACCAATGAGATACTCAAACCGTATTTGGATTGGCTTCAAACTGTAATGGTTGACAAAATGCAGTTGAAACTCCATGAAGAACTCGTCATGATTTGGATTTCTCTTCATAAATTGACAACTTAGGATGTTGGCTATCATCGCATGCAAACATTTTGGTCCCAAATGAAAGTTTAGTGGTGATCCCACCTATTCTTCTAATACGGGCAGACTGAAATCTTCAAAGAATATCTTCAACGTTTTGGACCAACATAGCAAAATTCCTATAACTTAGTCCAAAACTGAGTTTTCCTAGTGAAACTAGACATCTTAGGGACTCTATCAAAGTAGGACTCGCCTATAGGGTGTCTTAGAAACTACAAGAATCAAGCCATCCAAAGCCATGTTGAGTTCTGGATTGGAATGTAAGAACAAGGAATGAATTTGATTGATCATTGCTTGCTTACCATGAACTTCCTTGTCTTCATTAGTGCCATGGACATCATTTGGATTTGGGGAACTCAACTAGATGCCTTACTCTGCGTCAAACTCTCCTTCTTCAAGAGGATTTGTCCTCAAATCTGGAAGGTCTTCAAAATAATCATCTACATAAGGACTAAGGCCACCAATGTCAAATGTGGCTGAAACAACCATATCTCCTGGGAGTTGTAGTTTATATGCATTGTCTAGCACCTTCTCAATGATCTTGATTGGTCCATCTCCGCTTGCCATAAGCTTATTCTTCCTCCTAGATGGCTAGATCTCCTGGATAGAACTCCATCTTCTTTCTATGCTTGTTTGCCCTTGTTTTGTAAGCTACATAGGTCTTTTTAATATGATTTCTTACTTATTCATGCATCCTTTTCGTCTCCTTGTTTCTTACTTCAACATCATGGTTTACCCTTGACTCACTTGGTAGAAGCAATAGGTCAATGGCGGTAAGAGGGTTCACCCCGTACACACACTCAAAGGGAGAGTGTCTAGTAGCATATGATGGAGCTCTGTTGTAGGCAAACTCGACATGGGTAGTTTTAGATCCCAATCTTTCAAGCTTTTGCTCACCAAACTCCTAACCAAAGTAGTTAGAGTTCGGTTTGTTACCTCTGCTTAGACATCAGTTTGGGGATGATAGGTTGTACTAAAAAAGAGTTTAGTGCCTAAGAGCATCCATAAACTCCTGCAGAGATGGGACAGAAACTTGGAGTCTTGATAAGATGAAATAAATTTAGGCACACCATCGAGCCTAATGGCTTCTTTGAAGTAGATCTCAGCGATGTAGCTTGTTTCATCAGTCTTGTGGCATGGAATGAAGTGAGCCATCCTAGAAAATCTGTCCACAAACACCATAATTGCATCCTTCCCCCTTTGTGTCCTATGAAGGGCCATAATAAAATCCATACTTTCATCATCCTAAGGCCCTAATGGAATGGGAATTGGAGTGTATAAGCCTTGATGAAATTGGTTTTTTGCCTTTTGACAAATGGAACAAGCTATGATTATCTTACGCACATCTTCTCCCATCTTAGGCTAGTAGAAGTACTCTTTGCGGACACCAATGGTCTTGTTTAGACCAAAGTGACCAGCTAGGGCTCCTCCCTAAGTCTCTTAAACCAATGGCTCTCTTAAGGAGCTCCTCGAAATGCAAAGCTTGTTACCCTTGAATAGAAGTCTTACTGGATGGTGTAAGGGTTGCTCTTTGATGGAATCTCCTCTACGATCCCCTTAAAATATGGATCCTCTTCGTAAAGTTCCTGGACTGAATGAAATCTAAGGATTTTAGCCTTCAACATAGAAAGTAATGCACACCTCCTTCAAAATGCATCCACAACCACATTCTTCTTTCCACTCTTGTGTTTGCAAGTAAAGTTGAATTATTATAAGAACTCCACCCATTTGGCATGTCTTGGATTCAACTTATGTTGGCCATTGATGTACTTGAGAGCTTGGTGTTCAAAATTCAAGACAAAAGGTCTAGCCTTAAGTTAATCACCCCAATAAGTCAACGCCCTTACAATAGCATAGAACTCCTTATCATAGGTGTTGTAGTTGCATCTTGAACCATTAGGCTTCTCACTGAAAAGGGCAATGGGCCTCCTAGATTGGACTAGGATAGCCCCAATCCCTACTCCACTTGCATCCCATTCTGACTCAAATAGAACTTCAAGGTTAGGAAGTGCTAGAACGAGGGCTTGGCATAGCTTCTATTTGAACATCTCAAAGGCTCATTGGGTAGCCTTTGTCCACTCAAATGCATTGTTCTTCATACATTCAGTAATGGAAGCCATAATAGAGCTAAAATCTTTGATAAGCCTCATATAAAAAGAAGCCAATCCATGAAAAGATCTCACCTCCGTGACTGTTTTAGGTTAAGGCCAAGTCTGGATAGCCCCCATGTTGTTTTGATCAACCTAGATCCCCTTGGATGAAGCCACATTAATAAGGAATGTGGGTTATGGAGTACAAATTCACACTTCTCTGCCTTCACATAGAGTTTTTGTCCTCTCAAAACCTGGAAAACTTGCCTTAGATGCTCCTTATGGTCCCTCTCCTTTCGGCTGTAAACCAAAATGTTATCAAAGTATACAACAACAAAGTGACCAATAAAGTGTTTAAGTACTTCACTCATGAATCTTATTAAAGTAATAGGAGCATTAGACAACCCAAATGGCATTACAAGACATTCATACAGCTCATGCTTAGCTTTAACACATGTTTCCATTCATCTCCATCCCTCATTCTGATATGGTGATAACAACTTCTAAAATCAATCCTAGAAACAGTTGGGCACTATGTAACTCATTTACCATGTCATTAATCCTGGGAGTGGGATACCTATACTTGATTTTGATGTTGCTAATGGCACGGCTATGAACAGACATTCTCATGGTTCCATCCTTTTTTGGCACAAGTAAAGTTGCAACAAAACAAGGACACATACTCTCCCTTATATAGCCCCTATCAATAAGCTCTTAAACCTAACATTGAAGCTCCTTTGTTTTTGTTGGGTTACACCTATAGGATGGCCTGTTTGCTAAAAAGGCACCGGACAGTATGTGGTGCTCCATACTCCTAATTAGGTTAATCGCAGAGGTGGATCGCTAAGAAACACATCCACAAACTCCCGTAGAGGGGGTTGAACAAGGGGATGCAATGATATCTCTCCCTCTAATTTTTCCAACACAAGCAAGGCATAAACGGGCTTGCCTTTGCTTATGGATCTCCCTATCCGTGTTTCACTCAAAAACAATTCCTTCTCACTTATGTTTCCCTCCCCTAGGCTAGGTTTAACACTCTGGATTTAATTAAGGGGCAAAGGGGTTAGGGTGTAGCTACGACCTTTGATCTTAAAGGTGTAAGTGTTGGTTCTTCCGTTATAAATGGCAACTTTGTCAAACTACCATGACCTCCCAAGTAATAAATGACATGCATCCATAGGTAATATAACACAAAGCACCTCATCTTTAAAGTTACCAATTATGTATGCAACTAAAGCTTGTTTGGTCACATGAACCTCATTTTATTTCCTAAGCTATTGTAGTGAGCATCACCATGGATAGGGGAAAATAGGTAGTTTAAGTTTATCAATTAAATAGATCGAACCAACATTAGTATGGCTTCCCCTATCTGTGACTAAATTATATACCTTGCCTTTAATCGGACATTGCGAGTGAAAGATGAGCACCCTTTGGCTTCCCTCATTTAGACTCTCCATGGTGTGTAGTACTCTCCTGACGACCAGGAACTCCCCAACTTCAGAAGTTAGGATAGTGGTCTCCTCCTCTTCTTCAGTTTCTTCTTCACTTGGCTTAATGACAATATGAACTATCTCCTTAATCCCTTTGATGGTGAGCACTCTCCTATTTGGACATTTAGATTGGAAATAGCCATATCCTTGACATTTGAAACACCTCTCCCCATCAAGTTGCTTAGGGAACTCCCCACCATGGCCTTTACCTTTTTCTCAGCTTTGATCTCCTTTTCGATGGATTTCGGGTTTAGGGGCAGAATAGGGCTTGGATGGGAGGTTAGGTTGTGAGTAGGAGCTTGTGAATGGCCTTTTGCTTTTAGTATACTTCTCCACTTAAATGGCCAGTTTACAAACATCCTCAAAGCTCCAATATGGTTATAGATCGACCTTTTTAGCTATGCTTTAAGCTAGTCCCTTTAGGAACCTAACCACACGTTGTTCTAGTTCCTCCTCCAATCTACTCCTAATCTTGAGTTTCTCAAAATCCTTGACATACTCCTCCACACTACCAATCTAGGGTGGAGATCTCCCTTATAATCCTCAAGAAAAAACCTCTTATTCATCAATTTCTTTAACTTGGACTAAGTTATGATCTGTGACTTCCCTTCTTTGGTTCTTTCTCTTTTGGTATTTTCATACCAAAGAGATGTATACGCCTTAACTTTAAGAATAGATACTTTTTTCCCGAATAGCCTTTGACCTCAAAGAATCATTGTAAAGTTTGAATCCATTCTAAGTACACATCCGGGTTCAAGGTACCCTTTAATTCAGGGGGATCAAACTTCACATCCCTTAAGTCATCTTCATTAGTTCTTGGTGGTCTTGTTCTCCCTCTAGGTGAGTGTTCATCCTGGGATAAAAATGAACTATCTAGGGTTGGGGCATCCCTTTGCTGGCCATGCTCTCTCCTCCTACCTCCTTTGAGGTCATCCTTAAACCTTGTTAGAATATCAGCCAAGCTGGTAGTAAGGGTTTGGATGTCCCTTTGGAGTTGGAGAATAGCATTCCCCCTCCCCAACTCATGGTTTTCCTTGAGACATCGTCCCCTAGGGACCCTAGTTTGAGAAGGACCAACTTCCTCCCTCCCGGATATGGATTAGAAAGAAGGCTTAGGTTGTTTGAGGAGATTAAGGTTCTCTGTAGCTAGTTTTGTCTTTTAAGCAGAATGTGTTCTTTACGGCTACCGGAAATGTGACTTAAGAATAGGGGAAGATTATAGAGTAATGAAACAATAAGTAAACTCACCAAGTTTAGTTCTAATACCACTTTGATGCGTGAGCTTTAGACAAACACAAGCATGGAGATCAATTTGCAATCTGGCCAAGCTTGTGTTCTGGTTCAAGAATGGAGTCAATCAAGAATAGGAGATATGAATAGGATAAAGGCCATGCCACTGCCCAAAATGGTTAAGGAATCCAACCTCTAAATCATAAAGGCCAAGCCACTAAAATTTGGATTAAAGGAAACCACTCTAGTTGGCAACCAAATTCTAATTGTTAAAGAGAGATTTTGAGAGTGTTTGTGATGAAACATGAAACTAAAGTTTTCATTGATCGAATGTAATTACAATGAACAAGAAAGCAAGCTAACATACACGTCTCTAGCTAGCAAGCAAGTAAGCCAATTCCTTCACTAAACAAATCTGGCTTAACTAAACTGTTTTACAAAATAGGTTTAGCTTAAGCTAATTATAAGCATGAGTCCAACTAATACAATATTTTTACAACCAATCTACAGCTAGAGCATGATTAACTAGCCTTAAACACACCACTTGCACATGGCGGAGAGAGAAATACTAGGCTGCATGTAGTCACTTTACGGTCGTCCAATCTGCGAGCAAGTGGATGTCACTCCTTAAGCCAATTGGTCAAGTGGGCTTCCAAAGCTATAAGGCTAGTAATGATGATGTTCCTAGACATTCAAGCAACGATGAAGGCAAGCAAAAAGGTCATCGAACCCTCTCTACTAAGGAACACCTCAGTAAAGTGAAAACAACTTGTTTAAGCTTAATAAACCTAGATTAGCATTGGAAATGATCATGTTGGCTCCCTAACCTACAACCATAAATGCAAACCAGGTTTGGATTAGCTTCAAACTGCAACAGTTAACAAAATGCTGCTGAAATTCCATGAAGAACTTGTTATGATTTGGATATCTCTTCATGGATTCACACCTTAGGATGTTGGCTATCATCCCACGCAAAACATCTGCTCCTAAATCAGACTTTAGGTGGTGATCCAACCTAATCTTTCAATACAAGCAGACTGAAATCTTCATAGTATATCATCACTGTATTGGACCAATGTAGCAAAATGCCTATAACTTAGTCCAAAATTGAGTTTTCCTAGTGAAACTAGACATCTTAGGAAGTCTAGTAAAGTAGGAGCCACTCGTATGATGTCTTGGAAACTCCAAGAATTAGACTGTCCAAAACTATGTCCAATTCTGGATTGGAACAGAAGAACAAGGAATGAATCTAATTAACCATTGCTTTCTTACCTTGATCTTCTTGGACTTTATTAGTGTCATGGACATTATTTGATTTAGGAAACTCCACTGGATGCCTCGCTCTGCATCATGTAGGCTTATAAAGGGGTCTAGATGTTATAAAGGTTTATTTACTAAGAATAAAATTGTTGTTTTTATTTGAATTTTGAAATCTGTTTAGGGAAAAGTAAATTGCTAGTAAGTATCTTAACTAAAATTAACAAAAGCTGAATTGCAATTATTAAGAAAATGCATTATTTAAATCTAGTCATAAACTTACAAGGACAACCAATGAAACATGGACCCAAGTATAGGAGAAGTTTTCCACAGGATCCCAAGTAGTCATTCGTGTAATGACCACATGAGTCCATTAATTTGCTACTATAGATCTAGGGGGTGTTTGGTAAATATCTTTTTAAAGAGCTTTTTGGCCAAAAAGAGCTTTTTGGCCAAAAAGAGCTTTCTTGACCAAAACTAGTTATTTGACCAAGTAGAAAAACTAATCTGAGTGTTTGGTGAAAGAGCTTTTTGGAAGAGCTTTTTGGGTTCAAAAGCTAATTTAAAAAGGCTAATTCCATGAGCTTTTTGGAAGATCTTTTTGAAAAATTAGCTTTTTGTCTAATAACTTTATCAGAAACAACTAATTTTACCAAACAGTTTTTCAACAAACAACTAATACAAACAGCTAACACAAATAATTAACAGCTAACAGCTAACAACTGTTTGCCAAACAGGGCCCTAGACTCGAAGCAAAAGTATGATTTTAGATTAAATGCACCTAAAGATTGCCCATCATTATTGAGAATAGGTACTTATTGTATCGTAAACAAATACTACAACAACATGCAAAATAATTAGCCCTTGTAAATAAAGTTTATTCTTTTACATGCCAATTATACAAGAGAAGTGATAGCTTTAAAGAATTACATACTAACTATAGATAGAATTTAAACGAAAATGGAAATGCAAAAGAGAGAAAAGATTGGGAAAAATACTAGGCTTGCACATTGCCTACCTCAAAAATTAAAAAACTTACAATATGTTATTGAAAAGCTTCTTTATTAAGCAATTCAGTAATTTGGATTCAATGATGACTTCATCCTTGTATAGGGTGTTAAAATAGGCAAGAATCATTCCCAAATTCAAGCCTTTATGAATTAGGTTTGTTTTTATTCCTTTGGGGTTCATTTAACCCTTTTGTGGGTTCAACAAGGGACATTGTATGGATACATATCAAGGTAACATGAATGGGATCAGACTAATTAGTTAAATCTATCCATTTGAGAACTAGTCACATCTACTATCCAATTAACCTATCAACTTTCCTGGATCACTAAATGAGGTGAGGATAATTATGAAATTCAAGCTTTTATGGTTCGTGATGGACCTACTATACGGCCCACATTATTCATTTCCCACAAATCCGCATGTCCAAAATCTGCCTAAACATCATAGGACATCCCTCCAAGAGTCCAGGGCTATATGTTGTCCAACCATAGAACAGTCCAACAGCAAGCATGCTTTGACTTTCATAAGTCACAGCAAGAGGGTGGACAGACATCAAAAGATCAAATTGGGGATGAGACAAAGTTTAGGATGTCTTCTTCCCATGTAATCTAGAATCACACAACTTAGACATCATTTAGTTGCTCAAATGCAAGATAGAACTCAAATGGTCAAAAATATCCAACAGAGTCTTAATCTACCTATTCTTGTGAGCTTCATTACACAAGATTAATTTGCATTTAGGGATATACAAATTTAATTTTAGGCAACCCTAGTGAGTTAAATTCAAGGACATGAAAGATAATTGAAGCCCATCCAAGTGTCAACAAGCATAAAAGAAGCATTTTAGGAAATTTTTTGTCCAATCCTAATTTGGACCATCTAAATTGTTTAGCCCATTTTTGTCAAACGACTGGGCTAAATCTAGTGCAACTTTTCTTATACGGAAATAAAATCTTCAAGATTTCCTATGATTTCTATTGCATTAATTTTAGATTATAAGTAAGAAGTCATGCCTTGTTGAATCAAACCCTACTACATCAAGCTTTGTTAACCAATGGAATTCAAGATTACAAGTCTCTAAGATGATAGCAACAAGCTTCAAAGCCTAGTTATCTATCTTGCATTGTCTTGTTATTAATTTATTTAGTAACTTGTTTCTTATATTTTCGATGTTAGTCCAACAAGTTGCATTTTCATATTTTCGTACGTATGCTGGTTTCCAAGAGTAATATCAGTTGTCTATAAGTTTCACTCAAGCTAAGTTGTAAGACAGATTATGAGTTTATGAATGAACTTGAACTTGGCTCTACATGCTTGTCCTTACTTTTGGTAGAGTAAAGAGATGTTCAGGTGAGTCTTGATCTTCTTAGTAGTGTATCTTATTCTTGTGGAGGACTAAGGCCCCTAGACTTGTTTCGGGTGGTGTCTTATCTTAGATCATCCTAGTTTATCCACTTAGTATTCGAATTTTAGCTTCAAGATGCTTGCTGGTTGAGAGCGTTTGTTGACTTGAACTTGTGATTCAGTTGTAAGCCTCACTTGGAACATTTTATTTGATATCAAAGCTCTTGGCTAACCACCCTAAGCTAAAGTTCCCAATCACAAACACAAAACTAGTCCATAAAAAACCCATTTGTATTTCCCTTAACATGAGTGGTACTAAAACATTGGAAGAGAGGTTTAAAAACCTTATGAAGAGTCATGAATAGTTCAGGTCACAAAATAAGCATTTGGGGAAGCAACTTGCTGATTCTATAGTAAATAAAAGAAGCAATCTCAAGATTCTCCTCTTTACTCTCTAAGTCCTTTTGAATCACAAGGAGAAAAAAAATGAAAGTAATCCATTTGCCTTCTCTATTGAAGCTCAATGTAGGATTGCAAGAACAAACCAAGTAGCTTTGCCCATATTAAAGAAATTAATGTTGAGATGCCATATTCTGAAGGTCATTTGGATTTAGATGAGTTCTTGGAGTGGCTTCAAAGGGTAGAGAGAATGATTATAAGGGTGCACATAATCACAAGAAGGTCAAACTAGAGACACTCAAACTAATGAAGTATGCTTCCTTAGAGTGGGAAAGCATTGTCAAGAAGAGAGTACAAAAGGACAAAAGCAAGACTAGGAGATGCGAGAAACTGAAAGCATCCATCTTATCTCTAAGACAACTATTCTAAATCAACATCTTCAGCATAGAAATTTGAGTGTGAAGAGTAAATAAGGGAGTTCAAGAAATTCCTCATAAAATGTGACATTTAAGAGAGTGAGTGAAGACCAAACTATTATGAGATACTTGGTCGACCGTGATCCTAGATTTGCTAATATTGTTCAACTTCAACAAAATTCTTCCTTTGATGATGTTTGCGTATTGTCCAATAGAGTTGAGCAACAAAAGAAAAGTAAACATCTTAATCAAGATCTTCCCAAAGAAGACAACCTTTTCAATGAGGGGAGCACTTCCTTTTCCCTTGAACATATTGCCCTTACTTCCATTCACCTATAAAAGACCCAAGCCAGACTAAGTAACCCTTAATTTAAGCTTAATGCCCTTAGATTGCGTTATAAATGTCAAGGACTTAGTCATATTGCCTTGGAATATCCAATCAAAGAGTAATCTCCTTAGTCAATTCCATCCAGCACATGCAACGGGAGGAAGAGAAAGACCTCTACCTGATGGAAGGGGTAGAGGAATATGTGGAAGTGGTGGATGATGGAGAAGTTTTGATGGTAACAAGGACACTTAGTTGTGTAAAGATGCCTAAGGAGGAGGAAAAAAGATAGAGCATTTTCTATACAAGGTGCACCATTCATGGGAAAGTTAGCATGGTGATCATTGATGGAGGGAGTTATGAAAATGTTGCCCCTACCTTTGTAGAAGAGCACAAGATCAAATCCAAGCTGCTTCCTAAGCCTTACTCCTTGCAACAGTTAATTGAGATAAAAGTCTCCTTGTAAACTCTAGGTGCTTACTTTCTTTGTCAATAAAAAACAACTATCAAGATGAAGTTGATGGATGCATGTATAAACTCAACTAACACTCAAAGGAATACAAAGTTTAGCCAAGTACAAATTGAACTCAACTTGAGTTTTAAAGCGAATCCGTGAACAATGTATGTGAAATGGGGGTGAATCTAAGCTTGTTTCTTAGATATAGAAACACCACCAAGAACACGATTAGGGCCCTTAACCTCAACTAGGATACAGAAACACCACCTATTTAAGAGTTGAGACTCACTTGAACACCACCTAACTCGGCCTAAGTTAAGATAAGCAAGTTGAGTGTTTCGATTTTGGCAAAGGAGCAAAGCTCAACTTCTCATTCAATTCTAAACATTCTGGTTACAAAAGTGAGCTACTTGCCTTGCTTATAGACGTCCCTTGCTACCTAGGAAAGGATTAGAGGTTTCTTCATACTTAGGAAACCTCTAACTGTGCTTAAAACTAGCTTACATTCGGTTTAAGTACAGAGCACAGTGCTTACCCAGCTTAATTAGGCCTTAAATTGATTGTTTGGACTTTGCAATGGGTTTTCCCTATGGTGAGGGTTTCATGACCAACATACTTGTCTCCTTGTCTTCTTAGATGACCAAAAACATCATCGTGGGAGATTTACAGCTTTCAAAGGCAAGTTGGCTAATGGGCAAAGAAAGAAAGATCTAGTTGCATTTCTGATTGGGAAGCTGAAAAGCAACCAGTCGTAGCAGCCATTTTCTTTCTCATCCATGTGCAAATGGACTTCTTAGTGTTAATTAAACATGTTCAAGCTTGACTTTAGCATAATCTCTCATGTACTAACTAGACTCACTTTTGTAATTAGCTTAGTAAGCTTGTTAATTGTATTTTGATTGGCCTAAGCTTGTTTAGAGGTTTCCTAACAAGAAATAAACCTTCTAGTTGGTAGTAAGGCTTGGTCAAAACTTTAAGAGTCCTCCTCTACTTGTTTTGTAAACACATTTGGATGAATATCAAGCAAAGTTTCGTGTTTATCTCAAAACACTTCCTAAATCTCAATTAATCAATTTCTTTTTGGTTGCTTAGTAAGTGCTTTCCTTTAATCTAAAGTTGGTGGCTGAGCCTTTAGAGTTTAGAGGGTGGATTCCTTCTTAGATTAGGTGGCGAAATTACCTTTATCCCTTGTATATCTTATTGAATTATGTGAGATGCCATTAGAGCTCCTTAAATCTAGTTCATAAACCATATTGTAAAGCTACAATGCTTAAGTTCCATTAAGTTCGTGCGTCAAAGTGGTATCAGAGCAAAACCTACTGAGTGCTTCTCATACTGTTTCATTGAGTTTGTAATCTCAATTATTCTTATCCATGTTCCTTCAAGCTTACAAAGAACCCCAAATCACCCCAGAGACAATCCTAGCTACAAAAGAACCAAGCTCCTCAAAAACAATCTGTTTTGAAATCCTGTCCATGTCCAAAGAAGAAGAAAGTAATACTCCCCAACCAAGGGTCCCTAGAGGACTTAATCTTGAACAAGCCTGTGAGTTAAGGAGGGGGAATGTCATCTATTAACTCCAGCAAAACTACCAGACTATATCCATTGAGGTTGAAGATGGAGGAGGAACTGTGGTTCTTAAAAGAGGAACTCCAGTCCACCCCACTCATCTTCTTCCAAAGATGATGAGCCACTAAGGAGGAAAAGGAGACCTCCTAGGTAGCCAGTAGATGACTTAAGACACATGAAATTTGACCATCCTAAGTTTGGGGGTAGTTTAAACCCGGACCTTTATCTTGAATGGATCCAACGCTTAGATCAATTCTTTGAGATTAAGGAGTATTCAGATGAGACAACATTCATGATTACTGTCCCTAAACTCAAGAAGTATGCCTCACTTTGGTTTGAGAACATCAAAAGGCAAAGAGCTACAGTAAGGAAGTCATGGATTAGAATTTGGTCCAAGCTCAAGAAACTAATGCATAAAAGGTTTCTTCTGGACAATGATAAGCCTGATCTTTACCGAAGGGTAGCCTCCTTAAGCCAAGGTCATATAAGTGTGGAGGAATAGATCCAAGAGTTTGAGTTGAGTAACTCCATACACCATGGCTACATTCCTAAGAGTCCTTGATTCAAGCATAGTTCAGAAGGTTGAGTTGTAGACTTATTGGACATTTGAGGATGTCTATAAATTGGTCATCAAGGTGGAGAAACATTCAAAGAACAGGAGACTCTTTTCTGATTCTTACTCATGGCCAAATACTCAAACCAAGCCACATGTTGCTTCTAAGTCTGAGACTATTCCAGAGGGGAACAGAAGCAAGGATAAAGGCAAGGGAGTTCTCAAAGAGTTCCCTAAGAAGGTTAATGGAAACAAGGTTCTTTAAATGCAAAGGTTATGGCCATTTCCAAGCTGACTGTCCAAACAAAAGGACACTCACCATCAAGAACATTGAGGAGATTGATTAGATCACCATAGAAACAAGTGAGGAAGATGAAGAAATTGAGGAGAAAGCTACTATTTTAGCTCATGATATGGGGGGGACTCCTTGTACTTTAAAGGATTTTCCAGGGAGGGTTCAAAGGAAGAAAGCCAAATTGAGCATATGTTTCATTCACGGTGTACCATCCAAGGCAAGCTATATGTAGCTTGATTATAGATCGAGGAAGTTCTGTTAATGTTACTTTGGTGCATTCGATTGAGAAACTTAAGCTGCTTATTGTCTAACACCCATGGCCCTATTCACTCCAATGGCTTAAAAAGGGGAATGAAGTTCGTGTGACTAAACTAACCCTAGTTGCTTATTCCATTGGTAATTTTAAAAACGAGGTACTTTGTGGCTACATCAGGCTACACGATTGATGTAAAAGGGGGGCAAATAACATTTGAAGTGGGAGGATGTTATGCTGCATTTTGTTTTATGGAAGATAAAATTATTTCCCCCAATTATTTCCTCTCTGATGTAGTTTCCCTTTCTCCTGAAATTGAGGAGGATGATTGGGGTTGTCCTGACCCTTCTGATTTTGATTGGGTTTCAACTGAGGATCCTGACTAGGATTATGTTAAGGTGGAGTTTGCTGCTCGTACGCAACATAGCATACCTGAAGTTGAGTCCTATGCTTCTAATGAGTCTTCCATGAGTGACTACTGCTGGTTCGCTCAATGAGTTCTTTCTTTACCTCCTATGGAAGGAATTGATTTGGATTTTGATCATGGGATTGAGTATGAAGATAGTGGCCCATCTAATGAAGCCTGATATCGAATTATTTTGTATGCTGATAGTGCGCTTTGGCACAATTTGATGATGAAGAAGGACCTCCAACCTGAGTTTTTGAGCTGGTACCTTCAGCTGAAAGACTTCAATTCCATGGTTCGCGATAAAAATGAAACATATGTTGTGGGTGAGTCCAATCCCCGCACTTTCATTGAACCCAAATCAGAATCCCGACCTTAAACGAGCATTTCTTGGGAGGTAACGCAAGTGTTTGTTTTTCTTTTCCTTTTTATGTTCTTTTTTTTATTGTATTTTGTGCTTTTATTATTTAGAACCTCTATTAGACATTCAATGAAACAATAAAAAAAGGCAATAAAAATAATAAAGAAGAAAAAGGCAGCAATAAGAGGTTTTTAGAACCTCCACGGACACCTCGTGGTGCCTACCCACTGTTCGTGATGGCTCTAAAAAAAAGTGAAGGAAAAAGACCGGGACCAAAGCTGATGACAGACGGTCCGTGGCCACCACCACGGTCCGTGGTGATCCCCGCATCCGAGGTCAAGGGTTTTCAAGGACCTTTGACCCCAAACGTATTCATCTTCTTCCTCAAAACTCGACCCTCTCTCTCTCTCTCTAAACATTCCCTTCTCTCTCTGAAACCTCCATAACTAGTTCACTTCAAACCTTTAATTCTTCACAAAAATCCATCAAATTTATTTCCTTTTCACTTACTTTCCTCACTTTAACCGCAAATCTCCCTTTATTTTTCATTTTCAGGCCTTCTTTCTTTCCCATTTTCCCATCTCCATACTCACAACCTTCAAAATGCCATTTTTCACTTTTTACTCTTCCAACTTCCATTTTTCTTCCATATTTCTTCACCACTTACTTCCCTTTTCTCATAATTTTCATTTTCTAGCATTTTTTACACATTTTCTTTTAGTTTCAATTTTCAAGCTTTGTGCCCGTCCACATTACACCACCATGGCACCAAAGAAGAAGGCATGAACTAGGCAAGAAACTGGGACTTCAAGTGAAGCCGCCCCACAAAGAGCACCCTGAAGCTCTCGAACATCCACCACTATGAGAAACCGAGGTAACATTCCACACCCCCTTAGTTTAACTAACCGTAAGCATATTGCTAGATGTAATGCTTTGAGTAGTAAACTAATGGTAGCTACTCGATACTATGATGAGGATGTGTTGAATCCTTTGGGATTATTGGATGATATTCGTTGGTTGTCGGCTCGGGGTGGAATGGGACAATTTTTAGAAACTAGGGACCACACTTATCGGGACGTCATCGTTGAATTTTTAAGCACATTGCATGTTGAGTTCACTAGTGTCCCTAGATGTTAAGAGGGCTACATTTAATTTTGTCTTAATAGGGAGATCTGAACTTAATTTGAGTGCCTTTAATAGTGTATTTGGTTTTCCACCAAGTATTGATTTGCCATATCGCCATATCCCTAAAGAATTCAATGCGAATGGTCTGGGATCATTGGTATGACACTGGTCATTCCAACGGCATGGTTATTTGAAACCCTTGCATTCGTGTGGCCAACGCTTGTTAGCTTGTGGTTTGTTTGCCAGGGAAGATAGTTTAAATGTGCTTCGCATGTCTGAATTATATTTTTTGTATAGCATGATTGAGGGTGATTGGATTGACTGAAGCGGATGCCATGTCCATACAAGTCCAAGAGAGCTCTCAAGTCCTCCTTAATGCTCACGAGCTCCATCAACGGGAACTTGGCCCGTGTGCGGTTTTGGAACTCCAATTCCAACCACATCCCGAATCATTGGGATGCGTGCCGCGCATATTTTGGGAAGGTCAAGAGGCCTTCTAAAGGGTTTGGGTCATCAAAATGAAGTCAAACCCTCGGAAATAATAAAAGAAGTCAAAACAGCAAGTGGCACTCTAACGGCAAGGTTACCCGGTTTTTAACCCGGTTTTGTGAGCTTAATTAACCAAGCTTAGAATGGGTTTAACTTGCTGCAAATCCACTTTCTAGGAACCTTCATATGTCAGCTAAAAGGGCATAAAGAGAGTTCTAGGTGAAGGCATTAGGGCATAGGTCAAGAGGAGGCTTTTTCCACAAGCAGCAGAATCTGCCCCAGCCTGATATGTCTGCACGTTTTGCATTATATCTCCAAAACGAGTGATCCAAATTGCTTGCCAGAGAAGGCTCTGGAAAGCTTACTTCTAGATCTTTCCAACAAGTACTTTTGCAGCTCATTTGGCCAACAAACCTAGGAGATATAGCCTTTCAAAGTTGACCTATGTAAACTGAAAAGTGCTGACATAAAGTAAAAAGCACTTTTCACTTTTGTTTGTTGCTTTTTGGTTCCCTTGCTTGCTTTATGGTCGTCCAAGGCCTTTGTTTGCTGCTTAATGATGCCTTGTGAAGCTCTCCTATATAAGGGGAAGCCTTAGGAAGTAGAAAGGGTTGTTGAATATTGATGTAAGAAGCTTATGCTTTCATTTTCTCTCAAAAATCTTAAGTTCTCTTTATCCTTTTGCAAAGGTGGTGAGTCTTGAGTGGAATCCTTTATAGAGTTGTTGGTGGCATTGCCTTTATGCAATTCTTGGTGGATCCTTAGGCTTGATTGGTGGCTTAGCCTTTATATCAAGTCATATCCTTCATCAAAGCGGAAATTTGCAACTAAACTCAAGCAATCTACATTCCGGCCCATCACCACACGCTCCATTGACCCACGACCATTCTTGGTCTATCAGTTGTATGGTGCAGCCACTAGTTCTACACATAGGATTGTCATTGGTGGCCTCATTACCCCCATTGCTAAGTTAGTTGGTGTCGAACCGCACCCTGATGATAGAGTCGCATGTTCGAAGCGGTTGAACTTGGTTGTTTTTTAACAAATGAAATTTTGTAGGGTAGATGGTAGGCATATCTGTTGGATTTATCCTGGGAATCGGCTTACACCTCTCCTAGATAGGATCGCACCTTTCTCCTCCTGAATCGGGTCAATCTCTACTTTTTACTCGATGGTGAAGAGTTGGCACAATCCGCTCCACCTTCTCACCCTAGGGCTTCTAGTTTGTCCCAACCATCCTTTTCTCATGATTATCCCGATTTGCATGCTACCCTTCGGTCAATTTAGGAGAAGCAAGCTTCTCTACGAGCTTATGTAGAAACTGAGCATGCCTCACTCCGTGACTTTATTTATGAGCGGCATAATGAGCTCCGTGGGATGATTACCTCGCATAACTAATACTTTTAAGACTTCAGGACCTACTTAGAGACTTGGCAGGACTAGCACATTTCTCAACCCTACCCTCCCTCTTCTCCACCCCTCCTCATCCCTTTTAGTGTGTTATGCTTTTTATGTTCTTGCATTGAAGACAATGCTTTGTACAAGCATAGGGAAGTTGTTCTAGTTATTATGTGTTTGCAGTTGTATAGAAATGTGTTGTCGATGTGTGAAAGTTTGCGTTTTAGGTCATGCACTTAGGTTTAGTTTGCATTTTTAGTTAATCATTTTGCTTTTTTAGGTTTCTTTCTTCGTTTTAGTTTTGTTTTTACATTTTTTGGTCTTTAGTTGCATTTTAGGCTTAATAAACAAAAACAAAAACAAAAACAAAAACAAAAACAAAAACCCGAAAAAAAATGAGCCTATAAATCCTCTGATGATGAGTCTTTAGACTAAGTGGCTTTCGTTTGCCTATTTTAACCCCTTTTTTAGGCCCATTTGTGAATAAAATGCTTGTTTATGAGTTTTTAAACTATGCTTCATGTTTTGACCATCAAGTTGGATGTGAATTGATTGTTTAATGATTCTTGGCATGGTATTTGGCATATGAAATTCGATAAGCTATATGAGCTTTGTCCTGTGAGATTTTGAGCTTGAATAAACTAATTCATCATTTTAGTCTCATATTTCTTTCATGTGTGACTCTTCCTAGATTTCAAGTCTCTGGAACTTACTTTGACCCTTGTTCAAGATCACATTTAGCATGCATATTAAGGCAACATGATTGAGGCATTCTTTGACTTTATGAACTACACTGACCAAATAACCACCCTTATATGAATGATTTATCCCTTGCTAACCCTTTGAGCCTTTGCCATGTTCATTGATGAGAACCTATATTATCATCCTTGGCAACACACAAGCCCTACCCTTTAACCAAGGCTATAGAGTTTCATAATTGATTGGGAATAGTTTGTGGACAATAACATTTTATGGATATTGTGGTTTGGTTTAATGTGATAAGGGATTCAATTTCTATTTTCCCTTCAAGTGAATTAGGTTATGTTTTGTGAGTTGCTAGAAAAGTGTTGAAAAGTGCATAGTTTCCTTTGATATGATCCTCCTCTTTGATGGTTAACAAAAAAAATGAAAACAACAACAAACCACATCAAAGGAGCTTAAAAACTTTTGAAAGAAAGAAGAAAAAAATGTTGAAAGAAAAAAGAAAAAAATAATTTTAAAAAATGAAATAAAAGGATTTGGCATTGGCTTTATATGTTTTAAGCACTTTCTCTTGTGATCTCACTGGGGATGTTGTTAATATTTTGAGATGTATAGGTTTGAGGAATATGTTTTAGTTGGGAGATGATGGTTTATGCTCTTAATCTTTGGCTTTTAGCCCCAAAAATCTAAATTTGTTTGTTCCCTACTTACCTTTACCCAATCGCCCTATTACAACCCTTAAAAAGTCCTCATTATTTCCTTGTGTGTTTTGCAGTGTAGTGATGGCAAATTAGAGAATCTTATCAAGCTTATGGTTGACTTGGTTCTATGGAATAAGATTTAGGAGAACCGCATTTTACTTTAAACACATGAGTGATGAGTGTCTCATCCCTAAAGTGAGGTCCTGTCCGTTCCTCTAGCTCTACTTATTGTAATATGCCAATATGATTGTTGAAGTTAATTTGAGTGATTGATTTAGTATTTGATGTGATGGTTCTCACTTTTATTTCAAAAAAAAATTTCTCCTATCTATTTGTAAAAGTTTTTAATCACTTTTGGGCTAAACTTCTTTGGTTGATTTGGCTATTGATGTTGCTATTGATGTCTGCTTGAGGAGGTTATTCACTTTTAACCTTAGTTTCATAGTTACTTAGGGACAAAGCAATGGTTTAAGCACGGGGAGTTTGACAAGTCCTTAAAGTGTACTCTATTTTGATGTCATTTTGTACCATTTTCAGGGAGAATTATGTGTTTTATACTATATTATGCACTCCTTTTTCTGTTTTACACTCGAGTATGGTTCTTTTCTATGTTTTATAGATTTTTGGACCATTTTACCCCAAATTTGACCCCTAAATGAGTGTAGCTTAACCCCCCCACAGACACCCCCACGTCACTATGCCCGTGGAAAGAATAAAGAATAGAATAATATCGAGACAGAGCTCACTATAGACAGTCCATGGTGAAGGCCACGGTCCGTGGTGAGTCCATAACTGCAAGTCTCTTCGTTTTTCTTCATCGTGTGGCTGAGGTTGTTTGAGTTCTTCTTTAAATAGAGTCATTTCGCAGTAGATTAAAGAGACACACAGCAAAAGAGAACTCCTATTCTCTAATCTCGTCCATTCTTTTCCATTTTCTTAGTTTAGTTTTAGATTTCTTAGTTAGTTTTGTGTTTAATCGTGAGAGTTATGAAGAAATGCTTGCTCTTTGGGAGCCCTTGCAAAGTTGGGAAACCCTTGGGGATCTCCAATTGTGCTAAGTTTTCTTTGCTCAAACTTTGTTTAGTTGTTGTTATTTCAAATATGTGTGAGTAGTTTTCTTAATGTGGAGATTGTTAGCCAAGCATTGATGTTAGAATCTCTCATTTTTATTTAGTTATGCTTATTCTTGATTGGAATTGGTTGAATTCTATCATGTCTGTGAGATTGTTATGAGTGAATTTTGACCAAATTTACTTGCTAATTCTAAATAGTTAAGTGAAGGACTGAAAGGTGAAACTTGTTGTTTGACCGATAACATATGACTTGACTTAACAATACTTGAGAAAGATTTGCTTGTTAAGGGGAACTTTAGCCATCAAAAATCCATAACTTACACTAAACAAGGACATTTGGAAGAATGAAAATTGGTTAGTTTAGGCAATTCAGTTTATTTTGAAAGAAAAGATTGAATTTTAAATACAATTGCACCCTTCCAATCTCCAAATATAGATCAAGTGCATGCTATATTCCATTGATCCACATCTTTACTAGGCAAAACAAATCCCTAAATGTCTTAAATTGATTGAATTTTCTAATTAGATTATTGTTGAAGTAATTTTGAGGGGGGAAGTAAGGGTAGAAATTTTTCGTCCTCTGTGATGGTGTGGAAATCAAGTCACTAATTATTTCAGCCCACTAAGTATATTTAACAAAACGAATTACTCAAAAATTGTAATTCAAACATGATTTGTTAAACTAAACTAAACCATAGCATAATTAACAAAATCAACCACAAAAACATCACATCAACTAATAATAAGTAGTAAAGCATCTAATTGACTAAGAAAGCATTAATTTTTACTAACTAAAAGAAGAGAGAGAAAGGGATTACCTCAAGAGCTTGAAAATCTAACAATGGAGGTTGGCCTCCATTGTTGGAGCAAGTGAGTTATGATTGGAGGTAGACTTTCCCCTTATTCTCACTAATGTAACTCAATTACTCCTAATCTAACCCACAGAGACTCTCAAAACTCAAACGCTTAAAGTGGGGTTCTCAAACCCTAAGATGGAAGAGAGAAAGAACTTGGAATTTGCATTCTTAAAGAAAGAGAAGGAGAGATTAAGAGTAGACAAAAGAATAGAAAGATGATTAGGAAATGAAGACACTAATTTCAATCCAACAATAATAGAAGCACGTAAATTTAGGCATTAAACTAGTAAATCAAACCAAATAAAGTAAGAACTTGAATGAAAATGAAGATTAAAGAGAGAAACACCTCTACTTGCATCCAAAATTCATTCCTCTTCAATTGTGGCTACAAAAATGAAAGTAAAAATATGCTCTAATCTCTGCTGAACCTTAGTTAAAACATATTCCTAAAACCTCCAAAACTTGCCCACACAAATGGGGGAAGGGGCTTTAAATAGATCCCAACGCAGCAAATTTGACACAGTCATGCCCAATGGCACGGGCAGACCGTGCCAAATCTCTGGAAGCTAGCAACAGAGGCAAGGGACAATAGGGGGTGGCACGGTCGTGCTGCATGTCATGGTGTAACCCCCCCAAATTGCTAATTACTCGATCCATGGATAACCGCAATAGAAAACTTAATGATGAAAGGCGCTACCGCCGCTCTAATAAGAACAAGGCTCACTGAAACCATGTAATCTTGCAACTTATGTTCACCATCACAATATCTAGTAAACTGAAACACTCCAAGTCCAAAGTCCACAATAGTTCAACTTCAATACAATCGACTTAATCGTACCATGTGCTAACTAATACTTCACACTACACAAGTATATTGAATATAGACCCAACTTGACCTTCAGGTCGATTCCAATATTGTTGCCGTGCTGAATCCACTATGAGCATCTAGTGACTTCCAGAAGGGTCTGCTAAATGGAGAAACATGTGATACTTCATCACTTAAAATGGAAAATATGAAAAAAAAAATTCGAAAATGTGAGCCAAAACTCAGTACATGGATTCCTGTATTGTAAAATGATCACCGCACAAATTGGTTGGGCGACCGCTTTGTAATTCATTTTAAGTTAAAACAGTGAATAAGATGAATGTAAAACTACATTGCTAGTTATTATCTGATAGTGAACCCCTTATAACTATTACAATCTGTGGACAGGTGAACAACTGCCAAGCCGATCAGGACCTGGCCTAAAGTTGCATAGGTGCCCTGTAACTGATAACTGATGGGGTCACTAATTATGTGATAGATCACTAATTAAACTGATTCATTGATGTACTTACCAAAACATTACAATTTTGATAAATATGTGCTGATTTCTAAAGATACAAACAATGGATGTACCTGAAGTCTTTGAAAAGTAATCTCACTTGGTAATACTTATGCACAATGGGAAATGATAGACCAGGCCCCAAAAATATAATTGTAGGTATATGTAATTAGTAAACAATGTTGACTTTCATAATTTGTGATTGTAATAGAAATTCATTAAAAGGCATCCATAACTTAATTCAATAGAAGATAAGTTCTGCCAACATGATTTGGAAACTAAATAAATTAAGGTAATTTAACTCAAAGTGAAATAATGTTGGCGTAAAACTAATCAATGTAGAATAATTAAGATCATAAAAGAAAGACTTTGATGGTTATAATTGATCACGGGCTTTTGATATTTTCGAGATGGATAACGAAGGTTTGAAGGGAATTAGACTGTTGGTAGGTTCATAATAACTTTAAACACACCAGCTTGGATGAATAAACACTGATCTTGAGTTATCAATCTCCCCACTTCTTCAATTTCATAGCACATACCGTACAACTTTGTTTTCCAAACCAAATAAGCTTCTAAGTACAATCAAAATTGTTACCGATTCAAGGTCCGCCAAAGAAAATTCATAACTTTCACCCCGGACCTACAATCGAGCTATAAAACTCCAATATGAAAAGATCAAAAAGTTCTGCAGCACTTTCATTCACAGCCCATAACACAATCACCACCACACAAATCCCAAAATTGAGCTAAAATATCACCCTGTATAGTTTTAGTCCAGTTTGCGCAGTCGGAGTAAAACGGTCATAACTTTTTCCACCGAACTCGGATTAAGGTTATTTAAACGTCATTTGAAAGATAACGCATTAACCTAGATCTCCACCAAAATTTATAATTTTTTGACATGCCACGTATTACCCGTTTTTTCTGGAACAGATCCCTATTTTCAGGCCCTTCATAGCTTGCTACCTACTTTATTATCCTCCTTTTTCACATAATTACTCTCTAAAATCACTTGTTGTAATTACCAAACCATGGGGTGACCCTCAACCACTTTAGACAACCATAATCAACAATTTTTACTTCATAATCATCCAAGATTCATTTTCAAATCTAAAACACGCACATGACATGCTTGTTGACAAACATCATTTAAACCACATGTAATTCTCATAACCCTAACTTATGTCTCACTTGAAATTGCACTTAAATTCTCTAAAATCAATATCAACACCATGATATTCATTACCAATACCAAAGATCACAAAATCACAAATAAAACCATCCAAATTCAAAATCTCAACCTAAGCTTGCATGATCATGAATTATCTCAACTCCCCCACACTTTCAAGCTTAATCAATCATGTTAAACACCAAAATAACTCTTATTTCTATCCATACAGCATGATTAATAGAGAAGAACAGCATGAAGAATAATCAAGACCAAAAATCAAAAACAACAGATTAGGGTTTACTGACTTTAAGCTTGAAACAAGATAAGTTAGAGATGCTTGAAGCTTGAAGAAGTGAGAGGGGTGGATGGTGCTGGTGTTGGTGGTCCGATGGTGGCCGGAAAAAGATGGGCTGGTGGCTGAAGGTTGTAACGGCTCGAACCTAATCTTCTTTCTAATTACATTAATTACAAGTTAATCAAGTTAGGCATCGCTTTTCAATTCATTAAAATTTACAATTCCATGGAATATATATATATATATATATATATATATATATATATATATATCAATACATGTAATATGGGGGTAAAGGATGGAAAAAATAAAAATAAAAAATTAAGGGGCCGAGGCCCTTCTGTTTTTAAAAAACAGAAAAAGAAAAGAGAAAAGAGAGGAGAAGGGAGGATCGGGGCAGCAGAGGCAAGGGGGGGTGGTCGACCTCTGCCTCGTCGCCCCCAGTCAGCGCAGGGAGAGAGCGAGCGGTGGGGCTGGGGAGGCCACCGGCCACCGGTCGACGACGCCTGGCCGTCCCACGCCCCAACCGGACCCCGTCCGAGCAAGCCACACAAAGAGAGAGAGTGGGTCAGCGACAGCAAAGGGAGGGGGCGGTACCGGCCATACCAGGCCACGGCGGAGCCACCAGGGCTGACGGCGACGAGCAAGAACGGCGGAGGAGGGGGAGGCGCCGACGAGTCAGTGGGGGTAGCCAACCAGCTACCCGAGCCCGCACCAAAACGACCCAAATCAAACCCTAAAACGGGTCCCTTAGTTTGGATTCGAGGTGGGTTTCCTCATCCTCCTATTTATGGTTAAATTGTTAATTTCGATAAAGCTTATTGATTATGGATTATAGTTCGTTCAGGTTGAATTCAATAGTTATTGATTATAGTACGTTCAGGTTGAATTCAATAGTTATTGATTATAATTCGTTCAGGTTGAATTCGAATCAATTATCAGTAATTTGATTATTAATTTCGTTAAAACTTACTGATTAGCGATTATGGTTCATT